>OY756218.1:1292500-2542500 GCA_963576875.1 Acrobasis repandana
ACATAATATACCTATAATACACATACATGCATACACTTATATACAAAGATGATGATGGAGAAAGAACCTGTTAGAGAAAAAGAACAACTACTTATGGAGATGAGGGTGTATTCTTCTCTTGAAGGAAAGTTTAGTTGAAATTTCTTTAATGTCAACAGTCAAAGTATTCCAGAGCCGTGAAGCTTGTAAGATAAAAGAGTTTGCCATAAAAATAGTGCGATGTAGAGGAATAGCGAGAAGATGAGTATCGGCAGAACGAAGCTGCCGATCATAAGTGTCGGAAAGAAATTTAAATTTGCATTGTAGGTATTCAGGAGAATTTGGGTTCGAAAGAATTGAAAAGAGAGTGCAAGAGTAACATGTCGCCTGTGTGTGACGTCATCTGACAAAAAACCGCAATTATAATATTTTTGCCCTAAAAGTATTTCTTAGCAATACGTCTTTTTATAACCCCACTAGCTGTGCCCGCGACTTCGTTCGCGTGGTTGTCGGAACGTAATGTTATATAGCCTAAAGCCTTCCTCTATAAATGGACTACCCAACAAAAAAAGAATTTTTCAAATCGGACCATTAGTTCCTGAGATTAGCGCGTTTAAACAAACAAACAAACAAACAAACAGACAAACAAACTCTTCCGCTTTATAATATTAGTATAGATGAAGTACTGTTAACCAACAACATATTTATTTGAATAAAGATTAATATTATTATGTTGATACAACTTAAACAAATTATTTCGACCAAATTAGGTACCATAAAAACGGTTTTTGTGAGTTAATCTTAAAAGATAGACATATACTATCGCGGACTGTTTTTTAGATAATTAAAAGAGCTATTATTCTTTAATACATATTTTTTGTGTATCTTGAACCGTTTTCACGGCGCACGCAACGGAAGGCTTCAAAGATGAAATAATTTCTCCCGTTTTTTACACATTTACCACTATATCTTTGCTCCTATTGGTCGTAGCGTGATGTTATATAGCCTATAGCCTTCCTCGATAACTGGACTATCCAACACAAAAAGAATTATTCAATTCGAACCAGTAGTTTCGGAGATTAGCGCGTTCAAACAAACAAACAAACAAACAAACAAACAAACAAACAAACAAACAAACAAACAAACAAACAAACTCTTCAGCTTTATAATATTAGTATAGATAATCCGAATGGCCCGCCAGTACAACGACATTCTTGCTTTTAACAGAGATATTGACATACTCAGTTCCGGAGACAAATACGTACGTACCTACAATTATATTTGTCTGACATTATATTAAAAAAGATTGTTTAGATGATTTAATAATAGTGATATGGTAAATACATATATTTACAAATATGTATGTATACTTATTCAAATATTCAGACATAATAGCAATGTACCTAAGTTTTAAGTTCTCTATAGTATAATTTAAGTAACTCTTATGTTTCGAAGCTAATAGGCCCACATATGTTGAATTATAATTTAGAACATTACTTTTTACAAGATTATACTATAATCATACATAATTGTACCTAATCTGTTTTGTTTGTTGATAACTAAATAAAATAAAAAAACCACTGCCATGACAGAAATTAGCGTTTTTAGCGCAGCGCGCAGTCGTGGAAATTTAAACTTCAGCATTGATTTTTATTGATAATACAATAGATATTCCGGGAATATTTAGTTATACATTGTGCTTATCTACATCTACACTTCTACTATCTACTAATATTATAAAGAGGAAAGATTTGTACCTATTTTTGTATGTTTGTATGTTTGTAATGAATAGGCTCAAAAAGTACTGGGCCGATTTAAAAAATTCTTTCACCGTTGGAAAGCTACACTATTCCCGAGTGACATAGGCTATGTGTGTACCACGGGCGAAGCCGGGGTGGACTGCTAGTTATGTAATAAAGAATTATTTAACACCATTTTTCAAAATTTGTCAAGTTTGTGCTTTATCTATAAAATGCTCCAAAAATAGAATGAAAATATGGTTATGCTGAAATTAGGTTCTCAAAGGGACTTTACGTTAGTGTACATTATGATTAAAACATTTTTAAACTAGTTATTGATCAGTGAGCTGTAGACCTCGCGAGTCCGTCTTTGATTAGCTCCTCACATCCCTGACTCCTCAATCTTTATCGAATGAAAAAGTTGTTACGAAAAAATTACGACAAATTCGATCAAAAAATTTAGTTCAAATTCGATTGGCGGAGTTAGGTGTTCAAATTCCTCAGCATCCATTACGAACTCCTTGTCTGACTGAGTTAATACAGACAGACGGATGAGCACTCTTGCAGATTTGCATCAGCTATTTATATGTAAATCCGCTTTGGGACCGGAGCGCTGGTTTACAAAACCCTTGCGATTTCAGGGCAAAAGTCGACTGGATTCAAAATGTTCCTAACATGTTCAGTATGGTTGAACATTGTGCGTTGTAAAAATAATAATTGGGTGTGACGTCATAGGAGAGGTGTTTAGGTAAACGTGAAATATCACATCGAGGACACGGCGAGAAATAATCAAAATACGGCGAGTTCAAGAAACTAATTGTAAGTTTTAATATTTATAATTATAATTCGCACCAACATCTTGCGATTAGTTAATTATAAGCAGGTAGTTTTAAGTTAGGTTAATTGGTTTCTTGAAGCCATAATTTCGCCTGGTAGTGGACTGCTGATTGTAAATGTATGTCTATTCGAGCGTTTCTCACGAACAAGCATTTTTACATGAAGGTTACCGTTCATTAGATACAAATACATGAACGTCTTTCGTAAATAATTGCCTTACTTTAGAAGATAAGCATTTAATATACGTGTTTCATTAATATGCAGCTTCTCAATGGAGGTTTCATTTTTAAAAGCTTTTATTTAGATTGCCCTGGTTGTTGTTGCTTTTTTGTTTTTTGGGATCTTGCAAGAGAAATTTCAGCCACTTCCCGGTTCTATAGAGATGAAATTTCGTATGCGAATGTAAAACAAATGACAATGCATATTATTATAACAAGGTATATAAGCTTGATCTGATGATGGAGCCGAAAGGTGGCTATAGGTCTCCTGTAATAAAATGACGCAACCCTGAGTTTGATCCTATTAAATTTGTCTTGATAAGTACTTAGATCTCACAATAAAAGCTAGTAGGAAAAATTTATTCTTTTTCGAAAAACTTATTGGAGTTGAAAAATCCGGAAAGCGCACCTCGGGCTCCGAAGCAGCACAGCTAAGGATACAACCTAGAAAATATTAAGATAAGGAAACAAATCTTAAAAAAAGGTTCACATATAATACATATCTAAATAAATACATGTTAAAAACCAGGGTGGCAGTGGCAGCGTAACTATCGAAAACTGCAACAGCATTTTGTAAATACGCGGCTAGATCTTCTGGTGCGGTAGGGTAGTCTATAAACTCTAGATTCCGAGCTGATTTAGATATGTTGATTTCTATTGATATGGATTTATATGAAAGTATAGAATCTCTTACAATGTAGATCTTTTAAGTTTTCAGATTTGAAATTACATCTTTTCTTTTAGGACATTAAATAAAAGGTGTATCTTACATTTCAGTTTTATTTTTACATGATATATAAATTATCTGTATAAATATCTGCAAGTCTCAAACTTACTTCGGGGCTAGCTCAATCTGTGTGATTTGTCCGTATATATATATTAATCTGTACGTACATCTAGATGAATTTTAAGAATGTATTGAACAGGTGATTAGAATTAGAACAAATTCTATGTTCATTCTATTTTTGTTTCAAGTCTCAGTGTAAATTTAATAACGAATTATATTTTTAACTTAAATTATATTTTTTAATATGAATAAATCGCTTCGAATGATGCTGCTCACATAATCCCAATCGAACTTTACTTTGTAAGGTCGATTGATCTTCAATTTTTAATATTTAAAGTCAATGGGGTTCAAAACTTTTTGAAAGAGAGAATTAAATACTTTTAAACTATCGCGTTGCATTCTTATTAAATTAATGCATACGGGAATTAACGCGAAACGTACCTTTTTTTATTTATTTTGCTGACGTTCGGGTTTCACCGAACGTGGTCCCAGCTTGACTGAAGCAGCGATGACGCCTACGCCTCCCCCTGCCCGGTGTGATCTTAGTCCACCGTCATATTGTTCATTCTCCAAGTACCGTCACACACTACACTCACATTGTCCCTATTCCGTAACGCAACCGTATTCTGGTGGTTAGCCGATTGTGCACCAAACCGGGGTTGTGATTTGTTAATCACTGGATTCCACACTGCTGACAATTTAAGGCCATCTTCTCGGTTGAAATTGTTAGGATGTTTTTTTAATTTCAATCGCCTCACATACCATCCTAGTGCGATAGTGGCAATCGCCAGCGAGGACTTGCGTACGATGAAATTCAATCCAGTGATTAGCGCCTGCTTCGAGTAGATGTTCTGCAATGGCCGATTTGGTGATTTATCGGTTCTTTACAGCGGCGATGTGCTCCTTGATCCTCTCAGCTATAGTCCGCTTCGTTTGACCTATATAGGAAGCACCGCAGCTGCAATCCACTTATAGACACCTGGAGTTTGTAGTGGCAGCACATCCTTCGGAGTGCCTACCATGTTGATTACTTTACTACATGGTGTGTATACTGTAGGTATAGAATACGCTCTCAACATGGTTCCGATCTTATCTGTTACTCCTCGGACATAGGGCATGTATCCCAGCTGCCTACATACATCCGGGTGCTTGCGTCTCCTTTTCGGTAGTATGTGCGTCCTGCTCAACTTATAACCGTTGTTCCTGAGTACCTCCTGAACATGATTCAGCTCGCTTTCCACATGCTCAGGGTCACAGAGGTCAAGTGCCCTGTTTTTAAGTGATTTCATAACGGATTGCAAGTGACGTGGGTAGTAATGTGATGTGGCATGTAGGTACCTGTCTGTGTGTGTAGGTTTCCGGTGCACACAGTGAGACATGGACCCATCGGGTCTAACGGTTATTTTGACATCGAGAAGGACAACGATCTGCCTGTTTCCATCTCATAAGTGAACTTTATCTTCGGGTGGATTGAGATAAGATGTTCAACATACTGATCTACCTCATGTTTTCCTCCTTTCACGATACTGAAAACGTCATCTACGTATCTCTTCCACAACTTAATCGTTTTAGGGCCAATGCTTAAAGCTTTTTCTTCAAAATGTTCAAAATTTCTGCAAAATGCAGGGGCGACGGGACTTCCCATTGCGACACCATCAATCTGGAGAAAGTATTGACCTTGAAAAAGGAAATAATTGCCATCTAAACAATTTTCCAGTAGATCAATGTAGTTAAAGGGCATCTCGTAGTCACGCAACTTTTCTTTCACGACATCCAAACACTCCTTAATTGGAACGTTAGTGAAAAGTAACTCCACGTCAAAACTTACCTTCACTTCGTCCGGTTCCAATGTAAGACCTTGTAAGATTTGGATAAAATGTCGGGAATCCTTTACAAAAGACGGTGTTTTTCCCACTAGTGGCTGTAATACTGACGCAACGTGCTTCGCAAGATCGTAAGTAGGAGAGGCAATTTGACTCACGATTGGCCGCAACGGCACGTTGGACTTACGAGTATGTATTTTAGGTAGGCCATATAATTTTGGTGGTTTATGTGCTTTAGGCTTATATAATTTGTCGAACTCGTCATCTGTAAATAAGTCTCGATTGTCCTGGATGAGAGCTCGTAATCTACGTGTGACTCTGGCCGTCGGATTGTACGTGACTGGTTTGTACACATCTTCATCACATAGCAGATTCCCTATTTTCTGCCGGTAATCAGCTATATCACCACGGTGGCGTTTCCCTTATCGGCCTTAAGCACTAGAATATCTGGGTTTTCCTTTATACTTTTTAGTGCTTGACGCTCCTCCATAGTAATGTTACTAGCCGGAAGTTTTGATTTCCTAAGTAATACCGCGACATCCTGCCTTCGCCTTCGAGGTATGCTATTACGTACAATCGTTTCTTCAACGCTGCTAATTACGTTTTCGTAGGGTATTCGTCTAGGTGTTGGAACGAAATTTATGCCCTTGGCCAAGATGTTCTGCGTATCTTCATCTAAACATATGTCGGATAATTTGACTACCGTATTTTTCAACGATTCTGGTGTGTTTGACGTTTTCTTAACAGGATGTTGACGGTTTAACAATTTTGCTAATTTTCGTTCATGACCGAAACTGCACAGATCAAAAGTTCGACTTGCCTGTAAATACGTCACTCGATCACACACATCATAATCCGCTTGAGAAAGATGAACACTACAATACATATGTAACGTATATAACTCACTCTGTATACCATTGAGTTCACTGTGTTTGTTACGAATTAACTGTCTGAGGAGCCGTACCTACACTCGCGTTAGTTAGAATCCTCTTGGAGAATGCGATATCACTGCGTGGTTAAATACGAACACACGTAGGTATTAAGTCCCAATCGCGACACTTCACTAAAAACGTCAACGATGTTAACACTCGCGCCCGTTTCTTCCGTAAGAATTCTAGATGACGAACTTGTTTTGCAATTTCCGACCCGTAGCGGTTTGCTACAAATACTTTAAAACTATCGCGTTGCTTTATTATTAAATTAATGCATACGGGAATTAACGCGAAACGTACCTTTCTTAATTTAGAAACATCCTAACAATTTCAACCGAGAAGATGGCCTTAAATTGTCAGCAGTGTGGTATCCAGTGATTAACAAAACACAACCCCGGTTTGGTGCACAATCGGCTAACCACCAGAATACGGTTGCGTTACGGAATAGGGACACTGTGAGTGTAGTGTAACGTATTAGTATTGCGATATAACGCGGAAATGCGGCCAGCGTTTTTGGCCTAGTGCCAGTGTGCCACATGGACACGATGTTTTATATTAAAAATATGTAGTAATATTTAGTGTAAATACCTATGTAAATTATTTTATCTTCCTTTTTATGGTTCCGTACCCAAAGGATGCAAACGGGACCCTTTTACTGAGACTCCGCTGTCTGTCCGTCCGTCTGTCTGTCCGTCTGTCTGTCCGTCTGTCTGTCCGTCTGTCTGTCCGTCTGTCTGCCCGTCTGTCTGTCTGTCCGTCAGTCACAGGGCTCTATCTCTTGAACCGTAATAGTAAGACACTTGAAATTTTCACCCATTATGTATTACTGTGGCCGCTATAACAACAAATACTAAAAATAAAAAAAGTTAAAAATTTAAGGGGACGTCATACAAAAAATATGTTTATTCAGCGTTTTTAACTAGATTTTTATAATGGCACTAACTAGATACTTTAATTTTTCATAGATTATGTATTACTATGGCCGCTATAACAACAAATACTAAAAACAAGATAAAGTTAAAAACTAAACCCCTTTAATTTTTAACTTTATCTTATTTTTAGTAGTCGTCATAAAAGAAACGTGTTTCTTCAGCGTTTTAAAACATTGTACGGAGGTACGAAACCCTTCATGTACGAGTCCGACTCGAACTTGCCCGTTTATTAAAATAAACTTTTCACTTGTAACGTTGTTTCTAAACGATTGTGTGCAAGTGAGATCACGACTCCCAACTCCTTCATAAATCACAAAATATTAGACTGAGTACGATAAAATACGTGTAAGCATAATTACTTTATGGTTACAAGAAATATAGATACTAAATTCATTTACAAATTATTTATATCAAATCAAAATAATAAAATAAAATAAAAACCTTATATTCTACCAAAAAAATTACAATTAAACTCTTTAAACATATTTTTTCACTTTACTATATATTTTTGAAAGTCGCTTCACTTTTCCCTATTTCTTGCCTGTCTCCTCTAGTTAGAACCGCACTTCTTCTTAAAAATGTCTGACCATCGCATTCTTGGTCTTCCTGGTTTCCTTTTGCCATCTCTAGGGATCCATTCCGTATATCTCTCTGTCCACCTTTTATCTTCTAACCTGCATACAGGTACAAATCAAAATCGTAAAACGTACTGTTTTATTTATTTGCTGACCTTTCAGTCGAATTGCATTGACCGTGGTCTCAGCATGACTGATGCAGCGATGTCAAGCCTCCTCGGGAGCTCGGTAAAATCATCATCGCACAAATATTCTCTCAAGACATTCTACGAAGCGCTGAAAGCCTTTTAAGAATTCCTGCTCACTCTACAAACTTTTACTCGCGGTCTTTCTCTGTTCGAGGCGTATGTTTATGGAACTCACAACTACTTACTATCCGCCGTGCCCAAACGCTAACCAGCTTCAAATCCCAAGTTAAATCTTATTTTCTATCATTATGAAAGGTAAATCTCCTTCCCTTTCTAATTAGTTTCTTCATTTTATTCTGTTTTTTTTTTGTTGTAAGTCGTATGTATTTAAGTATAAGGTACATGTATGTTTATTATAATTATTGTATATACTATACGTATGTTTACTAAGCATTGACCACAACGCACTACCTAATTGTCCATCACTTTTTCTATTTTAGCTAGGTTGCCTGGAATAAATTGCTTTGCGATTAGGCCGCCTTTTGCGCATTTCCTTATTTTTAAGATGGTTATGTCCTGTTTTTCCAATTTAAAGAATTTCTGAGCGTAAGGAATTTTCACAAAAGTCGTAGTCAAAGGTACTTTACCACGTGTGTTCTCAAGTGTTCCCCACACGCTAACAAGCCGCACTCCCACCGCGGAGGGCCCTCGCGGCTCAAATCGTCGCCCTTACACCGTAACGACTCAGTCCTCGAGCAGAGCTTACGACTTAAACACTACCTTTCATACGTCTCTAGTTTCCGACTTTAAATCATCTACATATCAAGTATGCAGTGCAGGTACTTATATATGCAGGTATAAGCCGTCATGTCATCAGAATTTCAATTCCCTTCAGACTGGGTTTCTTTCAGCATATCTTCCCAGCAGTGGTCGTTTCGAAATGCTACGGTAAAATTCAGAGAGGAAACGCAGCGTTCTTGGTACCATGCCGTATGGTCAAATCTTTTAGATTTCTAAATTATTTAAATACCAAGTTTTAGTTAATAGTGTTTAGTCAATTAGCTTAGTTTGTATTTTTCTTTGTCAATAAGGTTTAATTACCTCCCAAAATAAATGTAGTAGGTAATTTAAACTTAAATAAATTTTACTCTACTAGTATCCACAGAAATTTCTAGAAACGTACTATCAAATCGTTTATTTATTTATAGATGGTGCGAGTGCGATCTCCATTAATCGAGTGAGGCGGCATTAGCCAGGCATCTCTGGACAAAGCGGGGAATGGAATGGAAAATTCTGCATTCCTTTTGTCGCGTCTTGCGAGCTTTGCATATAAGGGCTTCCACATCTGTGAAAGAAAGCTGTGGTGAGCTAAGTGATATTTAGGTTAAGTGACTTTATTTTGTAAGTTTTATAATTTCTTACAATTACATATTTTGTACAGTTGCCCGATCTCACTAACATCCAATCTCAAGTAGGTACTCGTATTCTCGTTAGAACTTAAAATTTTAGGTAAAAAAGTGTATTTCTCTTGTAAGTATACAACATGCACACTCTATGACTATGCAGTCTTTATCCCTAATTTCTCTTTTTAGAGTGATGGTAGGCGAGAAGGCGGAAAAATAAATCAAAATTGTTTATAACTATATTGTACTGACAAACACAAACAGACTGAGAAACATATAGAGTAAATTGACAACGGCGGACTTGTCCCATAATGGAATCTACCAGTCATAAGGAGGGTAGAAGTGCGTACATATAATGTAAAAAACTAAACTAATATCTATAACTGCCTTCTTACTACGTACCTAAACATTAATAAAATATTTTAATTTTTGATTCTGAGCTAATTCTAAGTTTTTATTTTCTCCCAGACCAGCGTGGAAGTATTTTACATTATTTATTTTACATGACATCCAAAATCAAAGTGTGATTTCGTAGAAGTTCTGATCGGCTAGGTAAGCTCTTGTGCTCAGTGACTCCAGCAAATGTGGGGTTAACAATTAATTACAAGTGTAATCTCACGTAATTGGAGATCATGCGACACACGCCGTCGCCCACACACAAACTACAAATATTAAGAGATGTGAAACATAGTTTTCCCTGTAAAATCGGTGGTGGCGTCATGGGTCGCTGGATTCCCTCTAATATAGTTAAGTTCAGCGATGGCTGGTCCACGCGTCAACTCGTGAACTGGTGCCACTAATTTAGACTGGTCAACTCGGCTCCGTCAAAGACTACTCAGTATAACTTATATCTGGAAATTGGATTAGGCACTTGTCCGCAAGCTTTACTTGTTCTGAATAAATATTTGATTCTTGATTCTCGGGACCTTATAAGTCTTAACAATCAAAATCCCCATATAACAAAACCATGATTGATTTTGTTATATTAGAACTTAAAAATATTTTTATTATTAAACAACAAAATTCCACAAAGATTTTCAAGTTAGTCTAGGTTTTCGTTAATTGTACCACACAAAATGTACAGGTTGTGGGATAGTGAAAAAATTAATAAAATTCGAATGTATGAAAGCAGAATGAAATAGGGGCGCTACGAGTACATATGAAAAATTTTTTATTGACACCTTGTATGAATAAAGCAGTAAAAATTCCAGGTCTATGAAAAGTTTGGCGTGTATCAAACACTGATAGATACATAATATATATTACTGATACCTGTATGCTATAAAACATATAGGTATATATATTCTTATCTTCTAGCTTTACTACGCACATTTGCCGCAAATGTGCGTAGTAAAGCTTAACGGTCTTACTTTAAACTGCAAACAGTTGTTCATAAAATACTTTGAAGGGTTATCTAGGGCTTGGTAGTAGCAAAATTTTTAAATGATGCCTCCGTTTTCTTTAAAATGATTTATTTTAAATGGGGGCACCACTGGACCACGAAAAATTCAGGTACGGCCTTAATAAATAAATAAATAACTTTAATTTCTCTTCTGATAATAAGGTAGGCTTATTAACTAGATACTAAACTTATTAACTAGACTGTATTAATTAATATATTTAATGAATCATTGTTATTCATATTCATGAGAATACTCTTCTGTGCTCTCGTCATTTTATATTAGAGTTGAGGGATTACAGCTGTTTTGTTATTAAAATTGCGTTTCGGAGTAACTGGTTTTAGGAGCCTTAAACACAAAATGATTTTAACGCCAGTAGAGCTATAAGGGGCCATCAACGTATTTATAATCCCTCTCCCATTCTCTCCCCTTGTCACGCTTTTTTCTTAACCCCCCAACAAACATGTACTGTCACATTTGCTTTTACTTCACCTTTTGCAAGACAAAGACTATACTCGTATTAGTTTCCCATTATGCCAGTTAGGTTAAAGGGATAGCTCCACAAATGCATCATTAGACCTGTCCTTTTATATGGCAGTGATGCGTGGCCATTGCTTAAGCAGCATAAGCAGGAACTGCGTGTCAAGGAGATGCAATGTTGCCCTAGATATGAGGAATATTGGAAAGACCGTGTGAGAAAATCCCGCATTAGCGGCAGTCTTCAAGTCTGTGACAGAAGCAGACAAACTGCAAGAGAGTCGCCACCGCTGGTATGGTCATGTCTTTCGGAAACTGGCAAGTAACGTGGGAAACAAATGTTTAGCCATGCCCCGGCAGACATGGTAGACCCAATAAATGCTGGCTTGACGTCGTCTCTCTCCGCCGTAGCCGGTCCCAAGCCCGGATGAGAAAGGAGGAGGGTTGGCTGGAAGTGACCTACCCATTCGTAAAATGTTTATGCCGAATATCGGGCGGCAACAACCCGATCCAAGTGGCTACCGCAAGATCATAGGGGCTAAATACCCTTAAAAAGCGTGGACTCGCCAACTCGCAATGGCCAGCGCGGCGTTTTAAGGCCAATTACCTCCTAATGGAAAATTCAAAAAAACCTAGGCTCCCAGTCCCCGGCAGCCCCGCTATTCCTGGCTCCGGTAGCGGTCATGGTAACGGCGGGGCAGGGGGTGCGAAGAATCTCCGGCAGAGATCCGGCTACCACTCCCGTCAACGACTGGCCCTGGTAACACACAACGTACGCACTCTGAGGACAGACGAGAAACTAGCTGAGGTAGAAGAGGAAATGAGTAGGTTACGGTGGGACATAGTGGGGTTGTCTGAAGTCCGTAGAGAGGGCGAGGGCACGACAACCCTAGAGTCTGGTAACCTACTCTATCACCGAGAAGGAGACAAAAAGAAGTCCTAGCATGGTGTCGGGTTTCTCGTCCACAGTTCCCTCATAAATAATGTCATAACCATAGAGAGTGTTTTCAGCAGGGTAAAATACCTGATACTCGGAGTATCGAAAAGATACTTGCTGAAGGTCATCCAGGTATATATGCCAACTGAGGATCACTCCGATGAAGGGATGGATAAGGTGTATGAGGACATTAGTAGGGCCATACATTCTTCTGAAACCTATTTTACGGTTGTTATGGGGGACTTCAACGCAAAACTGGGCAAATGAAATGACAGGGGACGTAGGCTGTCTGATTTTCTGGAGCAAGAGGGACTCTTTGCGATGAACTCTTTATTCCAAAAGCCACCGCAAAGAAAATGGACCTGGATGGGTCCAGGAAAGAAGAACCAGCCCCCTGTTAAAAATGAAATCGACTTTATCCTAACGACGAAGAGACGAATATTCAACGATGTCTCAGTGATCAATCGGATTAAAACAGGGAGTGATCACCGAATATTAAGAGGCATCGTGAATATTTCAAAGTCGAAAGGTCGCGACTGGTGAAGTCGACGCTCCAACCGTCACAGGTCCAAATTGAAAAACTCCGAAAGCTTCCGGCTTGAACTATCCAATCGCTTTGAAGGCCTTCAGGATTGCGTTACAGTGGACGAGATGAACCAAGGGTTTGTAGAAGCTGTCCAAGCGGTGGGATCGAAGGTGTTTAAGTCCCACCCCAAACGCAAACCTCAAAAAATTTCTGCACAGACCCTAGACTTGATGGCAGAACGACGATCCAGGCCGCTGCAGACCTCTAAAGACGCTAAATTAATATCGGCAGCTTAACAGACGTATACAAAAGTCCTTGCGACACGACATCCGCTCCTTTAATACCAAATGTATTAAGGAGACGAAAGAGCAAAACAAAGGCTCCAAAGTGTTCGCAATTATGGACAGTTATACACCTCAGTTGCACAACCCAGCGGACAATTGGCTAAAGACCCAAGAGCCAAGCTGACCCGACACTATACTGAAGATATCCCGGACATCAGCCTGTACGAGATTAGCATCCTAATCTCGTACAGCCCAAAATCCTAATCCCGTAAAGCCCTCAAACAGCTCAAAAACAACAAGGCGCCGGGCGAGGATGGAATCACAGCAGAGCTTCTGAAAGCGGGCGGAACGCCGGTACTGAAAGTCCTTCAGAGGCTCTTTAATTCCGTTCTCCTAGAGGGCGTAACGCCAGAAGCGTGGCACAGGGGCGTGGTGGTCCTGTTCTTCAAAAAGGGAGATAACGCCCTATTGAAGAACTATTGGCCTATCATGCTTCTGAGTCATATATATAAGTTGTTTTCGAGGGTCATCACGAATCGTCTCTCAAACAGGTTTGGTACCTTCCAGCCTCCCGAACAAGCCGGTTTCCGTAAAGGCTTTAGTACCATGGACCACATCCAAACACTACAGCAGGTTATAGAGATGACGAGGGAGTATAACCGGCCGTTATGCTTGGGGTTTGTGGACTATGAAAAAGCCTTCGATTCGATCGAAACATGGGCCGTGCTTCAGTCTCTCCAGCGATGCCGTATTGACTATCGGTATATCGAAGTAATGAAATTTTTATACAGTAACGCCACTATGTCAGTTCGAGTACAGGAGCAGTGCACGAGGGCTATTCCATTGCAAAGAGGTGTGACAGGGAGACGTTATATCTCCGAAACTGTTCACCGCTGCACTGGAAGATGCCTTCAAGCTTCTGGAATAGGAAGGACTTGGCATCAACATCAATGGCGAGTATATCATTCACCTTCGATTTGCCGACGATATCGTTGTCATGGCAGAATCCATGGAAGACTTAAGCACCATGCTCGGAGACCTTAATCGAGTTTCCCAACAGGTGGGCCTCAAAATGAACATAAACAAAACGAAAGTAATGTTGAATGTCCATGTCGCGCCCCTACCTGTTTGTGTTGAGAGCTCCACCCTCGAAGTTGTAGACCAGTATATCTACCTGGGTCAATTGATCCAGGCAGGAAATCCAGCTTCGAGGAAGAGGTCTTTCGACGAATCCGACTCGGTTGGGCAGCGTTCGGGAAGCTACGCAGCGTCTTCTCGTCCAAAATACCTCAGTGCCTCAAGACTAAAGTGTACAATCAATGTGTGTTACCAGTGATGACTTATGGCTCTGAAACGTGGTCCCTTACTATGGGTCTCATAAGAAGGCTCAAGGTCGCTCAACGCGCTATGGAGAGGGCTATGCTCGGTGTTTCTCTACGTGATCGAATCAGAAGTGAGGAAATTCGTAGGAGAACAAAAGCCACTGATATAGCCCAGCGGATTAGCTCGTTGAAGTGGCAGTGGGCGGGACACATAGCGCGACAAACCGATGGCTGATGGAGCAGAGAGGTTCTCGAATGGCGACCACGTACTGGCAAGCGAAGCGTTGGACACCCACCCACAAGGTGGTCAGACGATCTGACTAAGGTCGCTGGAAAGCGCTGGACGCAGGCCTCTCTAGATCGGTCATTTTGGAAATCCCTGGGAGAGGCCTATGTGTGTGCAGCACTGGACGTTATGCGGCTGAAATGATGATGATGAATGATGACGTCGTCTGGGATGAAATACGTGCCAATAGTCTTACAACCAAGGATGCTCAAGACCAATTAAAATGGAGAAGAAAAACCTGGAAAGCAGATCCTGGGCTTCACAACAACTGGGAATACGCTGAGATGAAAGAGAGAGAGAGACTAATCTCAGGCAAATCAAACTTATTTTTGAGCACAGCGTCATTAAAATCTCCTAGCTACCACTACACTTCCCCTGCTGAAAACGCGCCGTATGTGTTTTTCTTTTTGGCAAAACACACACGTTGCATTTTTCAGCAGTGGAAGTGTTGTGAAAGCATAATCACTCCTCCTCGCGCCGCCTCATCAAAAGAACATTCAAGTCAGAGATATGGGATATAATTCAAGTAGATGTTACTATGACGTTACTTCAGGCCAATTACTGAACCAATCAGTGGCTGCTGTATGACACTGCGTCATAGCGGACATTGACAATTGAAATTTCGTAGATCCGTTTTGCACGATGATACAAGTAATGTTTGAAATTACTGTCCCAAAGTATTATAGTTCGCTACTGCCACTCATCATTCGCCGAGAGCCCGCACTGAGTGCATTTAGCTGTAGGCATTGTCTCTCATCTGTAGATAACAGTGAGCGACAGCCGATCGTTTATTCATTCCTCTCTGGGTATTGTGAATGACTTTGTAGTGGAGCGCACATTGATTGACATTCACTTCATCCATTCAATTTCAAGCTAAAAATTTCCACCCTGGTGGGATTTCCTCTATATGGTTAGTTCAGTCATGGCTGATCCGTGCGTCAATTCGTGAACGGGTGCCACCAGGCGGGCTTGGTCAGCTCGGCTTCGCTTTTCGACCACCTACTTAGTATTTCTTATTTCGTTTATTACGTTGTTTCGCTCGTTCACAAGAATTATAGTCTGAATAGATATTAAAAAAAACCGTTTTTCATCTTTAAAAGTTAGAACTATCACAGTCTTTTAGCAAAAAATTTGCTTACCCCTTAATGTAGAAATCCATAAGTTACAAGAACAACATATGGCGTTGATATCCATACTTACATAATTACTAAGAAAAGTGCGTATATATTATCAATCTCCATACCGAGCAAGTAAATAAGTAGGTTTATATTGTAACAGAGATGTAAATAACTGCCTCTGAAGTTACTCAAAACAATGAAATACGCTCTGAACTGAGTAACTTCGCGGGGAATTCTTGCTGAAGCTGTTTTTAATTGGAAAATGCTTGTTTGATGCGATTCGGGAAGAAAGTACGGCTATTAATCATGAGCCCAGCCAGATCGAGTTTTTATAAGTAGAAATGACTGGATTTAAGCTACTTTGTATCAGACTTTTTACCCGACTACGGCGAAGCGAAAGGAGGATTATATGTTTCGTCGCTATGTATGTATTTAGTATGTATGTTTATCTTTTCCCTCGTAACTTCAATGATATTCATAATACCTTGACAAATGATGTATCGTCAGGCCTGTGTCACACCCCGTTTAGATATCGAAAATGTACCTACATTATTACAATGCGCGCAGGCTGCCCCTCCGGGTGGTAAATTCAGTTATTCGAATCCTTTGTCTATAGTAATAATGAAATTGGCTTGCAATAGATGTCTAGGTATCTATACGAAAAGGTGCTGAGTTCTGACGTGAGCTAAGTTAAACCATATCGCTAGCCACATTGAGTAGATATTTCTTTGAATTTCTTTGCTGAGTGAGACTTCTGTACTTTAGTATTATTTATTCTGTGGTACCGTTGGAATCATTTTGGCTGTCCGCTGGTTGTAGGCTATCTAAAGTCACAGTAAATTCAGGCACCCTCTATCTAAATATATATAACTCAAAGGTGACTGACTGCCATAGTGATCTATCAACGCACAGCCCAAACCACTGGACGGATCGGGTTGAAATTTGGCATGCAGGTAGATGTTATGACGTAGGCATCCGCTAAGAAAGGACGCGAGCGAAGCCGCGGGCAAAAGCTAGTAGGCCATAAAGTAATAAAATACAATCAAATTATAACGTGTAGGCTCAATTTCAAAAATTTGTTTTTTTGTTTAAAATTATCATGTTGCTAAATGTTGCTCCACAAAGAGTTACTTCAGTGTGAATGCACCTTAAAACAAGCAGTAGATAACAATCGGATTCGGAAAATGTAAATTAACTAAATCAATGGCCGGGACAGCGCAGCGTGTTAACAAGTGTCGCACCGTGTCAGAGTTAGCACTCATTAATTTGAAGCGGCTGACTGCAGCACGCGATTGCCGCGTTACCGGCTCTTGATTGGTTAGCGAATAGATACTACAAATTTACAATGTGTAACAAAAAGGGGGTATCAACCCGAAGTTAACGTACTAACCAATGTGAACAACTTTTTCTATGGGCCCATCCCTGAAATCGCAAAAATTATAGTTCGCTGAATAACCGTGCCAAAATGTATTGAGCTGCAGATCTTTTTTGGCGATTTTAGGGATGGTCCCATAGTAAAAGTTTTTATGTTTGATGAAAATCTGTTCAGCCGTTTAAAAGTTATTGGAGATTAACGCTTGAAGTCAGGGCTTTTTCTAGCAAATATAAAGATGGCGCTACGTGGTGTACATCCTGCACGTTGCAACGCGTGATGACTAGCAAAACTACTGATATTGTATTGGTAGTTCCGTTAGTCATCACTAGATGGCGTTCTTGACAGTCGGGGTTTTTTTTTAATTTTCCTAGCAAATAGGTAACTTGTTTTCCGAAGAGCTTATGAGTTCGAATCTTCTTTTTGTAATTGTCGAATAAGTTTCGTAGTCTATAAAGTAGCAGATCTATGACAGCTGTTCCACTGTCGACGGCAAGTGTCTTCGTCCGCGTGCCAGCACCTGCGACCTGAACAAAACGTCGCGATAATATCGCCGGATACAATTAACTAGTGCCGAGTCCGTCACACAAAACATGGAGAGCACAAAAAAAAGTTCACACATTTTCTTATTGTGTGTAACTGACTGCGCCAGAATGATGACAATGATTTTGGAGCTTTGCAGCCTAAACGGTGAGATGGATTTTAGGTTGAGGTAGCTAAAAAACAACATATAACCCCGGTCATCCGAGCGTGATTCTGGTTGTACTTTTTTTAAATTATTACTTTTCATTTTAAAGTCTTCTTCTCATTTTAATATAATGCTTAGCTAAGCTAAGCTGCTTCGAATTTTGGAAAGAACTTTGTCGCTTTTTCTTCACTAAAGTTTTTATGCAAGTCTAGTTATGGTCGATCATTTAAGGCATCAAAGGCCGTACGAAGTGTAGAAGCAAAAAGTAGGACTAATTAAACGATTTAACTGCGGTTTTACAACCGGCAGCATGCTTGACGTCAAATCTATTTGAGAATTTTCAGTTGAAAAGCTGTAGGTAGGTAAATTGTATCATAGTCGAATAAATACTATAGAACTGAAGACCCCATAAAAAAACGTACTCTGCTAGAAAGCCAAAATCCTGTATTATTTCTAGATATCACTAGTATCTCGCCCGCTAGTCATACAATAGATACTGAGTACTTAGGCTGACGGTATCCACGTAAATTCAGAGATGGCGCTTGTTTACTCCAAGAAAATTAACGCTTATACCGCCATCTTTCCGAAATTAAGCGGCACCACTACGAAACTACTTTCTAGGAGTAACTCCATCTAGCTTACTAAAAATAGAATTACGCTTTAAAGTATGAAGGTTGTAAATCTTCTAGTATAAGTTTAAGTTTTATGTTTTATTTTATTTCTATTTTCTCAGTGTTTTGTGGCAATGCTGGGCACAAATGGACAAATGAATTGGTAAGATGATAGTATGATAATATTGTTCACGAGTCTAGGGCCAGCACGATTCCTTATCTTGATTTGAAATTTATTTGATGGTTTTTTTCGTGCAGTTAGGTTTTTCGACGCCTTTTGGCATATGCTTATAAGGTTCCACCTACGTAGTTTCCAACTTTTTTTACTAAGTTGGAAAGGACGTACGTTGAATCCTTAGAAACAGAAGAGGACAGGCTTCACAGGGAAAGTACGAGAAGATTGGACTTCAGTACATACATACGACATACAGCCTAGTTTTGTATAATGAATATTTGACTAAATAAGTACATAACATACTTGACATTATATTTATTTGTTCTTTTTACTAATTGTGACTTATATTCTTATTTATTTGATTCCTTAGTTATTGTATAACCTTCTATCATAAATAAATATATACAAACAAATCACACAGATTGAGTTAGTACCAAAGTAAGTTCGATAGAAAAGATTGTACTAGATGAGTTACTCCAGCACGTAGAGCACAACAACATTAGTAAATTGCGGTGTACGATAAATGAAGTATTAAAAAAAACTACTTACTAGATCTCGTTCAAACCATTTTTTGGTGGAAGATTGCATGGTAATGCACATCATAATTTTTTTTTTTAGTTTTTCTGGTCCCGGCTGTCATTATTGTATGGCAGTCCTGAAGCTTTGTCGGATGCCTTTAGGCAGCTTGGAAAATCTGCTTTAGCCATTTACACACACGAAAAACTACAAGCGTAGCTCCTAGACCGAAATTCAATAAAAATAAAAACATGAAGGTATGGATATAAAATGGAATTACTCATCCCCAGAGCTAGTTCCCGTGCATGGATAGTTCAGCTACAGCAATAACCTTCCTTCCAGAAAGATTTACAGTAAACATGACCGGCATATTTATAGAACTAATAAAAACAAAATGCACGGACGCAAACGAAATTAGGAGCGCGATCATCTGGCATAAAGAGGCGCGAACACAGGCCATCTCGTAAAAAGCTACGACCTAATACATCAAAATAAGGAGTCTACAGAATCGACATTCTTATTACAAAATGCCTCTGTGCGCACATACGCACGCACGCTCGCATACACGCATGAACGCATGCATACACACACTATCACCACAGTATAGATATCTATCACGTCTTTATCCCTAATGGGGCAAAGAGAGCATTTTGTGTCTAGCGGCTCTTACCAGGGACAGAGCCCAGGGGCGCAATACTCAAAGTTCACTTTTAACTTAATGCTGGGTGAGAAGGTAGAAGAAGGAATCAAAATAGTGATGGGTTGCTAGCCACATCGCATTTTTGCCCATTCTTTGGCATATTTACACTAACTACATACAAGTTTTTTTCTTTTCTAAGCTCTTCGCATACCATTACTAATTTCAGATAATTATGTTTTGATTATTTTGTTTTGAAAATAAAACGGAATATTTCTATTGGTTTCATCTTCATTCGCCCATTATTTTCATAGTTCTGATCAAAGATACCTGAGCCTGACTTCTTATCAAATACATACAAACTAATTTAAATGTCTATTCTGAATGTACGTATTCTTTGCTACGCTAGTCGCTGTTCTATATCGACTATATTTATTTGAAGTTCGACCGGAATTAACGGATCCGGTAATCAGCCGGCTCCGGATGAGACGATACAATAAAAGCCGGTCAAAGCTCCGGCATTAATATTATATTGCTTATAAAACTGCTTTAAAATTCCCGAGAATTCTTTTCTTATTTACAAGTAATTTTCTTTATAAAAATGTTGGCGCATTTGTAATATCTTTTCCCGTGACAAGAGGAGGCAACTTAGCGTCGACTGCCTCCGTGGTCCAGTGGTCAAGGCGTTTGCCTTATGTTTCGGAGGTTGTGGGTTCAAATCCCACTGGGAAGCATACATGCTTGAATCACCTGATTATCCGAAAAGAAACATGATTCTGTACTTCGGAAGGCACGTAAAGCTGTTGGTCTCGAACGCCATCTAGCGTTTGTTTAAACCCTATCCTAGGATTAGTTGTGGTCTGCCCTTTGGGTTGCGGAGGTCAGACGGTAGTCGCTCTGTGTAAAAACCAGTAACCTCGTCAAATCACCTAGGGTAGGTAGCGGACCCCGGGCTCTGAAGCGTTACCGCTGAGGTTGCAACCGGAAATACGCTCGGATGATGATGAAGAGGAGACAACTTAGCACAAAATCTTATGATTGTAACAGCTGCATTCTTCTCCAGTCTTAAAAATTTAGCTAACCAGCTTTGTTTGTAAGGCCAATTAAATATTTCAGGTCTGGGAGAAAAGCAGAAACCTAGAATGTAACAGCTCCTTCTCTTCCCACGCAGATTGTAAAAGCTGATAGAGGAAATGGGCGAGGTTGCTAGCCGCATCGCCTAGAAACACGATTCGCATTTTCGCCCATTTCCTCGATCAGCTTCTACGATCTTCGTAAGAAAAAAAGAACCAACAACACGAAAGAAACTGAACTACTAACAACCAAGCCCATTATGCATCTAAAAGTCAAGGAGTAACTTCCTGAGCATGTTATCATCTCGGACATCTTCCTGGTTGCATCTCGTTACGTCTGCGCTTGTTGTCTGCTACTATAAAATAAGGTTATAACAGAAGTATTTCTAAAAAAGAATTCAACAAAGAAACATGTATTTTCTTCGATGTTGGTCTGGAAGAAAATAAAATAACGTAGAATGTACCAGCTGCTTCTCATCCTGCGCAGGTCGTAAAATCTGATCAAACGAATGGACTAAAATACGAATCATGTTAATAGGCGATGCGGCGAGCAACCCATCACTATTTTGGTTTCGTTTTCCACCTGCTCCCGTACCATCATGCTAAAAGTGGCATTTGGTTCTTGCGGCTCTGTCGCTCTGTGCCGTAAATCCCAAAATTCTCGGTCTGCCCCATTAGGAGTAAAGACAAGATATATGTATGTAATTAGAAAAGGAGGTTTTTATTAAAAAAGAACATAGTCTTATCATCCTAGGCTCTGTCTGTCACATAATGGGGACATGATAAGTATTCATACAGGTGTTCTTAAATGGGTTTGTAATTGAAACACATGTTTGTTCGTGTAACGATTCCGGGGTCACATAATAGAGCTTTATTTCTGTAAACTTACTATTTTAACGCCTGCAGGCTAGCTCTGAAAGCATGAGCAACGCTAAACTTATAATTACTGACCTCAGATGCACTACTAATAGGTACGGGGCCACAGGTTAACTGTAAAAGTTTACATGAAATGAGGCTCCACTCCAAATTAATATCGCTTTTGGTCTGTCTTGATGTAAAGATAAATGTAGACACGACCATCATTTCAGCTGAAGAAAATCCACTGCTGGATATAGGCATCCCCAAACGATTTATAACACGAGATATTGGAAACCAGATACAACGTTTTATGCGCTGTATAGGCACCATACACCACCAGTTTATCATAGAAATCTGTCGAATATTCGCAGAATTTTTTATTTTATTTTATATTTTTACACATAGAACACATGTAGTGAATCCTAACTTTACTTTTCGTTCCGACTAGTCGTCTGCTCTGTACCGATGCCGCCAATTGAATGTGCCACCCCAATGCCAGCCAGTGTTCCCATCATTAATACTGGCATTACTTTTTTTTTTAAATGGCGATGGTATAACAACTTCTAATGTCATTCGTTTATTTTTTGAGCCGGATGGCACCACTTTTTAGATAATTCAATGTTGCCACAATTAAATATTAGCAAAATTATGTGACTATTTTTAATAATCATGACACAGAATAAGTATAAGACTAAAACGTAACGTATCACAAATATGGATTTCTTCTATGCTGGTCTTAGAAAACAGAGTTTATGTATGTACATGTTTATGTATGTACAGAGTTTATATATGAAGGTACATACCAGCTACTTCTTTTCGCGTGCAGATTGTAGAAGTCGGTCGAGGGAATGGGCGAATGGCAAATCCTGTTAATAGACGATGCGGCTAGGAACCCATCACTATTTTAAATCCTTTTTAGAGTTCCGTACCCAAAGGGTGCAAACGGGACCCTATTATTGTGACTCCGCTGTCTGTCCGTCTGTCCGTCTATCTGTCCGTCTGTCTGACTGTCCGTCTGTTACAGGGCTCTATCTCTTGAACTGTAATAGCTAGACACTTGAAATTTTCACCGATTATGTATTACTGTGGCCGCTATAACAACAAATACTAAAAATAAAAAATAGTTAAAAATTAAAGGGGGTCGTCATACAAGAAACGTGTTTCTTCAGCGTTTTAAAACATTGTACGGTGGTACGGAACCCTTCATGTACGAGTTCGACTCGCACTTGCCCGTTTATTGTACCTTCTCATCTATCATTACACCAAAAGTGGCATTTGAGTCTTGCGGCCCTGGGCTCTGTCTGCTTAGAGCCGCAAAAACCAAAATGCTCTGTCCGCCCTAAAAGGGATAAAGACGTGATAGTGTAAATGCCGTGTGGTTTCCGGCAGAGTAAAATAGGACCACTTCAAGTCTTCCCGTGGATGCCGTAGAAGGCGACTTAGGAAACATAAGCTAAACAAAGCTTATACATATACATCAATGAGACTTCTCCAACCCGTCTGGCCAGCGTGGAGAGTGTAGGCCAAATCCTCTGGCTTCTCTTGCTAAGTATGGCTCTGGTAGTACAGAGAGGGTCGTGCTCCTGCAGTGGAGACTAAAAAAGACCTGATGATGATGAGTGTATGTTTGAATGGATCTCTTTAGTCAACCTTTATTTGAGAGGAGAATTTGTTAGAAACTATATCGTTATGGTAACCGCTTTAAAAGCAAGGTGATATCAATTATCATTCGACTATGTATGTACATTATCAAACGTTTACGTAGCGTGACGTACATAAGAATATACTCGTTGCTTGTACTTCTAAAAAAATCAAAGGAAAATGTTGACTATTAGAAAACGATTTTCATTTGAAATCCTGAAATGAGAATTTGTTTTCTAGAGCAACATATTTAATCTTAAAAAATTATTTACTTATATTTTTAGTCCTGTAGACGAATAAAAACCTCTTCTTTTGTTTCTTGCTAAAAGCTATCTAGTCATTAGCCAAGCTATGTACATTACCTACCTATCTAAATTTACTTTAAAATGTATAAAGCGGCCCTCATTCTATTTCATTTAAATCTAACAACTTCGCGTACTAAAATTTACTGAGAAACCTGAGATTAGATAATTTTACAAAGACCGTTTCAAACCAAAACTGCTTACAACTAAATCAGTGTAAACAAGTTTCCAGAGTCGCTATTTACATTATCTAAACTAATTCCCAACTGCATCTACCGGCCCGCATCCTAGTTCATTAAAATCCGGCAAGTTCACGAGAGTTTTCTTTGAGTTAGTTCATCTAATCTGCATGCGTGCTGCACAGCTTTCTGCTGCACGAGATTCGTGAATCTCGTTACAGCGGGGATTGGTTTAGTTTTAGTTGTAAAATTTGATTGATCAATCTGCATGAAGCGGCCCGCAAAGTTTGATGAAACACACGATTTTTATTTTGTACTAGCTGTGCCCGCGACTTCATTCGCGTGGTTGTCGGAACGTAATGTTATATAGCCTAAAGCCTTCCTCTATAAATGGACTACCCATCAAAAAAGAATTTTTCAAATCGGACCATTAGTTCCTGAGATTAGCGCGTTTAAACAAACAAACAAACAAACAAACAAACAAACTCTTCCGCTTTATAATATTAGTATAGACTAGCTGTGCCCGCGACTTTGTTCGCGTGGTTGTCGGAACGTAATGTTATATAGCCTAAAGCCTTCCTCTATAAACGGACTACCCAACAAAAAAAGAATTTTTCAAATCGGACCATTAGTTCCTGAGATTAGCGCGTTTAAACAAACAAACAAACAAACAAACTCTTCCGCTTTATAATATTAGTATAGATTATTTCTTTTCATTTTGCGGTGCAAGTGGCCAATACTGGTGTCAGCTTTTTCAAGCTGCCTCAAGGCATCTGACATAGCCTGACGACTGCCATACAATGATGATAGCCGGGACCAATGCCTTAACGTGTTTTCCGAAGCACGGAGGAGCTAGTAATGCGTACTCCAGCCGGGACCACCGAGCTCCTCGATTTTGTAGTGTTTTGTTTACACTTGCATTATTTTATAGCTTATCAATTTATTCATTACTAGCTGTGCCCGCGACTTCGTTCGCGTGGTTGTCGGAATGTTATATAGCCTAAAGCCTTCCTCTATAAATGGACTACCCAACAAAAAAAGAATTTTTCAAATCGGACCATTAGTTCCTGAGATTAGCGCGTTCAAACAAACAAACAAACAAACAAACAAACTCTTCCGCTTTATAATATTAGTATAGATAAATGACTTATTAATTTATAGCAGTTCGCGATTAATTAAGTAGTCAACATGATCACCATCAGGTCTTTTTTTTAGTTTTTAGAATTTTCTGTACCACCACAGCCATACTTGGCCAGATCACTTAGCCAGAGGATTTGACACACACACACACTACACTCTCAACGCTGGCCAGACGGGTTGGGGAGTTCTCATTGATATTAAAAAGCTTTGTTTAGCTTATGTTTCGAAGACTTGGATGCTGGAAACCACACGTCATTTGATAAGTAATTATAGTCCATATTTACTTAGAAAAAACCTTACTCTCGCCTGTTTGTAATTAAGTGGGTTAGCAGATATACGGCCCACCTGATGACGGAAGTGGTTACCGTGGCCTAATTTTCTTATTAAAATAATAACTTCTGTCTACTCGTATGTCTGTAGAATTAAAAATGTTCGAGTAGAGTTTCATCCCAACATTTACACTCTAGCGAGCGGTTTAGCCGGCGCCGGTCACCTGCATATTTATGAGATTAACCACCAGCTGCCATGCCCGCTGAAATAATACCTTTTTTACTATGTACCATATTGTAGGATAAATGATCTCTTCCAGCACATAGACGTGCATTTGTGCTTATATTTGTACTTTTTCCACATTTAAGAGCCAGGCTGTTCGGTGTCGATGTATGGGAAAAATGCACATGAATGGAGTGGTTTGCCATGACAGTCTCCATTTCATACACTTATAAACGTGATAGCCGCATAATGTGCAGCTTTTCTCGCCATGTTTTCTTTCACCACCGGGAGAACTTTGACTTGTGAACTTGCCTGATTTTAATGAACTAGGACGCGAACTAGAAGCAAATTAACTACTATTGAAAAATCGACATTTATTTTTCTAACATTGAGTTGGTTTTAACTTTATTACCTACTCGTTCTTACTTGATTAAAAAAGAAGACGCGGTGACAGTATGTCTGCGATAGTCGGCGACCGTTGCCGACTGTCACTCCTGTCGCTCGTGCCAACTGTCGCGCGACTCGCGCGACAGGCGCTTACGGTCATCCACGTACGCCGTCGGTCGCCGACGGTCACCGATGGTCGCTGACGGTCGCCGATTATCGCGCAACGCAGGTCGCCGACAGTCAGCGACAGTCAGCTACCATCGCTTACAGGTGTCGTGGTCATACTGTAGTTCTTCTGAAAGAGTCTTTTAGTGCAGTCTAAGGTTACGCTCAGCATTAAAAAACTTTTGTTGTATCTGTCGTATAGGCTCACGCCTAGTACAGACACCAGACTACTCACAAAGATCTCTCTTGTGTATGTACTTATTCTCTGTACCTCTATATGTCACCTTGTGAAGAGTAAATAATCTGATTATTACTAGTAATATCTAAAATTAAGCTTTATCATTGGCTAGCGCGTAATATACCATCAAAGACCCAATGTGAATGTCTCTAAACTTAGCTTTATTACAAACAAAAATATGCTGTAAAACAGATTTCGCTTAAGTTTTACTTCACGACAAGGTTCCCAACTAAAATGAAATCCATTAGCGTGACCTAACGAGATTCTGCCGTGTACAGCACGCGTGCAGATTAGTTGAATTCTAGAAAGCTCAAAGAAAGCTCCCGTTTGCTGAACTTCCCGGATTTTAATGAACTAGGATGCGGGATGCTAGATGCAGTTCGAAATTACTTTAGAATATAAATGACCCAATATTAAAAAAATAGTTTTATATGTATATTTTATTCATAATTTTATTAGAGACTTGTAAATTTTATGGTATACTTTACAAAGTCTCGCTAAGATATGAAACTTTATCACTACCTACCTAGATTTTGAATTTACTACAGAGTTAATGTCCTATTTTGTTGTCATCATTTCAGCCGCGTAACGTCCACTGCTGGAGATAGCCCACTCCCAAAAATTTCCAAAATGACCGAACTAGATCAGCCTGCATCTAGCGCTTTCTAGCGACCTTTGTCAGGTCGTCTGACCACGTTGTAAATAGTAGGTGTCCTACGCTTCGCTTGCACTACGTGGTCACCATTCGAGAACCTTTTTGCCCTATGTCATGCTGGGCTATGTCAGTGTCTTTTGTTCTCTTACGAATTTCCTCATTTCTGAGGTTGAGCTACCTTAAGCCTTCTTATGAGACTCATAGTAAGACTATTTGTTGTATTTTCTATCACTAAAATATGATTTTGGGATGATGACCATGATGATCATGAAATGTTTTTTGGCTCAACTCATGTGGAAAAAAACAAAATATCTTTTAAAACCAGTATGAAATCTATTGAATAGCCTACATGAACTGATGGCGATGATACGAGTGAAACATTAGTAAAACCGCTTATGACTTAAAGTCGGTGTAGGGTTGACCACTTATTGGATCCTCAGGGCCATTACAGCGGCGTTTCGGTTTTATGTGCGTAATAACTTGTTATCAGCGCGATTGAGTCTAGTGCAGTAGTGATGTACTTATCACACGAACTTTAACAGTTACAGTACAGCGTAAACACAGTAAACAATGTCATGAACATTACAAATGCGCACTCATGATTCTCTGATGGCTGATCCACGAGTCAACTCGTGAACGGGTGCCGCGTGTGTAAATTAGTTTATTTCGGCGTTTCTTCTCAGCAGTGGTCGTTGCGAAATGCTAGTATCGATAGCTTTTAAAAATATATATGTCGGAGCGTCTGATCAAGGAGACACTAGCGACATCTAGTTTATAGTTTGTTAAATTGTTTGTTACGAATACGTCAAGCTGAAAGCTCGGTTAAGGTTGTCACGGGTGAGTGGCAACGCTTTTTGAGAAAGGTCAACACTTTTTGAGAAAGGGGAACACTGTTTGCAACACGGTTATTCGATTTGAATTTTGACGCAGTCTTGTTCAAACCGCCGCGCCGTATACAACTCGTTTGGGATTTCATTACAACGTACAAGAAGAAAGATGTACGCTGTGATGTGCAGTGGCTGTTTTGGAGTAGCAATCTGCGTGAACGGAGCGTTGAAGCCGACGATTAGCAACAGTGAAATTGGGATTGTTTCAAGTGCCGTCGTGTTGTACAATTTTACTGTGGGACCGGAAATTACTGGTTTGATTGCGGTTATTGTAATGAATATGGATTGGTAGACCGATTTATTACAATGACATTCTATTTCAGCTGGATGGTAAGCCCTGTTGGACACAGAATATCTGTGTGGGCTAGAGGATTAGTTGCTGGGATGTGGTTACCAGAGGAAGTAATTCATAGGATAAGTGCGAGGTGGGGCACTGCCTTACCGTAATTTTTTTAAGAAGACCTTACGGTCTTTCTTGGGGCAATACCGATAAAGTGCGTAATTAAGTTTGCATCCTGACATTAGCCTGTTTTAGTACTGTAAGTAGTAAAGGGTTACTCACGTCAACCTTTATGTAAAAGGCCATATCCCGCTCAGCCTTTTCGGCGCGTTTCATATCCCTTTACGACATAAGAGTTGGGATTGTAATTGTTGTCAATATACCCTCTCGCTGATATATATATAATATAAATAAACGTGTACATGAAAATAATTAACGTGTAAAAGAAGGCCCATCATTACTAAATAAATATTTGATTATTTGATTTTTGCTACTCAGATTTATTTGCTGAATCAAAATGTCAGTATCACTAAAAATAAAATTTTAATATAAAAATAATAAATAAATATTTAAAATAATTAAATAAGGGAAGTCGAAAACTGACAGGTGACCATCATGTTTACAGAATAAAATAATAAGATATTTATCTAAAACAACGATCACAAGCTTATTGTTAATTAAGTACTTACACATATTTTAAGGGCGTTAGCAGTATGGTTTCCGGCAGAGTAGAATGTGACCACTCCAAGTCTTCCCGTGGATGGCGTAGACGGTGACTTAAGAAATACAAGCTAAAAACAGTTTAACCCTTTATGAAGCAGTAGGTATATTTCAAAATAATTGTTTCTGGATCTTATCACCAAGGCATAATGTTTTTGGTGTTAATATATTTACCACTGCCTTAAAAAGGCTAAACATCAAAGAAAAACTCTCCAACCCGTCTGGTCAGCGTGGAGAGGGTAGGTCAAATCTTCTGGCTGTTCTGGCCAAGTAAGGCTCTGCTAGTACAACAACATAAAGGGTCGTGCTTCAGCAATGGAAACTAAAAAAAAAGATCTGATGATGATTTTAAGGGGTAATTCACTCCATCATTTTGAACAACTTTCTCTAATAAATGTATATCAAAATACGAAAAAAAATTCACTTCTAATCTAGGTACTCTTGTGATCTTGTTACTATGGGAAGTATTTTTTTTTCGTATTTCGATATACCTACATTTATTAGGAAAAGTTGTTCAAAATCACCCCTTAAACATTTGTACTTAATTAAAATTCAGCTTGTATACCTATACGTCGTACTATGATCGTCGTTTTAGATACCTATCTAACTTTTTTATTCTATAAACGAATTTTGACGGGGAGGGCGTTCCAGAGCTTCACGGCCTGTACCGTAAAAGAATGCTTGATGAACCCATTCCGATGATGCATCCAACATTGTAAAAAAAATCACAGGACTATCGAGCTTGGAAATGAATTACGGAATTCGAAAACATGTCGTTCTGACTTTTTTTCAAAAAGGTTTGGCCACAGGACAAACCCTTAACCCGTTCGGTTTTTTTTAAGCTCAAATTGTAGCTGACTAAATTGTCCAGAGGAGTTTTTCTCAATTTTTTTATATCATTCTTCGTTTCCAAAATATCGAGCGCCAAAATCAAAACTTTTTTTTTACTATTTCGACCATAACTTATTTAGTTTTTGACTTTTTTGAATAATTCTTTTTGCTCCTTACAGCCCTCAAATACTCACAATTCTCCGAGATATAAGGGGATCGCACTTTTTTGTGAAATCGGAGCCTACACTGGAGCGAACGAAAAGACATTTTCAATGTCAAAAAACTACAAATAATCGTTGCTAGTCGCTCATGACTCAAATTTCGCCTAGGTAGGGTTGACCACTTATTGGATCCTTGGGGCCATTACAGCAACGTTCCGGTATTATGTGCGTAATAACTCGGCGTAATCAGTGCGATTCGAGCCTCCCCTAATGATGATTTACCCCGGCAAGTTATTTCGATAAATCCCCGAATAGCCCTTGTTATTGATGTGGATGTTATTGTTTTATTTGGCCGTTATTGTGTTTTCGAGAAATGGTTGTAACGGGACCAATTTTTCTTACGAAGATATTAGATATTTGTTCTCTTTAAGAAAGGCTTTTGTTTCTTATTTAGACTCTTTTGCCATTTTTTTATTTTTTACGTAAACTGATTGATTTATACCGCCGCCTAAATATCATCATCTCGTCTAAGTATTTATTAAGAATAACAAAATATTATCAACCACGTAAATATTTTACTGTCATAATCTATATATTTATTTATTTATAATCTGAAACAAAAAAAGCAACTTAAATTTTTGGTCTTTTTCATGAGATCCACTTCACCAGAACATACTTTCGGAATGGGTTTTGGTGAAATTTATAGACAAAAACATCAAAATCGCTGAAATTTTATAAGTGGCATGAATTGTTCCCTCTTACATTATCAGATCATCACCTGGTAACACTGACAATGGGACCAACTTGCATGTATATTTGAAATAAAGAAAACGAATCGAGTTGAGAAGGTCCTTTAAGGTGGAGGTATAGGCAAATGACCTTGAAGTGGCGCCCTCACTTGAAATAAATTATTAACTCGTAAATATGGAGATAATTTCCATATTGCTCTTCGTCATGCACTAGATAGCCCTTTAAATTATTTTATGAACCACCGTTGAAAGTATTTGCATTAGTCCGTCTAGCTTTAAAACTTGCTTCCGCCAAAAGTGGCCACGGCAAGTTTTAAAGCTAGACGGATCACCAATAATAGTTTCAACGGCAGTTCATAAAATAATTTAAAGGGCTATCTAGTGCATGACGAAGAGCAATATGGAAATTATTACCATATTTACGAGTTAACAATTTATTTCACACTTCAAGGCCATTTGCCTATATCTTCGCCTTAAAGTCGCTGTCATAATCCTCTCCGTTTCAGGAGAAAATAACACAAAACAGAAAGCTTGTCTATCAAAGGCGGATTCTTTGACATCAAACGCTGCGTGCGTGACGTCATATCCGGGATACACCGTCCCGTGCATTATTTACGACGACCCCTCGCGTGTACACTTGATACGTGATCCTGGCGCATAGTTACGCGAATATACTAGTTATATCACGTTAAATAAAACATTATCACGTCTTTGTCCCCAATAGGGCAGACTGAGCTTAAGGCAGTAAGACGTCAATGTCACTTTTAGCGTTATGGTAGACGTGAAGAGAATTAAAACAGTGTTGATTCGGCCCCTCGACTATTCCCTCGATTGGGTTTTACGATCTGCGCGAGAAGAAAAGCAGCAGAACATTCTAAGTTTTTTTTTTACTCAGACCATTATCAACCATTTAAGCCGCATAACTGCCACTGCTGGACATAGGCCTCTCATAAGAATTTCCAAAATGGCCGATCTAGAGCGGTCTGAGACCATAAAAGATATCTTTATAAAGCTTACTTTTTTATCACTGGGCAATCATATATTTTCACAAGGAATAATAAAGTCATGTTGCACTATATAAAATATTCAGCGTAAAAACATAATCCTCCTCGTTTCAAGTTAGGAAAGAACACAAAACTGAATCTTGTCTATCAAGGCGGATTATTTCACATCAAACGCTCGCGCGTCTCGGTCGGCAACAACGTCACATCCGGGATACACCAGCCCTGCATTATTTACGACTCCCGTGTACGCTGGGCACGTGATCCTAGCTTAGTATACATACACAAGAATAAACACATCTATATCATGAAATACATGCATACAGGGTGACTTTCCACCAGCCTTTTTGGAGCAAGTTTAGTTTGTAATTGTTCGTGGAGTTTCTTCCATTCTTTTGTATTTTCCGCCAACCTCTTAACATCTTGATAAAAAATAATATTAAAAATAGAAAAAATATGGAAGAAGGGCAGGAAAAGGTAATCTTTAAATAAAAAGAATCCAGAACCAGCATCGATATTATTTCGAACTCTCCAATTTCGCAAATTGAAACTCAGCCTGTGACTCAGCCATCAAATATTTTCACCTCAAATAAGTTCGACACTTCAGCCATCTGTTTGAGTTTTTTTGAAAGGATTAGTAAGCGTTTTATTTAGGGAATACTTAGGATTATCTTGCTCGGATCAAAGGAATGAAGCACTCACATTTCTTTGCCGGTCGTTGATGTTATAAGACATGGATATGATACGAGCAAGATCGCACATTTTGGCTGCACGCCGCTACATACTCTGTGGGTCGCGTGTCAGGTGTTTTTAGAGTTCCGTACCCAAAGGGTAAAAACTAAGAATAGAATAAGAATAATAGAAGATACTAAGACTCCACTGTCCGTTCGTCCGTCCGTCTGTCTGTCTTTCACCAGGTTGTATCTCATGAACCGTGAGATACACCAGGTGAAAGACAGACCAGTTGTGGTACACAAAATATTTCACTATCACATCTAATTCCTTACACGCCCTACATTGTGGACCATGCCGTATTTTGACTCTTAAAAAAATACAAATATTTGCGTTGTCTATTACAACAGTCGTCAATGTTTTGTCGCGTTTGATTTGAAATCATACATCCTTTGTGAGCGGTTTCCGCAAGCGTTTATATAGCGCGATCTTTTATCTGAAAATTTTCGTTTGAAACATGCGACTTTGGATAAAAGAAGTTGTTATCTCTGCACAAAAAGAATGAGGTACTGAGACTGAGGATCAGTATTGCTTTGTTCTCGTCATTGTAATACTTAAGCCAGCTATTATTTTCTGTCATTACATACTGTCTCTATTATAACATGGTGTATTATATCACTTGTTTCAGAAAGGCGAAATATTCTTTAGACATGCTTGATCCTTGATGTTGAACAGCTTACCCTTGCAAGAAATTTTGTAATACAAAATTTTTTATACTTTTTTTTCACTTTTGGATTTTTACCTTAGTTTTTTCACGTCTTTATCCCTAACGGGGCAGACAGAGCATTTTGGATCTTACTGCTCTAAGCAGACAGAGCCCAGGGCCACAAGAATCAAAGGCCACTTTTAGCGTGATAGTGTGCGAGAAGGTGGAAAAAGGAATCAAAATAGTGATGGGTTGCTAGCCGCATCGCCAATTAATATGACTTGCATTTCCGCCCATTCTCACGATCGGCTTTTACGATCTGCGCGGGAATAGAAATAGCTGGTACATTCTAAGTTTTTTCTTTTATCTCAAACCAGCATGGAAGGATTTTTCTAAGTAATTCGTGTATGAAATGGAGCATGCCTTCCAATGGTTACTTTACTTCGCCTTTCTGACACAACTTGTCTTATCGTTGAGTTGTACCTCATAAATATACAGTATACAAATATACCTATATAACAAATAAAAAATGCCTAAAGAAGTTTTTAGTTTTCACTTAAAAATTTAATTATTTTTTGTAGAGTCGCATCTCTGAGACGGTCGTAAGAAAATATACCTACAAAGCGATTCACCTAGAATTACTAAGATAGGCGTCATTCTGCCTGCATGTACTTGGAGCTTTGGAAGAGTCAGCCGCTGAATACATTTGCGTGGGACGGCCTACGAACACCAGTTACAGCGGAAATAAAATTTTACGTCCGCGAACGTGAGACACAATAGAAATTCAATCTGGGCTATGAGCCGATGAAATATTTTATAACGTCGGGAATTGAAACATGCCGTGGAAATGGAAGAACAAAATCTTAGAAAAACTGATTTAAAGCTCCATCATCAAATTTTATCATCATCATATCAGCTACAGGTAGTCCACTGCTGGTCATAGGCCTCCCCCAAGGATTTCCAAAACGACCGATAGGCGTTTTCCTGCAACCTTGCATAGGTCGTCCGACCGGCAGGTGGGTGTCCTACGCTGCACTTGCCGATACGTGGCCGCCATTCGAGAACCTCTCTGCCCCATCGGCCATCGGTTCTTCGTGCTACGAGTATGTGCCCCGCCGTCTGCCACTTCAATAAACTTATCCGCTGTGCTATGTCTGTGCACTTAGTTCTTCTATAATATGAATCTCCTCATTTCTGATTCGATTACGTAGAGAAACACCGAGCATAGCTCTCTCCATAGCCCGTTGAGCATCCATTTGAAGCTTAAAAAGAAGAATTTGTCCCAGTCGCTGTAGAGACAGCTGTCCATGGTGTCCCGAAGCTAAGAACTTGGTTAGTACGATACGCGCCGAGACCGAGGGTATGACCACGCTCTGTGTGGTACCTGGCTCAAATTATATCAATTCAAGGAAAAAACGTAGCAAACGTAATGGGTACTTTTGAGCCGGGTACAATTTTGTAATTGAAAATGTCGTTTGGTACAATAAAGTTTTTTTATATTGTATTGTATAAAATACGGCTAATCAAAATGGAAAGTTGTTTTGGCACGCTTACGTACGACCCTTAAGAAACCTTTCCACGCCCTTTTGAAGAACCCTGATCTCCCTCGGGAAAATCATATGATTCAATAACAACGCGTACGGCCATTACAAAAGGTCGGATGTCGATATGAACGCCCATAAACTTTTACGAACGAAAGAGTCTCGGTGCCAATAATATGGTCCATCGGTCCGTCGGACTGAACGGTATTTGTATCTCAGATTTCAATTAGATTAATATATTAAGGGGGACTTTATACAACATTACTAAAATAAGATATATTATATATTAAGTATATTTATTTCTAAATAGACATATGTATTTATTTAAGTATGAATGTAACATATGTATATGTATATTTATCTGTAGTTTCATATGATAATTTCTTCTTCCTTTATTTAACGAACACGCCTGTATGCCTTTCATATATGAACATCTCCTCTCACGGGCCTACTGGAAGAGATCTCTTTTGAGATAAGTAGTGCCTTTGTAAAATTTTTTGTTTATATATTCTCTGTATATATTGTCCGTGTACATAAATTGGTAAATAAATAAATAAGATTTTCTGTACAAGCTATTATTCTGAGGCGTAATTGAACTCTCGATGGATTTGCGTCATTTTATAATAGGGTTCCTATAGCCACCTTTTGGCTCCATTATCGGATCTGCTTCTTGTTCTTGAACGAGCTAGCAAAGTGTCTCAGTTCCGAGATTGACAAACATGCTTTTGTCCGTCTGTATGTTCCCGCCTAAAGGTCGCATTTTTCAACCAATTTGACGGAGATTGGCACACAAGTTCTTTGATTTTTTTTATCAAACACGAGTTTTGATTGTGGGGGAAAATACTTTTTACACAGAATGTTGCAAAAACTTTCCAAAATGGGGGAGTGGAGGGGGGCAAAGGGGAAGTTTGCTGTACCGATATATGGACAGATTTCACTGAAATGGCTTTGCTTAGCCAGCGGAAATGTGGAAGTGTCGGTTATTGCATGGTTATATACAACGTGGAAGGGACATATCCGTAATAAATCGAACCACGGGCTATACTAGATCAATAAAGTGTAATGAAATTAAAAAACAGTCAAAAAACCAAAAAAAATTCGACATTCCCATACAAATCGCCCGGGCGGCCGCACACTTTTGTATGGAATTGCCGAAAATTATTTTTGTTATTTTAATTTTAGTATACTAAAATGGTTTAGTATATACCGTGGTTTGATTTATTACGGGTATGTCTTTTCCACGTTGTATAAGGGCTCGCGAGGTCTTTGGTTCTTACAGAACCACTAGTATATTAGGGAGTTTTTTTTTTTTATTTTTTTTTATTAGAAATTTGAGTGCGTTTGATCTCTATCTAGCCTGATGGGAAGCTAAGATGAGGTCTAAGGTGTATCACGCAGACTCAAAAAATGCCTGTTCACTCTTGCCTTGAAAATCCCTAAATTATATGTATGGGGAAACATCGACGCAGGGAGGGAATTCCACACCTTAGCGGTTCGCACAATGAAGGAGGAGGCGAATCGAGAGGTACGATGAGGAGGAATATCGACCACAAATGGGTGGAATCCCTGTCCACGTCGTGTTGTCCGATGGTGGAATGGTGCAGGGGGAATTAAATTATGTAATTCCTGCGCACACTCCCCGAAGTGCAACCTGTAGAAGACACACAGACTTGCTACCAGTCGGCGATGTTCGAGGCTGTGGAGCCGTCCTGCCGTAAGCAACTCATCACCAACGAGTCTTCTGGCACGTCTGTCGATAGCTTCCAGGGCTTCGAGCTGATAGCGGGCAGATCCATCCCATAGGTGGGAGCAATACTCCATACATGAGCGGACTTGAGCTGTGTAAAGGCTCAACAGTTGGTCAGGGGTAAAATATCGTTGGACCTTGGAGAGGATGCCCAGTTTTTTAGAAGCCGTCTTAGCCCTGGACTCAATATAGCTACCGAAGTTAAGATTTGATGAGAGATCGATACCGAGAAGTTCGTGATGACGGGTGATAGGAACAGGCACACCCCGGAAAGTGGGAGCCAAGTTGAAAGGGCTTTTTTTAGCAGAGAAGAGACACGCCTGTGTCTTAGAGGCATTGAATCTCACAAGGTTGGCATCACCCCAATCGGAGACAGCTTGCAGAGTAAGATTGGTATGGAGCACCATTGCCTCTCTTAGTTCGTCTATTTCCGGTTTTTTTGCCCTTGCACTAGAAAAATATCTTTCCGTAACGGTGCTATCGTCTGCATACCCAAAAATACCGGGCTTTAGCAGATCGTTAATGTGAAGCAGAAATAGCGTTGCGGAAAGAACAGATCCCTGAGGTACTCCAGCATTAATTGCCAATAGGTCAGACGAGCAGCCGTCAAGAGTTACTCGAATAAACCGTTCCCTCAGGAAATCGGAAATCCAAGCACAAAGGGTGGGAGGGATACCGTAAGCGGAAAGCTTCGCTATAAGAGCGTCATGCCATACCCTGTCAAATGCCTTTGAAATGTCAAGTGAGACAGCAAGTGCCTCACCGTATTTTTCAAGGGCTTCACCCCAAAGATGTGTAGCGTACACAAGAAGATCCCCAGTAGATCGGTTCTGGCGAAATCCGTATTGCCGGTCACTGAGGAGATCATTGTCCTCAAGGTACGCAAGTAAGCGCTTGTTAATAACACGCTCCATTACCTTACACAGAATGGAGGTGATTGCAATTGGGCGATAGTTTGAAGGGTCGGCACGTCTACCCTTCTTAGGTACGGGTTGAACATTGGCGAGCTTCCACATTTTTGGGACGATTCCGGACCGAAGAGATAGACGAAACAGGCGCGTCAGAACAGGAGACAACTCGGGTGCGCAATTCCTTAAGACAATAGCAGGAATACCGTCGGGACCACTGGCCTTATTCACATCTAAGTTGCGTAGAGTCTTGAGAACCTCCTTTTGATGAATGCGGACTTCAGGCATTTTACATCCACAAGGAGGTAACTGGGGCGGTGTTTGATTGCTAGCATCTAGACGTGAGTTTTCGGCAAACAGTGAAGCTAGTAAATTAGCTTTTTCTAAAGCCGTGTGTGCCAGTGTACCGTCAGGTTTCAGCAAAGGAGGAAGTGAGGAGCGGCAAAAGTTAGCTTCAACGCACTTAGCCAGAGACCAAAATGCTTTACTACCGGATGGGTACGAAGCAAGTTTGGCACCAACTCTGCCTATGTGGTCGAAGCGAGCCTTTTTAAGCGTTTTTTTGCAGGACTTGGCCGCAAAGTTAAAGGCTTTCTTCTTTTTACGTGTATCCGGAGCTCTGCGCTTACGAGCGTCAGCCCAAGCCTGGTATGCTGACTGTTTAATAGCCTCAGCTTTTAAACAGTCAGCATTGAACCAGGGTTCAGCTTTGATGCCAGAGGGTCGATCAGAAAATGGAATATAATACTCCATCGCCTGACCGAGAACCTCAGCAACGGCACTTGCACAGCTCGACGGATCGCCAGAAGAAAAGTAGGCTTGCAGCCAAGGGTAAGAAGCAAGGAAATGTCGCATCTCATCCCAATCTGCTGACTTGTACCGCCAAACCCGTCTATTGCCTCTAGGGCTGAAGTCAGGTGGAGGACATATGAGGACGGACTTTACCAGACAGTGGTCAGAACTCCCAAGAGGGGCTGAAACAGACACGTGATATCGGTCTGGTTCAGTCGTCAGCAGAAGGTCCAAGCAATTAGCTATGTGATTCTCAACGTCGGGTATCCTAGTCGCCTGGTCGACCAGCTGGGAAAGGTTCAAAGACAAGGCAAACTTGTACGCCTCTCTACCAGCATGGTCAGTTTTCTGGTATGGGAACAACCATTGTTCGTGGTGAGCATTAAAGTCCCCCAGAAAATCGATTTGCGCGGTAGGATACCTTTGCTGAGTCACATCAACAGCCTCACTTAGGTGACGAAAAAGCCTCGTTGTCTCCTGGTCACCGCTATGCGATCGGTAGACACCGACATAGACAATTTGTTCTGTGCCGGTGTCCACATGCAGCCAGATTGAAGAAGAAGAGGGATCTTCCAAGTTACGGAGACGCTTACAGCAGATGTCATCACGCACATAGAAACAAAGCCCTGCCTTAAAGCGGAAATTGTGCTCCAGGACATATCCTGGGTAATTCAAGTAGGATGTATCAGCAGGGGTAGTAATTTGCGTCTCCGTAAGCAAGAGCAGATGCGGCCTTACAGTCTCAAGATGGTGGTGGACTGGGACGAGATTAGAGTGCAGACCTCGAATGTTAGTGAGGTGCACTTTTAGCGAGAGGCCGTGTATCCGCTGTTGATTCCTCAACTTTTTGTTTCTTTTATTCATTATTGTTTTTATTTTTGGGGCAAGAGGGAAAAAAGGCGAAGAGTGGCAGTTACGCGAGGCATCAGCCAGCCCCCCCCAGAAGTCACAGTACTGTTGCGCGGTAGGATAAGACTAGTGCGGAGACCGCGGGGACGCCCGGACCCCCCCAAGGCCGCCTGTCGAGGCCTCTCGCCCGGTTGCCAACCGGCCCGACAGGGGCAACCTTAGGATTATGCGCGCGATGGCGGAGCAGCCTTTCACAGAAGGCTAGTCTGCAATTGGGCTCCCAACTATCGGCGGGCGGCCAGCGAAAAAACCGTTGCTCCGGATCCCGCTGCCCTCCGAAACTAGGCACCCCGCGCAACAACACTGTGAGTCTGAATTCGGTACATTGGCAGATGCAAAACTGCGTAGACCCACTCCTCGAACGGCTACTCAGGGAATGCAGGATGGAACGCGCGAACGCTTGGCACCCTGATTTTTCCACTGAGGGTGGTGACCAGCCGCGGCCTAAGCCTACCACCGGAGAAGGTGTCACTCTTTAGCACCACCCGGGGGTCACGTGTAGGGTCTCGAGGGTAAAGCCTACGGACGCGAGTGACAATCGACCCCCAAAATATTTTATACTTCCATATGAAAAATTACCTAAATAAAGGTTAGATGATTAGTTCGACGCATGACGAACTCTGGTGTCAGTTTTTTTAGTGGCGCCATCTAACTTTCTCTATGAATAAAAAGTTTTCACTGTTATTATATTATTATTTACAATAGTGTACTTACCTACAATTTTCACTACCTACTAAACTAACAACCGCATTCATAAAAATCAGCACTCCTTAAATCAATTATATAGTACTAGCTTTCGCCCGCGGCTTCACTGGCGTATCCCACGGGGATATTACATTTTTCCGGGATGAAAGGTACTCTATGTCCTTCTCTGTATTCCTAACTATGTGTATGCGAATTTTCAAGAAGATTGGTTCAGTAGATAAAGCGTGAAGAGGTAACAAACAAACAAACAAATATACAAACTCACTTTCGCATTTATACATACATACATATACTTATACATATATAAAGACAAATTACACTGATTGAGCTAGCCCCAAAGTAAGTTTTAAACTGGTGTTATGGGATACTAACTCAACGATACTATATTTTATAATAAATACATTATAGATAAACACCCAAGACCCAGGACAATTTGAAAAAGGCCATTTTCCAGCTTGCCCTGGCTGGGGATCGAACCCAGAACCTCCGGATTGGCGGACTAGCGTGTTAACCATTACACCACAGAGGTCGTCAATAATAATTTATAATATTAGTTAGGATTAAGATTGAAAAGAACTTCAATCTAAAAGTTGTATGGTACTGATTTTGAAGTTATTTGTGTACACAAATAGATTGACGACATTTAGTCAGTAATTAAAACACTAAGAGGTATTATGAACACATTAGCTACAGAGGCCACGTAGCGTTTTATCGGTAATCAGAATCTTGCCGATCGTAAAGGTTTATAGTCGTTCGTATTGATAGGTATCCGACCTTTAGAGCATTTACACTGTTACAAAACTAAGGTTCGAGATTTGGAGTAAAACATTAACACTCTTTTAGGGAAATTATTCACTGCGGAACTCAAGATTGATACACAAAAATGGATGGTCTTCTAAACGTCCTATGTCCAAGTCGTGAACTCATTGTCCAAAATTCGTAGCTAAAGTGGTATAGGTTACTCGCCGATATAACTTGATAATTCATTTCGAAGTTACTCGTATTTCACTTAAAGCTTACTAAGATTTGTAACCATCTATTTGTGGCATGATTAAGTGTTCAGAGTATGAGAAAAAATATTTGTAGCTCATCAGGTATTGTAATAAAAAAGTATTGTATAGGTATTTTTATTTTTTCTGATTAGGAAATAATTACAAGGGCAAAAAGTTTAATTATGCCCACCATCACGCGTGAACTTTGGGCTTACGGCCCTGGGCCCTGTCTAACCCATTAGGAATAAAGACATGATAGAATGTATCTGTTTGATATGAGTAAGTAGTAGTAGGTATTTTACCACGCTTTGAGCGGCTGTCTTCAAGTATCCACTTCTTCATCAAAGTGGTCCATCGCTCGAGATGCTTTGTGCCGAGTCTATAGGCCAGTCTTTGAATAGGCGTCAGTGTTTGAAACTTTGAATTTTACAAAGCTAGTTTGATGCATCAGAGAAATTTAAAAAAATCTTACTAATATATTAATACATCATCAGGTCTTTTGTTTTTAGTCTCCACTGTAGGCGCACGACCCTTTCTGTACTACTAGAGTCATACTTGGCCTGAGCAGCCAGAGGATTTTGCCTACGCTCTCCACGCTGGCCAGACGGGTTGGAGAGGTCTCACTGATGTTATTAAGTTTTGTTCAGCATTGTGTTTCCTAAGTCGCCTCCTACGACATCCACGGGAAGACTTGGAGTGGTCCCATTCTACTGTGCCGGGAACCACACGGCCACACGGACGTATGCGTACGGACATACGAAAAGCTAAACTACTACTACGAAAAATTATTAATTAGCTATTTTACCGAAAAAATGATTTTTTTCAAGCTGCTTGAACGCATCTAACATAGCTTGCAAATAAATGATTCTATTCTATTCTATTCATGACGACTGACCGAGCATACAACAACGAAGGCCGGGACCAACGGCTTACACGGAGGAGGATTTTTTATGCTATTTGTGGTCACCCGTCCATATGCGGACCACGCCCGGGGATGCTTTACTTGCGAAAGCGTTAGTAATGCTTACTCTCACATGGCCAACGAGCTCCTTAATGATAACGAGTTTGAGAAATGATTAAAAAATATTATCAATAAATACATATATACGGTCAAATCACACAGATTGAGCAAGCCCCAAATTAAGTGCGAGACTTGTGTTATGGGATACTAATTGATCCTAGTATGAGGATACTAAATTAAAATGCCACAGAAACACTGAAGTCACAATTTTATCAAAATGAATGAGAGCTGCTAACAAGAAAATATGGGAGGTGCCCCATAAATATTACATTCGATGGAGATGCATAGCTTAGCGCGCTTATCATAATGTATGTCGTTGCTGGCTTTTTCTTTTATGTGAGACAAAACATGTTTACATTTTTTCGACATTCCGTAGTGGATTTCCTCGTAAAAAATATTAATTTTGGTGGAGGGAAATTGTTTCATGTAGGACGAACTATTTCATTAGGCTATTTCTTAAGGTGAACGGATAAGCAAATGGCCTTGAAGTGTGAAATAAATTGTTAACTTGTAAATATGGTGATATATATATATACATATTTCCATATTGCTCTTCGTCATGCACTAGATAGCCCTTTAAATTATTTAATGAACCACTGTTGAAAGTATTTACATTAGTCAGTCTAGCTTTAAAACTTGCCTCCGCCAAAAATGGCCACGGCAAGTTTTAAAGCTATACGGATCACCAATAATAGCTTCAACAGCAGTTCATAAAATAATGTAAAAGGATATCTAGTGCATGACAAAGAGCAATATGGAAATTATCACCATATTTACGAGTTAACAATTTATTTCACACTTCAAGGCCATTTGCTTACCTCTTCACCTTAATATGACGATATGCGATAATCAATAATTATTTAATAACGTGGAAGGGACATACCCGTAATAAATCGAACCACGGGCTGTACTAGATCACTCACTATAGTATAATTTTGATCATAGATTTGATAATATATTTTCATTACATTTTTACACAATTTATATTTTATTAAAGCAGTCTTCGTATAGTCAAAACTACGCTGATAAATTACTAAGTTCATTTCACTGGATCGCGTCCATGTCAAAACTGTCTATGTCTCAACTGTCCTGCCAGTAGTTATAGTTCACCATTGGAGGCATCGGGGGTCCGTTTGGGGGGTCCAGAGCCGGAACTGTACGGAAAGCCCTGCGGTGACCCGTATCTTGGTCGGAACCGTGGTCTACTGAATAATGAAATGAAAATTTATGAGCCAAAGAACAAAAAATTGTCATTTCCATAAAAATCGTCCGGGCGGCTGCACACTTTTGTATGGAAATGGCAAAATTTTGTTTGAAGTAAAAACTTCTTTAGCGGCGTTGTGCACTTTTTTTGTAATGGGTAAAAAATGTTAAACTCAAAAATGCACAACGTTAATATTCAAGTTATCACTTTTGCCGGCACTCCCGGAGTGCAACCCGTCGTTTTTTTTGTTCTTTGGCTGTTATTTTCATTTCATTATACTTTAGTGATCTAGTATAGACCATGTTTTTGGCTTCACTGTAGTCGGATAAAAAGCTCTATGAAATGTTTTATACATCAAAGAGAACTGCTATCAGTTTGCCATAAAAACTGAATGTTTTACATCAGATATATTTCCAATTTCCTTTAGACGATAGGAACTTTTCGTGTACATTTTATATTCGAAGCTCTGATAAAGGATGCTGGTACAATCGCGTCGTAAAGTATCTCGCACTATGTAGATAACACAAGTACCTACGCATATAATACCGAAACCGCTTTTTATCAAGTTAATGCAAATCATGTTAAATATTAATTCAGTATTAGGCCTTTGCAGACACTTTTACACGTCAATAATTTTACTGTACATTACGTGTCATGTTTATTTATATCTAAATTATTTTTTTCTTTGTTTATGAGCTACCGATACTAGCGTTTCGCAACGACCACTGCTAAGAAACGCCAAAAGAAACTCATTTACACAGTCTTGGTCGCCTACGCGAAAAAAGGGCTTTGTCTGTTAACAAAGATATTATGCCTAATACAATGTTATCACAACATAATATGTTAAGCTTGCGAACGAGTACCAAATCCAATTTACATAAATAAGTTACACTGAGTAGCCAAAGTAATACATAATTGGTGAAAATTTTAAGTGTCTAGCTATTACGGTTCAAGATATAGAGCCCTGTGACAGACGGACAAACGGACAGACGGACAGGCGGAAAGACGGACAGACGGACAGACAGCGGAGTCTCAGTAAAACGTTCCCGTTTGCACCCTTTGGGTACGGAACTGCTGGCGGCACCCGTTGACGAGTTGACGCATGCATCAGCCATCGCTGAACTCCACCATGTAGATTTCTATAAACAACAACAATTTTTATGCATAAAAATTGCATTCAAATGCATACAACAGGCGGCATACGGGCGGTATTAGCATAAATATGTTGAATGTCTTCTACGCTGCTTACCTGTTTAATGCTACCTGGGAAATATTCTAGGGATATTGCAGATCCCGCAAGTCCCGCAACGTCTGGAGGCAGTCACGTTTCTTGGTCGTGAGGTAGCTGCAAAGAATAACTAATGATAAAATTTATTTAACAAAATAAATCTATTTTACGTCACAACTAGCCCATTAATAAAAATTTATCTGCACTGCACTACACTATAACAAGCGCAGTTAGGCAAGTTTAGATAAATACTATTTAATACAGCGACTGAGGTATAAACCGTGTATTGTATTTCTAGGCTACGTGTTTGATTGATATAACATATTTATTTATTTATACACAGACACACGCGAACTATACAGTGTGTGTACACACATTAATTTTGCTCCTACTTTAGCCTCACTTGTCTCTGCACCACCTGTCGGTTGACTGGTAGATAAAGTTTACAATTGCACGCCTCATAAGCGAAGCGCATGAGGTAGTGCTCTACTCTCGCCTTACAAAAATCAAGTGATTTTTTTAACTAAATGTGTCTCTATTTATTTTCTATCGCACTTGTACAATAATATTTACACATAAATGTCAAGGAAAAATACTAGTTTCAACACTTAAAAGACATTTTGCCTTTTAAATAAATAAAGACAATGTTTAATAAAATCATTTTGTGGACGTCCGTGTGTCTGTATGTATGGAAACTGGCGTGGTCACGATTACTCCCAAAAAACTTATCTGATCAAGTCCATTTTTTTTTATACGCTTCAGTATTATCCAAAACTAAGTCCTTTCGAAGATCACGGTCTAATTCAATGTAGTTTATCTGTCAACTGAAACACAAACAACAAAATCTTACTGTCAAAAACAAATCAGGGTGACGGAACTTGAGCTGCTCTTCGCGCACGCGTAGATCGTCGGGGTGTAGGCAAAGAGGTTTGCAATGGGTCCTCCTTCACAGTGCCGGCTATATCTTTCTCAGCGGGAAGTTAAAAATAAAAGTAAAAAAAAATCTCCAGCATACTTTTCTTCGTTTTAAGTTAGCAATAAAACAATCAAAATCAATTTAATTGTGAAAAATGAGATTATGAGGCGTGCACTTTTGGATTTTCCAAACTATTTTTGTAATAAAGTTGAATAATAAAAAATAAAATAAGTTCACGTCTTTATCCCTAATGGGGCAGACAGAGTATTTTGGGTATTTCGACTCTAAGCAGGCAGAAACTAGAGCTGTAAGACCCAAAGTCCACTTTTATCGTGATAATAGGCGTTTGAATATAAAGTGAAAGGAATGTTAAGATGGTTTCGGCATGTAGAAAGGATGGATGAAAAGAGATTAACAAAAAATATTTATAAGGTAAGTGTGAAACAAGAGCGGAACAGGGTCGACCTCGGCGAACATTCTGCGATCAGATTACGTAGACGTTCTAAAAAAAGGAGAGGTAAGAAGTACCCGTGACTGAAGGGCATGTATGAAGAGGTTGATGAGTGTAGATAAAGCGAAAGAGGTCTGTCAGGATCGTAGCAAGTGGAGATCCATGTCTCTGCCTACCCCTGTGGGAAACAGGCGTGATAGTATGTATGTATGTATGTATGAATATAAAGTCTTAATCTCAATTTTTAGGAGTTCAGTGGGAGCTCCTAGCAAGTTAAGTAACCCTGGGCGTGGTCCGCACTTGGATGGGTGACCACCAGTGTCGAAGAATTTTCTTGAGCTTTTCCGTACTTTAGGATGCACGTTAAAATGATTCTCATCATGGTAAGGCAGTCGGTCAAGCTATATCAGATGCACTGGCAGCTTGAAAAATCTGTCACCAGCGTTGGCCACTTATACAGACGAAAAACAACAAACAATCTCAATTTTAACCAAATTGTCTACTTTAGTCATCAACTGTACATAAATGCGACATAGTTTGAAGCACAGAGTGGAATCAAGTGAAATTCTCTTGCTCTGGATATTCAGCTTATTCGAGCCGCTGTGACGTCACTAAGTAGGAAAATTGAAGCCCCAGGGGCAAGCAGCTGAAAAATGAATCAGGCTCGTCACCTTTGTGCCTTTGTCAGGTCTCTGATTGAAGATAGGTTTTTTATAAAACGAGCTCTGTTTGTGAATTTTATGAGTATTGGTATGTCGAGTATAGTTTTCGGTTTTACTCATATTTTTGCGATGTTTACATTTATATGTACAAACACTATCACGTCTTTATCCCTAATAGGGCAGACAGAGTATGTTGGGTCTTGCGACTCTATGCAGAAAGAGTCCAGGGTGGCAAGATGGCACACTTTTAGCGTGATGGTGCCACATCGCTAATTAATAGTAATTAGAGTAGGGATATAGTGCGCGCTAGTAACCGGAAGCGTATCACTACGCTTGCGAATTTTTGATTCGAATTTCGCGCGGCATTAGCCGCTGCTCGTCGTCGCCATGAGTTCTAAAATACTCGTGGTCAACGGACTATTGGCCTTTCTGGAGAAGCAGCTGGACTGCATGGATGAAGTGAGCGTCACGCAGATCTGCACCAGCAACTGGAAGGAAGAAGAAATCCGCAGCGCGAAAGTGCTGATGTACGAGTCGCTCGGAATGATCGACCGAATGCCGTCTCGCAGAAGAGATGAAAAGGGAGAGCGCAGTCTTCAAGACATCATTAAGTTGTTTAAGGAGACCGATCCTGACGAGTGGCCCATGGCGTTTGTGGTGTCTGCCCAAGGGCTGCATTCCCTTCCGCCCGTGAGTTTCGATCACGTTGACGTCACCAGACTTTTGTGAAGGACATCACGTTGCTGAAATCTAGTCTGGCCAACCTGCAGCTTAAGTTTGAGGCATCTCAATCTACCATCAATAATTTACGTACGGAAATTATTGAATTAAAAACCAATAAATCCGTATGTAGGTCACCTGATGCCTCGAACAACGACCCGTGCCGTGATGCACCCAATGCAAGTTTCGCGTCAGCGAAATTCGACTCGCCGGTCAACGCCATCGTTGTCGACCGTCTTGTGTCACCCCGCCCCGCGCCGCGTGCGTCACCTGCACCCGTGGTGACAAATATGAGCACGCCAACACCTCGTGCTTACGCGACTGCTGCAAGCCAACCTCCCAGGAAACAGCAGTTACCTCAACGCAAGATGGAGGTGGTTCCAAAAAAAGGACCTACTCCCGTATCAGCTCCTCAAAAGGGGCCTACTGACCAGGATGGCTTCATCAAGGTGGAACGGAAGAGGAAGAAGCCCAGTCCATGTCAAAACAAGTGCGGTACTGCGCTCAGTGGACCAAATATGCTCCTGCGTGCTGCCGTGCCTACGACCATGCTCTATGTGTCTCGCTTACATCACTCCACTAAGATCGAGGAGTTGGTGGAGTACATAAGAGTAAAGACTCATTACACCCTGAGGGTCGTAAAATTGGAATCGCGTCACAGCGTGAATTTTAATTCGTATGTGGTGCGAGTTCCAACTGCTCAGCTGGCGACCTTCACCAAGGAAGATTTCTGGCCGAAGGGTGTCGTGTTCCGGAGATATCGCGGGCGGTTACCTGACACCAGTACACAGTGCAATGCGTCACAAAAACAATAAATAGTTTTAATTTTACTTTTTACAATTTATATGTATGTTAGTTTTTAAGGTATATATTATATGGGCCTTGTTTGTAAACTATGTTTGTAAACTTAGTTGCCTGAAATAAACGGATATTATTATTATTATTATTATTATTATTAATTGATTTGCATGATGCGTCCAATGTTCCATTCCCTCGATTTATGGAATTAATTAATCTGGTTACTACGGCTATGTGTACATGTACTCGATGGTAACACAAACTGCCAGCTACTTCAAGACTGAAGAAAATATTTATTTTAGAAAATTTACAGCAAAATTTAAGATATATTTATGCTGATCTGGTAGAAAAGAAAAAAACTTTAAATGTTCCAGGCGTGGTTCCAGGTGCTTCTCTCGCCGCGAAGCCGACAGAGGGAATAAGTGATAATTTATTCAGCCAATGAATACCTACTTTGATTCCTTTTTAGGGTTCAGTACCCGAAGGGTGCAAATAGGACCCTATTACTGAGACTCCGCTGTCTGTCCGTCTGTCACAGGGCTCTATCTCTTGAACCGTAATAGCTAGACACCTGAAATTTTCACCGATTCTGTGTCCTCTATAACAACAAATACTAAAAATAAAAACATACAAAAAACGTGTTTTTTTCAGCGTTTTTAACTCGATCTGTCACAGGGCTCTATCTCTTGAACCGTAATAGCTGGACACCTGTAATTTTCACCGATTATGTATTACTATGACCACTTTAACAACAATACTTAAAATAAGATAAAGTTAGTAATTAATGAGGGTCGTCATACAAGAAACGTGTTTCTTCAGCGTTTTAAAACATTGTACGGTGGCACGGAACCCTTCACGTACGAGTCCGACTCGCACTTGGCCTTTTATTCCACCCTCTCGTCCTCTATCATACTAAAAGTGGCCGTAGGGTCCTTGCGGTCCTGGGTTCTGTCTGCTTAGACCCGCAAGACCTAAAATACTCTGTTTTTCAGTAAAATATATCCCGTCATTATGGCTTTATTCGAGCTCATATACACACGAGCTCTCAGTGAACGCAAACAAAACGGAACTGGTCCTGTTCACCAACAAAAGAGTCTTAGGAAAGTACGAACCTCCAAAGCTCTTTGGAACAACTCTCACTCTATCGAATGAAGTCAAATACCTAGGTGTAAATACCTTTTTTGGCGGGTAGCAGTAAATCTGTCAAAAGGTATTTCTCAAGTGCTCTGTATTTTTAATTCATTTAAAAATATAATTACTTATTTTGAAGTAATTTATTTATGTTAAAAATATTTTAAAGTAATTTACCTGCTGGCATATCCTTTGCACATCTCCTTTAAACATGGATTCATTAGAAAAATCAATGACACAAATGATGGAGCTATTTAATAACAAGATGGCGGAATTCGAAAAGGGCTTGCAAGAAGCCACTCCTACACCTAACATCACAACACTGTCCAATGAATTCACTGCATTCAAATCCTTTGTTGCCAATGTGATGCGTAATTTTCATCGAGAGTTTGAGCTGCTGAATCAGCGGCAGAGTCAGCTTGACATGCGGCAGGATCATTGCGAGATGCGAGGACGCAGGAACATCCTTCTACTTCATGGAATTGCGGAGAAGGCAAAGGAGAATGTTGCATCAATGGTGACACAATTGGCAGCCGACAAGCTGAACATGCCCAACTTCAGTGTAGATGATATTTGCCGCACCCATCGCTTGGGTCAGTCTCTGCGCCAAAAGCCCAGACCAATTCTGCTTGAATTCGCCAGCTTTGCTACAAAAGACAAGTTCTGGGCAGCCAAGACAAACTTGAAAGGCACCGGCGTTACTCTCTCCGAGTTCCTCACCAAAAGGCGACATGACGCATTTTTGGCAGCGCGTGAAAAGTTTGGCGTTAACAGATGCTGGACGAAGGATGGGTGTATATATGTCATTAGTCCGGCCGGAGCGAGGCACCGGATATATTCATGTGCTGAGGTTGACCAACTGCATAACTCTTCATCGGCCGCTCAACCCGAGGCCGGGGCTAAGGCCACAGTCGGCGGCGACAACAACTGCGCGGCAGCGGCCCTGGCGGCGGGCCGCCCGAAGCGTGGCAACAAGAAGTGACTGTTCCCGGATTGCATTCCGGTTCTGCTGCTGTTCGGTTACAGGCAACGCTATCGATTATTATGTAATCCCCAATACCTACGTAATTTAGAAGACCTACCCTTCTTAATATTTACTTTTTTAGTTTCCACATACCGTACTGACCAAACTCATTCCACAAATTAGTATCACTTTGAAGTTGACAAAGGCTGTCATGTCACTGTCATTTTATATTAACTGTCAATGTCACTTTTTCTTGATATAGAAATTAAAGTGTGTAGGGCCTTTGTAATATTATTGTACGCCTAGTATGTATTTACGCAACTTATTATTATTATTTTTTTGTTGTTTTTTGTGTCAGAAAGAAAGTTTACATACCTTTTATTTGTTTAAGTTTCTTCCTTTGCCGGCGGGTAGATAAGAAATATTAGTTTTGTCTAGCTAGCCTGTCTATAAATGGTTAGATAAATAGATAGTTTATTATTATTAATATATTATTTATATTATTATATACTGTATTTAATATAATTTATTTATTTCTAATGAATACTGAACTTGATGACAGTTTTAAGTCGATAACATCATCTGATGATAGCTTCCACTCTATACCTACATTGGGCGAAACTCTGAATAGTACGTTCTCTGCATTCTCTAAATGCTTTAACGCTGTGCACATAAATGCGCAGAGCATTCCAGCACATTACCCCGATCTTTTAGCTAGCTGTGACAATAACCTGATTCATGCTATATTTATTACAGAGTCTTGGTTAAACACTTCCCTTCCTTCTACTTCATACTCGTTACCTGGCTTCCAACTCATTCGAAATGACCGTACTGGTAAAAGAGGGGGTGGTGTTGCCATCTACCTTCGTTCACATATTTCTTACAAAATTGTTCGTGCCTCTCAAACTTCAAATCCCTCACATGAAGCCGAGTATCTTTTCGTGGAGATCACCCTCAGTCATACTCGCGTTCTTTTAGGCGTCTTTTATAGCCCCTCTGAAACAATTAACTATTTTTCTACTCTTGAAATCCTTTTAGAAGACATAGCACCTTCCTATAATCAAGTTATAATAATGGGTGATTTCAATACTTGTCTCCTTAAGAATGATAATCGCACCTCTGCTTTATTGTCTCTTGTCGAAGCGTGTAACTTGTCTGTCCTTCCACTGCAAGCAACACACCATTTTCCTGGCTGCAAACCGTCTCTTCTAGATCTTGTCCTGGTCTCCTCAACTGATCTCGTCGCAACACATGGGCAATACAATGCCGATATGTTTTCTTATCACGACCTTCTATATCTCTCTTATAAACTCCGTCCTCCAAAAGCGAGATCCAAAATACTTATGCAACGAAATTTTAGTGCAATGAACGTTGATCTACTTCGAGATGATGCAAAAAATTGTGAATGGGATGCCATAGCGAAACTAGCTTCCGTTGATGAGCAGGTAGAACGATTTAATAAAAACATTATTGAGCTTTATGATAGGCATGCTCCCGTTCGCCCTATAAGAGTCAAACATTTCCCAGCACCTTGGCTCAATGACGATGTTAGAGCTGCTATGCATACAAAAAATTGCTGGAAGTCAAAATTTAAATCCGATCCAGAGAGATATAGAGACAAATATATTGAGGCACGCAATAATAGCAATAGGAAGTGTAGAGACGCACGACGCCGCCATATACATGAATCCGTTGAGAATGGCGATCCAGCCAAAGTATGGAAATTTTTAAAGTCTCTTGGAGTTGGTAAAACTAATGTCAGCACTTCCAAAAATTTTGATATCAATGTCCTTAACAACCATTTTTCTACTTCAACTAAATTTGGTGGCAATGACAAGTCTAATACGTTAAACCACCTGTCTTCACTTCCAACTCCAGACTATTCATCTTTTTCATTTAGTCAGGTGACTGATAGTGATGTTCAGAAGTGCTTGCTATCGGTTTCTTCCAACGCGGTTGGAGCTGATGACATTAGTCGTAATATGATCCTGCCAATCCTAGACATCCTTCTCCCTACCATAACTACTATTATGAACAATTCTCTATCCATTGGTACCTTTCCTTCCGCATGGAAAGATGCTAATATTACCCCCATTCCTAAAAAACTAAATCCGGCATCGCTCTTAGATTTCCGTCCTATTTCCATACTCCCCTTCCTTTCTAAAATCCTAGAACGATTGGTTCAAATGCAACTGAATTCCTTTCTCAACAAAAACAATCTCCTCAACCCGTTCCAATCCGGTTTCCGGGAGGGACATAGTACGACTACCGCATTAGTAAAAATCACAGATGATATCCGTCACGGGATGGACGATTCCAAAGTTACGGTTGTGGGTCTTCTCGACTTTAGCAACGCCTTCAATACTGTGGATTTTGACGTTCTCTTAGGTCTGATGCACTCTCTGAACATATCTCCTTCAGCCATCAACTGGTTTCATTCCTATCTACATGGACGCCGGCAGCGAGTGCGCATCGAGAATGATTTTTCTTCCTGGTGCCACACGACTTCTGGTGTACCACAAGGTGGTGTGCTATCCCCATTATTGTTCGCTCTATTTATAAATTCCATAACTCTTCAGCTCTCCACTTCCTATCATCTATACGCAGATGATCTGCAAATATACACTCACGCGACTTTGGATGATCTGCCTAATAGTATCAGCGCAATTAACAGTGATTTGTCTCTCATATCTAACTGGAGCAGATCTCATGGACTCATAGTCAATCCTGCTAAAACGCAAGCTATTATAATAGGAAGTCCATGGTATATTTCCCGTATAGATTGGCAGTCCTTACCACCCATTGTTTTTGATGGTGTCAAAGTAGACTATAGCGAAAAGGTGAAAAATCTAGGGGTACTTTTTGACAGAAATTTATCGTGGTCTCCGCAAATTGCAGAAGTAAGTCGGAAAGTATTTGCGTCTGCTGCATCTCTTAGAAGGCTCAAGAATTTCCTACCTATTGCAACTAAAGCTTCGCTTGCACAGTCATTGCTTCTTCCTATTCTTGATTACGCCGACTCTTGCTATCTCAATATCACAGAGGAGCAATTGAATAAGCTTGAGCGCCTTCAAAACTTCTGTATCAGATTCATATTTGGATTACGCAAATATGATCATGTTTCCATTTTCCGTGCGCAACTCAAGTGGCTCCCTATCCGACTTCGACGTAATTATCACGTTCTTTCACTTCTATACTCTGTACTGTTCATGCCATCTTCTCCTTCCTATTTAAAGGAGCGTTTTACTTTTCTTCACCAGGACAATGATCGACCCACGCGCAGCATTAATGCCCTACGTCTTAAAACCCCAACTCATTCGACCAAATTCTACTCGAAATCCTTTACAGTCCAAGCTGTCTACCTCTGGAATGCTCTTCCTCGTAGAGTTCGTACTGCTCAGACTAAAACAAGCTTTAAAAATCGTCTCCATAAATATTATCTGTCGTTATGCCAGTAAGTCTAAGTTCTGTTAAGTGTCACTAAATACATTTAAATATTTTAGCATCGTATATGTATTATATATATGTATATATTATGAAATAAGTTTATGTATGTATATATACAAGTATTAATATGTAAGTATATAATTAGGTATAGATACTGCACCCACCTTATTCCGTACTATTAATTTTTCCTCTACCCAAAGGTTGACTGGAAGAGATTGCATCTAGCGATAAGTCCGCCTTTGTACCAATATTTTCTTTGTGTTTGTTATTTTATATTTTATTAATTATTATGGTGCAATAAAGATAATTTGTATTGTATTGTATTGTATTGTGTAAAACTAGACTCAAAGCTTAATTGGAGTACACATCTAGAGGAAAAGATAAATAAAGCAAACATAAATCTTTGGAACTGCCGAAGATTAGTAGGCAAAAACTGGGGCATCTCCCCTAAAATCATGAAATGGCTATACACAACAGTCATAAGACCAGGACTTACGTACGCAGCACTAGTATGGTGGCATAGGACCACACTGACAACAGTGCAAGACAAGCTACAGCGATTCCAAAGAACTGCATGTCTGGCAATAAGTGGAGGCATGAAAACTTGCCCAACAGCGGCACTCGAGGCAATTCTTGATATCAAATCGCTACACCTACACATCAAACAAGAAGCACAAGTCGCAGCTGCAAGACTTAAAACACTAGGCCTGTGGAAACACAAAGACAAGGCCCCTCATACACGAATCCTGCCACTAGCCCTCAATGCATCATACCTCATAGGCGCGATAAACGACAGGATCCACAAGCAATTTGTCTTCGACAAAAAATACAAAATACAATTACATGAGGAATCTTCAGACAGCTCCGGTACTGAAGAAATGAGGGTATACACAGACGGCTCAAAGACACAAAATGGTGTAGGTGCTGGCGTATTCTCTCATGACCTCAACATTCACTCTGCATATGCCCTGGGTAAGGAAAACTCCATCTTCCAAGCCGAATGCGCAGCTATAACCCACGCGGCTACAGAAATTATTAGGAGGAAGGTATCAGGTATGTCCATCCGTATCCTAACTGACAGCGCAGCGGTCCTACTTGCCCTCAGAAGGACACATGTGGACTCTGCCTTAATACAAGAATGCCACAGATCCCTGGAAAAACTCTGTAAGTATAACACAGTCACTCTCCAATGGATCAAAGGACACAGCAACTCACTGGGTAACGATGCAGCTGACGAGCTCGCGCGTCGGGGATCGAGTATGACACCGTTGGGACCTCTTCCTATGGCTCCGATCCCCTTCACGCAGGTTCGCACCTGGATCAGAATTCGCACTAGCGAAGAACAAAATCAATCATGCCGATCCCTCCGGACATGTCGGCAGGCTAGGGAGGCACTACCCCAATGGGATAGTCGCCTATCCCGACGCCTGTTAGCACTACCCCGGAGAAATCTACGCCGTATGGTTGACATTATTACTGGTCATATTGCACTAAACAAACACCTTTACACCCTAGGAATTACTGACAGTCCTCTGTGCAGAGCTTGCATGGAGGCTGATGAAACTGCGAGCCATCTCCTCATCGAGTGCGGTGGCGTCGCACACATAAGAAGAGGGTTCCTGGAACATCAAGGAACCGTGGAGGAAGCCGTGAGGGCGCCGGGGAGCGTTCTCGGATTCCTGCAGGAGCTGGGCTGGTTTGAAAACTGATAACTACGCCGGCTCCACACGCAAAACGGGTTCAGCGCAATGGACCAAATTGCGGAAAAGAAGTCCTCGGGAGAAGTAAGAAGTAAGTATGGCTTTATTCGATTTGAATAAAGTAAAACCCAATTAAGGCTCAAAATTTGTCGTAGTGACACGTTTTTCCTAAAAAAACTGAGGCACGTACGCGGGCGTCGTGCGAACAGGGTTGTCACTTTACACAAATGCTGGATTCGGTATCAAAACGTACTCTGCCGAAGTTGCGCGACCGAACTTTGGCGAAATTACTTCTGAAGTGCTATTTGAATAACCAGGAACACACTATGCTGAACGTACGTCGCGTTTTTCACAAAGAAATAAATTAGTTTCGGAACTTAAGCCACGCAACTTCGACGGTATGTTTTGTTTAGACACTAACAATATTACTTATATGATTTTATAGTATCGCGGTCACAGTGACCTACTGCGATTAATATAATTTTTAATTTTAGTCAGATATTTCGTCCGTTGATCCGAGTTTGTATGGAAAGCCAAAAATTATTATTCATATTTCGATATATGTTCCTTGGGGAAAGTTGTTCAGTATCATGGACTGAATTCACCCTTAAAATAGTTTCAATATATTTTGTTAGACTCTGCATACCTATGCATGCATTTGCATGGTTCTGCTTCCATGGTCTAGGCCCAACAACTTACTGAACGTGATCTTTTAATATGGCAATCCACAACTCTATCTACTGTCTGTCTGTCCCTAAGACGTATTAGACATAATAGAATTAAATTTTTGCCATCATGAGTGTCAACATTTTAACAGGTTTCCTGTCCTATGAATTAAATATAATTCATGTCCATTGTTTAACTATTGTTTTTATATTTATGAACAGCGAATGGGTTAAATTTGTGTTAACATTTATTTGGGGAAGGAAAGCATGTAGATAGCGACAGCCCTACTTGCCGCTTCATTTAAATAGTTCAAACAAATTCAGGAAAAAATGTGTCAAAAGGGAACCTATTTGTAGCTGCAAATGTTGGCTTTATCTTTAGCATCATTGGAATTTTGACGAAGCATGTTGCTGATAATTTTCTGTTAACTTTATGACGAAGCATGGTGCAGATATTTTTCTGTTTACATTTTTGATAAAGCATGTTGCAGATTCTTTTCTGTGATCCACGGACGAAACATGCGGATTTAAAATGTGTTAATCAATAAAATTAAATAAATTTTGATTTTGTTTTTGTTTTTATTTTTAGTTTTTGTTCAGTATTCTCAATAATTAAGTACTACGTTTGAAAGTGCCTTTCAAACTTAAAGCTTTTAAAAAACTCTAAACACTCAAGATACTTCTGTTTCCAGAGGCGTAGCGTGGACTAATATAGACGTTGGCGAAGTTGCAAAGGCCCCTTTTCGTTCGTTCCCAAGATCTAACGAGAGGGCTAGACATGCAGTTACGAGTAATTTATGAGTATAAACCCTTGGTGATAAAAAGTATATCGGTATGTATTATAGGACAGACACCACAAGGTATCCTCCTTGCTTTGGATTATGCTTTGACAAACATTCAAACAAACAAACCCCACCCCTGACATGGATGTTAGAATATTCTATTCGAATCTTACGAGTTACTGCTGCAGGAGTTCACAACAGTTGGATCTTTACGATACGGAAGAGGCCATATTTTGCCTTTATATTTACTGTCTTGCTTGGCCGAGAATTTTATATAAACTTGAAATATTTAGGTTATAAGTCGAGTTGTCTGTGTATCCATAAACAAATCTAACAATGATCTGATCTCATAAGGTGGCCATAGTAGCTATATTATATTGGTCCTTACATATGAAATTGCCGATTTTCAATACTGGCAACTTTAAAATCAAATATCTTGCGTTTCATTAGGAATTCCAAATTAAAATTTATTTCGAAATAAAGCCAGAAACATATTGTTTTAAAATTCGTATTTCATTTGTTTTAACATCATTTGTTTGAGTTTCAACATTGCTATAACAACAACTATGGACAAATTGAAAATTCGCGGTATTTACGAATACGAGTTCCACCGTGGCACCAGTGCTGCAGAAACGACTCGAAGAATTAACGACGTGTATGGACCAGGCACCGGTAACGAACAAACGGTGCGTTTTTGGTTTCAACGTTACCGTTCTGGAAATTTCGATTTACACAATGAGCCTCGTGGACGACCTGATACTCAAGTGAATAACGAAGAATTGACGGCGATAGTGGAAGCGGATCCATCTCAAACCACTTCTGAATTAGCAGCAGCCTTCGGCGTAAGTGACAAAACGATACTTATCCACTTGCGCCAAATCAGAAACATTAAAAAACTCGAAAAGTGGGTACCGCACGAATTGACTGAGGCAAACCAACAAACACGCGTTGCTTGCTGCGTTTCTTTGCTTAATCGCCACAATAATGAGGGGATTTTGAACCGTATCGTGACTTGTGATGAGAAATGGATCCTCTACGACAATCGGAAGCGATCATCACAATGGCTTGACCCTGGAGAACCGGCAAAACCTTGCCCTAAGCGAAAACTGACCAAAAAGAAGATTCTGGTTAGTGTTTGGTGGACCAGTGCTGGTGTTATCCACTACAGCTTCTTGAGATCAGGCCAGACGATTACTGCAGACTTGTATTGCCAACAATTGCAAACAATGATGGAAAAGCTCGCCATTAAACAACCGAGACTGATGAATTGCTCTAGCCCACTGCTCCTTCAGAATAACGCTAGACCACAAACTGCACATCAAACGATCGCCAAGTTAGAGGAGCTGCGACTGGAACCTCTGCGTCGTCACCCACCATACTCTCCAGATCTTGCCCCAACCGATTACCACTTTTTTCAAAATTTGGATAACTTTTTACAAGGAAAAAATTTCAAATCTGATGAGGCAGTCAAAACCGCCTTCAAACAGTTCATAGACTCTCGCTCCCAAGATTTTTTTTCCAAAGGTATCAATGATCTGCCTATAAAATGGCGGAAGTGTATCGATAACAACGGCGCATACTTCGATTGATTAAATAATAATTTCATTAAAAAAAACTTGTTTCACTTTTTTTATACTAAACGGCAATTTCATATGTAAGGACCTAATATTATATTATATACCTCTATCATCTCTGTGATAGAACAACATAACCCCACCGAATTTGGGCTCAATTGATTGGTCTTGAGGAGCGCTTTAAACTTTTTAGTTTATTGTTTTAGATAAAAGCTTGTTTTTTTTTTAATATTTTTTAAATATTTACTGGCTTTACACGTACAAATAAAGATCAAAATGAAAATACCGCTTAGTCAAGTAGGTACTTTTATTCCAGCAAGTATATTTAGAGCTTTTACAATAATTTACTATATACACTATCACGTCTTTTTCCAAAATGGGGCAAACAGGAGCCTTTGCGAAGCACAGAGGAGCTTAAAATATTTTTTTGCCACTTATGCTCACCTATCCAAATACGGATCACGCCAGTGGTTAGGTGAATCCGAGTAAATGGTAATGACGATGTAAAAATGGTAATGATAGCACGTCCTATGGTAATGATAACAGTCAAATAGTAATGATGTAATATAGGATCATTAATATTAATATCATCATCATTACCTGTTATCATTACCATAGGACGTTCAATAATTACCATTTTTACATCTTCATTACAATTCACGACGAAATTCTCGAATTCACCCGGTTGCCTTGCGAAAATGCACTAGCTTCTCATCTTATATGCTAAAATTTTACCCTGGCATTTTAACCAACACGATATTTCATTCCCGTTTCAAGGCTTCTGCTTGTACTATTTAAAATAAAATTTAAAATGCAACATACAAATTGGCAGTACAGGTTTAATTTTGCCTGTTCAAATAAATTTCACCAGAAAGTATCCTGCGGCTTAAATATTACATTCTATTGCTGCACTCTGTTACAGCTGCAGGGGTCGGCAACATTTGGCACGCTTTCGGGGATTGTGTTACGTAAGTATACGAGTACGTTGTCATTTGCGAATTCTCCGTTTGTATTTTACATATACCTACATACATAGTAGTAGTTATCTTAGCTAGTTTAAAAACTAATATCAGAAATATAAGTAGGTGTCACAAAGGCCGCGTCTTTGAAAAAGCCGACGCCGCTTTGTCGGCACACCGCTTACCATCCAATTGAACGAATGAACTTTACTAAAAAGGAAAGAGTACTCTTTTGTTATTAAACAGTCATCTTAAACAACAAAAGAGTACTAACTAGGATTTTTTATTAAACACATGTCAATGTGTTTAATAAAAAATCCTATTTTACATGAAAATGTATTATTTTATCCTTAAAAAATGTCTGCCAGCTCTCGGAATACTTGAATATTTACGCATCATACATTTTATATTCATAGTATAATAAAATCTCGCACGAAACAATTAATTTAACTCGCTTTAACGTCAACAGAAGTAGAACTCACGATAAATGTGTATCATAAATCAAAACATATTTTAGTAAATCGTGCGCGATAGCATCTTTGTCAGTGATTGATTTAACAAGTTCAGCGCCGAATGCTCGCGACTTCTGATTTCATGAATATTTTTAACAATCCATTTTAACGTGAACGAGTGAATGAGTGGTGTTGAATTAAAAATGGTGTTTTATTATAAAAGCTAGCTAATAAATATTTAAAAGTTACTTATAGAATATTTTTTTTGATTTTATTGTATTGTAAATAAACGGGCAAGTGCGAGTCGGACTCATACATGAAGGGTTCCGTACACCCGTACAATGTTTTAAGGTGAAGTGGTAGCATAAGTGGCGCCGTCATTTGAAATAAATTGTTTAAAACTAAATATGGTGATATTCAAAAATTTGATTTGTTTGATATAAAATTTTTAAATATCACCATATTTAGTTTTAAACAATTTATTTCAAATGAGGGCGCCACTTATGCTACCATTTCACCTTAAAGCGCTAAAGAAACACGTTTCTTGTATAAAGACTCCTACTAATTTTGAATTTTATCTTATTTTTAGTATTTGTTGTTATAGTTGCCATTAATACATAATCGGTGAAAATTTCAAGTAAGTATCTAATTATTGCCATTATAAAGATCGAGTTAAAAACGCTGAAAAAACACGTTTCTTGTATGACAACCCCCTTTAATTTTATTTTATTTTTATTTTTAGTATTTGTTGTTATAGCGGCAATAGTAATACATAATCGGTGAAAATTTCAACTATTTAGTTAATGCCATTATAAAGATCTAGTTAAAACACTGAAAAATCACGTTTTTTGTATGACGACCCACTTAAATTTTTACTTTTTTATTTTTAGTATTTGTTGTTATAGCGGCCACAGTAATACATAATCGGTGAAAATTTCAAGTATCTAGCTATTACGTTTCAAGAGATAGACGGACAGATAACAGAGTCTCAGTAATAGCGTCCCGTTTGCACCCTTTGGGTACGGAACCCTAAAAAGGGATCCCTAATAAAGTTTTTTTTTGTGGACAAAGTTACACAAAAAAGAAAATGGTTTATTAATATCATGCTTGTGCCCAACAGTGGAGATCAATGAGATTATAAGAAAGAATTTTACATTCCTTTAATTTTTTTTTATTTAGAATTTTACACATGAAATGGAACATGCAATAATTACTTTTTCACCACAGAGCAAAGCCTAACGCTAAGAAGAATGGCGAGAATTACATGTCAAGAGAAAAAAACAAATGTAATGAATGTGAAAGACCTGTTAAAGGAAGCACAGTTTCATGGCTTGAACAAGCTTGACGATGCCAAATACAGGTACAGACCCGTCGTTATTGAAAACCTTAATTCTAAAACTGATAATTGTATTAATCACCTTTTGTAACACCCGGCAAACAACTTGAACAATTGATATACCCTTCTCGCTCTTGTGTATTCTCCCGCCAATGCAAGAGAGCGAAAAGGGTATATCAATCGGTGTTCAAGTTGTTTGCCGGGCTAATAACCGAATAAGTATGTCTAATAAAAAGGTTGATTTTGCACCCCATAGCTATTTTTAAATCTTGCAATCAGAACCACTACCTATTAGAAACCAAAACCGTAAGAAAAAAGTTTTAATTTTTTTTACCCTAATTTCTAACCCCACTTGCCGGCCGTCGACCGATAATCATTCGGTAGCGGACGGTGACTCAAATAATAGATTTTTGGTATGCATTTTTCGGCTGATATCTTTGGTTTTTATTATTGGAACAAGGTACTTATGACAGAATATGTATTCATTATTTCGCCTAAAGTGTACTTTCCTCGAATATTTTATCTTTATCTATTTATTTAAGTTTATTGCACACAATCTTATATTTGATTGATTACAATGGGTCAAACTTAACGCTATGCATTATCTACCAGTTTGCCTTTGGGACACTTTGTAGAAGGGGTGCAATATATAGGGAATATATAGAGAGGTTATATAAATCCAAATTCAAACTGTCTCTTTTAATAATAGTCACTATTTTTGTACAAATGTTGACGTCAAATCGTTACTTATTAGTTTAGTGCCGCTTCCTAGGCGCTAGTGCAGAAGAAGTGGCAACAAATTGCACTGCATTTTTATAATCAACTTGTATATTTACAGGTGGGTTTGGATAATGTCTCTCTTCTTACTTCTAACTGCAGCATTTAATGTAGCTGGTGGTATAATATCGCGGTTCCTGGAACAGCCCACCTACATAGTAAGGAAGGAGGAAGGTCGAACTTTCATGGAGTTTCCATCCGTGCAACTTTGTCCGCAACTCGCTTTTCCTGACTACAAGATTAATAATTTTTTGTCACAACTGTGAGTGTTTTCTTTTATACTTGTCTTAATATTGTAAATAGGCGATGCTGCTACCAATCTATCACTATGCTGATTTCCTTTTACCATCTTCATGCCCTAGTGGGCATCACGCTAGAAGGCTGATTTACATTGATACAGTAGGCTGGCTAGTAAACATGTTTCAGTCCAGTCCAGTATCCAGTATTCAGCACTGGAAACATGTTTACATTGATACAGTGCTGATCCAGCGCCGGAATCCAGTGATGCTGGCGCCACTTACTGTATCAATGTAAATCAGCCTAGAGTTTGCGTTTGGGTCTAATGGCCTTGTATTAAAATAATGCCCTGTGTTTAGAAATAAAGACGAGATAGTGTTTTTCAATATATTGACTTTTTTTTATATTGTATGTAGGTATACATATATATTGACTGCTTCCCACTGGCCAGCAGCAACTGTTCAAATTCCACTGGAAAGCATACTTTGTGAAATTTTTTTTCTAATTTGGTAGGATATTGCAGGTTTGAATTACCTGATTATCCGAAAAGAAAGCTGATTCCACGCTTCGGAAGGCACGTAAAGCTGTGGGCCCCGAACGCCATCTAGCGTTTGTTTAAAACTATCCTAGAAGTGGTTCTGGTCTACCCTTTGGGTTGTGGAGGTCGGACGGCAGTCGCTCTGTGTAAAAACCAGTAACCTCGTCAAATCACCTAGGTTAGGTAGCAAACCCCGGGCTCTGAAGCGTTATGATGATGAATGTATTTGTATATTATAAAAAAAATCCTTCAAGAAATAAAGGTTTCATCTTGTTTTTAGAAAATACCCTGAGAACCTTAACGAGAGCTACGTAAAAAGCGTGATAAAACAGCTAGGAACATTCTTCTCTCCAGACGTGCTGTACACAGTTAAGGATCTGACAAGGATCCAGTATCTTCTAAAGTTTAACAACATTGACGTGTATACAGCGGGTAAGATGTTGACAGTTTCCTGTGAAGAAGCTTTGTTGAGGTAAGAGAAATTACTTTTTTGCACACACACTTTCTTGAGACTCTAGAGTCAACCGTTTTGGGCGACCAGAGGTGAGAGAGGTGAGGGAAGTGGATGCAGCGGTCAACGACGGTCCGTCCGAGCTCTCTTGCCTTTCGCCGTTCAGCAAGACACACGCGTGCTCCACCGTTACCACAGAATTAAAAAGAGTATTTGATACAGAACGGAATATTCTAATGCCTCATCCAGACTCACGCCAAGAACCCCCGTGAACACCCGAGCATCGTGAATGTGATCTGTTGCTCGCCTGTCTCGCTCTCGCGCTCGCCTGTTCTCCGATCGGTGGCGGTATTTTGGCCCGAGTCAAAGGGTGTCTCGGGTGAAAAAAGAGAAGGATATCACATTCTCGTTCAGTCTCAGTGCAATGCAAGGTCGTGTCGTGTGTAGTTCTTACGATCAGTGCAGTGCAGTTTTTTTTTAATTTTGCAGTTTATTCGCTTCTCGCATAAAGTCTCGGCGAGACGTCTCGCCGAGACTTCTCAGCGTGAGTCTGGATGAGGCATAAAGTCCCGCGAAATATGCGTCCCCGTTCCCCATTCTCGCCTTGTCGAGGAGCGAGAGCGGGCGAACACACACGCATTTATCGGACGCGGACGCCCGAGACAGGACTCAGTCCGTCTCTGCCTCAAACCCTACGTACGAAAGATACAGCTGGAGCCGTCGCGAGTTACGTGTCTCTGTCGCACGTAGAGTTTGTGACACAGACGGACTGAACCCGTCGCCGGTCTCCGCTTAAGAGCCCGTATGACCCTGATAGTACTTAGAGCGATCTTAAATATTATCAATATTAACGAAATACTCACTTTGAAATAAAAACACAGCAAAGTTTAGTACTACTCGTAACTCTATTCATAGTATGTTTTGAAAACACTTTTGCTTAAAATTTTCTCGATAGAAAAAATTTGTGAAGCCTCTAAATCACCTCAGAACTATACTAAAACGGAAATTATTCAAGAAATACAATAAATTTGCCCTTGTAACTTTGGATTATATTTGTATTAAACTTAAGGCAGGGATCATGTCTTATGTTCTAAATAACTCTTAAATATTATGTGTAAAACGAAAAAAAACCTCAAAAACCAGAAATGCGTAAACCAACCTCATTGATCTCCCGTGATCTTTTCACCCCGCATGGCTAGAGTAAATTTGTATGCGTGGAAGCGGGAGCAAAATTTAGATTATCCACATCAGGCGCAGCCTTAACGCAGTTTCAAGCCTATAACAAATTCGTGCAAAACTGGGGCTGGCCGCTAGTAAAAAGTATAGATTTAAAATATGTTTTAAAGCTAAATAAACGTTTTAATTCAACTTGTCTGCTCACAATCAACTGCAGATGCCGCCTGTTTGGACAAATGAAAAACTGCTCGGAATTATTCAAAATGGAGCTGTCTCAATACGGATACTGCTGTGTTTTCAACGCCCGATCGCTCCGGCGGTACGTGTCAATTACTTTTTTTCCTTTTAAAAATAATAACAGGCAGCCGGTCGTAAAACCAAAGCCAAATTGTTATAATGGCTTTTGATTTTTTCTTCTCTACTTTGGTGATGATCAGACGACCTGACTAAGGTCGCTGGAAAACGCTGGATGCAGGCCGCTCTAGATCAGTCATTTTGAAAATCTTTGGGACAAGCCTATGTCCGGCAGTGGACTTTATGCGGATGAAGTTATGATGATGATGATAGTGGTGATGATGATGACGCGCAGTGCACGCTTACCCACAGGTTACTCATGAAAAGGGATTGGTAAAAATCCTTAAAAATGTATTTATATCATCATCATAAGGTCTTTTTTAGTCTCCACTGCAGAAGCACGTCCCTCTCTGTACTACCAGAGCCATACTTGGCCAGAGCAGCCAGAGGATATGACCTACACTCTCCACGCTGGCCAGACGGGTTGGAGAGGTCTCCTGATTATGAGCTTTGGTTAGCTTGTGTTCCTAAGTAGCCTTCTACGACATCCACGGGAAGACTTGGAGTGGTCCTATTCTACTCTGCCGGGAACCGCACATACGTATTCCTAAATAGTAACTTGTTTTACCAACATTTTAAGTGAAATATTGGAATATGGCATCCACAAAGTGATGCCTAGAGCGGAATACTACACGCCTTTCATTGGATTCGGCTCTAGCCTCGTATTCGCTGTGAACCAGTCCTTGCTACCCGTCGACGTCGACCTCGACTACAAGTGGGTGAGTCGGAAGTAGTGTTGTGCCGTTCCCGGGAACGTTCCCAGATGCCCAAAATCGTTCCCGAGAACATTCCCTATAAATTAAAATGTCAGGAAAAGTTTTAAGTTTATAAATCAGATTTTTTTTATCACTGCTAATATACTAACGTAAATTTATCACTAGTTATGGTCTTCTTCTTCTATTAGTGCCTCTCCATTACTGGATGTTAGCCGTCAGCTTCCCAAACTCTTCTCTATCCATTGCCAAGCGGAATAATTTCTCCACTTTGGTTATTCCGGTCTCTTATGTTCTACAGCCACGATTTTTAACGTCTTCCAACGCGTCTTTTACTTTGCCCATCATAATAAGTTGAAGCAGCTATCAGTGATGTCGCAGAACGTGGCCCAAATATTTAACCTTGCGCTTGTTATGATCATAATACAAATATACCAATAAATCAAAAACAATCACAAAGAACGCGAGAAATTCACCCTGGTATTCCAAAATTTAAGGGAACGTTCTCAACAACAGGGGAACGACCCCTGGGATTTTAAAGCCACCAGATTCACTAACTAGGTAGTAACCTAAGTAAGACGACTAAGCAACCTGCCTCGCCCCGCTGGGCGGAATTTTAATTCTAAATATAAAATTTTAGCGCGCACATTTACAGCATTACTGACCGAGCAAGCTACGTATAACTGCCCGTGGGAAAAATATTTAGACTTAGGCGAGTCCCACATTGCCCCGCACTACGCAGCGTAGCGCGTGAATGCGTGTTCCAACGTTGCTTGTAAGTATCTCCGTTTGTATAGAAAACACGCACAGTCCAACACACAGAAAATGCATCCAGCAAACGCAACATGCAGCGTAAGGCGTGGCAGTGTGATAATCGCCTAGATCGACACCATCAGCCTTTATAGCCCCCTTCACATATTTATAAAATGATAACTACTGTTGTAACTGGCATGTATTTTCAAATTCAATAAATAATTATTTAAGTCATAAATAGCTATTTTAAAAAGTACCAAGTGACTTTTTAACCATCAGTAACATTTATTAGAATAAGTTCAGTCCATGATATTAAAGTAGAGAGAGGGTAGAGAGAGAATAGGCGGTGCAGTATGTCAGATGGACATACTGTACCGCCTATATTCTCTCTTTACCCAAAAGTTGACTAAAAGAGATGCTATGTGATAAGTCCGCCTTTCTGTTTTATCCCTATTTTTGTACTTCCTTTTGTTTATGGTGCAATAAAGAGTGTTTGTATTATATTGTATTGTACTTTCCATTGTAATAATGGATTTTCGCCGATGGGAAGACGATTTTTTTCGTTTTTAATAATTATTTTGTTTGTTTGTTTGTTAAAACTTTATTGTAAGTACACACAGAACAAATAAAAAATTACACATAACTTCAAGACATCAAAAGATACATAGGCGGACTTACCCCAGATAGGGATCTCTTCCAGTCTCTTTCTCTCTCTCTCTCCCAGTATTTTTATGAAAAGAGTTCAGTATCATGGACTATATGCTTCAAAAATGCTATTGCTGGTGGTTAAAAAGTCGCCCTATATATACTTATTTAAACAGATAATTGTGGATGGTGGCCATGCTTACATAGACGCATCATTGAACGGCACTCCTCTTTCGCCGGGCACAGAGATGTGGCTGGGTCACAAAAATAAGGGTTTCCACATCGACCAGACCGCTGTCAGTCTGAACCCGGAGCTTCGAGGCTGCAAACTAACCAACGAGGGACTCAATTTATTCCCTGTCTATCATAAGTATCATTTTTTAATGTCTATCATAAGTATCATTTTTTAATCAGATTTTTACACAGGATGATTTGTAACGTCGTAGGTCCATACATACACTCAAACAACATAACCCTTCTTCTGGCGTAGTCGAGTAAAAGTCTTTCTAATGATGATAATGTGTGTTTTACCCCAAAATAAATGTATACGATCGATATGTGGTATTGGTATGCGAATCATGTAGGCCACACTTCAAAGAGTTACAGAAAGACAGTACCATGTCTTTAGAGAGAGTTCCATGTTTTTATATACATTTTCACCAAACATAACTTGCATATTTTCACGCAGGCGAGAGATTTTTCCACAAATTGTGCTAGAAACCCTCAAGGGTTATACCTACTACATACAGTACCAAAATCCGAATCATATGCAATGTGTACCTATATAACAATATACAATAAACTTCCGGAGGATATAAAGAAACTACCACTAAACTAATATTTCTTTGCAAGACAAGTAATTTTACTCGCTAAAGGACTTTCTAGCCATGGATTAGATTGAAGAAAATAAGCTGTAACCATACTGTATGTACTGTTATGGTATGAACCTACGCATGAGGTTTCTACGCGTTGCGTGCGTCGTCATTATATGTATAAATAAGAAAAACAGTCGCGATTCGTGCTTTTCAGAAAATTTAAAAAAGTGCCTTCAAACCATTACAGGTAGAGATTAGGGATACAATAATCATTGCATACTATTTTAAACGGTTATGTAGGCTAGCTTTTATGTATAAACAATAACACCTGTATCTGACCCTACTATTGCAAATAAATGATTTGATTGTACTAATTTGATACGCAGGAAATATTGTCAACTGGAGTGCGAAATCCGATACCTTTTGCAACGTTGCAAATGTGTTCTTCTCGCGCACCCTGTACCCCCGAGCATACCATCATGCTGCGCCAAGTCCCTGCCCTGTGCCAGACATGCGTTGGGTAAGTTTTTTTTTTATTTTCATTCGGTATATTAATTCTTAAAATTCAATTTAATTATGACATAAGAAACAATGTATTATTAGTTCACACATCTAAGTTTAGCCGTGTGGTTACCGGCAGAGTAGAATAGGACCACTCCAAGTCTTACCGTGGATGTCGTAGAAGGCGACTTAGGAAACACAAGCTGAACAAAGCTTATAAAAGTTATAAACATCAATGAGACCTCTCTTACCCATCTAGCAAGCGTGGAGAGTGTAGACCAAATCCTCTGACTGATCTGGCTAATATATGGCTCCGTCATATAAAAACAAAAAAATGTGTACAACAATAATTTAGCTGATGGACAACAATAAAAATTAAGTCCTCGTGCCTTATAGATCAGTGTTATTCCCAGCAATTAATGGGACAAAAACTTTACAGCCCGACTAAAAATATGGGAATTGGGTATTATGGTGGGTCAAAAATAAATTATTTGGTACTGTTAATAGAATAAAACGTCACAAAATAATGCCACTTGTCATTGATCACATCCACTTTAAACGAGGTTTAAGATTTGTTAATGCAGAAAAACGGATAATAAGAGCGCTATTGACTCCAAGAAAGTATGACGTCATAAATCGATATTTCATACAAATCCCATAGAAAATGTTTATTTTTGACGTTAAATCGTCGTACCGTTAAGTCTTAAAAAAGTATCTGATTTGACTTGATGCCAAATGAGATGAGATTAAGTGTAAGCTAAACAGCTCAGTTTAAAAATGTGTTTAATTTTCAGCGAGGTTCAACAAAGAAGCGTGTCCATGTTACCACACTTGTGACGTAGCCAGTGACTTTGTGGAGATCAGTTCGTTTCGCTTGATACACCACTCTGCCCTCCTGGATACGTTTTAGTAAGTGTTAAGAGGTAGATAATTGTAGAGGTATTAGAGGTTTTTAAAGATACCAATCTTCATAAAATATATTTAGGTTGATCCATTCATTTTCTTCCTATCAAATGTTTTTGGTTCTGATATCAGTTTCAGACTTTATATAAATTTCGCAAGGCTTGTTCGTAAAATCTACAGCTATTTTTCACATTTTGTTCTCTCTTATCTCAGCCTATTCCCAGTTGCATCTTTAGCTATAATGCTGTGAAGCCTGGGGTCCGCTTTCTGGCTTTTTCTTCTCCACTTCGCACGGCCTTGAACATTGGTTCTGAGATTATATCCCTGACCACGTCTGCCGGGACCCGACGTATGCGCCTATCTTACAGTTTTTCTGCAATGTCACGGACATATAAGAATAATAAGGCTCAACTCACATTGCCGCAGAATCAAGGTAAATTTTAAGAAATTTACAGAGAATAATATGCATTATATTAACTAGGAGAATACAGTACAAATAAGCATAAACAAAAAAACTTCGCAGGATTACCACGAAAGTTCTATTTGTTGACACAATTTATACATTACTACATTGACATTTTTATACATAATTCTTTGTAGAGTTTTAAAATTCGCTTCCATTCCGCGGCAATGTAAACTGAGCCTAACATGAACTGCTGCCACGCTTGTATTATTAAAACCTTATTTAATTAATATAAACTTAATTACCTTTATAATTATTTTAATCGTATTATCGTATTGACGTTAAATTTTAACTTTATTTACAGTCATGGCTTGAATTTTAAAAAATCCAGCGTCGTGAGAGTATTCGTAATGAAACGAGACGTGAAGACGAATTCAAGGAGGTCCTACTACTCTTATGATGATTTATTTGGTAATATCTATTTTTTCTTATTTTTTGTAAGTATGTTCCTTATTTAGGTTATACTTAGAGCTTTTCAGTCCCACTTAGGGCCCAGCACAACGAGCGTAATTTTTTGAGTCGCGTCAAACGAATTGTTTGGCGCACTCCACCGACAAGAGCCATTAAGAGGAAACACTAAGGCCGAGAGATAAGAAAAATAGGTATGTACAAAATCTATTGCTGTAGCGTTGTGCCCAAACAACAACCGAGCGAGTGCGATCGAGAAAACTGCAGCTCGAACCAAAAATACCTATGAAAAGTACACAAAGTCAACGTTTCGTAGTACCCTGATTTCTTCCCCAAAACTTAACCAATATAATCCTTTTTTATTTAAAATTGAAGAAAAGCTATAGCTGTTTTCCTATCTTTTCTTTTTATAATATAATGTCGTTAATTTTTTTTGCTAGATGTTCGAACAGAGTGAAAAATCTTACCAATTTTTCAGGTTTATGAAAGTTGGTATCTCTTTTAATAATTGAATTATGAAAAAAAAAAACGAAAACATAAGGACATGCCAATATATCCATAGAGTTTTTTTGGAAAAAAGTCATTGCTCTACTGGCACTACACAGCGAGCAATCAGGGGACTACGCTTGTATGGAAATTCAGCCCATCGATTTCCTCTTAAGCTCTTAAATAAGAAGAGGAAGAAGAAAAAATATCGTACAATTAAAATTGCATTCGGTTTTATACTGGCTTCATACAAAAGTCCTGTTTGTGCTACACGACGACGCAAAAGAGTCGACGCATTTTCAGTAGAACGTAAATTGCGCAACACTACGCGGCTTACGACAAACAAAATTATGCGCGTATATTGTTTTGTGTTAATAACTTATTATTAAATAAGTATTTCACTTCCAGCACAACTCGGTGGAATATTCAACGTGTTTTTTGGATGCAGCCTTCTCAGCATTTTAGAGATAATACAATTAGTCAAATATGCATTTAAAAACTGGAGAGATCGTAGAAAAAATGAGAAAAAATACCTTAAAACAAACAAACAAGAAAAAAAGAAACCGAAAAACCAAGAAGATACCTTTAAAAGTGTGATAATGAACCGAAGAAAACAGAGAAAGAAGGTTAATTTTCGCTAGGTATCTTTTTTGTGTGATATAATTTCTATAAAAGATAATTTCCATTTCGTATATAGCAAGATCGATTATAATTGTATGTAGATCATAAATCAATATATAGAGATTGCAGTTGCGATAACGCTGCCAACATCTGTTTTATGTAATCTATTATTGTGTATCCTAATGTTTTAGTGCAATAAAGATTTTAAGTAACTAATCCATGTATCCATGGGTGGTGTTCTATAATTGTGCTATTTTTGACTGACTTCAAAAATTAGTTTATGACGAAAACGAAATATGTTTTATGACGAATAATGGTACCTGCATTATTCGTCGGATAAAGGCACTTTAAGCATAAAATTTTAACGATTTTTCTTTGTTAGTAATCTAAAACTGGTGTCAGATTTTTTTAGTTTATTAACTTCAAAAGTGTTAATTTAACAAATTTGTTAGTTTCTTAAAAAAAATATCTTACATTTTAAGTTATAACCATTCTTAACTTTCTTGTCGTAACAGTAAAGAATAATTTTCATTAAACCCGGTATATATTTAAATAAGAGTTTGAACAGTCCAGCCCTTGACAGCCGAATCGGGAACTTGGTAATGAATAAAGTTGACGATCAGATAGGTGCCGGGAAGTGCCGGGACGCGAATTTGGAATATTTAATTAAAATACTATCTACCTCTGTCAAATCAGCTTGCGATTTCAACTATTTTCATTGCAAAGTGGGAGGAAAGAGGTCTTACAGGCGAGGAACAGTGTGCCAGTGATAGTTGCGAACCCAAGTAGGTCGTTGTGGAGAGCTTTTCATCATCATCCTAGCGTAATCCCGGTTGCATCCTCCAGCGATGATGCTTCAGAGCCCGGGGTCCGCTGCCTAACCTAGGTGATTTGCAAGGTTAATTTGGATTTCTTTACCACACTATGCTACCCACTCTTTGCGGATAGAACGAGTACAAAGGTGGTTAACGCGTCATATGGCATTCTCATGTAATAGTGTTGCTAAATCAGACTCATACGACCAAAGAATAAAAAAAATAAAAAGCTTAATCTCATAGAGCTGGACAAGCGCAGAAATATGCTCGATTTATTATTCTTTAATAAATTTGTTAATGATCACACGCGATGTTCCGAACTATCAAGCAAATTAGCTTTTAGAGTGCCAAGACGAATACCTAGTGTACCCATTCAACCCTTTGTCCCTCCTTTCCGCAGAACAGAAATAGGCAAAAACGCAACTGTGCCCAGAATATGTAGACTAAATTCCCCTACCTATTTGTGTTGGAAGCTCTACCCTCGGAAGTTGTAGATCAGTATACCTACCTGGTTCAGTTGATCCAGGCAGGAAGTTCCAGCTTCGAGGAAGAGGTCTTTCAACGAATCCGACTCGGCTGGGCTGCGTTCGGGAAGTGTTTCAAAATACCTCAGTGCCTCAAGACAAAAGTGTATAATCAATGTGTGATACCAGTGATGACTCATGGCTCTGTAACGTGGTCCCTTACTATGGGTTTAATAAGAAGGCTCAAGGTCGCTCAACGCGTTTTGAAGAAGGCTAACAACTGATTGACTGAGTCACTGATTAGCCCAACAGATTAGCTCTTTGAAGTGGCAGCGGGCGGGACACATAGCGCGACGAACCGATAGCCGATGGGGCAGAAAGGTTTTCGAATGGCGACCACGTACTGGCAAGCGAAGCGTTGGACTCCCACCCACAAGGCGGTTAGACGATCTGATCAAGGTCGCTGGAAAGCGCTGGACGCAGGCCGCTCTAGATCGGTCATTTTGGAAAATCTTGGAAGAGGCCTATGTCCACTAGTGGAAGTTATGCGGCTGAAATGATGACGATGATGATGTTATAGAGTAGAGCGTCCAAGCTACGATTATAATAGATTTTTCATTTGAACCACCCCCAGATAGGAACCACGATACAATAAATTTTCGGCAAATCACGCCGCGCCGCGCGCCGGTCCATACATCGTGATCTTTTGAAATAACCCGGTACCGCCTGGCACATAGTGGCACTATTGATATATCCCGAAAATTACGTTATATTCGGTCTTCGAAGTTGTTTGATAAATTGATTTACCTATAATTTGGTTTTATTACGCTTATTTACTATGCATTGGGTACGTCTATTATAATTTATATTGCATTGAATGATACAGATACACTATCACGTCTTTATCCCTAACGAGGCAGACAGAGCATGTTGGGTCTTGCGGCAAACTTGTGTCACTCCCCGTTTAGGTATCGAAAATATACCTACATTATTGCTAAGAGCGCGGTGGCCACTCTAAGAAATTCAGTTATACTCGTAATAGCAAGGGAACACGCACAGTTTGGCATCATTCCAGTCCATCAGTCTGGTCAGAATGATCGGAGAATGATCGTGTATCGTGATATCTAGGTATCTAAACGAAAAGGTGCTGAGTACTGAAGTGAGCTAAATTAAACCATATCGCTAACCACATTGAGTAGATATTTCTTTGAATTTCTTTGCTGAGTGAGACTTCTGTACGTGAGTACTAGTATCCTATTCTGTGCTTGCGGCTCTAAGCAGACATAGCTCAGGGCCGTAAACCCAAAAGCCGTCTTTTAGCATGATGACAGGCAGGAAGATGGAAAAAATCAATCCAAATAGTGATAGGTTGCTAGCCGCATCGCCATCCCTCGATCGGCTTCAACAATCTGCGCGGGAAGAGAAGCAGCTGGTACGTTCCAAGTTTTTTTTTTCTTCCAGACCAGCATGGAAAGAATTATAGGATATTCAATCAACCTAAATAAACAAGTACTTATTTACAAATATTTTTAGAAACAGGCTTTTAAACAAAACAATGAAAAGTGCTCCTCAAGTCGAGTCAATTAAGCCCAAACTCGGTGGGGTTATTTTGTTTTATTTCAGAGATTCCGTGGCCACCTTCCGGCTTCATCATGAGATCAGGTCATGGGTAAGTATCATAATATTACATTGTCACCCAACTTACGTAAGTATGTCAAGTTTCAGCTCAATCGAGTAATGGAAAGTGAATCGAATTTAGCTTGCAAGGTTTGATTATGGACACACAGACAACGGGATAGGTGATACTAAATAAAAGCTTGTAAAAATAATTTTAATGAAAATTAAATTATATAATTTTATTGAATGAAATATAATTTTCTTGTTTTAAACCTCCATATCTACCATTATTGGATTTTATTCCGACAGAGACTTTAGTATGTACAGGTGTATGAAGCAAGAAGGGCGAGTGTTGCCACATAACAAAAATACATAAGATTTATGTTTCCAACATTCTGTGGGGTGCAGAAAAATGTAAAAACAATAAACTTAAAATTAATTTAGATAATAAACTTAAGTTACATAGATAACAATTTTGTTTTATTTTACGATGATTGGAGTTTTGCCGTTTGCCGTCAATACCTCCACGACCTTAACCTTTTTATCATTACCGCAAACAGCCTTGGTGACCCTGCCAATGGGCCAATGAAGGGGAGGTGTATTTAAATCGCTCAACAGCACTAGAGTGCCTTCCTTGAGGTAAGGCATTTCCTTTCTCCATTTTGTCCTTGCATTGAGTGAAGAGAGATAATCTTTGGACCACACCTTCCAAAAATGCTGCCATACTTGTTCGCAGTACCTCCAGAAGCGAAGCCTATTCGAGGGTATCTCAATGAGCTCAGGTTGAGGAATAGCTGTTATGGGAGTGCCATGTTGAAAATTTTCTAAGAACTGAATCGACAGAAAAATTCTATATTCATCAAACCTGCTTATAAAACTTCACGAGAATCGGTTGACAAATGCGACCTGTAGGCGAGAACAAACCGACAGACAGACAGACTGACGGGCAAAAGCATACTCGTATTTGGCCAATTTTGAAACGAGACACTTCGCTCGCTGGTCAATAAGCAATGTATTAAAAATCAGATTTTGAATTTACGCAAGTGTTAGATAAAACCAGGCATAGACTGGTACGCTCATTTTTCTGCTTATACAATTCCCACTCTTTGTGTACGTAAGTAGATAAGAGACCATTCTCTACAATTTTCCTCGCTGTTCGCGCTCAATGAACCGTCTGCTCTGCAATGAAGCTCTGTAGATACTAATGGCAGTATCTGATTGTAATCGAACTAGGCACTGATTCAATTGTTTAGGACGTGCACTTTAATTTGCTAATAGATATAGAGCTACTATGTACTAAAGTAGGTACTATAGAAGACGCCACACATCACTGTTGTATCCCGTTTAATGGGGATTGTTCATTTTTTTACCCCTTATTAATATTTTTTTATATCAAAATATAGCGTAGTTCAAGAAACCAATTTGATTATTTTTTCATATTAAGGCTTAGTTTTTTTTTATAAACTTTTATACAAATCATATCGACGTCTCGTAAATTCCAAAGTCGTGTCGTATCAAAACACGCAAGTTGTGAAGCGATGATGGTCAAAATTGTCTTTGTCAGTGTTAGTGTCATTCAGTAAATTCAGTTGCCCACGATTGGTGGAGACTTCTTTTCTTAGATTATGATTGGCGGAAACGGTGACATTTGACGTTTTTGACAGTGACGGATAAATACCATAAAGGCGACGTGTATTTTTTAATGAAAGGACACATAGCTTTAACCGAAACAGCATCTGAGTAAGGTCAAACAAAGGTCAAACGTTTGTTTGTAGAAATATCCATATTAATTGGCAAAAAAATTACCCAGAACTGTTCAATAACTCTGTATCTTGAAATGAATTTTGAAATAACGGTTTCCAAAAAAAATTAACAATCTCCATTGGAGCTCTCTTCCTATACTTCATTTCAAGTCGCCAAAAACCGTTACCAAAAATAGAACTCAGCGGAAAAAAAAGAAAATCTATTTTGTGTTGCCTAGAAATTCCTTTGTCTGGAAGTAAGAATTTCTTTCACATTTTGCGATTTGTTTTTATAAAAACGTACAACGTGGACGTTATATAATTAACAAAAAGAATTTGCTATTATTTTGAAAAAATCTGCCTGTTAATGTATCTCAAGTTGCTACTAAAATATATATCTCTTAATAATAGCCACTTTGTTTTGTTTTGCACAAATGTTGACGTCAAATCGTTGCTTACAGCTAAGTTTATGCCGCTTCCTAGGCGCAAGTGCAGAAGAAGCGGTTACAAACTGCAATTCAGCATTTTCTCCAAAGACGTCAACTAACAAACTTAAAACTTAAAATTAGTTATATGCATGGACTGAGATTACATTGTTTTTTATGTCATAATTAAATTGAATTATAAGAATTTCGAAAGATAAAATAATATCAATTTGTTAATTTTGTATGATCCAATGTACCTAAATTATGACATGTCTAAGTATACAAACCTTTAAGAGGGACCCGCGCCAAGCTCAAGCCAGACTTTTTTGTCTTTAAAATAGTCATCGATCCTATAATAAGCCTTCTCACAAAGTAGTTTCTTTACATAAGCTTTGAATTTTCTGTCTGGCACAGACACAGATACGTCAAACTTCCACCCATATAAATATAATATCCTCTTTTTCGTCGGGGGTGTAACGTATACTAAATTATAATTATATCTATTTCTAATAAAAATAACTACAATTAAACTTAAAGTAAAAATATATTTAAAAAACCTACAAACTAACTTAAACTAAATAAGAATAAAATAATTAATAATAATAAAAATATAACTATATATCACACCCTATTAAAATAATAAAACAGTCATTTACTAAATATAACCATATAAACAAACACATGACATACAATAAATTGGTCATGTCAATAATGGCTGGTTTTCATTCTCACAGCGACATAAATGCGATAAGGCCGCCTTTTGCGCATTTCCTAATTTTTAAGATAATTATGTTCTGTTTTTTACTTTTGTGCAATAAAGGGTATTGTATTGTATTGTAAATGCATCGTTCGGGCGAGGTCCATTGTCTCTGTTGCTATGCCTGGCCTGGTACTTATTAGCGGGTCATTTTCGAGCGGCGACACAGCATTTGCCACTTCCTTAGAGTGAACACGTACCTCTTTGGCGCGCGCTTGTCTCAGCGCAGTGCCTTATTTGCGAAAGTTATTATATATATATTTTATTTTCTAAATAAAGAATTTAATAAAAGTATATTATACTTATACTTGCGTAATAAAGTTCTTCATTAAGTATCTAGTGCTCATAATACCCGTAATTTGGGTCCAAAATTTGGGTTTACCGAAGAAGACGCCTTCAACACCTTGCGTCATACAAGCAGCCTAGGTTCTGACCTACCGACCCCAGCTGGCCATCATTACGTCGCGGCGTCGGGGAGCAGAGCAAGGGCGGTACCTTCCAGAGAAACTAGAAATACACGGCATAAGTAGGGCTGAAGTGATTCACCCCCTGTTTGTAAACTTTACCTTTATTATAGTTATTATTGTTGTTGACTACGGTTAGTGTTTTTCTTTATCTACGAAACCACCGAACGTCACAGGGGTTGATAAATAAATAGTGACAAATCTTACTCAAATTGAAGCTAGCCCTAAATAAGCGCATGAATTCAAACTAAAAGACTAGATATAGTTCTAATAAAACTAAAACCTGACTACGGAAAAATATTTTCTAAAAAAGTACATTCATTCAGTTAATGCAATAGCCCGGTCAAATTAGACAAATAAATGGGTGTGAGGTTACAATAATTCGCACCCAGCTGAAAGTTGGTAGGATTGTTCAAAACATTATCAGAAATGAAATATAAAAAGTCTTCATCGATCCGATACCTGAAAACAAAATAACTGGGGGTCAAAGGTCACAAAAAAGGGTTTTTCGCAATTATCAGCAAAACGGTAAATTTTATCATATCATCAAATTAGTACAAACAAAATTTGTAGATCAGATAATTATCTAAAAAAAATGCCTGAATTCTTTTTTTCCTAAGAGTCACCGTTGCTGAGATATAACGATTCAAAAAGTTGGAAGAGAGAATTTTTCCGTTTTTTTAATCTATATTGAAAACGGCAACAGGTAGACGCATGAAATATTCACAGAATATTAAGTTGTATATAAAAATAAATTACAATAAAATAAATATTTAAAGTGGGCCCCCATACATCACGCAAAATCTCAAATAGTTTGGAAAATCCAAAAGTGCACGCCTCATAATCTCATTTTTCACAGTTAAATTGATTTTGATTGTTTTATTGCTAGCTTAAAACGAAGAAAAGTATGTGTCGGCTTTAACGCACGTCTGGAGATTATTTTTAACTTTTATTTTAAACTTCCCGCTGAGAAAATTGAAAATTTTCAAAATTCGGGACGTTATTAGTTTCACCCCGTTTTTGAAAAGTCGAGTTTTCATCAGATCTCGACGTTTAGAGGTCTCGGGAATCTTCCCATGTCATGCACCCTATCCGTATGTGTGTGTGAGTGTGTATGTAAGCCGCTTATAACTCTTAGAACAACTAAACCGATCGGAACCAAACAAGTAGCTTTCCAAAGAGTTCTATACAACTCAGATTTCCTGTGAATTTAAACCGATTCGGACCGGTAGATTTTAAGAAATCTCAAAAAAACTAAGCAAAAACAAGAAAAAGACACAAGACTACGTCACGAATGTCAAGAAAAGTGTTACTACTGATTGTTCTTTTCATTCTCAATTAGTTAATGCAAATTAAATAAAATATTAACTAACTCATCGCTTCTTTTACATTTATTCGTCTTTCATATTTAATAAAACAAACAAAATCACAACATCCTTTATTAAAATTTCTTTTTACTTCTTTTCTTACTTGCCAGTTACACATTCGTACTCATCATACATAGGTATTAACTCTTTCAACAAACCTCACATCCAAAATTATTTTTAATATGTCACCTGTATTTTTATAATAATAATTACGATTAAACTACATTGAATTAGACCGTGATCTTCGAAAGGACTTAGTTTTGGATAATACTGAAGCGTATAAAAAAAATGGACTTGATCAGATAAGTTTTTCGGGAGTTATCGTGACCACGCCAGTTTCCATACATACCGACACACGGACGTCCACAAAAAGATTTTATTAAACATTGTTTTTATTTATTTAAAAGGCAAAATTTCTTTTAAAAATGTCATAAGTGTTGAAACTAGTGTTTTTCCTTGACATTTATGTGTAAATATTATTGTACAAGTGCGATAGAAAATAAATAGAGACACATTTAGTTAAAAAAATCACTTGATTTTTGTAAGGCGAGAGTAGAGCACTACCTCATGCGCTTCGCTTATGAGGCGTGCAAAATCACGTTTGTTGTGTGGGAGCCCCCCTTTAATATTTATTTTATTCTGTTTTTAGTATTTGTTGTTAAAGCGGCAACAGAAATACATCATCTGTGAAAATTACAATTGTCCAGCTATCATGGTTCATGAGATACAGCCTGGTGACAGACAGACAGACGGACAGATAATCAGACGATCGGACAGCTGGACAGGGAACGGGTCTCACATTTACCCTTTGGGTACGAAACCCTGAAAACGCGCTAAGTACCTACCTCTTCCAAATTTTTGAATCGTTATATCCGGCCGGATGTCCGTTCAACCGTCCGTCCGTCCTTTCTGTGATCTGATCTTCAAGTTTGGTCTAAACTAATTTTATGATAACGTTTACCGTTTTGCTGAAAATTGCGAAAAACCCTTTTTTGTGACCTTTTACCCTCAGTATTTTTTTCTCCAGGTATCGGATCGATGAGGACTTTTTAGATTTAATTTATAATGGTGTTTTGAACAATCCTACCAACTTTCAGCTGGGTGCAAATTATTGTAACCTCGGATGTTTAAATTGACCGGGCTACAAGCACAGTAGGGAGTAACAGCTAATAACATATATTTTTTTGAAACGTGATTTTAAATCCCTTTCATTTGATACCCACACGGTATGATTCAATATATTTTATTTTTTAGTTATTTTTTTCATAACAGGTCTTTATGGCCTATAGATGGCGCCACAGTGTGACGTCACATAGCCTATAAACAGCGGACAGCCAAAAGTCAAGACGCTTCCTACGATACCTCATTAGTAAAGGTATCATAGAGGAAACAGAGAACATACATACAAACATACATAGCTATATTAAATAAATATAAATATAAAATAAATAAATATAAATAGCGGCGAAACACATAACCCTCCTTTTGGATTCGCCGTAGTCGGGTAAAAACGAACAGTAAACAAACAAGCAGTAAATACGGCCATACATTTTTATTTCCAACTCCGTGGTGTAAGGCGCGAGATCTCTATTTATGGTCTATTATTACCTGACTTGTGAGAACTTACGAAGACGTGGGAAAAACTTTACTTTTACCAACTTTACAGTGTTATTAGTTGTTAGGCACGTCTTCTGTGACGACCTCTCATGCCAAGCTGTCACACCGGAGGTCCCAAGTTCCATCCCCGATCCGGGCAAGACGGAAAATTATTTTTTTCAGATTGACCTGATTTTTGATGTTTACCTATAAATGTATTTGTTATAAAAAATAGTATCGGTATCGTTGTGTTAACCTTAAGGCCCTACCTGAATTATTCGGGGTCCAGTGCTGCCCCCATTTAAAATAAATAATTTCAAAGGAAACGGAGACATTATTTAAAATTTTGCTACTACCAAGCCCTAGATAACCCTTCAAACTATTTTATGAACTACTGTTTGCAGTTTAAAGTGAGAACGTTAAGCTTTACTACGCACATTTGCCAAAAACGGCCACTTTTGGTGTTGATTAAATTCTGACCAATCGCCTTTATCGAGCAATTCTAAATATTTACATATAAAATATGATATTATGAAAATATGATAATGTGAAAATATGATAAATTAAATAAGACTTCAATTGCATTAAATTAAATAGCATAAAGTTTAATTGAATAGCATTCGTTAGATATACATTTACTACATACAATTTGGTACGCAATTTAATTGTAACAACTTAAATACTTTTAAACTATCGCGTTGCATTATTATTAAATTAATGCATACGGGAATTAACGCGAGACGTACCTTTTTTGCGAAACCCGAGCGAAACGTCAGCAAAATAAATAAAAAAAGGTACGTCTCGCTTTAATTCCCGTATGCATTAATTGTAACAACTTAATTTAAATCACTAGTTTTCAGATAAATATACGGAGTAAGAATATTCGCCAGTTTCTATAATTTGTAATTTTCGCCAACTGATTAGTATTTTCGATGGATTTTTTTTTTAATCTCTAAATTAAATTTAAAAAAAATATCTGCCCCCTTAGCATGGCACCGGCGACAGCATTTACCGAGCGCTATCATCTATCACTATCTCACTACGTCATGATAACGAACGGGATGGTACTAGTCTGTCGCGTGATAAAAACTTTATCTGGTTTTATCAACGCTACTGCCATACTACGGGGGCAGGCCAGTATAAGTATCCCGACCCGACAGTTTAAATAAACGTGACGTCAGATCCAATGAAATAGTAAAACTACTGAGCTATTCAAACACTACCCAGCAAGGCTAGTGTTTGATTAGTTCAGTAATTAGCCGCTAAATTATTAAGCTGTTCGATGGGCGTGGGTAATGGACATCTATTAGTACAGCTTGATTGGCAATTAAAAGTAAATACCATTACATTTAGGTCTGTATTTGGATTTGGATATATTATTACAATGGTTGGCTGGCAGAGAACGCCATATAGCGTTAAGTCCGATATTTGTACACTTTTTTATTACTAAATAAAAAACGTATAAGTTTGATATTTTTCCCCATTTATGCTTTATTTGAGAGGGCTCAAGAGAGGGAGACATGGCCTCTACTCCACCGACAAGAACTTAAATTATAGATAGATGCTTTATTTGAGAGGGCTCAAGAGAGGGAGACATGGACTCTACTCCACCGACAAGAACTTAAATTATAGATAGATGCTTTATTTGAGAGTGCTCAAGAGAGGGAGACATGGACTCTACTCCACCGACAAGAACTTAAATTATAGATAGATGCTTTATTTGAGAGGGCTCAAGAGAGGGAGACATGGACTCTACTCCACCGACAAGAACTTAAATTATAGATAGATGCTTTATTTGAGAGTGCTCAAGAGAGGGAGACATGGACTCTACTCCACCGACAAGAACTTAAATTATAGATAGATGCTTTATTTGAGAGGGCTCAAGAGAGGGAGACATGGACTCTACTCCACCGACAAGAACTTAAATTATAGATAGATGCTTTATTTGAGAGGGCTCAAGAGAGGGAGACATGGACTCTACTCCACCGACAAGAACTTAAATTATAGATAGATGCTTTATTTGAGAGGGCTCAAGAGAGGGAGACATGGACTCTACTCCACCGACAAGAACTTAAATTATAGATAGATGCTTTATTTGAGAGTGCTCAAGAGAGGGAGACATGGACTCTACTCCACCGACAAGAACTTAAATTATAGATAGATGCTTTATTTGAGAGGGCTCAAGAGAGGGAGACATGGACTCTACTCCACCGACAAGAACTTAAATTATAGATAGATGCTTTATTTGAGAGTGCTCAAGAGAGGGAGACATGGACTCTACTCCACCGACAAGAACTTAAATTATAGATAGATGCTTTATTTGAGAGGGCTCAAGAGAGGGAGACATGGACTCTACTCCACCGACAAGAACTTAAATTATAGATAGATGCTTTATTTGAGAGGGCTCAAGAGAGGGAGACATGGACTCTACTCCACCGACAAGAACTTAAATTATAGATAGATGCTTTATTTGAGAGGGCTCAAGAGAGGGAGACATGGACTCTACTCCACCGACAAGAACTTAAATTAAAGATAGATGCTTTATTTGAGAGGGCTCAAGAGAGGGAGACATGGACTCTACTCCACCGACAAGAACTTAAATTATAGATAGATGCTTTATTTGGACTCATTCGCGTTATAAAAATGTCTAAGTAAACTAAAAATATTCTAATGATCTAGTGCGTCGATCAAATTTTTAGGGTTCCGTAGCCAAATGGCAAAAAACGTAACCCTTATGGATTTGTCATGTCTGTCTGTCCGTCCGTATGTCACAGCCACTTTTTTCCGAAACTATAAGAACTATAAAAATTCAAAATTCAAAATATCTTTATTATCATAGGATATTTATAATATCTCTTAATAATAGTCACTTTGTTTTGTTTTGCACAAATGTTGACGTCAAATCGTTACTTAAAGCTAAGTTTACGCCGCTTCCTAGGCGCAAGTGCAGAAGAAGCGGCAACAAACTGCACTGCACGTTTTCTCCAAAGACGTCAACTAACAAACTAAAAACTTAAAATTAGTTATATAGATGGACAGAGATTACATTGTTTATTATGTCATAATTAAATTGAATTATAAGTATTACGAAATTTAAAATAATGTCAATTTGTAAATTTAGTATGTACCAATGTACCTAAATTATGACATGTCTAAGTATACAAACCTTTAAGAGGGACCCGCGCCAAGCTCAAGCCAGACCTTTTTGTCTTTAAGATAGTCATCGGTCCTATAATAAGCCTTCTCACAAAGTACTTTCTTTACATAAGCTTTGAATTTTCTGTCTGGCATATCAAGGACCGATTCTGACAATTTATTATAAAAAAGTATACACTTCCCCATAAAAGACTTACTGACTGTATTCAGCCTGTAATACGGGCTAACTAAGTCATTCTTATTACGTAAATTTCTATCTGTAAAATCACTTACTTTATTGAACATGGAAATATTTTTCCTTACATACATTATATTTTCAAATATGAATTGTGATGCAAAAGTAAGTATACCTATTTTCTTGAATAATTCCCTCAGTGAGTCTCTCGATCCTAAACCGTAAATAGCACGAATTGCTCTTTTTTGTAAAAGAAAAATAGTCTGAATGTCCGCTGCACTCCCCCATAGAAGTATCCCGTAAGACATTAGACTGTGAAAGTAACTAAAGTACACTTGTCTAGCAGTTGCTACATCTGTCAATTGTCTTATTCTCCTAACAGCGTAAGCCGCAGAGCTAAGCCTATTAGAAAGTTTAGTTATATGAGCGCCCCATTGAAGTTTCGAATCAATTGTGATTCCTAAAAAGGTAGTACTTTCAACCAGATCGAGTTTCTGACCATCAATTAGTATGTCAACACAGGCTTGATTCACATTAGGAAGAGAGAATCGAATGCATTGGGTCTTGTTCGCATTTAACATGAGGTTATTGGCCGAAAACCAATCAGAAATTAAAGATAAGGTGCTGTTCACCGCGCTAGCATCACTGTTATGTCGATCTATTTTAAATATTAGCGAGGTGTCATCAGCAAACAGCACCATGTCAGCCTCTTTCTCAACCATGTAAGGCAAGTCATTGACATAAACTAAGAAAAGGAACGGTCCTAGAATTGAACCTTGGGGTACGCCCATTTTCACATTAGACCCGTGTGATTTTACACCGTTTATATCAATAGTTTGAAGCCTATCAGTTAAGTAAGATTCTATTAATTTAATTGACTTATTATCAAAACCGTATTGACGAAATTTGAGCAAGTGTTGGATGATCAACGCAATCAAATGCTTTAGAAAGATCGCAAAATGATCCAATTGCATCATTTTTGTTTTCCCACGCGTCGTAGATATTAGTAATAAGTGCTACTCCTGCATCGGTGGTCGATTTTCCAGCAGTAAAGCCGTATTGTTGGCTATGGAAAAGATTATTGGTCTTAAAGTAAAGTAGCATTTGATTGAGCATTATCTTTTCGAACACCTTACTCAAAACTGGCAGAATAGAGATAGGTCTGTAGTTGCCAGGGTCTGTTTTTTCTCCTTTTTTGAATAAGGGGATTAGTTTACTACATTTCATTAAGTTAGGGAATATGCCTTCATCAATACATTCGTTAAATATAAAAGCTAAATCGGCAGCAATTATGTGTATAATATGACTTACTACGGCTACTGACATGCCCCAGTGATCTTCTGATTTTTTAAAATTTAACTGTTTAAAAGCATCTATTATATCACTAGGGCTAACATGCTTAAAATTAAATTTAGAATCACAAGGGCTAACATTACTCTTAAGCAAAGCCTCAGCACGCTGGGCGCTAGAACTCACATTAGAAGTGAGTTCCAAAGGAATGTTAGTAAAATAATCATCAAATATATTTACTATTTCTTCAGTTTTTGAAGTATTTTTACCATTACATTTGATTCGGCAAATATTTTCTTTGGTTTTATTTTTACCTGTTTCCTTATTTATGACACTCCATGTTTCTTTAATTTTATTAGGAGCATTATTTATTTTTTTGCTAATACTATTCGACTTGGCTCGTCTACAAACTTTTTTAAATATTTTAGAATAATTTCTAACATATTCTATAAAAGAAGGATTAAAGTTATATTGTTTTTGGGCATATAGATCATATAACCTGTTTCTACTTATGTAGATGCCGGTAGTAGCCCATTCACTAAACTGTGATTTACTATGAACTACTACTGTTTTTTGTTTTAATGTTTTAGAATACTCAGAGGAAACAGTACTAAATAGTTTATGGTCGTCAGGATTATTTCCTGTATATGCCACTGATAATAATTTGTTATCTAAATTATTTTTAAGTTTTTTTATGTTTTTAGAAGTAATCGGTCTACACAAGATCTTATCTTTTCTCAAATTACTGGTGGACTCTTTGACAAAAGCTACATATACACCAGAATGATCTGAAGGCAATTTATTAATAACAGATTTATCACAATATTGAATATTACTAAAAAAATTATCAATACATGTGCCAGATGTAGCTGTAATTCTGGTTGGCTCAAAAAATAAGTTTTCTAATCCATAACACTTAAAAAGATTTAGGAATTGTGTGCTCTTTGGATTATGTACTAAAATATCAACATTAAAATCCCCGCAAATAATTAAATTCTTTTTACTAGTTGAACAGGACTTAAGAACCTGGTCCATTGCTTTTAAAAAACTTTTGAAATTACTATCTGGTGGACTGTATACACAAACAATTATATGATGATCAAGCTCGGCACAGGCCACCTCACAACAGCGCTCAACAGAATGTCTGACAATATCCTTCCGCTCTTTGCTACGGAAAGAATCTTTTATAAAAATTAAAGAACCCCCTCGTTGAGCAGACTTTCTGTTAAAGCAGCTAACAATAATATAGTTGTTTAGGCTGAACATCATCTGACTCTCATGCAGCCAATTTTCAGTCAAACATAAAATGTCCACATCCATTTCTTTTAAAACTAATTCTACTAATAATTCTTTGCCGGAAAGACCTTCTAAATTTTGATGAAGTATTCTTAATTCATGAGGCCTTCCCGTTGTCCGAATGGTCAGTTTAAATCTGTCGTCAAGTCTACAGAATTACCGTTACATAAACTTGGTAAGTCTGTATGTGTCTTAAAACTAGAATCTTGTTTACAATGTAAACTCGTCCAAAAATTAATATTATTTGCTATCAATGTAGCAATCTTATGTCTAAAATATTTTGAAAGATAAATATTATCTTTTGTCACATGACATTCACTTATAAAATTGTTAGTGTCAAAAAACACTAATTTATCACTATAACGACATGTCATATTATGTATCAAAGTATTGAGATAGTGAATAATTTTGTTAGTTTTTGGAGACTGGCAATGTAGATATGGGAAATTGAAAGATATACGTTGAAACTTAGTAAGTAGATGTATTCTGTAAACCGCATTAAGATTTTCACAAAAAAATTGAAAATAAAACATTTTGAGGGTTCCCCTTAACTTAGAACTAAACTAATCTACTATAAGTAGGTCTTCAAAAATGATATTGAGGTTTTCAATATATATTTTTTTTCCAAACTGAATTGTTTGCGCGAGAAACACTTCCAAAGTGGTAAAATGTGTGTGCCCCTTGAGCTGAAGTTTTGCATATTATACAATATAGATATGCGTGCAAAATTTCAGCTCAATCGGTTGACATAGAATTAATATAAGTTGTTTTATGATTAGACAGACAATTAAGTTTGCATAAAATAAACGTCTCCCTTTAATAATAACTTTCCACACGAGTGATCTGCTTTGCTTACTTAAGGTGAAGTATAGGCAAATGGCCTTGAAGTGGCGCCCTCATTTGAAATAAATTGTTAACTCGTAAATATGGAGATAATTTCCATATTGCTCTTCGTCATGCACTAGATAGCCCTTTAAATTATTTTATAAACCACCGTTGAAAGTATTTACATTAGTCCGTCTAGCTTTAAAACTTGCCTCCGCCAAAAGTGGCCACGGCAAGTTTTAAAGCTAGGCGGATCACCAATAATAGTTTCAACGGCAGTTCATAAAAAAGTTTAAAGGGCTATCTAGTGCATGACGAAGAGAAATATGGAAATTATCACCATATTTACGAGTTAACAATTTATTTCACACTTCAAGGCCATTTGCCTATATCTTCGCCTTAATAGATACATATCTATCTACCATTGATATTAGTAAACCTAGTTGTTTTAACAAACTTAGTTGTCTGCGTAATGTGTAATTTATATTCTCTGATGTATCACCGTAGTGAGCTCAGCGTGTTTACTTCAATTAAAACTGATATTGCTAGGCTCGTGGAGGAACGATAAACAAGAAACTAGACAGAGCTAAATTAAATCAAAACAGTTTGTCATACCTGCCTGGGTAATCAATATGCCGAACAAGGTACACCTGACAATAGGGCATAGGTATAATTTTCTATTCTTAACCTACCTACGATTATAATAGGTATAAGTACTCCAATAGAAGCAACCATTATCTCGCGATATATACATTATTTATTTATTTACGTCGGGCTGTCTTACGGTGACGCCGCGTTAAACTAAAATCTGAAATTCCGCCCCGCACCCAATACCCCGCAAGTTTTTACGAGAGCGCTCTGCTAGGCGCATTCTCGCACGGACAGCGCGCGGCGCTGGGCGGTCACTTTCCGAACTACTCCCGGGGAGCGCGACAAGAACATAGAATGTCATAGAGTTATGATTTACTTTATTATTTGATAATTGACAATTATTTATTTTTTTATCTATTTATTGTAAACATAATACAAATGTAATAAGTACAACAGGCGGACTTAAGAGCTATTATTGTTTATTTGGGTATTATTTTTAGATAAGTATAGGTACCTATGTAGTTGGGTTGTTATACGCCAACACCAATATTTTTCGGATCAAAGGATGAGCCTTGGCACACTTGTTCCTTAGGTAGATAAGTGTGCTTGCACGTGATGTTCTTGACCCAGGGGGTAGGACGCGGGGTGCGACGGCGGCCGGAGCGGCGGCGCGGTGAGCGAGCAGCGGCGCGGCGAGCTAGCGGCGACGCTGCTGCGTGGCGGCGCGACAGTGGCGTAGCGTCGTGGTGTGGCGTGCAGTACCCTTAACTGGCACGGGGCGTGGCGGCCGGGGCGGCGGCGCGGTGAGGCGAGCAGCAACGCGGCGAGCTAGCGGCGGTGCTACTGCGTGGCGGCGCAGCAACGGCTTGACGGCGTGCGGCAGTGAGGTGGTGTGGCGGCGGGAGGCGGCGGTATACGCAGCGGCAGCGTGGTAGCGTGCGGCAGCAGCAAGTGCAGCGGCGGCGTAGCTGTGTGCTGCGGCGGCGGGTGCAGCAGCAGCGTGGCAGCGTGCGGCGGCAGCGAGTGCAGCGGCGGCGTAACTGTATGCTGCGGCAGCGTGGCGGCGCTCAGAGCCCTGCCAGGGTCGTCCGTGCAGCGACGACTTGAGTGGACTGTATATATGGGGGTCGGGCCAGCAGGCTTGTGAGGGAGGCAGAAGGCCTAGCTCAGGTGGTAATAGTCTTAAGGTATAATCCAGAGTGGATTATATTTATTGCACATTCACATTTAAAAGTCACACAAATAATCACAGATTTAAAGTCAATAGGAAAAAATGATGTAAAAATATAAAGAAAATAAAAACATATACCTTCAGGGATTTTCCCTCCTTGAAATAAAATCACGACTTTTCACTTATTTCACCACTTTATTACATCAAACTACTTATCACTATGACTGATCACTATTACTGTGCACTATTACTATTCACTATTACTATTCACTACTACTATTCACTACTTGTTATCACTGGACTGCTTGAGGTAAACTGAATGCCTCCATACAAACCTTGACTTGATTTATACAATTTTGGGCTGTCTAGATTGTAGAATTCAGCGAAAATCAAGCCAATCATAATATTCGAATTATTTTACACTTTAAAAACTTACTATGTTGACCATTAAATTTTTGCACACGGTTCTGTTTTCCCTATTTCCTTTTCTATCTTATGTGTGCATCTCTTTCTAGTGTAATCTACAGTTCTTATCGGTTTGTACTATGAAGGTAGTCAATTATTTACAATTTCTTAATTCTCAGTCCTGTGTTTCATCTTTATACATGTTTTATAATACTGGTTTTCAACATATAATCAGTAATTATCGAGTTATTTACAAAAAAACATCTAGCGGTTCTCGTTAAGGTATTGCTTTTTAGTTTGCAATCAATATTGCTATCTCTTTCTTACAATATACCATAACGTAACTTAGGTGAATAAAACAACCTAGAACATTATACATTTCGACTTAATTAATGCCCTATCTAATAAAAAAGTATTTATTTCCATAAAACTTAACTAACTATACAACTATCTTAAGGGATTTTAATTATGGGAAAAATTTATCTTATAAAACCTATCTTTACAATTTTTCTTAACTAAAATCATCCTTATTTTTGTACGTCGCTGACAATAAGTGTCGAAAACGCGCGGGAGTCTGAAAGTCGCGTTCAGTCGCGGCTGAAGTTTTCTTACTCGGCGCTCACTATGACTCGTCATAACTGCTATTTTATTGCTACTACGGCAAGTTTGGTATCGTTTTCAGGTAAATAAAGGGTGTTCAATTGATTTCTGAAACAAAAAAGAGCATTTCCTTACAAAAAAATTAGGAGAACCCTTGTTTCACAGACAGATTCGATTCGCAGAAAATGTGTCATAGAATATTTAATTCTTATATTTTTATTTCTTATATTATTGCTTTCAAGACTATTCACTTATAAAGTTTAGGAAATATCACATGATAAAATGTTTTTCTTGGTTATAAGTATTATATTAACAAAACATATTGAAAATAAAAATATTTGATTCGATGGATGGACCAAAGTCGGCAACAGTACATGGACAGACTAGCCAGTGGCTGCCAAGGCATGCATTGAAATGATCAGGTACAGACCATTAAGTCACTCAAAACTGTCACTAAGTCTAGTTCAGCTATAAGTTTTTAAATATGACGCTATACCTATACACAGGGTTCATACAATATATTTTTATCAAAAAATAAATAAATAATTGTGCCCTATTCTATTAAATTATATTCTATTCTTACTAGTTACAGATCCTTAGCAACATATAAAATTGGTTTTTGTTGTCCTGTATTGTTCTAAGAATTTATGTCTCTGCCGCGTTGAGTTAAGTATTTTTTTATAGTTATTTATGCAACTGTGGTATAATAAGGGGTATTAAAACACTAATGTGGCGCTTCTGTGATAATAGTATCACATGAATGTTTTAATACCTAATTATGAACAGTTACATACATATATTTATTAACAAAGCTTATATTTTTGAAATCTGTATAAATGCGGCTTTTTAAATTTATTTTTAAAGCAGATACTTGTACACGTTTAAAGTCTATGGTCATAAACAAAAAAAATTAAGAATTTTTATTTTTGAATACTATTATTATTATTTTTTGTATGGAATTTCTCTTTTTTTTCAGAAATCAATTGACCATCCTTTATTTAGCTGAAAACGATACCAAACTTGCCCTTGTAGCCTTAGATTAATGTAGATTGAGCGTTTCCTACAAAATGCAACGTTAAAAGTGAAGCCATTTTGTGATATGTGCGTGAGCACCGCCCACTACGCGTGTATTACTATCGTTACTGTTTTTGTGTGTGTGAAGTAAATTATTCCCAGCGCAAAAGAATTACCCCAGACTCTGGGAGATTTTTTTACGTGTTGTTCTAATTCATATTGACAAATTATAAGTGTACAAAATTAAAACTCGTTAGGGTTATTCACATATTACGTTACAGTGATAGGGAGAGGGGGGTCATGCCAAACTTGACCGTACATGTTATAGGGATCGGAAAAAGCATAACATGTTTAGATTTTTTTTATTTTTATTATTTATATTTTACCCGTGTGGTTCCGGACTACCCATGTGGTTCCGGGTCAGTATAGGACCACTTCATCTCTTCCTGTGGATGTCGTAAGAGGCGACTAAAGGATAAATAGCACTTAAAACTTGTGCTACAATAGCATTCTCAAGGAGAGTTGACGTCAGGTAGGCGACCGGTCGTAAAACTATAGCCAAATCGTTTAAAATTTTCCGGCTATTTCTTTTCCAATTCGCTAGATTTTTAGCTACTTGGGTGACCATTGATATGCATATTATGTTTGGAAAAGAAAAAGCGGGAAAGCGCACCCCGGGCCCGGGCTGAAGCCCGAGCCCCTCCTGACCTCCCCCCTCCCCCCAGAACCCCCCCCCCCCCCCCCCCCCCCCCCCCAAATCACTAAGCGAACTGAACAGAACTATACCGCGAGGCCGCAGGCCGAGCTGCGTGGCGAGGCCGTAGGCCGAGCCACTCCCACCAAGCGCTGAGCGTTTTTTTTAAATTTTTCAAGATGGCCGCCAATACTCGACTGCTTCCGATTTGACTGAAATTCAGAATGCAAGGGTTTTCTGCGTCACAGAATCCAAATCTGACATTTTTTTTGGAATCCAAGATGGCGTCTGGATTTTAATTTTTTTGTTGTATTAAAGCAATAATAAAGCAAGTAATAAAGCAATTAACTCAAATGTTTGAAGTGCTCCTCAAGACGAAACAATTAAGCCCAAACTCGGTGGGGTTATGTTGTTTCATCACAGAGATGCCTTGGCCACCTTCCGGCTTAATCATGAGATCAGGTCAGGCTTCATTATGTGAAGTTTCAACTCGATCAAATAATGAGAAGTAGGTCTAATTTAGCTTGCAAAATTTGATTACGAAAACAGACAACGGGACAGGTGATAATTAATAAAAGCTTGTGAAAATCCCCCCAAATACTGTGTATGGCTAAATCTTGTAACTGTCTTTTTAGGGTTCCGTACCCAAAAGGGTGCAAACGGGACCGGCACATAAAAAACAAAAACAGATATCATGACCCTAAGGGGGTATACAGTGAAGTTAGGGATAGAAACGTGATCAGTAGCACGTAAAACAGGTTTTCTACTGCAGAACCTTCCGAAACAGTTGTTGGCTGAGCCCAATTAATTTGACTATCATCTCGAGTACAAAAACGATTACCCAGCTGCGCGGCCGAGATTGCGCGATCTCAAAGGGTACACGGTTTACTCTCATATTTCTTATCTCAAGACCCCGCCACAATATAAAGAAACTGCAGAATTTATCTTGTTTAAAAAAGTTTCTTTCTAAACACACACATTCTCCGCCACACCGAAGGTCCCGGGTTCGAACCCCGGTCAGGTCAAGATGGAAAATTATCTTTTTCAGATTGGTCTGAGTCTTGGATGTTTATGTAAATATATAATTTATAAAATATATAATTGTTAGGTTAGTATCTCGTATCACAAGTCTCGAACTTACTTTGGGGCTAGGTCAATCTGTGTGATTTGTCACTATAAATATATATTTATTTATTTATATTTAAACAGCTTCTAGCCTTCCATTCTGGTCAGGATTATAAAAAAAAACATAGAACTTTACTAGCTGCTTCTTTTTCTATCAACATATCTAAGGCGGTTATCTCACTTCACTGCGCACCGTCGTGGAGCGCGGTTTTTACATACTGACGCTCCCGCGCGGTGACGCGTTTTCAGTGAGTGGGAGTAGGCGTGTTTTCTGTACAAACTGAGCTACTTGCATACAATGTTAAAAATCTGCCGCGCCGCGCTCCGCGCAGTGGGATCACCGCCTAATTTTAATTGTAAGTTTGTTAGTTGACGTCTTTGAAGAAAATGCTGCAGTGCAGATTGTTGCCGCTTCTTCTGTACTAGCGCCTAGGAAGCGGCACTAAACTTAGCTGTAAGTGACAATTTGATGTCAACATTTGTGCAAAACAAAACAAAGTAACTATTATTATGAGATATTATAAAAAAGCCTATGATATATAAACATATTTTTTTAATTTGATATACCTCTAATGATATACATGATTTTGTGCGCTACAAGAACTCATGTTACATATGGTTTAGTTTCTGTTTCTCCTTATTTTGAGCCCTCGCCTTTTTTGTACGGAACTAATGAGTCCCCCCTCCCTCGCCGCGCCTCCCCGACAGTTCCCTAATTAATTTACTTCACACGAAGCCTTTACAACCAAAAAATTGGTAGGTACTTCTAATTTCCTTTGAGCCCTTTGTACATCGCTTAGGTAAAAAGCAGTTTATATACCTCTTCATACAATACGAATACAGAATTGTATTTTATCCTTGTACTTGCTTGTACGTGCTGCGAAATTATTATTTATAATTTCGACAACCATCATCATCATCATCCGAGCGTATTCCCGGTTGCATCCTTAGCGGTAACGCTTCAGAGCCCCGCCCGGGTCCGGGTTGAGGTTACTAGGTTTGTACTGGTATTTACACAGAGCGACTGACGTCTGACCTCCGCAACCCAAAGAGTAGATCAGAACCAATCTTAGGATAGGTTTAAACAAACGCTAGATGGCCAACAGCTTTGCGTGCCTTCCGAAGCACTATATAAGACAAAATTATTATATAAAAAAGTAGGTTCTGTTTTTATTGACATTACTTACTGACCTGCATTGTTGACATAATTATAAAATCTTGATCACCCATTTCTTTTATTTTATATTGTTTTGATACTGCAGCGATCTGTGCAAACAGTCATTTCATATAAAGTGTCGAGGATCTCCAGCAAAAAGCAGTAAATCATCAGCTATTTGGCTTAAAACATGAAGCTCCTGATTGGTGAGGATACCTTACTTATTTTAATCTTTTTACTGTCACTTGCGATAAAGACGGTATTTAGATTTACAATTTTTTTTGAAAGAAAAAAGTTATCATTATTAGGAAAGTACACAAAGTGTATTTTTCGGGAATAAAAGGTTCTATTTCAAGAAAACCGATCAAGTGCTAGTCAGACTCATACATAAAGGGTTCCATACCTCCGTACAATCACAGAGTAATAATATTCTACGTACAAGTACAATGTTTTAAAATCATAGGATATTTGATATTATTTTAATATCTCTTAATAATTGTCACTTTGTTTCATTTTGCACAAATTTTGACATCAAATCGTTACTTACAGCTAAGTTTATGCCGCTTCCTAAGCGCAAGTGCAGAAGAAGCGGCAACAAACTGCACTGCAGCATTTTCTCCAAAGACGTCAACTAACAAACTTAAAACTTAAAATTAGTTATATGGATGGACTAAGATTACATTGTTTGTTATGTTATAATTAAATTGAATTATAAGAATTACGAAATTTAAAATAATGTTAATTTGTTAATTAAGTATGAACCAAAGAACCCAAATTATGACATGTCTAAGTATACAAACCTTTAAGAGCTTTTCAGCGTTTTTAACTTGATCTTTACGTATAATAACATTAACAAAATTTTCACCGATTATGTATTACTATAGCCACTATAACAATTAAAATATATAATATATTTATTCAAGATAAGTATCTATCTAACAGTTCTCGTTGCAGCATGTAGCTATCTGCCTTACATCTTGACGGATGCGGCAGCTTCGGGTGCAGCAGCAGCAGAAGGCGAAGCGACAGCGGCAGCATCTGGCGCCGGCAACGTCGCCGCCGCGGCAGTTGCAGCAGCAGCAACAGATGGTTTTGGAATCTCTTCACCTTTACCACCCTACAGATGCTCTAACATCATTAGCCCCGTCTGTGGAACCGACAATGTCACCTACAAGAACGTCTTCTGGCTCCACTGCCAGAGCCTCATCAATCAATCCAAAGGTCTTCCACCCATCTTCCTTAAAAACAACGGAGCTTGTAGCAAAGAATCCTGTCTTTGCAACTAAAACTGGGACCCAGTGTGCGGCAAGGATGGAAAGACTTACGCCAACCCAAGCCTGCTCCGATGCGAGAACAGGAGACGATACGCTCTTGGTTTGCCGCTGATCACCGTCGACTACAAATGTGTAGTTGACTATGCATCAGTTGCAACTGCCCGACAGTCTGAGACCCAGTCTGCGCCAGCGATGGAAAGACTTACGGGAACTTTTGCCTGCTGAGGTGCGAAAATATAATCAGGCATCGCAAGGGCCTGCCACTTCTGACTGTCAGAAATAAGGGAGACTGTAACTGCAGATGTCCAAACTACGTTAACCCTGTGTGCGCCAGCAACGGAAGGACCTTCAACAATATTTGCCTGCTGAATTGCGAGAACCGTCGCAGACAATCTCAAGGGCTACCACTGTTGTGGCTAAAGTACTGGAGGCGCTGTGTGTGCAACTGCAACTGCCCCTTAGATCTTCCAGCCGGTGTGCGGCAGCGACAACCGCACTTACATAAACAACTGCTGGAGTGCCTGCAACGTCGCCAACGGCTTGCCAGCCATCACCGTTGTCAAGCTTGGTACTGTTAAATGTCATGTAATTTTGTAACTTTGAAGATAATGTAATTTTGGCAATTTTAAAAGTAAGAAAAATATTTATCTTTCTTAATCATTTTGGCTTTATCAACTAATTTGGGAACGTTATCTGATGTACTTTGAAAAAATCTTTAAATATTATTCGATCAAAAATGTTTTTTGGCTGATTTTATTTATTAAAATTTTGTTACAAATCTTCTTCGTCTGAGCGCATTCCCGGTTGCATCCTCAGCTGTGCTGCTTAGGAGCCCGGGGTGCGCTTTCCTGCTTTTTCTTCTCCAAATATAACATGCATGTCAATGGTCACCCAAGGATGCCAAAGACCATGCTAAATGGAAAAGAAATAGCCGGAACAGTTTAAATGATTTGGCTTTAGTTTTACGACCGGCCGCCTGCCTGACGTCAACTCTCTTTGGGAATGTATTTGTGCGAAACGTTTACAACCGGCCGCCGCCCGACGTTAACCCTCCTTGTGAATGCAATTGTAGCATGAGATGTTTGTACTTAATCCTTTAGTTTCCTCTTACGACATCCACAGGAAGAGATAGACTGGTCCTATTCTAACCCGGAACCACACGGGTAAAATTTTGTTACAAATATGGCAGTTTATATCGAGCAAGCAAAGCTTGGTCCCCCAGGAAATACGTAATTATCTGCATAGAGCTATGAAACACGAATAACCAATTAATTCTCTAATACACACAGGAGCTTGTACAGGAACTAGATACAGTCAGGAAACCGTAACCAGTTTAGTTTATAGATTATTTAAGAAAATAATCTATAAACTCCAGTTTTGATGTTGACATCAATTTTGACGACCTCTGTGGCCTAGTGGTCATCATGCCAACATGCTGTCACACAGAAGATCCCGGGTTAGATCCGGTCAGGTTAAGATGAAAAATGATCTTTTTCAGATTGACCTGGGTCTTGGATGTTTATCTATATATGTATTTGTTAAAAAAATATAGTATCGCTGAGTTGGTATCCCGTAACACAAGTCTTGAACTTACTTTGGGGCTAGTTTAATCTGTGTGATCTGTCCGTATATAAACAAAAAAACTTATTGAGTGATGTATGGAATCCAAATTAAAGGATTACAAAATATATACTTATGCAACATAATTATGTTTCGATAATTTAGAAATTAGAATGAGAAATGCTGAAAAAAATCACAAATTTCGTGCCTCACACGACTATGAAGCACATTGGGTCAAATTGTAGCTGACTAAGAGGATTTTTTTTTAAATTTTTGATGCTTCGTTCCAAAATATCGAGCGCCAAAATCAAAAATTCTGAAAAAAATATTATTTTCTTCACTATTTCGGTCATAACTTTTTCGTTTTTGATTTTCTTGAATAACTCTTTCTGCAGCTTACAGCTCTCGTAAACACGCATCTTTTGAGTCTTTATTGAATATCATATCTTTACAACTCTCTGAGAGATAAGGGGATCTCACTTTTTTGTGAAATCGGAGCCTTCACTGGAGCGAACGAAAAGACATTTCCAATGTCAAAAACAATATGTAATTACTAATTTAATGTTGTAAAAATCTAAATGTTGATCATGTGGCATGGTGCCAAGAACACTGACTGCATTCCCGCGCTAAAGGGTTCTGCAATTCTCAGCGGCGTCGACGAGCCGAGGAGTATTTTTTTAATAAATTGTTTTGTATTTGGACCCCACGGACCAGAAGTTTCGACGCCAAGCGGAACAAAAATATATCATAAGGATAAATATTTTCGCCGCTTGGCGTCTTCTGCGGCCGCTGCCGCGGCTCCAGCCCTTAACACTGTGGCTCCGAGGCGAGAAGGGGCAACCGTGTCGACGCATGTCGCGTCCCACACGAGTGCCCTCCCTCGCTCCCAAGGGATGAGGGTTAATCCATCTGGACGCTTGCCATCATCGCGAGTTATCCCTACAGGTTCTAACACATTAGGGATGTTGATGGTGGCAAGCGCCCAACGATATTGTTAATGGAGCCGTGGCGTGAAAATCTGCCGGCACTGCGTTGGCAGTGCAGTCCGTGGAGTCCCTTCTTGTCGACGACGCTACCACATGAACAAAGGTGGCTTTCGACAATAGCAGCACCCAGTCTAAGCCCAACTACAATTCGGAAGCTGCCATGGTCAAAAAGTGTTCCGAGGTTGGCGGAGGGGAGTGCGTGTAATTTGTAATGTAATTTGTACTTTGTACATGTAATTTGCTCATCTGAGCGTGTTCCTGTTCCCGGTTGCATCCTAGGCATACTGCTAATAAATATTTTAGTCCATTTCTTAAGTTATTTTTTTACGCAGTCGGGTTTTTTTGGTTTTACAAGCTTTTATTTAGTTTTCCTTCCTTCCCATTATTCGATTGAGCTGAAACTTCACATACTTATGTAAGTTGGGTGACAATGCAATATTGAAGTGGGTACCAATAATAATAATGGCAGGCAGTGCTCGTCGACATCACCGTCCCGCATGACGAGAACCTCGTGAAGGCCGAGAAGGACAAACTTAGCAAGTACCTTGACTTGTCCCACAAGGTGACTGCTATGTGGGATGTGGATTCGACGATCATTGTCCCGATAGTCGTATCGGCGAACGGTCTTAAAGCGAAGAGTCTTGACCAACATCTTAAGACTCTCTCGCTAGATGGCTGGATCAAGGGTCAAATTCAGAAGGCAGTACTCCTGGACACGGCACGTATTGTCAGGAGGTTTATCTCTCTGCGGCCCTAACCGCCGGTAGCTTGGGCCTTGCCCCGCTGCCAGCGGGCAGCTAGGTTAGGTTTTTGTAAATGTTTATATTTTGTAGTATGTTTTATATTTTACTTTTTATAAATGTATACCAAACCCTAGCCTAAGTTTCAAATTAAATAAAGAGTATAATAATAAAAAAAAATTATCTCTTCTGACTCTTAGGGATCCTTATTAACTGCTTACGTTTGGCCACAAGCCCGCGTAAACAGAAAATACCCCAAAACCATATTTGGGAGAAAAATAAAAACAAAAATATAAATAATAATAATAATAAGGGATAGACCTCCATAGATGCAGCCATCTCACTTTTTAGATAAAAAGGTACTAAAAGGCCTCTTCATGTTGGCTTTGGCCCCATGAACGCCTCAAAGGACCGGGTCCCCATGGACCCGTGGCTGAAAAGCGTACCGACATAATAATAATAATCCGGTTTATTTCAGGCAACTAAGTTTACAAACAACCAATGACCCGATCTCATGATGAAGCCAGAAGGTAGGCACGGCGTCTCAGTGATAAAACAACATAACCGAGTTTCTTGAAGAGCACTTTTTAGTTCATTGTTTTGGATAAAAGCTTTATTTTTTTAAATATTTTAATAATTACATAATATATTAATTTAAACCGTTCGACTCACATGATATAGTCGGTAAAGGCCGACCAGTTTTCGATCGATTTAGACTGTCAAATTCAGGGAGAGTAAGTGAGGAGTGAGGAGTTAAATTAATTAATTATGGATTTATCACACGTAAGTTTTAAAAAATAATTATGACTTGTCATTGATATTAATTACTTCCTAACCTGCACTGTTGACATAAGACATACCTTACTACTTTTCAACTCTTGATCACCCATTTGTTCTATTTCGTGTTGTTTTGATACTGTTCGTTGTGTCGTGTTGTTGTTGCAGCGATCTGTGCAAACAGTAGTTTCGTATAAAAAGTCGAGGACCTGCCGAAAAAAACAGTAAAACATCATCTATTCTGCTTCAAACATGAGGCTCCTGATTGGTAAGTACACCTTCTTGTTTAAAAATAAATTATTTGTATTTTCCTAATTTTCCTTTTTTACTCGAGTGTGCCAGAAGGAGGATTATGTTTTTCGATTGTATGACTATTATTATTTATTGTATGACTGTCTCCGTAGTCCAGTAGTCAAGTGTTTTTCTTGTGATCCGGAGGTCGTGGGTTCAAATCCCACTGGGAAGCATACTTTGTGAAAAGTTGTTTCTATTCTGTTTAGGATATTGCAGGCTATGTATGTATTTCCGTATATATATATGACGACCTCCGTGGCGTAATGGTTAACACGCTAGACCGCTAATCCGGAGGTTCTGGGTTCGATCCACAGCCAGGGCAAGTTGGAAAATGGCCTTTTTCAAATTGTCCTAGGTCTTGGGTGTTTATCTATATATGTATTTATCATAAAATATCGTTAAGTTAGTATCTCATAACACAAGTTTAAAACTTACTTTGGGGCTAGCTTAATCAGTGTGATTTGTCCGTATATATTTATTTATTTATTTATTCAAACATAAAATAATTAATAATAAAATATTACATTTAAAAAAAATTAAAATTATAAATAGAATACCTCTTCCAACGCACCGCATTGAGGCCACGTACCTAGAATACTTGCAACGTGTCCTCGCTGTGTCGCTATACTTATACGCTGAGCGAAATAGCTGCCAGCTCTACGGTCACCAGTTGCTTGCGTTGTGATGTCCTTTAAAAATTGTTTAGCATCAGGGCCCCAAGGACCCATTGTCTCTACTGCGAATGGTAAAAATATGTAGCTGTCACCAAGACCCACGTATTTTCGTTTTTTGCTTGACTCCGCTGAACAAGCAGGCTTGAATCACATGATTATCCGAAAAAAAAGATGATTTCGTGCTTCGGAAGGCACGTATAGCTGTGGGTCTCGAACGCAATCTAGTTAGGATTGGTTCTGATCTACTCTTTGGGTTGCGGAAGTCACACGACAGTCGCTTTGTGTAAAAACCAAAAAACCTTGTCAAATCACCTAGGTTAGGTAGCGGACGGGCTTTGAAGCGTTACCGCTGAGGATGCAACGGGAATACTGAACGGCTTAATGGCTAAATTTAAGCTTGAAAGGTTTCGTTAGATTCGTCTTGATTGAAATACACGGAATATATCAAAAAGAAATAAAAAGACGATATGGCGGAATTTTGGTGCCTATGGTTTGTCTGTCTTGTCTTCATATATATTTTTTTATTCAAAACCTATCATGTGTGATGTCAAAGTAGAGGATTACAATATGTATACAACGTATAGGTACGTATAAATGTTATTTGGAATGTTATTAATTAATAAGTTTAAAATTTTTCACCAAATCGGGTTTTTTGTTTTTTAACTCCTGACAAAAAAGTGGGGTTATAAGTTTGACGCTAATGTCTGTCTTTTTGTGGCATCGTAGCGCTCGAACGGATGGACAGATTTCGATGCGGTTTTTTTTACGTGAAAGCAAGTTCCCTTGCGGTGGTTCTTAGCTATGTTTGATTAAAATCGGTGTACTATATGTACTACTTTTCTTTCCAACAGTTCTCATTGTGGCATGTAGCTGCCTGCCTAAAATCCTCACGGATGCGGCAGGATCAGGTGCAGCAGAAACAGAAGGCGAAGTAGCTGCGGCAGCGGCAGCAGCGGCGGCAGCGGCAGCAGCTGAAGGAGATAGCGTAGCAGCAGCTGCTGCGGCATCAGACGCTGGCAGCGCCGCCGTGGCAGCTGCAGCAGCAGCGGCAGATTCTGGAGACTCTACATCCACACCAATCTGCAGATGTTCTAACATCATTCAAACAGTCTGTGGAACTGACAACGTCACCTACAAAAACGTGTGCTGGCTGAACTGCCAGAGCTTTATCAATCAATCCAAAGGTCTTCCACCCATCTTCCTTAAAAATAACGGAGCTTGTAGCAAAGAATCTTGTTTTTGCAGCTACAACTTTGACCCAGTGTGCGGCAGCGATGGTAAGACTTACGGCAACCTGTGCCTGCTCCAATGCGAAAACAGGAGACGATATGATCTTGGTTTGCCACCGATAACCGTCAACTACAAAGGTGAATGCGTCAGCTGCTTCTGCCCAACGGTCGTGGACCCAGTTTGCGCCAGCGATGGAAAGACTTACGGGAACTTATGCCTACTGAAGTGTGAAAACACAATCAGGCAGCGCAAGGGCCTGCCACCTTTGACTGTCAACCACAATGGTGAATGCTTCAGCTGCATCTGCCCAGCAGTCGTGGACCCAGTTTGCGCCAGCGATGGAAAGACTTACGGGAACCTCTGCCTACTGAAGTGTGAAAACACAATCAGGCAGCGCAAGGGCCTGCCACCTTTGACTGTCAACCACAATGGTGAATGCTTCAGGTGTATCTGCCCAGCAGTCGTGGACCCAGTTTGCGCCAGCGAAGGAAGGACCTTCAACAACATTTGCCTACTGGATTGCGAGAACCGTCGCAGACAATCTCAAGGGCTACCACTGTTGTGGTTGCAGTATTGGGGGCGCTGTGTGTAAGTGCTCTTAGATCTTCCAGCCGGTGTACGGCAGCTACAACCGCAATTATCTGAACAACTGCTGGAGAGCTTGCCAGAGCACCTGCAACGTCGATAACGGCTTGCCAGTCATCACCGTCGTCTAACCTTGGATACTATTATACGTAATGTAATTTTGCTATGAGAACATGTTGTAATTTTGTTAATTTTAAAAGTAAAAAATAATATTTATTTTGTCTTCATCATTTGGGCTTTTTAACTAATTTGGCAATATTATCTGATATCTTTTTTTAAATTTATTTTTATATATTATAATATCAAAAATGTTGTTTTAACTGATTTAGTTCAATAAAATTTTGTTACAAATATGACAGTTCATTTATGTGATCACTCTTTGTTTTATCAAATTTTGTGGGTATCATTCAGTCAACCGGACTAACAACCGGGTATTCTGCGACTAAAGGTCAGTAGTACTGTGTATCAAGATATATATGTCGCAGTTGAATGGTATAATCCGCTAATTCACTAAACCTGTTTGGCATTACAGCTCGGTTTTGTATAACAGCGAATCCAAATACGCGGGGTGGAATGGTCGACTTGTATTCATCCATGCGGCTAGAGAAGTTGTTGAACAATTCTATTTAAAGAAATTATATACAATGTAGAATGCCTACGAAGTGGCAATGGCGAGCGAGCGAAGCGAGCGTGCCGCGGCAGCGGCCGGCGAGTGCTAGTAATGTTCTATTCATTTTACTAGGTTAGCACATACCTATAGGTTAGGTTAGAACTGCGACCAACACACGCTAGAAAAGTTCTATCCATTTTACTAGGTTAGGGCAAACCTATAGCAATAAAATGGAATAGTTGTCTGAGAAATTAAATTCGATGTCGAAAAAAATCTGTGTTCTTATAGACACCCAGTTATATTTCATTATGGTAACCCTACACCAAATCCTTATCATGCATGTGTCGCAGTTGGATTGTTTAACGGTTTCGTCAAACAGCGGATTACCGCTACTGTTTCACAAAACCGCTAGCCGTTTGGAAACGTGGCTAGCGGTTTGAATGAACGTAACATGTTGCGCAATCTTAGACAATCCAGCTGAACGATATTCGGCTGTTAAACAAAACCGAGCTGTTATGCCAAACAACTAGAGGTTTCGTGAATTAGCGGTTTATACCATCCAACTACGACATATATACAATGAGTATCTCGGTAAGGGATAAATTTAGCATGTTTCTAGGTAAAAAAATCGATGCCGAGGTTTAAATTTTTAGAAAACTTCGTTTTCTCGGTTTCATTATTAGATAAAGTCGTTTACTTCGTGTTTTTACCAAGCGGAGCTCATTGTACAGGCACTTCTGAATTATCTGCGTGGCTACAAAACTCGAGTAACCTATAAATTCTCTAGCACACGCTCCTGTTACCCGTAACTAGTTCCTGAGCTCCGAGAAAATAATCCCTTCCATACATGAACTAAAACAACGCCTGTAAACTCCAGTTTTGATGTTGACATCAATTTCCCAACTACATAAGCTCTCGCAACTCCGCGGCCAACTTCCGAGGAAACACAGGCTCCGCGTAAATAACGCCAAGCCTCTAAGCATCTCACTGTTTACTATAGGAATAGACAACTCTTGGGAGAATAGAACAAATAGGGTTGACATCACACAGACCAACGGTCGTAAAATTACAGCCAAATTGAGTTAATAGTTCCTCTTTTTAATCCCCTACAAAAAAGAGGGGTGTTATACTTTATTACAATACATTGAGAAACTTTCAGCCTTTATAAAATAATGGAGGTCTGCCCCTCGATGGCTCTTGCTCTATAATTTACTTGAAACATATTTAAGTAGTTATTAGACCTAAACGTACTCGTAAGATCAATCCTTAAGTACCTGTTTACGTAATAAAAACTAAATCTCTTCGCCTCAATGATGTTAATATAGCGTGAGCCTAGACAATTGATAAAAAGTATAAAATCCGATCTAACTAAATCGTCACGTCCCTCTAAAAAGCAAGATTATTTATCTTCCTATTATGTTTATATGCTCTTTATACTGAAGTGAAAAAGAACCTGCAAAGGTATATAGTTTATAAACAAATCTTTGCATATTTAGCCCTTTTTGATCATATTAAAATAACTATTTTCAGAAAATATATTATTTTATTTTAAGTTACATCCAAAGAAAATATCTACATTTGACAAGGAAATACGTAACACGCAAACTGCGTAACTCAGCCTTTTCACATAAAATAGTTTGCTTCGCTCGCAATAGCCTTATTCCAAACCTTTTCAATATCAATTCCACCGCTTTCAAAATAGGGTGTCACGATTGCCCTTTGCCAAAACTAGGGTTAAGACGGGCAAGATTAAATGGGTGTAATTCAACAGGTAAGGACGCACGGGTGTGTCCAGTCTTATTTCATGATCCGATGAAGGGTTGAAACGAAGAGTTTATGTTTAAGAGTTTAAGTTTATGCACAACTCTTTTACTGTTTAAGTTACGCGTCTCTGGAATGCCTTACCCGAGGACATCAAAGATATCTCAAATAGATATCTATTTAAGAAAAATGTCCACACGCACCTGTCTGGTAATTTGTTGCAGCAGAACTAGTCATTATCTTCACATTTGTAGTTTATGTAGGTATTTATGAGTAGGTAGGTAGGTAGGTAAATGTTAATATATATTATATGTATAAATAGTATTATATATTAGTTATGTGTATGTGTATGTATTGTAGTATTTATATATGTTTGTATAGGTTCTTTTTGTAGCGCCTATCGCAATAAAATTGATTTTTCTGTTTTTCCTAAAGGTTGACTGGTAGAGAAAGCATTAGCGTTAAGTCCACCTTTTGTACCTTTGTGTTCAATAAAGATTTAATAAATAATTAAGAGTGCACAAAAAGTGCTCCATTTGTCATAAAACTTACAATACTATAGTTATTATACAAATACACTCTCATTATGACGTCTTTATCCCTAATAGGGCAGACAGAGCATTTTGGGCCTTGCTGCTCTAAGCAGACAGAGCCCAGGGTTGCAAGACCCAAAGACCACTTTTAGCGTGATGGTGGGTGAAAAGGTGGAAAAAGAAATCAAAATAGTAATGGGTTGCTAGCCGTATCGCCTATTAACATGATTCTCATTTTCGCCCATTCCCTCAATCAGCTTTTACGATCTGCGGGGAAGATGCTGATACATTCTAAGGTTTTTTTTTCTCCCAGACCAGCATGGTTATAGTTATTATAAAATGTAGTCCACTTACTCCATGTGCCGCAATATCTAAAGGTCACTCTAAGCGTGATGGTAGGCGTGAAGGAGGAAATAGGTTATCAAAATAGTGATAGGTTGCTAGAGCCGCATAAGCCGTATTATCAGGCCTGTGTCACAACCCGTTTAGGTATCAAAAATGTACCTACATAATTACTATGCGCGCAGGCGGCCTCTCCGGGTGGTAAATTCAGTTATATGAATCGTTTATCCAGAGTAATAAGAATGAAATTGGCTTGCAATGGATGTCTAAGTATCTATACGAAAAGGTGCTGAGTTCTGACGTGAGCTAAATTAAACCATATCGCTAGCCACATTGAGTAGATATTTCTTTGAATTTCTTTGCCGAGTGAGACTTATGTACGTTAATATGATTTATTCTGTGGTATTATCGCTTATTTACATGATTCAGATTCACGCCCAAAATTCAAAATTCAAAATATCTTTATTATCATAGGATATTTATAATATCTCTTAATAATAGTTACTTTGTTTTGTTTTGCACAAATGTTGACGTCAAATCGTTACTTAAAGCTAAGTTTACGCCGCTTCCTAGGCGCAAGTGCAGAAGAAGCGGCAACAAACTGCACTGTACGTTTTCTCCAAAGACGTCAACTAACAAACTAAAAACTTAAAATTAGTTATATAGATGGACAGAGATTACATTGTTTATTATGTCATAATTAAATTGAATTATAAGAATTACGAAATTTAAAATAATGTCAATTTGTAAATTTAGTATGTACCAATGTACCTAAATTATGACATGTCTAAGTATACAAACTTTAAGAGGGACCCGCGCCAAGCTCAAGCCAGACCTTTTTGTCTTTAAGATAGTCATCGGTCCTATAATAAGCCTTCTCACAAAGTACTTTCTTTACATAAGCTTTGAATTTTCTGTCTGGCATATCAAGGACCGATTCTGACAATTTATTATAAAAAAGTATACACTTCCCCATAAAAGACTTACTGACTGTATTCAGCCTGTAATACGGGCTAACTAAGTCGTTCTTATTACGTAAATTTCTATCTGTAAAATCACTTACTTTATTGAACATGGAAATATTTTTCCTTACATACATTATATTTTCAAATATGAATTGTGATGCAAAAGTAAGTATACCTATTTCCTTGAATAATTCCCTCAGTGAGTCTCTCGATCCTAAACCGTAAATGGCATTGGCCCATTCTCTCGATTCTCTTCCCAATCGTGAGAATGGGCGCGAAGGAGTTACAACTAATAAGTTGTAACTCCTTTGGAAATCACGGGTCTTTCAGACGGGTCCTTTGAGAGGCTTGCGTGGGGATACAGATCCAACTCAGTTTTAACATCATTATGAAGTCGATATTTCAATAATCGCGTTATCATACTATTTGATTTTATCTGATCACAGTATAACATGTGTTAAGTTTATTATTAGTTAATGGTAATTCACTTTTGGAACTGAACACCTTTTTTTTAGGCAACACTTGTATGTCTATTGCCTACAGCTACGTAACGGATCACATAATTAGAGTGTAAACACCCTGACGCAATAGATTTAGTTCGCATTGGGAGCTAGGAGATGGATGCGGGGATGATTTGATAAAACTCTCGCTGGGTCGGCCATCTTTATTCAATCTTGAGCACCTTTCAATTCGGGCGGGGTGCGTGACGGGACTCTTAAAGTTTGCAAGCGCTGGGAGGAGGTCTTAGTAAAGATGCGGAGCGAAAAGCGGACACGCAGGTTCTCTTTTAGGAGGAGTACAAGTAAAGACTGTTGACACGACATACACACGTGCCCGCGTTTCAGTGACAAGCAACATTTAGTGCTACAAAATTATGATATTATTATATTCTTTTTATTGGCTTGAAAGGACGACACAATCGGACGGCTGTCGTAATAAATTATGGAGTTACCATTCATATTACCGTATTCTTTCTTCAAAGCAAGGCTCGAAAGGAAATAAATCAACATTTTGTAGGGACTAATCGTGTTAGTTTCATCTCAAAATGACAACCTCCATTGACATAGGCCCCTGTTCTGGAGTTTTTGGCGGGAAGTCAAGGGGTTCGGTTGGGGTTTGCTTTAAATTATTTTGTAAATTGATTTTAGTGGACTTTATAATATGAAATTGGTGTTGTTTGGTGTTATAAATGCTCATGCTCATGAACAATGTGTAAAATAGTTGAAGTGGACAGTCATAGAACGACTGTAGTGATATTTGTTTTGCGGACTGTGTGGGCGTCTTAGGGCGTCGTCCGCCACTCAGTCGTCTATGAAAACCAGTGGACTCGTACAGATTTGTCGCTAGAAGCTCCCTTGAAGCAGTCAAAGGCCTACACCACTCTTTGATTGTAACTTGTTAGGATTAGGAATAAAGAACAAAATTAAAGATAGGCTATAAAGGACTTGTATCCAGAGCCATAAAATTATTTAATAAAAAAAAAAAGGCCCCTGTTCTATTTTTTAATATAATATGGCGGCATGAATTGTGTCATATGAATTTAATTTTCAAACAATGAAATCTGGTTACTTACCGATGGAAAGTTATTTCTTCACACTTTACAGTGTTCCATGAACTGTTCTTACTGTATTTTAACATACACCAAAGCATTTTTAATTATGTTCGTTCACCATGTTGAATGAATGAATGAATGAATAACTCTTTATTGCACCTAAAAAATAAATAAAAAAAAAATTAACAAAACACAATTTGTAAATATATATACATAGGTACAATGGGCGGTCTTATCGCTGACAGCGATCTCTTCCAGACAACCAGTGGATGGAGAGAAATGTTCTCGTATGTTTTTCGCTTATATACTATCGATAGTACATAATCATAATTCTTTATTGGCATAAATGTAGGTAATTACATAGTATGTTAAAAATATATTATAGTTCCAATACATTTTACCTTGGAATGGTGTGCAAAATTTATTTTCAATATTTACAATTCTTTTAACAATTTCAATTCAATGACAATATTTTTTGTTACTATACATGTCAAAGATTAATAATTCAAGTTAAATAAAATAAAACATAAAAATAAAATAAAAACATTTCGATATAAATAACAAATTACATTTTTAAAATTTTATTTTATCTGTTAAATATTCTTCAATGCTGTAATAGCACTTCTCTAATAATATTGTTTTTAGTTTATCTTTCATTTATTTCATACAAAATCCGTTTGGCTGAGCGCTGATTTGTATGGGAGGGCGAAAATTTTTTATCGAATTTTAACAATTTTTTAATAAAAGTAGTGCAGTATCGTGGACTGAACTTACCCCAAAAATTTTGCCGGTGGATAAAAATTTAACCTGTATATAAAAAACCCGCTTCCGCGATAGCCTTTTGGGCTATCCCTGGTACCACAATGTTAGTAAATAAAAATACGCTGCTGCGAAGGATTCTGTGTAGAATGGGCTTGGAGTCCAGCTATAATTGGAGTAAGTTTTATGGGTGTACTTACCGTAACTCATAAAAGTTCCGACTATTACTATTGTAGTTACGGTTTAACTATTTTATTATTTATTTAAAGGAAATCGATGAGATTATCCGAAAAGATATGAGTTTTATTTATCCTTTTTAAATTTTTAGTAGATATTTTTAGACTGTTTGACTGTTGTAAAAAATTATAAACATGGTTAATTTACAAACATGAAGTATATTTTCAGTTCTTTAACACAAGCAGGTACCTACTCAATGATATTCCGAGATCATGCTACACTTGAAATAAATAAATAATATTTTATGATAAATATACATGAATAAATAAAAAATATAATATTCTTATGAGATACCATTATAAGTTAGTAGTGTATTTTATATATTAAATATATATCTAAAATATATCATTTCTCTTATAATCAATATCCCTTTTGTACCTACTTTAAATTTTTTAACACCACAATTGTGGCCTGTCAGATAATGCTAAGCATTACGTCCGCCTATTGAGCTATAAAAAATTGTATCTTGTACAATAAATTTTAAACAAATATATAAACACCCAAGACCCAGGACAATTTGAAAATGGCCAACTAGCCCTGGCCGGGGATCGAATCCTCCGAGTGGCAGACTAGCGTGATTACCTGATTACCAATACGCCACGGAGGTCGACAAGTATTCCCATACTCTTTTAATACAATCATCCGTAAGCACATTACAAGCAAGCCTGTAAAAAATTAAGGATTTAATAGTTTTTAGGGACTTTGTACAAGCAAAGCTATCTTTTTAACTAAATCTTCATTCCAATTTTCGCTTAATTAGACGTCTCCTACTAAATAAAAGCCTTAATTGGATTCCCTTAGGCACGCTTCGAGAGCGCTAATCAAAAGAAAGTTTTTAGGTTTTCTTTCTAAAGTAAGGGCCTCATTTTTCAAAAAAATCGTCTTTAATGCCCATTATTTTAGTGGAATTAGGTATGGTTTATCGCGAAAATAAAGTAATATTCATAATTACATAATTACACAATTACATTATAAATTTCAATTAATTATAACACACACATTCTATTTTATTATAAGTACCCAACCCACAGACCATGGATCAAGATAGACACAGCCTATGAATGTACTTTGCATGTCCAACTGAAGTAAAATTCACTTCATTCAAAATTGTCTTCTTTAGTCCGCGTGTGACAGCTTACTGCACCTAACCTAAACCGCTCTGCAGAAAAATGCCTGTTTGTGCAGTTTTGAGCTGCAGAAACACGTCAACAAATGTTGAAGGATGTAAAGAAAAAGTTTCCTGTCATCGGTAAGTAAATTTCGTATTAAATAGTATTCGATTTCTTTTAAAATCAATTATTTCGTGTTTTGTTTAACTTTTATACTGAAAACTGCTGACTGAGTGAAAATCGCATATTCAAAATCCATTGCTTACATTAGTAACAAAATTTTGATGGCCTAGTATTTACAACACGCAATGAAATTAAAACGATTAAATACTTTCACATTCATTCGTTGTCATACTCGTACACTTGTCAATCATCGTTCAAATGAAGCGTTATTTTAACGATAGTGTTGTACTGTACAGTGTTATGTGACTCTAAATCGATTAGGGAAACATTGGTTTGAGAGGTACCTAATGTTTGCTTTGAGATATTTTGGCATAAGTGTGTTTGTAATATATTTGTAAAAAAATAACATTTACTAACCGAGCGAGCGAGGCGTCTCAGTTTCGAGATTAGTCGAAAAATTATTTTGTCTGTCTGTTCTCGTCTACAGATCGCATTTTTCAACCGATTTTGACGAAAATTGGCACGCAAGTTCCTTGATTTATTTAAATTACTAGCTATGATACCCGGCTTCGCTCGGAAGTTGATATGAGATTACGAGGTAGATGAAATAAAAAAACATACTATGACGTAAAAAGTAAAAAATATATTTTGAAAACATTTTCTATATTTACATGTATTTACATTTTCTTATTATTTACACTACTTGTTTATAAACAACATCTTTCATTTTATTGTCCGGATTATATTATATATAAATTTTTCGAACTTCCTACTCTTGAGCAAGCTACATATAGCTGACCGTGAGAGAAGCAGGATTCTTTGAGGTTGATGCCACAATATTTTAAAGTTTGCCCTTGCGCTTTATTAATTGTAAAACCAAAGGCTAATTTAATTGGAAACTGCAATCTTTTAAATTGAAATGGCAATTCAGAAGAGATCAGTGGTATTCTAGGTATAAATACTGTGTGTCCTTTGTTCTTTTCAGAAATAAGTTCAGCTTCAATGACATTATTCGATAGCTGTTTTACGATCATCCTCGTTCCATTACATAGTTTTGGGGAGTTGAGATTTCTGAGTAGTATGATTGGAGATCCAATTTTCAGACGAAGGCAGTGTAATGGCATTCTTGGTACTTGTAAAGAGTTTAGAAATTCAGTAGGAAAGTATAATATTCAATTCTTCATAAGTTCAATAATTAATAATAATTATAGCTTCACAGCTGGATCAGTACGATGTCCATTCCAAGACTGGAATGGAGAGACAGTATGGAATACTATATTTGCTAAACTACAAAGTTTAGCAAATATGGCTCACTAGTTACCACTTCCTTTCTGTCTGTTTAGAAAATAAATGATCATGCAACATCAAACAATTTTTATTCATAAACAGTATTCCAATAGTCGGCCAAAACAACGTCATCGTTGTCTAAATTAGCCAAATTCCGTGGAACTTTTAACATTTTTCCCTAACAAGACAACTCCATTTCGCAGCATCCTTTGAGTATTATCGAAGTGTCTTTACTCGTGACGTTCCCGACTCGCCACGATTGCATCAAGCAGATAAGTGAGCTCATAATGTACACTATCACGTTTTTATCCCTATTGGAGCTAACAGAGCCCAGAGCCGCAAGACTCAATAGGCAATTTTAGCGTGATGTTGGGCGAGAAAATGATTATGGTAAAGGAAATCAAAATAATGATGGATTGCTAGAATGGGCGAAAATGCGAGTCATTTTCGCCCATTCCATTGATCGGCAGTAATTAGGTAAGTAAGTAATCTACCTAATTAGATTTTTGCTGTTACATGTTAGTCCGGCATTTAAAAAAATATTAGTAAATACAAGCCTTACGATTTCACGTAAATACACGCAGTATTTCCGTGAAATCGTAAAGACTGATGTAAGAACGCTGAAAGTGACCTTATATAGGGTCTTACGGACTTGGGCTCGGTTTCTATCGTATGGGATAAAGACAAGATTTGTATAAATATATGTATGTGCCTACAAAGGCAGTATTAGTATGAATATATGTATGAACCTGCAAATGCAGTATTAGTATGAATATATGTATGTGGCAGTATTTACTTTTACTCGCCTGTGGCGTTTAAGTCTCATAACTGGACAAAGGCCTGCCCCTTCTTCTACTCGTTCTATCTCGCCTATCTCTGGTTCTTGATCTGCATCAAGGCCTAATTAGTGAATAAATATTTGATTGTTCATACGATTTTTCTGCATGTTTGGTGAGTTAGGAACGTAGAGAAACAGGAATAAGACTTATCAGAAGGTAACATCTCCCCTCGCCCCACTTACCCTCCGCGCCCTCCGATAATCACCGGAAACTGTAATGAACGCGGAATCTTCATTTTTACGACTGTCCTTAGAGATTTATTTTTTAGCAAAAGGCGTAAAAGTCCTAAAATCTAGGTGTTGTAACTAAAGAGATCTAAAACAATATTTTTGTCCCGGTAAAAGAGTCTGTAAATGAATTTAGGTAATTTTATTTTTACAAGCTTTTATTTAGCTTGCCCTATTTGTTGCTTGTTGTTTGGGTCAAATCTTGCAAGTTAAATTTGAGCCACTTCCCGGTTTCCGACTAAGATGAAATTTTGTATGCTAATGTAACTCAGGTGACAATGTAATATTATTATAACAAGAAGCTGATCTGATGATGGAGCCGAAGGGGGCTATAGGAACCCTGTAATGAAACTACGCGACCTGGGGGGTTTGGGCGTATTAAGGCCATACATGATATTCCAGGGTCCAGTGCTGCCCCCATTTAAAATAAATTATTTGAAAGAAAACGGAAATATCATTTAAAATTTTGTCTCTAGTAAGCCCTGAATAACCCTTTAAACTATTTTATGAAATACTGTTTGGGTACAGTTTAAAGTGAGAACGTGAAGCTTTTCCGCTTTTTAAACTTTCAGGGCACGGATATCTCAGTTTCCTTTCAAATAATTTATATTAATTTTAAATGGAGGCAGCACTGGACCCCGGAAAACTTATGTAGGTACCTATGGCCTTTTCACTTTACGGTGCGAAAAAACGCACCGTATGTGTTTTCATTTTCGCGAAACACACACGATGCGTTTTTCTACACCAGCGATTATACTTCACGATTCGTCGGGACAATCAGGCCCGGCGGCGTTCTGATTACCCTGCACTAGATCGAATCCCTAACTCAGTTGGAAGCCGACCGTGATGTTGGAAGGATGGCTCCTATGCTTTTCAAATATCAAAAAATTTGAATTGGGTTAGTGCAGTCGGGCACACACGATCACACGATAATCGGCTCTCTAGCTGCCTAACAGCTATAAGACCTGCCAACTTAGTATCTGCTTGAAATCGTCCACGACGGATCGTGAAGTGTAATTGCTGCTTTACATTTGTCTTGAAGTCACAATAAAAGTACAAGCAAGAATAATATTTTTTTTTTAACGTGTGAAAAAGTGTGAATTCAGTCCGTGATTCTGAACAACTTTCCCCAAGGAACATATATTGAAATATGAAATATAATTTTAGGTCTCCGATACAAGTTGACCGATCAGCTGATCTGAGTTTGTACGGAAAGTCAAAAATTGTTTTCCATAATTTGATATATGTTCCTTGGGGAAAGTTGTTCAGTATTAGCCTTCTGGCGGCCTTTCCGCCCTAGATAGTGTGTGCTTAGAGCCGTAAGACCCAAAATATTCTGTCCCATTAAAGATAACGACGTCATAGTGTATAACAAAATATACTGAAACTATTTTAATAATGAATTCAGTCCGTGATACTGAACAACTTTCCCAAGGAACATATTATATCGAACTTGTATGGCAGACCGAAAATTATTTTTCATATTTCGATGTATGTTCCTTGGGGAAAGTTGTTCAGTATCATGGACTGAATTCACCCTTAAAATAGTTTCAGTATATTTTGTTAGACCCTGTATACTTATATATTCCATGGTTTACAGTTTACAGGTCAGCACTCGAGGCAGGCTAACTAGCTCGCCGAGACGAGTCGAGTGCTGCCTTTGTCACACTTCACCTTTTGTGTCGCTATCCGAGGTGTACATTTTTACAGCTTTTTAGTGAAAGGCCAGCATTCAGGAGTGCCTTATTGTATTATGTTATTTTCTCTCTTGTAGTTTTGGCCAATATCACTCGTAGATGCCTCAACAATAAATCTATCACTTACTAGAAAAGCATTTGAAAGACTGTAGAGAAGAACTTTCAAATGCTTTTCTTTTTCCCACTTGCCATCTCTCTCTTAGTCCTCGTCTTTCGCTTCATACATATGTACATGCATACACTATCTGTAATGACATCTGTAATGGGTTGACAGAGCATTTTGGTAATTAGAGCTTAGGCCGCAGGATCCAAAGGCCACTTTTAGCGACATCGTGGGCGAGAAAGTGGAAAATGGAATTATAGTGATGGGTCATTGACGCCCATTCCCTCGATCGGCTTTCACGATCTGAGCGGGAAGAGAAGTGCAAGTTTTTCGGCTAGCAACATGTTAATATTTTTTTTTATTTTTTTTAAATATTTATTGCACAATAATCTAACGATTATAATACAAAAGGTAAAACTTAATGCTAAGCATTGTCTACCAGTTCACTTTAGGGACGTAGTAGAAAATGTAGTAAATGGAGTGCAAGATTAAAACTTAAAGTAATGAAAGATGATTTTTTTACTATTGTATTAATGATCCTGGGATCTGTCTATCCCGTATGAAATAAAGATGTCATTAGTAATATGTATGTAACTATGTACAACGATGTCGTATATTTTGCTTACTACCAAACGTTTTATCGTAATTTTAACAGAACAAGATGTAGCGCAAAAGAATGATTTTAAAAGCAGTCGAAAATAACAATTTAGCGGCTTGCAGAGGTCGGGATCCCCCGGGATCCTGAGGTTCCGGGATCCCGGATACAGGGTCACAGTAAACTGCACCGGACACAAAACAAGAAGGGTTCAGAAATGAATCCTAGAAATATCGTATGATACAGATTATTTATATATTATGACGACCTCCGTGGCGTAATGGTTAACACGCTTGACCGCTGATCCAGAGGTTCTGGGTTCGATCCCCAGCCAGGGCAAGTTGGAAAATGGCCTTTTTCAAATAGAACTGGGTCTTGGGTGTTTATCTATCTGGTCTGGGAGAAAAGAAAAAACAGAACGTGCCTACCAGCTGCTTCTCTTCCCCAGCAGATCTTAAAAGCCGATGAATGAAAGGGAATGGGCAAGAATCTGAATCATATCAATAGGCGATGTGGTGAGAAACCCATTATTATTATGATTTCATTTTTCCACCTTCATGCCCACTATCACGCTAAAAGTGGCCTGGGCTATATCTGCTCCGTTAGGGATAAAGACGTGATAGTGTAGGTATCTGTATTTATTAACCCTTTAGCCGCGAACGTCACGTATATGTGACAAACATTTTCGAGCCCATTCCGCGAGCGTCGCATATACGTGACATAAAACCAGTCCTTGTAAAATCCAAATTTTCTGTTTCATTTTGTTGTATTCGGATAAAAAAATATTTATATTAGATATATAAGTAGTCTAGTAATCATTTACAATAACATTCACTATAATCGTATAATTAGAAGACTCAAAAATAATTTCAAAAGTTTGACGAATTATCAGATATATTTTTCATAACTTTGTATTAATGTCCACCGCGAACGTCACATATACGTGACACGCGGGATGGGACATTTACGATTTATTTACTGATAAAAATTAAACGTTAATTGAAATATTCTTTCTTATACCGACTATATCACCATAAAAAGATCTAAAATTATCACATATATTATTAATTAATAATTTTGATACTAATATTTGTGTATATCTTATTTAATGTCCTTGAAACTTAGTAAATGAACTATCGAAATGTCAGCAATGGATTTGATTTTTCCATCCCTAAGCCTAGATGTTTAGAACATAATGTTGGTAGTTCCCCAGCGCGAACGTCTCATATACGCGACAGCTTGTGACGTCACAGGCGAGCGCCGTCTTTTTTAGTGTTGGGCTTGCGTTCGTGTGGTTAAATTCTCTTTGGTGGTGATGACTACTGCGGAGAAATTGATAAGAATTCTTGAAGGCGACGATAATGAAGAATTCAATACAGATGATGAATTTGATATTGATAATGAGGTAAGTTTTTTAATACATCGTTTTTTTTTACCTATTTCAATTGCGAGAGTAGTAAATACCTACGGACTTATAATTTTGTTACCAACTGCTATAAAAGTAGAGTAATTTAAGAAGTTAATGTACATGTATGTTTGCGAATTTCTTTATCACTAAATAGTATAAAACAAAGTCGTTTACCGCTGTCAGTATGTAGGTATGTATGTCGCCGCTGTTATAGCAGCTCGTTCGTACCTACGGTACGCTAGTCGCTCGTCAATATGGAGAACTTCTTGATGTCAATTTTCTTTTTCGTTTGTTGCAAAAAGTTTTTCATCTTGATGATCTGATTTGCACCTTTGGCACGTTTACCAAGTTCTTTCAGCAGTAGAAAGCTTCGTCATTTATTAGTGAGTCATGATTATGATACGATTAATGTGATTGTTAGTACCTAAGTCAAGTACAAATTAATAAATCATTTTAAACCTTTAAACGCTTTTTGTTTTAATAGCTTACGAAAAATGCCTCATAATTATAGTATAGGTAAGGGTATTTAAAGTAAGTACACCATCAATCAGCTTCTGGACAATACATTTATTTGTATAAAAATTATGGTGAATGCTATAGGTACCTAGGTGAAGTGTACAAACAAGAAAAATTAAAACATAACACAAATCTTTCACAAACTTTGGACAGCGGAGGTCACTCGGCAGTTGCTCTGTGTACCTAAATACCACTGAACTGAATATCTAAATACTAATAACTTCATCAAAAAGTTAGGTAGCCGACCCCGACCTCCGGAGTGCGAATCGGGAGTGCGCTATGATGATATATTATCATCGTTTTCCATTCACGCCTTGATAGATTTCCATTTTTGCCAGTTGAAAGTTGCCTACATTGATTGTTTGTCATATGTTTAGGTAGTATCGTTGGGATGGAAACACTCGCACATACTTAGATATTGTAATTTACAACCTATAATATCGCAGTTATACCTGGGAGCTGCGACCGCGGATTATTATGTATTATAAGTACTTAAATAAAACGTATCCGGATAAATGTTCTTAATAGTAAAAACGTCATCAAGATCGCCCCAGTCATTTCTAAGCCTATATAGACAGCCAGATAAATGGATATACGCGCGGAGACTTAAGTTTATGCTATACTTATACCTATTGTAATCATTATCGATATCTTAATACGTAAGTATTGCACATCCCTATTTTTTGTAGGTACTTATTTTCGATTTACTACGCTTCGCGCTGGGGGCACGACAACTGACATAACGTCTCGCGGTGAAAAGGTTAATAGAAACTTATTTAAGTACCTAAATATTTAGGTAAATTAAAAAAAATATCCATGTTTCACATTGAAATAAAACTATGGTACAATTTTTTCCCGTTCATTGCTTCCGGTCCCGGATTTGTAGGAAATCTCCCAAATACAAATTTTTAAACATTCATTCAAAGTTAAGTTTAGACATTCGAAGTTTCAAAATACGTTTGTCTCTGTCTATCATACACAACCTACCGTAGTGAGAGGTAGATAGAAGGCGATGGGCGGCGCCAATGATTGTTTACAACTATGAATGAATTTTAGTAGTCCGCATACAGGAGGTGTCGTAATTAATTTATTAATTTTGTTAGAAATTGTGAAAAAAAAAACTAACCTGCCGATTTTTGATCTTTTGCTTGTAAACCGTTTTTCTTACTTCCATGAACCTGCCCTTAGAGTATTTGTACTTAATTAAAAGGGACGTTGTATATGTATTTATCTTAAAATATAGTATCGTTAAGTTAGTATCCCATAACACAAGTTTAAAAAAATACTTACTTTGGGGCTAGCCTAATCAGTGTGATTTGTTCCTATATATTTATTTATTTATCCCTAACAGGGCAGACAGAGCCCAGGGCCATAAAACGCCACATTTAACGCATGGGTGGGTGTAAAGATAGAATTTCCCTTCGATCTCATTCCTTCGATCAGCTTTCACGATCCACGCGGAAAGAGAAACATTAATTTTAATTTAATTTAATTTAATTGGTTTAAGTACACTTGAAAATTTAGAAACAATACCTATGTCTCAGACCTATGTAAATAAACGGGCAAGTGCGAGTCGGAATCGTACATCAATGTTTTAAAACGCTGAAGAAACACGTTTCTTGTATGACGACCCCCTTTAATGTTTAACTTTTTCTTATTTTTAGTATTTGTTGTTATAGCGGCCATAGTTATACATAATCTGTTAAAAATTTCAAGTACCTAGTTAATGCCATTATAAAGATCTAGTTAAAAACGCTGAAAAAACACATTTTTTGTATGACGACCCCCTTTAATTTTAAACTTTTTTTTATTTTTAGTATTTGTTGTTAAAGCGGCCACAGTAATACATAATCTGTGAATTTCAAGTATCTAGCTATTACGGTTCAAGAAATAGAGCCCTGTGACAGACGGACAGACGGACAGATAGACGGACAGACAGCGGAGTCTCAGTAATAGGGTCCCGTTTGCACCCTTTGGGTACGGAACCCTAAAAAGGAAAACATAGTACTTAGGTGCTACTTATTTCTAAAGAAATTTCTTTCAATAGACCCGCGAGAGGAAATGGGAAGAGAGAGGTAATTGGCGTGTACCAACAATACAAAACTAAATAAATAAAAAGACAATAATAACATTCTATGTTTTAGGGTTCCGTAGCCAAATGGCAAAAAACGGAACCCTTATTGATTCGTCATGTCTGTCTGTCTGTCTGTCCGTATGTCACAAACACAATTTTCCGAAACTATTCTGTTGAAACTTGGTTAGTAGATGTATTCTGTAAACCGCTATTCTGTAAACTATTTTTTTTATCAATACCCATACTTGTAGGATATCTATGGATAGGTCTTCAAAAATGATATTGAGGTTGCTAATAATTTTTTTTTCTAAACTGAATAGTTTGCATGAGAGACACTTCCAAAGTGGTAAAATATGTGTCCCCCCCCCCTGTAACTTCTAAAATAAGAGAATGATAAAACTAAAAGAATACATGATGTACGAGATCTAATAAATAGTTTTTTTTTAATACGTCATAAATCGTAAACCGCAATTTACCTTTCATTCAATCCACAACGAACTAACTTGAAGTACAAGTCACGCCTAACACCTCATAGGCAAACAGATAGTACTTAAACCGATAGGCCACGAGCACAGGTAAGGCAACCACTGTTTTCTAACAATACATATTTGCACTTACCTTTATGTAGTTAAAAATGGCTTTCGGGAACTTCTGTACTCCTACTTTTGGAAATCAAGTTTCGGCTAATTCCGGAACACTAATATTTTACAAAGCCCGGTGTTTTTTTCTCTCCATCTCTTCCGGAAAAATAGGAACTAGGTAGGTACACTTATTACAGCAAAAAAATATGACTGATACATACCCTGGTGTTGCATTTGTCCATGGGCAGTGGTGATCACTTGCCATCAGGTGACCCGCTTGTTCGTTTGCCGCCCTATAACATAAAAAAAAAGAAAAAAGAATAGTAAAACTGTAGAAATGACAGCCTGTTAAATATTTTCTTACACTCTAAAACCACTAAAATTTTACTGATAGACAGGCAGATTTATTTCCAGAAAAACAAAACATATTGGTTATACTGAACCTATACTGAAATATGAAAAACAAAAAAAAGTTTCTTTACAAATTTTTATCAGCTGTTTGAAAAAATATGGCCTACCATACAAGTTGACCACTTATAAGTTAGGGTAGACCAATTTTTTTTTTTCATATTTCGATATTATGTTGTTCCTTGGGAAAAGTTGTTCAGTACCATGGACTGAATTCACCCTTAAAAATAAAGTTTCATTACATTTTGTTGGACGTTATAAAGATAAATAAATGGGCAAGTGCGAGTCGGACTCGTACATAGGGTTCCGTACTTCCGTACAATGTTTAAAATGCTGAAGAAACACGTTTCTTGTAAGACGACCCCCTTTAATTTTTAACTTTATCTTATTTTTAGTATTTGTTGTTATTGTGGTCATAGTAATACATAATCGGTAAAAATTTCAAGTATCTAGTTAATGCCATTATAAAGATCGAGTTAAAAACGCTGAAAAAAACACGTTTCTTGTATGACGACTTTAATTTTTAACTTTATCTTATTTTTAGTATTTGTTGTTATAGCGGCCACAGTAATACATAATCGGTGAAAATTTTAAGTGCCTAGCTATAACGGTTCAAGAGATAGAGCCCTGTGACAGACGGACAGACATACGGACAGACAGACGGACAGACAGACGGACAGATGGACAGACAGCGGAGTCTCCATAATAGAGTCCCGTTTGCACCCCTTGGGTACGGAACCCTAAAAAGGCCATTTATTGGCACTGGCCAGGGATCGAACCCAACCCAGGAACCTCCGGATTGGTGAACTAGCGTGTTGACCATTACCTACACCACGGAGGTCGTCCGAGATTAAATGAAAATTAAAACGAGATATATCTGTGTAGTTAAACCTTTCTGTTCACTCGTGCACATTCAAGCCGGGTATGATTATACTCGAGAAATGAACCAACAAGCCGTCTCGCTAATTACATAACTCGGTTTGCAACTTGTCGCTGATTGCTCGCCGGAACATCTAAAGTTTGTTGAAGTTTTTACATTTTACTTTTCTTTCTCAGATCACTTCTAAATAATACTAGCTACTTATTAATAAGGTGTAAATAAAACAAACAAAAAAACAAATTGAGCCGATTTGGCCGAACGTAATAGGCATGATGACTGAAAAAATATTATTGGCCCACCGGTTAGATTATTAAAAAATATTGTACACATATTTTTTCTTTTCTCTGAGAAACAATAAACGACGAAGATACAGCGTATTTATATTTCGCATGACGTCACACTTTCATACCAGCCCCCACTCTGGAACTTTGATACTCTGTATCTTCGTGAATTTTCACTTTTTTGGTAAACTGAAAAATATGGGTACATTCTTTTTGAATAATCTAAGTAAAGAACTAATTAGAATTATACTTTTCTGACCCAGTCATTATCTCTATTCCGTTTAACATTTTCAGGGTTATATTATCACTTCAGAAGGAGATATTTTTTTTTTAAATATTCTTTGTTTATTCTATTACTATTCGTGGGAACCTTTAACTAAATCAAAAAAAATGTTTTTATTGTAAATATTTTAAAGTTGATTTACGAAATTAAACTTTAAGCAGTAAAATAAATATATTTCGTTATCACAAACACAGAAAATGAGAGATAATTGATTGTTTGATTATTGAAATTGTTAAATAAGCTAAAATGACATCAACTGTAGTAAAGATGACACATAAATAAACTGCTGCGCAGTTTGGCAGATACTATGTATTGTAATTCTACTGTTTTTATAATGGGTAAACGTTTAAATACAAAAAAGATGATATGCCAACCGCCACAAAGGGAAGATCTTCGATATTACTAGTATTATTAGAAGTCTATTTATATTTAAGAGCTACTTATGCTCTTTTTGGTGGAGTTTAAATTCTCTTTCATTTGTCTCTCTCGTTCGCCAGCTGTTTCACTTCGCTGTACGATACGGCGTTCCCATTCTCCTTTATCTGTTTCATGTAGCGATGCTTCGGTCTTCCTGGTCCTCTGTTCCCTTCTATCTTTCCTTCAATGACAGTCTTTATGAAATCGTCGTGTCATAGCAGATGACCTAACATCTTTCCTCGTATATTCTCTATCGTATCTAGAATGCACCTTTCAAACTTCAAACTTCTTTATTTGTGGATACAAGTTACAAAAGATGACAATTTAATATGGAGATACAGCACTCTGTTTCCTGCCCATAGGCGTACAAAATTACATAACTTACAAACTAAATTATCATAAAATAAAAAATAAAAACATTATTTTAATTGCTTGTCATTCAAAAAGTCATTCAATTTATAGTAACATTTCTGAGCTAGTAGATCATGGAGGGTCTTTTTAAAGTGTCTTGTACTTTGAGTCAATTGTAGTTGTTTAGGTAATTTGTTGTTTCCTTTCCTCTCTTACTCTTTTCAGGAGCTCCTCTTTTGTATTTTTTTCAACCTAGCATCCTACGCCAGCACCACATTCACCATCAAAAGCTTCTATTATTTTATCTAAGTACGTCATTTTTAATTAGGTATTTTACTGGGTCAAAAATAAATTATTTGGTACTGTTAATAGAATAAAATGTCACAAAATAATACTACTTGTCATTGATCACATCCACTTTGAACGTGATTTTAGATTTATTAATGTAGAAAAACAGATATTAAGAGCGCTATTTGACTCCAAGGAACTATGACGTCATAAATCGATATTTCATACAAATCCCATATTTTTTTTTGCTTTTGACGTTAACAAAAAAGTATAAAGTAGAGAATGCCATATGGCATTAGGTCCACCACTTGTACAATATTTTTGTGCAATAAAGCTTTTAAATAAATAAATAAATAAAAAAGTATCTGATTTGACTTGTTGCAAAATAGCGTATTGTGAAATCCCCAGTTGCATAAAATCATTTAAAAGACAAGCTCAGAAAAAACAAAACACTTTAAAAACTGATTTCGCTAGAGCAATTTAGCTAAGAAATAAAAATGTTTCCAGTGACCCGGCCATTTTTCATTTGTTTCTTTATCCCTTTTTAATAAAGCGTAATTGGAGTACAGTGGAGACAGATAACAAGCCATTTTTGTTATTGCTCGCAACGGAACCCAATGAAATATACTTAAATCTGCATTTTTCCAGATCTTTTATGTACTTTTTGTGGCGTCCAATTACTGGAAAGCTTGCTACACGTCTTCTTAGTAAACTAATATTTTTTTTGGTGGTGGGTACAATTATCTGGTGGTTATAAACCGACGGCCGCTGAGGCAGAAAGGTTCTAATGGTGGCCACGTACTGGCAAGTGCAACGCTACCAACCACGCTAGGTGATCAGACGATCTGAGCACGGATTACAGGAAAATGGTGAATTAGGTAATCAATATACTACACATAATGCACATAAAGGCTTTCATATTAAAAAAGAGTTATCAAAATCGGTGTACAAATGGCGTAGATATCGCGTAACATACATATAAAAAAGCGACCAAGTGCGAGTCGGACTCGCCCATGAAGGGTTCCGTGGCAGCAAGTAACATTTCACGATTTATGACGACGAAAACTTCTTACTAGATCTCGTTCAAATCAATTTTCGGTGGAAGTTTGCATGGTAATGTACATCATATATTTTTTTTAGTTTTATCATTCTTTTATTTTGGAAGTTACAGGGAACAACATTTTACCACTTTCTCTCGCGCAAACTATTCAGTTTAGAAAAAAAAAAATATTCCAAAATTTATTGTTTTTTTTTATTTTTGTGTGAAAATCTTAATGCGGTTCACAGAATACATCTACTTACCAAGTTTCAACAGTATACTTTCGGAAAAGCGTTTGTGACATACGGTGGACAGACAGACAGACCGACATGAGAAACCATAAGGGTTCCGTTTTTTGCCATTTGGCTACGGAACCCTAAAAATACGGGCCGAACTGATAATCTCCTCCTTTTTAGAAGTCGTTTAAAATACAGCTTCTAACTTCCTATACCTCTGGATATTATAAATTCATTAGCCCGCAAAAAGAGTGCACGGCAGTGTCTCCGCCAAGTTATAATTAGGTCGCCGCCGGAATACTAATAAGCGTTAGTGAGTGGGAAGTTTGCGCGCTAAGTAATTCACAGCCCATTGTCGCTGCCCGCGATGGCAGTAGGGTTGCCTGTGCAAAAATCAAATGAAATGCTTAAAATTGTACCTTATATTGTATGATGATGATGAATAATAATATATAATACAAAATCTATCTATATATATATATATATATAAATGAATGTTTGTCTGTATGTCCTTTATAACATCGTAAACGGCTTGACCGATTTCGGTTATTTTTCGTTATAGTTCAGGAATGGTTTAGGAAAAAAACAGTTGGCGTAGCAACGCGCGCAGGGTACAGATAGTAAATAATAATTTACTATTTATATAAAAATTAATGTTTGTCTGTATGTCCTTTATAAAATTGTAAACGGCTTGACTGATTTCGATAATTTTTTTTTGTTTTTTTCGTTATAGTTCAGGGATGGTTTAGAAAAAAAATGGCGTAGCAACGCGCGCAGGGTACAGCTAGTAAATAATAATATAAAAATGATCCGGTTATACAACGTTTTAATGAACTAACGCAAAACCTCTCAAATGGTACCTCAGCCCATGCAACTGAACAACTTTTGTTCTATAACATTCCTAAAATGCCTAAAATAAAATTCGGATTTTCATACAAATTGACTCGATCAGCTGATCAGTTTGTATGAAAATTAATTTTTTTTTGGGTTTCGTAAAAATTGTAGAACAAAAGTTGTTCAGTTTCATGGACTGAGGTACCATCTGAGAGGTTTTGCGTTAGTTCATTAACACGTTGTATAACGTCTAACAAAATAATTATACTGAATGAAACTATTTAATTTTTAAGGGTGAATTCAGTCCATGATACTGAACAACTTCGTCCAAGGAACATACATCGAAATATGAAAAATATTTTTTGGCTTTCCATACAAACTCGGATCAGCTGATCGGTCAACTTGTATGGGAGGAGACTGAATCTACCCTTAAAATAGTTTCAGTATATTTAGTTAGACCCTGTATAAAGACACTCAAATCTACGCCTAACACAGCCATTTTACAGGTTGATTTTGCACCCCTATAGCTATATTGAAATCCTGGAAACAGAACCATTAGGCAAAACCGTAAGAAAAAATTAGGTTAGGTTGGCTGGACTGAAAAACAAAAGAAAAAATAAGAACTCAAACACGTAAATATTTCTTGACATAGTAAGATTAAAAAACAAAATCCCGACTACGAGAAAATTTTGCCAAGTCTGCAGTTCAAAGTATAAGACCAATTTTTAGCTCGCCTCAAATACGTACCCAAAAATGTCTACTGGTTCTCAAAATATCTTAAATAATTACGTTATTACATTTGCTAATAATATATAGCAGTTGCATAGCGCGACGAACCGATAGCTGATGGGGCAGAAAGGTTCTCAAATGGCGACCACGTACTGGCAAGCGAAGCGTTGGACACCCACCCACAAGGTGGTCAGACGATCTGACTAAGGTCGCTGGAAAGCGCTGGACGCAGGCCGCTCTAGATCGGTCATTTTGGAAATCCCTGAGAGAGGCCTATGTCCAGCAGTGGACGTTATGCGGCTGAAATGATGATTACATTAACTACTGCGCGCACATTTACAACACAATTAATGACAATTATTGAAAATAAATCTGGAAGCAGCTTGGCAACCCTGAAGACACGTAACTTCGCTAACAACGGTTTTTGGATTCAAATCTACTTTGTGTTTCTGAGATATTGTGTAACAGCCGTAGCTTTGGATTTTAGCGTGTTCTAGTTGCCAACTAAATTATTTTATTTATTTTTTATATAAGAGATTTGAGTGCGTTTGACCTCTATCTAGCCTGCATTGGATAAGTTGAAAGATATATTATTAATAATTGAAATGGACCAATTTAGGGATCAACAAAATATGTAAAAATATATAAAAAATTATGGGCCGAAAAGTAAACCAAAATAAATTACCGACGGGCACAGTGTTTTAGAATTTTGAAAAAAATATGTACGTTACATTTGAAAGGCTAGGTATGTAGCAGGGACTAGGTAGGTTTCATGCTCTGGGAGAAAAGAAAAAAATTAGAATGTACCAGCTGTTTGTCTTTCCGCGCGCAGGTCGTTAAGGCCGTACCTAAATTTTCCGGGGTCCAGTGCTGCTCCCATTTAAAATAAATCATTTCAAAGAAAACGGAGATATCATTTAAAATTTTGCAACTATCAAGTCCTAGATAACCCTTCAAAGTATTTTATGAACTACTGTTTACAGTTTAAAGTAAGAACGTTAAGCTTTACTACGAACATTTGCGAAAAACGGCCACTTTTGGCAAATGTGCGTAGTAAAGCTTAACGTTCTCATTATAAACTGTAAAAAGTAGTGCATAAAATACTTTGAAGGATTATCTAGGACTTGATAGTTGCAAAATTTTAAATGATGTCTCCGTTTTCTTTGAAATTATTTATTTTGAATGGGGGCAGCACTGGACCTCGGAAAATTCAGGTACGGCCTTAAGGCAATACATAAATTTTCCGGGGTCCAGTGCTTTTGCTACTATCAAATCCTAGATAACCCTTCAAAGTATTTTATGAACATGTTTACAGTTTATAATGAGAACGTTAAGCTTTACTACGCACATTTGCCAAAAGTGGCCGTTTTTCGCAAATGTGCGTAGTAAAGCTTAACGTTCTCATTATAAACTGTAAACAGTAGTTCATAAAATACTTTGAAGGGTTATCTAGGATTTGATAGTCGCCAAAATTTTAAAGAATGTCTCCGTTTTCTTTGAAATGATTTATTTTAAATGGGGAGGCACTGGACCCCGGAAAATTCAGGTACGGCCTTAAGGCCGTACATCGCCGACATCATTTAAAATTACATACAAGGCCGACATCATTTAAAATTTTGCTACTACCAAGTCCTAGATAACCCTTCAAAGTATTTTATGAACTACTGTTTACAGTTTAAAGTGAGAACGTTAAGCTTTACTACGCACATTTGCGAGAAACGGCCACTTTTGGCAAATGTGCGTAGTAAAGCTTAACGTTCTCATTATAAACTGTAAACAGTAGTTCATAAAATACTTTGAAGGGTTATCTAGGATTTGATAGTCGCCAAAATTTTAAAGAATGTCTCCGTTTTCTTTGAAATGATTTATTTTAAATGGGGAGGCACTGGACCCCGGAAAATTCAGGTACGGCCTTAAGGCCGTACATCGCCGACATCATTTAAAATTACATACAAGGCCGACATCATTTAAAATTTTGCTACTACCAAGTCCTAGATAACCCTTCAAAGTATTTTATGAACTACTGTTTACAGTTTAAAGTGAGAACGTTAAGCTTTACTACGCACATTTGCGAGAAACGGCCACTTTTGGCAAATGTGCGTAGTAAAGCTTAACGTTCTTATTATAAACTGTAAATAGTAGTTCATAAAATACTTTGAAGGGTTATCTAGGACTTGGTAGTAGCAAAATTTTTATTATTTTCTCTGTTTTCTTTGAAATTATTTATTTTAAATGGGCAGCACTGGACCCCGGAAAATTTAGGTACGGCCTTAAAGCGAAAATGCGAATGGAAGGCAATGCGGCTAGCAGAGAGGTAGGCATTATTAAGGGGCGGAATTCAGACTTTTGAGTCCCATCCCATTTGCAAACCGATCACTGTACGGTTATGATATTTTTTTTCAAAATACTTAATGACATGAACTTTAGACTCTTTCTTCTTCTTCATCTTACCGCATTCCCGTTTGCATCCTCAGCTGTGCTGCTTTGGAGCCCGGGGTGCGCTTTCCCGCTTTTTCTTCTCCAAATATAACATTCACGTCAATGGTCACCCAAGAATGCCAAAGAAGAAGTGGAGAAGAAATTTCCGGAACAGTTAAAATGATTCGGCTGTAATTTTACGACCGGCCGCCTGCCTGACATCAACCCTCTTTGGTAATGCAATTGTAGCACGAGATGTTTGTGCTTAAGTCCTTTAGTCGCCTCTTACGACATCCACAGGAAGAGATGGAGTGGTGATTCTGACCCGGAACCACACGGGGTAAAAATAATAACATATCATATTAATAACACTGTTATCAGATTTTTCTGAGCTGCCTAAAGGCTTCTGACGTAGCGTAGCTGCAATGACTACCAGCTAGCGACACTAGTGAACTTCAACTTCCTACGTAAGTACAATCTAAGAGCTTTCAAGGTGTGCTTAGCGAGGATCGACCTTATGCCTCACAGACGCAAAGCTAGCATATTTCACGATTCTGTCAGCTCTTATTACAAACATCACAACTTATTCATAACCGCGATATAATTTAGGTAATTAAATTACAAATGATGTAAAAGCATAATGAGAAGACGAAGTGCAAATTTCGGGCCGTCTCATTTCAAAATCACTCCACACAAAACGGAAACTTGTTCAAACGAAACAAATTTAATTACAGATTGGCCGGGGACAAAACAGCGCTCCTTCCACCTGAAGCAAAACTCGTTAATACAATTCAAAAGCGGATTTTCTAAGTTTTAAAATGTCCGAAACAAGACCCCGGGCTCCGTGAAAACTTCGCACCCTTTTGGATGAAACTTTACGCGTTACAACGCTTTTTCACAGATAATAACCGAGAATTTGAGGGAAACAAATTATTTTTCACTTCCAAGTTTATAACAATTGTAGGTCTTTTATATTGAAGTAAATATTTAGCGCCTGAAAAAATATAATAGCAACAAGTTTCAGTGCTGCGTTTAGTCAAATGCTGCAGTGAGGCGCTTAGTAAATTCTCATTAATGATTGCGTAACTTTGTCATAACTGTACTCCATAAACTTTTACGTAATTTCACGCTCATTTAACTTTATGCAGAGACCTAACTGTTTACTATAACTACGCAACTGAAAAGTCTTTCTGTTAAGTTAAATACGCAATCCTTTTAGCGGCGATAACACGCAGCCGAAAAGGGCAGTTTTGGGTTTACGAGCGGGTCCCTAAAACTTAAAAAAATGTTATAGCAACCTTGAAGACTTTTTACAGAAAAACTCGCTATTTAGAGTCGAAATTTCAAAGAAGCGGATTTAATACTTTTAGTCAAAAATTTATGTATCAAAAAATGTTGTGCATTACATTCATGATAACCACTGCGTTGTTGTCAGTATATGGTGATCACGAAGCGAATTCCTCGGAAAACAAGACGAAAGAAGAGGAAATAGACTATTCGTTCTTGGCTGGGCAGGCCGAGAGTAACAAGCATGATATTCTGAAGTTCTTGAACCAGACGAGTGTACGAGAACAGTATAAGGCCATGTACTGCATTTTGCTTGAAAAGCTTCTCGGTAATTTTTTAAACTATTTTCTTCTTATTTAATAAACTCTTCTATACTGGTAAAGAAGAAACTTAAAATGTATTAGCTGCTTCTCTTCCCGCACAGGTCGTAGAAGCCGATAAAGGGAGTTGGCTGAAATGCAAATTAATACGCGATTATTCCTTTTTCCACTTTTACGTCCATAATCACGCTAAAAGTGACATTTGAAGCACTTATAATTTATCTTGCAATCCACATTTAGACTCTGTACAACCCAAAGGTTGACTGGTAGCTAACGCTTTTAGCGTCTTTCCTATTTTTCTGTACAATTGCATTTAATGTACAATAAAGCTAAAAATAATAATAAGAGAAGACCTAAACTTAATTCTATTTTCCAGGACCTTTGTCTGGAGCCGGGTCACAAAATCGCCGAGGTAACTGGCACACATTTTGTTTTAACTTTAACACATTCCGTAACACTTTTTGTTTTTGTTTTTCGTGTGTTCAGTACCTATTAGTCTTGGGTGTTTATCTATATATGTATTTATTATACAATATAGTATCGTTGAGTTAGTATCCCATAACACAAGTTTAAAAACTTACTTTGGGGCTAGCTTAATCAGTGTGATTTGTCCCTATATACATATTTATATTTATTTATTTGGACTGCCTCCGCGGTCCAGTAGTCAAGGCGTTTGCCTTGTGATCCGGAGGTCATGGGTTCAAATCCCACTGGGAAGCATACTTTGTGAAAAGTTGTTTCCAGTCTGTTTAGGATATTGCAGGCTTGATTCACCTGATTATCCTAAAAAGAAAAGTAAAGCCGTTGGTCCCAAACGCCATCTAGCGGTTGTACCTATCCTAGGATTGGTTCTGGTCTACCCTTTGGGTTGCGGAGGTCAGACGGCAGTCGCTCTGTGTAAAAAACCAGTAACCTCGTCAAATCGCCTAGGTTAGGTAGCAGACCCCGGGTTCTGAAGCGTAACCGCTGACGATGCAACCGGGAATACGCTCGGATGATGATGATTATATTTATTAGAAACGCCTTAGATAACACTTCGCAGGTAATCATGCTATGCTCATTACAGATTCTGATAAAGACTCAAACGGGAACACGGAGAAGAATCGGCAGCTCATGTTACAGATACGTGGTAATAATTTAAATGTTACTTTTTAGCATATGGGGGGGCAAGGGTAGCCCCGAAGTATGGGAGCTCCTGGGCAGAGCGTCCCAGATAGGAAGTGTGTATAGGGAAGTAGGAGAAACAAACAAATGGAAGATTTAAATAGTTTTTTATGTACACACAAGAGTAAAAAGAAATAAGCAAAACAGAAGGTGCACGAGCGATAAAATCAGTGGAAAATAAGGTAGAAAAATGTAGAAGTAAAATAGACAAGACAAAGAACTAACACAAAGTAAATATTAAATAAATTTAGGTTTTAAACAGTGAAAAAATGCTGTTCACCCAAATGACAAGTCAAGAGAGCTATGAAGGATGGTCATTGACAGTCGACCAAAACTCAGTACTAAAAGTATGCGCGCGCAACGCAAAGTCCGTGGCCGACTGGTAAAGACCATCGCTTTCAATAAAGAAGTATAAATAAAAAAGTATGAATACAGATAAATAAAACTTATAAATTTATGTATATACAAGTGGGAGAAGCCCACAAGCAGTTTGGTAATACTACTAGGTTTCGTAGAGAACTATTTACCTACTGTATTTTTTGTTTTCAAAATTTTAGGTCCTGCAGTTTCGGAGATTTATATATTATTTAGTTTCTTAAGTAACTTCAAAAATACCGATCTAAAAAAATATTTAAAAACACTCGTCAATTTATCCCACATAAGCGGTCCCCTTTTCTTGAAATTACGTCCATCTTTGGGTCACTGACTTACATGTGTACCAAATTTCAACTCAATCGGACCAGAAGTTTCGTAGCAAATTGGCTGTGACAGACGGACTGACAGACAAGTGAGTGGTCCTTCATGGGTTCCGTTTTACCTTTTAAGGTACGGAACCCTAAAAATATATATGATTTATGTTCTTTAGAAAACTCTATGTCGGAAACTCGACGCATCGTGTTCGGCCACAACACATCGATTGCGGCGATCCCCTGGCAAGTGTCGCTGAGAGAGAAGACATACCCCATATGTGGAGGATCAGTGGTGAGCGACATGTGGTTGCTCACTGCTGCGCATTGTCTGCTGAGGTAAATATCTTCATCATCATTTTATAGAGGTATAGTACCTAGTCTTTCTTCCTGACGGGGTAGACGTAGACGGTCATTAGACCCAAAGGCGACGTTTAACGTGACGATGCGTGATGGCGATAACGCGTATTGTCGCGATCATATTTGAATGTGACAAAATAGTATGCTGAGTCAAAAATAAATTATTTCGAACGTTGTGAACGTGTTTTATACATAATAATGCAGAAAAACTGATATTAAGAACGCTATTTGACTCCAAGAAACTATGACGTCACGGTTTATTTCTTGCAAATCCCATAGAAAATGTTTGAATTGACGATCTTATTTGACTATACGGATATATAACGGATGCATGTTTGTCGCAGCAAGGATAACAAGATTAAAAAGGATATTAACAAATACTGCCGTTTGGTGGCCACGAAGGAGCACACCGTTACTCTGTTACTCTTAGGCATAGAGAGGCCTTTTAGAATTAATTCTAAGGCCTACGGGGCCTACCTAAATCTCTTTTTTTCTTTTCTTTTTATAACGTCACTAGCATAGTGACGTTATAAAAAGAATGGTCATGTCATGCGATTGTCAATGTCGGCAGAATTTTTAGTAATTTAATTTATAATTTCCAATTAAATATAGAAATATTTCGTGGTATGTAGATGTACTTTCCAATAATACGTCGTGTATTGAAGTAAATGCTGCAAAGCACCTATTTCTTAGTCAATTTTGGAAAGAATTATCTGAAATAATAATACGGACAATCTTCTTGTTTGAAAATAAACTGTTTATCATGAAATGGATGTAAAATACACGGATTTTACTCAAAACGATATATTTGATGTGCAGGTAAGTTATTTGTTGTTGTAAATTAATCATTCAAGACAAGATCCTATAATTTGACCGTGACCTCGCATGACCCGCTTCTATTTTTAGTAACATTATTGGGTTTGGATATAATTTTTCATTATGATTTCTACTAACTCTGAATGTTTTGGCTGTCTAAAAACAATCATTTCCGAACAATACCTTACTTGTACTGCATGCAATTCTCAGTTTGATTTGCAATGCGCAAACGTCTCGTCGCAGCTGTTTTCGCTTATAATAAATAACCAAGAAAAATGGTCATGTCATTTATGTCGCAGCAAAATACCTAAAAGTGATAATACTCTTGCTTGTTCTATAACTAACGTGGATGAAGAGAAAAATGCTTGCAACAATCTACCCTTAGATAATACGTTCGTCACACAGAGGAGAAAAATTAAACCTCACGAAACACAATTATTGGACGAAAGTCTCATAGATTTCGAAAATGATTCGCTTATTTCCTTCGAGACAGGAAAAACTTCAGACGACCTTGAACTAAAGCAAGAAGTGCACTCTTTACGCAACCAAGTAGTAATTCTAAACAATAAGCTATCAAAAGTTCTTCTCTTAATCGAAACTTCACACACTAAACAGGATGTAAGTAATACAAAATTGACTGAAATAGATAAACGTTTGCATAGTATTGAGACATCTACTACAAAATCGACCTCATGTGATTGCAATTGCCATAAAGTTACATCTGATGGTAGTCAGATTACTCCACCAATACCTGAACTTGATAATAAAGTGCCCGAAAACTCAAACCGTTCAAAAAATAAACCTAGAGCACGAAAAACGAAGACTCATCAAAACAGTACATCAAAGCCAAAGATAGCATCTGCTCAAACTATAGTTTCTAGCTCTGTTAAAATCTCAGCTGATAACAAAGCTTCTAGCATGATAATTAATAGTAAAAATAAGGCAGTGGAAACTGAACAATCAATGTGTGACTATTCCTCCTCCTACAATGCGCCATCGAAGGCCCTAAAACTAGATGAAAGCAACTGGATAGAGGTACGTGCTCAAAAGCAACAGAGAACAGTCTCACAACGCTGTACAGCTGGTCCTGATGTTACATTCCTTAAAGCAGCTGAACCCCGTCAAATTATTCATCTTTGGAACATGGCATCAAGCGCTGAGGAAATTGATCGTTACTTGCAGAGCCTGTTCCCAGGCAGTAAATGTTCAGTTCATGAACTCAAACCTCTAGGTGACTACAAATCATATAAAATAACAGTTCCAGAAGAGCTATATTCAAAATGCGTATCCCCTGACATTTGGCCGAATAATGCACTAGTGAAGCCCTGGATGTCCTTTCGTAAGCCAAGAAGCAACTTTCGAAAAGCACAAAATTAACAATATTGTTTGTAGCACTGACGAAAATACTAACGCTCAACAAATCAAATGTAATAATAATAAGACTCGTGATCTGGACTTTTTCTATCAGAATGTTCGTGGCATTAGGACGAAATTAGAAGTTTGGAAAACTAATTTAAGATTACTGGAACACGACCTTCTCGCTGTAACAGAAACGAATCTTAACAACACTTTCTCTGACAGTGAAATAATGTGTGATGGATGGAACGTTGTAAGGCGAGACCGCGGCTCCGCAGGTGGTGGTGTGCTGCTCGCTGCTCGCTCTTGTATAACGCTGGAGCGGCACAATGAACTTGAAACTGAGTTTGGGGAGGACTTATGGGCATCTTTCGTTGTTCAAGGTCAGACTGTTTATGTATGTGTAGTGTATATTAGCCCTAGTGCGACTGACGATATTTACCTTAACTGGTTTTGTAAAGTAGAAAGCTTTGTTAGTAATCTAAAAGGGCACATTGTTATAATGGGTGATCTTAATTTAAATAGTGCCACAACTAATGTCAATAATTATTATTATTATTTTCTTTCTTATTGTGGTATAAAAGAGATGAATGAAATATTTAATGCTATTGGGAGCAAATTAGATGTTGTACTGGTTCAGGAATGCGCTAACGTATTGCCTGTCTCGGAATCTGTATTTGGTGGTATAGTCAATGTTGATCTTCCTCACCCGCCTTTAGAGTTCACATACAAAATTGAATCGCCTAACAATAAACTTACTTCATTAGAACCCAGTAATATTGACCGAAATAGGGACTGGAACTTCAACAAAGCCGACTACACTAAAATTATTGATACACTCTCCAATGAAACCTGGGAAAATGTACTAACTGCGAATGATGTGACTGCTGCCGCTACTAACTTCTACAATATTATTTATAACATATTTGATAAAACTATACCTAAAAAAATCAGAAGTAGTAAATGTAATAATTGTTATCCAACCTGGTTCACGGCAGATATAATAAAAGATTTAAAAAAGAAATTAAAACTACACAGAGATTGGAAACGTAATAAATCTGATGAATCACACATATTGTTCATAAACTTAAGAACAGATCTTAAAAAACGCATCTCTGCAGCATACAAGTTTTATGTTTACAGTATCGAAAATAAAATAAAATATAAACCCAAGCTATTTTGGCAGCATATTTCAAATCTGAAGTCTCAGCGTTCTTTGAATCCAAATGTATCTTTCAATGGCAAAACTTACACTGGTGTAGATGCAGCAGAAGCCTTTGCAAAATATTTTTCTAGCGTATTTTTACCAAAGGCACCAAATTTAGATCCACACAAATCAGAACATAGTCTAACCAGCAATTTAGATTCTTGCCAAATAGATATTTCCGAATGTAGTGTAAAAGATATTAAATCAGCAATTAATAAATTAAAATTCGAATGCTCTACAGGACCCGATAATATTCCCTCTCAGCTTTTAAAAATATGCCAAGATTTTATAATTTGACCTTTACAACATATCTTTAATACAGCAATTCATACCGGTAAGTATCCTGATCAATGGAAAATATCTCGTGTCACTCCTATACCTAAATCAAACGATAATCTATCAGTAGATAACCACCGACCCATTGCTATACCATCAATGCCAGCAAAAGTGTGTGAACGAGTACTTCACAATAAAATTTACAACCAACTGCGCTCTTTTCTATCTGATGAACAACATGGCTTCAGAGTAGGACGATCAGTGGATACCAATCTTTTAATAATAGTTAACTACATTTCTGAAGGTATGGATAATGGTAATGAAGTAGACGTATTATATTTTGATTATCAAAAAGCTTTTGATAGGGTGGATAACGATATTTTATTATCACATTTACAATCCATGGGTTTTACACCAAAACTAGTGACATTATTTTCAGACTATCTTCGAGATCGCCAGCAATTTGTAAAATATGGTTGTTACAACTCTGAACCTTATCACACACGTTCAGGAGTTAGTCAAGGGTCCATATTAGGTCCACTATTGTTCCTTATAATGATAAATAATTTAGCTAAAGTTGTCAAACATGCAAAATGTTTGTTATATGCTGACGATCTGAAGCTAGCCTTAGAAATTAAGAATGATACAGACCGTCTACTATTGCAACAAGATATAGATGCTGTTCAAAAATGGAGTGAACAAAATAAAATGTCATTTAATGTAAGCAAATGTTGTGTAATGACATTTGGACGAAAACAATCCAAAACACATCATGAATATGTTTTAAACAAAAACATTATTAACCGTGTCGAATCATATAAAGATCTTGGTGTAAAATTTGATTCAAAATTAACTTTTAACGATCACATTTCATCTTTAGTTAAAGAGAGTTTCAAACGTCTTGGATTCGTTTTACGAAACTCAAGAGACTTTAATAATCCGTATGCAATCAAACTTTTATACTATGCATTGGTTCGCAGCAAACTAGAATCCAGTAGCTCCATATGGAACCCTCATGAAGCGACGTACACGCTGATGCTAGAAAAAGTTCAGAAGGCATTTCTAAGATACCTCTATAAACGTATCTACGGATATTATCCCTATCTCTATCCTACGTTGTTTCTTTTAGGGTCTCTTGGGTTAAACTCACTTAGAACCCGTAGAGATGCTGGGCAATTGGTAATCTGTTTGAAAATTTTACGTAATTTTATCGACGTCCCCGAGCTTCATAGTCAACTTTGTCGCCTAAATGTACCAAATAGACGTTTGGTGCAACGCTCATGTCAGCCGCGAAAACTGTTTGCCCCACCGGTCACACGCACGGTATCACATGAGCAATCTCCTCTATGTCGCATGCTTACGGACCTTAACACATTCCTGAATCAGCAACCTGAGTGTGATGTGTTTGTTGATGGAACGAATATGGTTGTAAGGAACCTATTGGTATATTGCGAGAATGACAAAAATGTTTTTAAAATGAAATGACTAGAATGAAAAAAAAGTTTTTACTGTACATTATTAGTGGTGGCGCCCGTCGTACCAGCTGTGTAAATTTTTTAATTACATTTAGCTATAAGTTCTTTCTATATGCTGTAATTGGTGAAAGCCGTTGTATTTAGTTTTTACAATAAAATAAATAAATAAATAAATAAATAAAATAGTGCTCGTGACATATGTAAAAAAATTAAAAAAGACTAACTTTTTTCACAAACATTATATCTCAATAAAATAAAGCCTAAATGCTGTTCCAAGCATTAACCGCGAAAATTTGGAGATTTTTTATTTTTTTATTGTTTTCTTTTACTCTTTTCTTATTATCTAAATGTACAGACACATACTCACTGGTTTATAATATGTATGATTAATTATGATAGATGATGATGACTATGACAACCAGTGTGCAGAGTATTATGAACACAAGTGTCTTTACTTGGCGGCTTTGTTGTTTTCCAATCTTCACTCAAGGACGAGAAAAGATAGTGTTACGAAGATTGTTGTGAAAAATGGTATGATTTAACTATTTATCAATAAATTATATTACTTTTTAACAAAAGGCAATTACGTAACAAGCTATCATTCCTATTTCCGCTCCCCCCGAGCAGTCGCAACCTCGCAACGCATCCGCCCAGCCTATCAATTTTCCGCTTTCAAAACACCGCAATCCACCGCCATCTTTCAATACGGATCGTGTCTCGAAAATACGTAACAATCCCAACTCCCCAAGGAATATTAACAAGAGAATCCATGCTAGAAACTCCGCAACTCTCAATATGTCGCGTCTAGAATAAATTCGACCGGGCATCCGCGCGACAACCTTTTTATGGGCTGCCCCTTGTGAATTGCTCCTTGCCACAATTTCAATTTATCCTCGAGAGGGTGAATTGTATTTTTTCCGATGCAAAGCAGCAATCGCTCCGAGGGTTCCGTCTCGATGTATAGGAAAGGCGAGCCTAGTCCAGGCTTTACGATTGGCTCGGGAAATTTATAGTCGCCCACTTCGAAAGCTATGTGTTCCCGGCGAAATGTAGGACTTGTATCCCGGTCCAATATCCTTCGTATTAGAGAAGTCATCTATTTCGCGCCTGTCGTAGTACCCGGGCCGTTAAGTAGACAGTGTTTCGCCGATCGAATAAAATCTTCGCTTTGGGAGGATTCCGAGTGACTTGTTTATTTTGGGAGATTCCCTCGATAAGGCTTTTTATGTTCGTTTTATGTCTATGTCTAGGTTTTGTTTATCCTCTCTGCCAACCCATTAACATGTTTGTTTACTGACTTGTGATATGTTATCTGATATTAATGTTATTTTAGTTTCCCAAATGCTGATACATCAGCTCCTAAAATGTTATTGCTCGCCTACTTCTATCAGAAATGTAACCAGCAAAACGTTGAAAACAATGGCTAGTCTAGTTTTATTTCCTTTGTTTTTTTTTCTAGCCATTCAGGTCCCGAGTCTTGTTGTTTCCGCTGAAGTAGCTGCAGCTACTTCAGCGGAAACGGAAGATCGATCGATCGTAGCTTTTGTTCTTATATATTTTTATTTCTTATCTGTAAGTAATACTCATAGTCATTATACAAAAATAATGAAGAATATTACTTTTATAACTAATTAAATTTCTCGATCTTAACAAATTCTATTTTCGTACAGATTTTATTTTTTACATCGTATTATACACACTATATAAGTACTTTTAATAACTTTTTTAACGAAAGAGCCTTGCCAAATCCCTCCAAGGTTGGGTCTAGGTCGAGAATTTTCTTTAGCTACATGTTTTAGACCAAAATTACTTGAAATTGATTCTCTCCGCCTATTTTGTCGTTGCCCAACGAGTAATTAGAAGAAAAAACGTGCGCGTGGATACAATAGATCCATTGAAGGTTGATTTTCATGAAACGTTTTTGCGTCATGGGCGTGCGGCGAAAGTTGTTATCATTTCCTAGATATAGATACACTTTGAAGTATTTGTTAGAAGTCATGTTTTTGAAGTTGATAGGTGGAAAATATATAAATCAGATTCCCAAAATTTGTAAATCTTTGGTTGATTTAGCACTCAATTTCATTAATAGAACAAACTGTAAGAAAAAGACTTATTATTTGTAACTTTTTTTTTTCAAATTTCTAATAAAAGGCTAACCTATTAACTCTACTATACGCGCGGCCTTTGACCTCGGCTATGCGGCCGCAGACCGCCACGAGTATGAAAACGAGCGGTGACATTCAAATGGGAGATTTTTAGTACTAAGTCCGTGAGCGGAGTCGCGGACGGACGGACTGACGGACATACCGGAACTATAAGAGTTCCATCTAAGGACTTCAGATCTTTATAAATTAAGCGAGCCTTATAGTAGTCACACATAATGTATAAGGGTCATACAGGGTCTAAAAAAATATACTGAAACTATTTTAAGGGTGGATTCAGTCCATGATACTGAACAACTTTCCCTAAGGAACATATACCGAAATATGGAAAATAATTTTTGACCTCCCATACAGTTGACCGATCAGCTGATCCGAGTTTGGGGGAAAGCCAAAAATTATTTTTCATATTTCGACATAATTGTTCCTTGCGAAAAGTTGTTTAGTATCATGGACTGAATTCACCCTTAAAATAGTTTCAGTATATTTTGTGAGACGTTAATATCACCTTCCCAATAAGTAACCGCACGCATTGGTCAAATAGCACACGCTTCTCCAGCTTCCTGTCACACACTCCGTTCCATTTCACGAAATCACTCGCATAGATTGCAGCAAAGCGAGAGGAAATATGCTAAGGTGCTCCCTCACTGGGAGCATTCACGTGTAATGTAACGTTACAAATTCGAGCTTTACATCAGTGAAGGAGGAGAACCGAGCATTACAACACTTACCACCGTAGAGAAGCTCGGTGGCCCGGTGGGAGTACGCATTGCTAGCGTTTTCACAAGTTAAGCAACCCCGGGCGTGGTCCGTACTTGGATGGGTGACCACAAGTGGTTCAAATATTTCTCGAGCTCCTCTGTGCTTCGGAAGGCACGTAAAAGCCGTTGGTCCCGGCTGTTATTGTATGGCAGTCGTCAAGCTATGTCAGATGCCTTTAGGCAGCTTTAAAAATCTGACATCAGTGTTGGCCACTTACACACACAAAAAACAAACACGCGAATGCTTCCGGTGAATGAGCACCTTTACATATTAAACTTTATTATTTCTTTATCGACAGAGCTCGTTCAAGTGACCTAAGCGTGCGCCTCGGCTCGTCATGGAAGACGCACGGCGGTGAGATGTATGACGTCAAAGAGTGCTACGTGCACCCGCGCTACATCAGCAAGACCAAGGTCAATGATGTCGGCTTGGTTCGGCTGTACTCGCCTCTAAGGTTCTCCAACAAAGTGCTGCCGATCAACCTGGTGGCCAGGGAGGCTAGGTTGATGGCCAACGAAGTGGCTATCGTCTCTGGATGGGGAAAGCTACAGGTAATCTCGAAGAACAAAAATTTAAAACTCTTCCTTACTTTTCTCCAACATGTCAACAAACATGTCGTACGAGCAAGTCGAATTTTCTTTTTCTTTTATTTTATTCTGGCAACATACGGTCATATACTATAGGTATACACTGTTAAATATTAAGTAATTTTACATGCAAAAAAATTACATAAACCCTGTAAAATTCCCAAAAAATCTGGGAAATTTACGGATAAATATGAAATTTTACTTACATAATTTTTCGTAAATTTTCCAGATTTTTCGGGAATTTTATAGGCGTATCTAATTTTTTGCATGTAAAATTACCCGCTTGCTTGCCCGTGTCAACTTGTAGTTAACAAATCGAGAATTTAGAATTGACCATGTCAAGTAGTAGTTAACATAACCTTGAAGTCAGCTTTGCCCGTGTCAACTGGTAGTTGACATTGCATTTCACTCAGCTATGACCATGTCAACCTGTGGTTAACATCGCTCCCGCCGTAGAAAAAGCTGATTCTACCCGTCTTTATCGCTCCAGGGCCTACTTTGCATTATTTGTCCCGTTTCTTCGTGAAATGTCCCCTCCACACAACCTCACTCTAGCATCCAAGCCATAGACAAAAGTCAAAAAAAAAAAGTTCCGTTTGACTCTCGACAGTTCGATTGATGCTTGATTCGGTGAGGATTGTGGTGCGATAAAAAAGTGATTTTCTTCATAAATCCAGTGTTATTCTTGGAGGATTTTTGTGAACATCAAGGTAAGTAAATAACTAACACGTAGATATAAAAATTCCAACATGAAACATAAGATTTAACCTTTTTTCGGGGCCTAACAACATACGGTAGGTACATGTTTGCGCGCAACATGGAAATGATTGCCTTTATTTTGATAATTTTGATTGTATTTTCCTAGTAAATTCGCTTTAGAAGTTAAATCTGTTAATCATCTAACAAATTACAAGTACAAAGGCAATAATTTTGATGTCTAAATCGCAATAATTTTGATTTGTAAATAACCTTGAACGCGCTCGCAAAAATGACGGCGCGCTGAGGCGGTGGGGGCTACTAAGGCTGGTTTCACACTGTATCCGGACGCATGGTCCGGATACTGATTATTTGTACGGATCGTCCGGATACGGTGGATGGTGTTTTTGGCATTTATAATAATATATTTCAAATGTTGATTTTTTATATTAAATTAATAAATAATACTAAAATTACTTCATTATTAATATGAAATTAAATTAAAAATAAAATAAATTTTTTATAATATATTTAATTGATAATTGATTCGACCAGATAAATTTTAAAGTGGAAAGTAAAGTTAGCTAAAAATACAAGAATTCTGTATTAGGGTCCGCCGTTTGTTTTTTTGCGTTAATTTGTTTGTTTGTTTGTTTTTGGCTTTATTTTGTTTGTTTATTTTGCTTGTTTTTTTTCATGATATGCTTAAAAATAACAACTAACTTTTGGTGTTCTAATTTTTTTTTTTTTTGGTGCTGGTGCATGTATGGTTTTATTTTCGCTTTTAGGTTGCGCTTTTCATCATGCCGAAAAACAAAAAGCCTCGCTGCGCACGTGCTTTAAAGTTTCCAAAAAGGTATATCAAATTTTAAAAAAATTATAATTATAATATTGTTTACTTATTCAATTTCCATTTATTACTTGAATGAGTTAAGCTGAACTAAGGATGGATTGGAACAGTTATTGAGGTTCTCTGGAAACTAAAGTTTACATATTTTGTTAGTATTGTTATCTGGGTGGTATTAAGACTATTAGCTCGCCCCTCATCCTCTGATATACAAACTTAAAAAAATATTTTATCAATCCTTTTACCTACCTACCAAGTTTCATCAAGATCTGATCAACGATACTTGAGGTATCGCCGGACAAACATTAATACATACATACATACATACGAATATCAAATCATCCGAGATTTATGTTTACATTTGAAATGTTTCTGTGTTTAGTGTCGAAACCGGTGGGCCGTCCGGCGCTGCGTCGGAGCCTACGCCAGGTCCGTCCGGGGTGAAGTCGTTGGCAGAAGGCATAAAACAAGTAAAATCTGCGAAAACTGCTGACACCAAACATATGAGAAAGTTGACGACTGAACAGCGAAAGGAGTTGGCGCGCCTTAAAGACTTGAAACAGGTGGGAAATTATAAAATGCCCGACGCGTCTGACACTACAGGGAAAGGAAAGGGAAAAGGAAAAGGGAAGGGAAAGGAGACTGGATCCGACGACCGCCAGTGGATCCCCTGCCCACTCGTACCTGGTGTGCCGTCCATTCCTCCCCCGAGAATACCGCAGCCTTGGGAGGTTCTGCAGTCTCAGCAAACAACAGCAGCAGCAGCGATGTATAATGATAATGGCACTATTAGAGGCACGCCTCCATTAATTATACTCCAAGGGCCTCTTTTAGGAAAGACAGTAGCAGCGGAAGAAGTTGGCGATGACATCATCGAAGGCACGCCGCCCTCGCCTGATATGCAATGGCCTTTTCTTGGACTATTAAGTGGCAGTCGAAAAAAACGGGACGAAATAAATATCGATGACACGCCGACTGGTCCTCGAGCGAAGAAACGGCGCATTCATTTCAGTCCATCAGTGCAGGTGGTTCAAGCCACGGAATTGCCCGTAAACCCTGTGACTGCTGAAATAGAGTACGTCAGTTTTACACCTACATCCGGCACTTCTCGAACAGAGGCGTGTGGATCGGGCAGGAGCGCAGCATCTAATATTTCCCTCGAGATTGATGTCGAGATCGAGCGCGACATGGATCCAAATAGCGGTAGCGAAGTTGATCCGGATGAAGATGTTGAGGAGGATATTTCCTTGCGCCCTCTGCTTAACCCGAGGAACGTTGTCGAGGATATTAACGAGTTGAACCCCACAGAGGCCTTGGAACTCATGCGCTTGGACGCTGAAGAGGACCAAGCCATTCGAACTATTGCTGCGGGTGAAGTTGACGTTTTATATTTTGATTGGTGCGCTGATATCAAAAATTTTGAGGGCGTCAGGGAGGAGTTCACTGGATCATCAGGCCCAACTTTTGACCACTCGAGGATGTCACCACTGCAGGTCTTCCAAGAAATCTGGGATACCAGTATAATCGACCTAATTGTTACTGAAACGAACAGATACGCGCAGAATCTTAAATCTAAAAGATCGGGAAAGCTCACGTCCAGGATGAAGCGGTGGAAGGACGTTGACAGGGAAGAAATGTGGCGATTCCTTACCATATTATTGCTTCAATCTGCAATTGTAAACAACGTGGAGCGCGAATACTGGTATCCCAGGATTGATCAAATGCGGATTGGGGATTTTGGCAAAATCATGCCCTACAACCGCTTCCTATTAATAAAGAGGTGCCTGCACTTTGCAGACAATTCCTCCTTGGCTGAACACCCCTCCAAACTCGACAAGATAATGCCCATTGTCGCAAGACTGAATCAAAAATTTAGCTCGCTGTACCTTCCCGAGCAGAATGTAGCAATCGACGAGTCGCTACTTCTATGGAAGGGGCGACTCTCGTTTAGCCAAAAAATTGCCACAAAAAGGGCTCGGGAAGGTATAAAAAGCTACGAGATTTGCGAATCGCGGACGGGCTATCTGTGGAAAATGGAGGTGTATTCAGGCAAGGGGCATGCTCATGTCCCGCAAGAAACCGATTCGGTTGCGGTTGAAGGGCAGGAAGTGGTCGATGAGCCGGAGAATGCCACATCCCAAATTGTGTTCAATCTCATGAGACCATTGTTTGGAAGAGGCCACACGCTAGTCATGGATAATTTTTATAACTCACCCCTTCTATCCAGGCTCTTAAAATTGAAACACCAAACCGACACAATGGGCACGCTTCGGTTAAATAGGGAGTTTGTCCCTGAGGGGCTAAAAGCTAAAACGAAAAAAAATATGAAGTCTGGTGAAGTGGCTTTTAGCTCCACCAAGGATCTATGTGTGGTCGTATACATGGACAAAAACATTGTGCCGATGATATCGACTTATCACCAGCCTGAAGTCGGCGCAACCGTTAAATACGGCTATTTTAGGTACAGGCCCAAAGTAATCTTAGATTACAATCTTTCTATGGGAGGCATCGACCGCAAAGATCAGCTGCTCAGCAGCTTCCCCTTAGAAAGGAGCAGAAATTTATGCTGGTACAAAAAATTGTTCCGCCGACTTCTGAACGTGTCGGTACTCAATGCCTCGGTGATATACGACCATGATCGCACGGGTTCCGCCAAGCTCGGAAATCGAAATTACCGGATGAGACTTATAAAGGAAATGCTGGACATATATACCTCTCCAACAAACCCACCACCACAACCACCACCAAACGCGCTGGCACAGATGCACTTGCCTTTAAAGACAAAAACGCAGCGGTGCAAAATGTGTTACCAACACAAAGTGCGGCGTACGACAGTGTGGAGGTGTGGTACGTGCCAGGTGAATTTGTGCATAGAGGGGTGTTATACACAATACCACAAAAATTTGGCCTCATAACATTTTAATTGAAGAATTGATAATGAACAATTTAAAGATTTTATATTAGTTTACTACTTTATTACTTTACTTTTTTTATACCAGTCAGGCATTGCACTAGTAACAGTAATAATATTATATTTTTGTCGATTCTGGATACATCCTTAATACTGGGTATGAAAAGAAAGAAAGAAAATGATTTTTTTATTTCGTGTTTACATTTGAAATACGTCAAGGCAAAAAAAAGTAAAATGAATTTACTGAATTTACACGGATTCGCTGAGTTGCAGTTTCCCAGCCAAGAACAATCCGCAAGAAACTTGGTGGTTGCTCGTTTCAAAGAACTACAAGTATTTTACAACTAAGAATACGGTGGCAGTTCCAACTTCATCATGTTTTTTATTTAGATTTAAGACTTTTGTACAAAAAAAAAAGATACTGTAGTAAATTTCCGGATACTGTTATAGTTTGTTACCACTTAAAATTAAAAAAAAATGTAAAGAAATATATTTAAAAAATATATTTAAAAATATATTATATACTTACCTATATCTATATACTAGTTAAATATTATAATTAAGTATTACATTATATACTAGGATTAATAAGAATAATATGTTTTTGTAAAAAACGATTCCGGATACTGTAGAAAATTTCCGGATATTGTTATAGTGTGAAGTCAGCCTTATTAAGGGTCATGGTGACAGGTACTTCAGCGTGTTTTTTGTTTAGCTAGGACTTTTATGATTTTAAATTATGACATTGTACGAGTGTTATACCTTTTTGGAATGGGGATAAAAAGTTCTTTTTGTATTTTGATTTAATTTTTCTTTATCCTTAAGTGTATAGAACAAAAAAAACTAATAATCTGAGTGATTTTACTGAGTGTATGAGAACTGTTTTAGAAATATGCATATTTCTCAAATGTAGTAAATGCTATCCGCATGATTTTTGTTGGTTTTCAAAGAATATAAGACTAATTATATAGTGTTAGTTATTTTTTTTCCTAAAAGTGATATTTGTGGATTTAATAGCCTTGTTAAGTTAAGATAAATTACGCCGCGCGGCGCCAGATATTGGTATGGAAACAAAGGCCTTTTAAATAATAAATATCTATGAACAAGTGATCATTTTTTTTTCTTATTCTATTATTTATTATATAGACAACATAATGAAAGAATAAAAACCATATGTCATCGCTTTTATTTTTGAGGTATGAGCTTTTAAATATAAGGCGAGCTTCAGAACGCCCTACTTCTAAGTTCAGCACAGCATAACTCTGCACCAAAGGTCGTAATTTGATAAACAAACAATAACATTGTTTAGCTAGTTTCATAATAAACATAAATATATATAACACTTGACACTTTTATAAACAAATTGAGTCACAAAAAAAGATTTTGTGAAACCCCACCCGCGCGCTGACGGCGCGAAAAATGGCGGGGCAAAGTAGGCTCGTCACGTTTTTTTCGTGGGACATTAGAGGTAGGCACGCGCTGAGGGTCGGGGCAAAGGCGCGTTGCGCGCGGACCCCCCTTGGGCAATCGAGCGGGATAATTTTTTACAGTGTAGTTAAAAGTATCTCATATTTAGATCTTGAGTGCCTAATATTACGAGTATATTACTAAAGTAAGAATTAGAGAGAGTGCAAATCGAAAGCGATTGCTATGGAATCTTTAGTACACTAGATGTTTCCGTTGCCTGCGACAATCCCACAATCCCACGGGAATCCCACATTTTTCCGACATAAAAAGTATTTTATATGTTCATCCAAGTAATAAGCTATTTACAAATATTTAAAATTTCAAATCTAAATATTAGGATGTATAACGTCTCACAAAATATTCTAAAAAGTCACAACTTTCTCCAAGGAACATATAACATATATATCGAAATATAAAAAAAATCTTTGCTTTCTGTAGAAATTCAACAAGGTCAACTTGTATTTGTTCCTTCGGGAAAGTTGGTTAGTAACACGGACTGAATTCAGCCTTAAAATAGTTTTAGTATATTCTGTTAGACCCTGTTTATAAGATAAAAGGGTTGCTACTCACTTATTACGAACGGGCCAGCATTGTCGGTTCGGTAGTATTTGTTGAACAACAAAGCCGACCCGAAGTAATTGGCTTGTCAAGTAAATAATAAAAAAGTGTTTAGATGCCTTTAATCAAAAATATAGACAATTATAAGAAGGTCATTTGATTTAAAAAAGTCTAGGGCAAATTTTTTTATATAATTTTAAACATTACACCGGAAATGACGACATATGGCAATCGAAGTAGACATTTTTCTTGTGCCAGCACTAAAAAAAACAATGACATCTATGAAATGTCAATGTCAACTTCAAATTACTGTTGTTATGTTGGTTGCTGTTCAGATTGATTGTTGGTTTGATTCGTTTATTTCACAGTGCAGTTTTTTGGATAGTTTTCACTTTTTATCATAAACCTGACATTTGCTGTTCTCCTGGACACCTATCGAGCAAACGATCATACATATGTCAGGTATCGATGTAGGGGTCAAAATTAACGAAGAAATTAACGAAGAAAATGTAAACGAACAAAACAAATTAGGTTATGAAAACAACAACACAATAAATTATTATATATAGATGACAGCAAGGAACATAAGTACTCCTTGATGACAGTGACAGTACAGTACTGACAGTCTGAAATTATAGCTAACTTTACCAACAAATCTTCATCGTGACGTCACATCCTCAAATAGCTTGACTTTGCTAGAAAATAAAGGTCATTGGGATTTTCGCAAATATCTAAATAAGTAAGAAATTAATTTGAAATCTGATTAGAGAAAACTTCTCCTAAAGGCTAGAACTATTTAAGTCTGGCCCGCTAGCTATGACGATAAAAATTTATAATGCCCTACCCGACAGCCTACGAAATGAAGAAAATAATTCACTTTTTATAAAAAAATTAAAATCGATTTTAGCAAATAAAACGTATTATAAATTAGACGAGTACTTTAACGATAAAAAAATTTAATTGAAATTGACATTATAAACTATAGGTAGGTACCAAATAAACATTGACATTAATTGACATTACTTTTTTTTTTTTTTTTTACTTACATTAATTTACTTTAATTAACGATCTTGCTGACAATAAATTAAAATAAATTAAAAAAGAACCTATTTGGTAAACACTTAGGTAAGGCTTATATTCATTAATTAACTGCATGTCATAAAACTCGCTTGCCGTTCCAAACTTTATTTTGCGATACCCGACAGGGTTCATAGTGTTTTAATACAGTGACTTTAAGTAGTTAGAACTGATGTACATTATGAAATGCATTAAATGAATTGAATTGAATTGAAATATTCTTCGGTATGGGTTAAGAAATTAGATTTTTTCATTATTTACTTGACAAGCCAATTATATCTTGGCTTTTTCCCCGAACATTCATCTACATCAAATTAGATTTTACCGCCCTGCTGTGCCGATTAATGCTGGCCCATATAAATGTGTAGCAACCCTTACAAAACTGTTTGTGCAACCGATAGTCTGGTTCCAGGAGGCCGGCGCCAGTGCCACGTTTCTGCAGTCCACCATGATCAAGACCATCGCTATGAAGCATTGCCTGCGCTCCGGGCTGGACAGGAAGGCCATTAACCCCCCCTCCATGTTCTGCGCCGGCTCCTTCAAGCAACCCTCGCCTGATGCTTGTCAAGTAAATACGCTTTAATTTTTATTTATTTTCTTCTCATCTCTACGCGTTTTTAGCTGCATCCTTAGATTATTGCTTCGAAGTCAGGGTGTGCTGTCCAGCTTTACCTATGTCACTCCTAATCCTTTCTAGTTTTTTACTATCTGACTCTTTCCTATGCGATGGGTTGACGATATAATCAAAGTCGCGGGTCTCACCGCACCTGGATAAGAGCGGCACAAGACCGAGATGGGTGGCGTCGACTTAGAGAGGGTTATGCTCAGCAGTGGGTGGAAGAAGGGTTGGGATGATGATGATGACTCTTTCCTATCTGATAGCCAATCCTTTCCAGCTTTTTCCCATCTGATAGCCTCCTTTAAATAAACATGTACGACCTCTTTCCTATACAGGAAACTGGGTAAAACTGGGTAGAGACTGGGTAAAAACTCAGTCTATGTTTAAGACTGAGTTTTTACCCAGTCTCTATGTCTAGAGGAAAGACGTCGTAAATTTGACTGAAAGGAGGCTCAACGACCCAACACTACCCAAAGATATCGATGTTCATTAAAAGATTCATCTGCGTGAAATTCAGTTTTATTGTGCACATTGGTTGGCGTATTTAAAAATTTAGATACTTAGTGCGTAATTTACAGTCCGAGTTTTTCAATGCGATTCAGCACATAGATTACTCGTATGTTATATCTATCTCTATACACGACGACTAAATTAAAATGACATTAATAGTTTTTTTTGCTTAGTCTCATACCTTTATAAAATACATTACGTTTCCACATACTCGCTAGTTTGAAAAAAGGGCCGATTTATTGGCACAGGCACGGTAAGCGGTACAGGGGCCCAAAGGTAGGATCAAACAGTAACAATTTTTCTTATATTCTAAGTCTTCAATTTAATATATGATACTCAAACAACTATTTCAATACATTCTCTAAGCGGCCACACCAATCGGACGGGCCGAATATCCCGCCAGATACGTCTTTATTATCACAATGAGGGTAAAGGTAGGCTCAACTTTCTAGACGCCTGCCTGATGTCTAACCTCTTTGGTAATACAATTCTTGCACGAGATATTTGTGCCTTCTTTTAGTCGCCTTTTATGACATCCGCAGGAAGTAATGGAATGGTGATTTATGTCCAAAACAAAATCGTAATAATGATAGCTTAGGTAGGCTAGCTACTTACTACGATGTCAAAGTAACCCAAAATGGATATTGGCCTGTGACCTGCGACACTAGATGGCGCCATTTCTTATAATCTTGTAAGCGTCAGTCGCCAACAATAAGGACAGATCTTTCTGCACCTTGACGGCCAGGGCTGCCCCACCCAAGTAGGCTCTCCTCACCCGATCCTCTCTCTCAAAAAGAAAGTTGGTCTCAGGATAAGTCAAGAAAAGATAGAGTATTGTAAATAATGACCATTGGTTTTTTTTCAGGGAGATAGTGGCGGTCCACTAGTGAAGGATGGTGTCCTCATAGGAGTGGTGTCCTGGGGTCTGGGTTGCGCAAGAGGCAACTTTCCAGGGGTGTACACCAGGTTATCGAACCCTGTAATATGGGACTGGGTGCAGGGCCACCTCTCCCGGAAGATCGAGAGAAACACTACCTTAACTTAAGTAGGATAAAAAGAGATTGACAGAGTTTGGACCAAGTGATGACTATAGTTGTTCATGTTGCATTATGTTTCTTTGTTATGTATATTGTTTAAAACCCTCGGGGTAGTTCGATAGCTCAACGGTGCGCTTTAGTCAAGCACTGCTGGATACATTCGTTAAGTGGGTTCTTGTGCTTCTTTAATTTTAAAAGCACAAAAAATTTTTTTTTTCAAATATTACTAAAGAAACATATATACACTCGTTATGAATTCATTGTGGGCGAGCAAATATTCATTGTGACATTTTATTTGAGTGCGTGTGGCATATTGATTGTAGTAAAACAACTATATAGCTCGTGAGCGTAATCCGAGGAGTGGGGAGAGCAGTTTTAAATTACACGATCTATACATAGTACATACAACATAACATTAGGTATCTCTTGGTCCAAAACAGAAGGCAAAATTTCTTTTGAGAAATTGTCCTCTACTGCCGTGGAATGATCTCAACTTGGTTCTCCTGATATTGTTTGCCATGTTACTTTACTTTATCAATTGCACTGCAATCGAGTTTGACTGGAAGAACCTTAATGGACTTTCTTTTGTGAAAGTGAATAGTCGTAATTTGTTAGAAACCTGATAGAGTTTAATTAGAATAAAAAAACATATTTTAAATTAAACATATTTATTGCAGAAAACTAAAACAAGTTTGTTTTTTTACCTGTAAAATACTGTATTTAGGTTGGATACATATAAATATTTGAATGAATATAACGTAGAAATTACACCTAAAGGAATTGTAAAATTTATAGAATTCACATAAAATTATACAGAAATCTTCGTTTAGTCTCACTAGTAAGTCTTTTCCATCTTCATTCTGGTAATAATTTTACTATGGAAAAAAAAACTTACTATTCTTCAGTGAAATAAAACCTGCGTTTGTAATTAATTTGATAAAGTTATCAATTACCATCATCATAAATTAACTTCACCAATTTCATCTATCGGCTTAAAAAGATGACAATGATTATTTGTCTTATCCTGACTTGTCATTACTGTTTAACATTACTTATGTAAGAAACTTGTATTAGTACAACAGGTATGTTAGATTAGTTTAGGTGTAAAAATGAGTCATGTCATAGATACTCGTACATAGGTGAGATTCAATTGATTATGTCATTTCAACAATTTCACAATAATTGTCTAAACTACGTTTTTTAATAAATTCCATTTAATGACTTCAACAATTAGGCTTATAGGTAAGAAAAAAACATACAAACAGTGGGAAATGACTATTTTATATATTTAATACGAATGTAAGTGTAAAAAAGGTAAAGTAAGTGTAAATAAGTAGATGCAATTTCTGTAGCTAGTCCTTCATTATTTTAAACTATCCCTATGGGACTATTGCTGCAATAGTTTAGTCATTTAAGTCAAAAAGAGGTCAACCTAAGAATGAAACGGAATATACGCTTGATTTTATTTATAAGCTTTAATTTTGACATTTAAATGTTGTCTCAAACAAACACCATATCCGTTATCTCAGGTCTTAAAAGTCTCATAGGTCACGTGTTTGCGTCCTTAGGTATTCAAGTTCAAATGACGCAATAAATGGTTTCTGGAAATATCTCTCTTCCTTAACCACAAACCGTATTTACATGTACTTACGTATAATAAAGTTATAATAAAATATATATATATATATATATATATATATATATATATATATATATATATATATATATATATATATATATATATTAAAATAAAATAAAAATATATAATTAAAATATATATATATATATATATTTAGGTAAATTGTGTAACAATTACAATAATTAGGTGTTGGAGCCAACTTTTATGTAAAAGTTATAAAGCATACAATTCTCTAAATACTATGTCGTAAACATTTTTGTGAGATAGAGTGCAAAATTTTCTAGTCAGTTAAAATCTTTTGTATGTCACCGACGAAATTTGCGAGGTCACAGCATTGGCCCCATAGGAAAAGTCGTTGTGAACACGTAATTGAAGAGTGGAGAAGAAATAAGTGTGTGTAAGATATTAACACCAGATATACAAGCCTCATCTGGCTTTGAACACAACTACGAGTAAGTATGTGATATACATGCAAATCTTTTAAAGACCAAACCCCTAGGTAGGTACACGTTGGTGAATCTTGCATCAATATAATTCTAGTGGCTTCAGTTATTTCAGGATAATCTCATATACAATATGGTGTTTTTTGTATACCTACATGACTATTATATATGTATTGATTCTACTAAATAACGTCAATTAAAATACTAATAAATTATGTTATTAACAATTTGTACGCCATAACGTAAAGTCTTAATAATTTTAAACAGATTCAGTTATTATTACAAGATTTATTAATTAATAATTAACTTAATGATATTTAAGCTCTTAGATTCCCTATTTGTCGTGCTTAACTAATGTGCTTACTGCCTGTAGTTCCACCTAAGCGTATTTCTGTGGAAACTCTTGAAAACTGTCCTGATATTTTTTGAAAGAAGTAACTAATGTAAATGTCCAAATACCTTTTTGTTTAAAATATTGTTTTGACATTGTTTTTCACTTGTGAAATTAGAAACATTTCCTTTTCGAGTCGTTTCAGTCGAGCAGAAACAAACAAATAAAATCCATGTTTATTTCTTAAGCTTTGATGGAAATTTGGTCAGATCTTGTGCTTACTAAGTATATCAATTACATTTCGTCTACTTACGTCAATAGAAAAAATAATAACTTACAACATAATACAACAGTGTATGTAAATAACTTACGTATAATGTGCTTTACAATGATTGAGATTGCAATAAAAATATACAACAGACTTTGGTAACTAACAAAAATAAATTATGTCAAAAAAGAAATATAAGGCCCTTTTTTTAAATTTAAGTACAAATATTTCTAGAAGTTCAGCCAGTAACATCATTTTTATAAATCATCAGGAGTGCTATTATGCTGACCAGACGGGGTGGAAAGGTCTCATTTATGTTTATTTAGCTTTGTTTAGCTTGTGTTTCCTAAGTCGCCTTCTACGACATCCATGGGGAGACTTGGAGTCCGTAACACTGGACAACTTTTATTAGTAAGTTTAGAGGCGGTGGTGATCAAGCTGTTAAGACACTGGCTTCTGTATTCACGAGTTCGATCCTCAGTAGGTGCGACTTGTACCTGTGATGATGATGACTGTTGTTTACAAAATTAAGGTCATTGAGTTACGTAAGATGCCTTTAGGCAGCTCGAAAAATGTAACACTAGAGTACTTTTTAACTTTACAAGAGATATACCTACTGGATAAGAGAGAGATTATAATTATAAACTCATTTCGTAATACGAAAGGAACTTGCCATAACCATGCCGTAACCTGATCTATTACAAGTTGAGTTTGGCATATTTTTATCACGGAGAGTTATTTAAAACGATGGACCGAACTGCCCCTAAAATATTTGTACATAAGAGTCCCCTCACCCCAGACAGAATCAGACTTTCCAATACAAACGTAGTATAGCGTTTATTTTTAAACGACAGGTCAGATTTCGGCAATTTTTTTGTCATTTTAAAGAGTTTGCAAGCTTTACATAAGTATTATGTTATGATAACATTGTATGAGGCATAATATTTTTGTAAACTGACAAAGCCCTTCTGGCGCGTAGGCGACCAATACTGTGTAAATGAGTTTCTTTCGGCGTTTCTTCTCAGCAGTGATCGTTGCGAAATGCTAGTATCGGTAGCTTTTAAACAAAGAAAAAAATTATTAAGATATAAATAAACATTACAAATAATGTACATTATAATTATTGACGTGTAAAAGTGCCCGCAAAGGCCTAATTACTGAATAAATATTTGATTTTGATGAAATTGCATATACCTAAGCATTTAACTGGTTTTCACAGTCAAAATATGCACTTGAAAGAGAATAGGTATAGTGTATCATATCATATTTGACCATCCATTCCTTTCCAGTTCATATTTTGATTGAAGAAAACTAGTTAGGTATGTGCCTAGATATATGCAATTTCTTCTAAATTACAAAATACTAAAAGTATGCTAAAAGTCTAGGGAGAGGGGACTCTTAATCATAGAGAACCTTTTATTATAAAACGTATACTTAGATTCTAAACTTAGTTTTATATTATTTACAATGTAATTACAGTCAATTAAATAAATAGGCCTTACGACGCTAGGCCTTTCAATAACATAATATAATATAATTAATATTATAATATAATTTTAATAATAAATAATTAAATAGGTATCAAATTATTATTGATATCTAACAGAGTTCACTGAAACACATTTCATATTGCTCTAGAGTATTCATTTGCCACGATCTTCTGAAATTGTAGTAAAATAATATTAAATATTTTTTTTTTCTTAAATCTATGTACTTAGGTCTACGATTTAAAATTAACTTTTGCTTATAAAGTTGATACTTTAGTCAAAATTATTATGATTAAAAATAAATTAATTTATATAGGTACAGGGTCTACCAAAATATACTGAAACTATTTCAAGGCTGAATTCAGTTCATGATACTGAACAACTTTTCCCGAGGAACATATCGAAATATGTAAAATATTTTTTGGCCTCCACTACAAATTGAGCGATTAGCTGATCCGAGTTTCTATAGATAGATCGAGAGCTGGCACCAATTTTTGGGTAGGTATTTGAGGCAAGCTGAAAACTTGTCACATACCTCTCCTATTATACCCCAACACGGAACTGCAGTCCCGGCTGGTGAGTAGCGGGGCTACCATTTTGATTTATTTAGATTGACCTGGCAGGTAGAAAGTTCCATCAAAATGACCTGTCTTTTTGAGAATCTTATTTTTTAGTTATAAGTACACCCTATTAAAATTTCAAGTTGCCTCAAATACCTTTTTTATATTTTTTTGTAAAATACTTTTGCACGCGCCTTGCAATATCAAAGCCCCGACTAAATCTCTGGCTTATTGATTTTTTTATTCTTTAAACATTAAACTACAACATATAAAAAATGCATATTGCCTCAAATACCTTTTTTGAAAAAAAAAAACCTTTAATAATTTATAGGTTGCTTTAACCCCGCTACTCACCAGCCAGGTCTGCAGTTCCATGTCGGGGTATAATAGGAGAGGTATGTGACAAGTTTTCAACTTGCCTCAAATACCTACCCAAAAATTCGTGCCAGCTCACGGACCAAGAATGCAACATTCTTTTTCCTTTTCGATATAATTATGTTCCTTGGGGTAAATTGTTCAGTAGCGTGGACTGAATCTACCCTTAAAATAGTTTCAGTATATTTTGTTAGCCATCAGGTATATAAGACATAATAAAAACCAACAGGTAAATAGCAAAAATAGGCATCTAAAATCTAAATATGTTGTTTGTAGAACATCAACAGTCCTAAAGGTACACTTTACACATACTCGTAATCCATCTCAAAAGAATAATTTGCTTCTCTACATCAGTCAGTCAGTCACTCCAAAAATCATCACTGAAGGCGTCGTCCCAAATTGATGTTTATAAATTTTTGGAGTGGACCCAAAATTGATAAAATATATTTGCGACTTTTTGATTCAGATACTTCTATATTACATCAGTGTTTTCGCTAGGAAATTAGGTAGCCAATACCTATGCATGAATGTCAATAGTCATTGCATCAAGGGACGAAGACCGTGCGGAGTGGAAAAGAGAAAGCCGGTCTCATTAATTTTAAAAGTAATTAAATAAACAAGAGAAACAAATGATTCCTTCAAAATAGCTTGGGAAACCACTATCACATCACATTCAGCACTTACACATCAAAGTCTTCTGGAATGTCTTGCGTCAGAACAGTCTGACAATCAACAATATTAATACAAGGCCGGCAAGACTAGTCGCGCGGCCTTGCGAGGCCTATGTCTTGGCCTTGCTTGGCGGTCTCTTCAGCAAGTGGAGGGGGTCTTTTCGGTACCTAGCGAAGAGCTCCCTCTTAAAGGTCTCGAAGTGTTTCCTGTTCTTCTCATTCTGCTTCTCCCTCCAGAGAGGGCGCGACTTCCGCGCCTGGAGACCCCAGTGAATGGTGAAGATTGGCGAGAGGACTTGGAACTGGTAGCCTATAAGGAACATTTCGTATACCTGGAAAGAAGAAATATTTTCTCTGAATGTGACGTGGAGATGCCAGATCGATCGGACTTGCCAAACATCCTGCCAGACTCGAGTACACGTGTTTTACAAAATATGCGTCCGGCAGGGTGTTGACCCGCACCATTGGTCTGGCTGCTTACAAAAAGTATGAAAATAGTTGCCAGAGTACAATTAATAATATAAATACAACGTGAAAAGGACATACTCGTAATAAATCGAACCACGGTCTATACTACGATCATTATAGTATAATAGGGGATCGGACAGGTCTCACCAAAAAATCTTTATTCTAATTAGAAATAATGTTAATACAATAATGTTAATATAATGTTAATAAACTGACCATTCAATGAGTATTTTTGTGAAATAATAATGATTTATATTTTAAAATCAAGAAATAAAATGCTTTAATTGCAATATTTTTAATCTGTTCGCCACCTTAAACGAAACAACGATCACAGCGTGTTACGTCATTCGTTTGTAATTGTCATTTTTGACGGCTGGGGTAACCTCAAAATGTCAACCATAGATGTCAACATTACTATGTGAATTTGTGGCCTCCACTACTGCCATCCTTAAATTATTATTTTTATGGTAATAAATAACCATTCTAATTACTTTCAAACACTATGTGAAAAGTTGTCCAAAAAACAAAAAAATCGGCATTTTCATACAAAAGTTTGCAGCCGCCCGGGCGATTTGTACCTATGGGAATGTAAATTTTTTGCTTGTTTTTTTACTGTTATTTTAATTTCATTATACTTACTCTAGTGATCTACTATATCCGTGTTCGATTTATTACTACCCGTAATAAATCGACAAACTCTGTCCCTTCCACGTTGTATAAAAATCAGCCCTGAGGCTTTAAAAGAAGTAAGTTTGAACCCCTGCACCAGTAAATCCTAGAAAGAAAATACGAGTAAGTATGTATGTGGCTTTGTATGTATGTTTTTTCAACGATAACGTAAGTATCTTTGATTGGAGCAGTATATGACGTTTCGTAGGTTTTTAGGTAAAGTGAATAGTTCTATAAGCTAAATCGGTTCTCGATTTGACAGTAATTCAGAGCTAACTACTCTTGTACAACTTGGATCTAGTAGTTTGGAGTAATAGAGATCCAAAGTAGAGACTTTTGTTCTAGTAGTTTCGAGTAAAAGAGATCTAATGTAAGAGACTTTGGATCTAGTAGTTTGGAGTAATAGAGATCCAAAGTAGAGACTTTTGTTCTAGTAGTTTCGAGTAAAAGAGATCTAATGTAAGAGACTTTGGATCTAGTAGTTTGGAGTAATAGAGATCCAAAGTGGAGACTTGGGATCTAGTAGTTTGGAGTAAAAGATATCTAACGTAGAGACTTTGGATCTAGTAGTTTGAAGTAAAAGAGATCCAAAGTAGTGACTTTGGATCTCTATTACTCAAATCATACACCGATGGGAAACAGGCGTGATAATAAGTATGTATGTATATATGTATTAATTGAAATAAAACAATATTCGTAGGTTTTTTTTTATAATTTTAATGAGAATGAACCTTTTCCTATTAATGTTTTCTTCTTCTTTGCGTAGGTACATACATAAATAAAACAACACCAACGATTGTAAAATAATTTTACTTAAGTACTCAAAAATACATATTTCTATTTTTCTTACACTAAACAATCTTTAGTACCTTATTCATTGCGTACCTACGTAATTCTCTGCGTTTATAACTACCTCCACCACTAACATGTTTTTTTCTTTCTTTTGTTGTGTACGTAGCTGCCATTTGACAGAGTAAGGGTGTGCCTCCTGTATCTGGCAAAGATTTCTCTATTGAAGGTTTCAAAGTGCTTCTTATTCTCCATGATTTGTGTTTTCCTCCAAAGAGGGACCATCTTCCGCATTTGAAGCCTGAAACTCCGTTGGATGGTGAAGATTGGAGAGAGCACTTGAAACTGGTAGCCTATTACGTACATTTCGTATACCTGCAAAAAGGAAACATGTTCCCCCAATACCTATTAATATAACCATTATTGTACCATCATAGCCGTGTGGTATCCGGCAGATTAGAATAGGACCACTCCAAGTCTTCCCGTGGATGTCGTAGAACGCGACTTAGGAAATACAAGCTATGCAAAGCTTATAAACATCAAAGAGACCTCTCCAACCCGTCTGGCCAGCGTGTAGGCCAAATCCTTTGGCTGCCCTAGTTAAGGCAATGGTAGTCCAGAGAGGGTCGTGCTCCTGAAGTAGAGACTAAAAAAGACCTAATGATGATGATGATGAACACTAAAAATATCATCTTATTTATTTAATTATATAATCAAATAAAATCAAAAGATTTATTTTACACACGAACGAATACGATTTTTAAAAACAACTGTTTCAATATCTGCCTCTACATAAATAAATACGACTTTAGTTGGTACTCGTAAATGCTGTTAGTATGATTATCAAGTAAGATCAATTATATGCGTAGGTTTTTCATAATTTTAATCGAAATTAAATACTTACTTCATAAAAATACGAACATTTGCTAAGGCTTTTTTAGTTAAAATATGTTTTGTCTTGTTTTCGCAATGTCAAATTTTAAAAAAAGTGATAAGGACAAAACATATTTTAACTAAAATAGGTTCGGCAAACGTTTCTATTTTTTATGAGGGAGTTAAACTTTAGAATGAATACATTATCGAACGGTCTTTAGTCTAACAGTTTCTCGGTAAACTAAAATTGTACAACCGTAAAGGGAAAAACAGTGTTTTCGGCCAACCGTTACTCTTCGAAGTATAAATTGTTGAACCGACCAATGACGAACGGTTACGGTTAAATAGTTTATCTAAAATAGATTATTTGGATATAGGTATAGCAAATTGCGTGATGTAATGAAACTACACAATTTTTTAAATAATTTTATTAAAAAATAAAAATAAATAGGAACAATAATGCGCTCTACAACTTGAGCACTTATTTTCATCTCAATATTAATTACTTAAAAATCTAAACATACGAGTACTACATATTTCATTTTTATCTACTTTGTCTTCTACGTAAGCCGAATTTTTGCGGCTGAAGTTCCGCGACTAATTTATTTCTTCGTGAAAAACGTGACGTAAGTAATGGCATTACAAGCGTAATTTCGCCAAAATACAATAGTGCAACTTCACCATATATAGTTCGACATTTGCTCGTGTTCCATTTAAGATTTGTTTCGTAATATGTGTTGTGTGAAAGCATCCATTTAGTCATGCACATTCTTTTTATATTTTATATATAAGGACCCCCCCCCAATCGAATCCAGAACCTCCGGATTAGCGGTCTAGCGTGTTAACCATTATGCCACGGAGGTCGTCACATATCTCTGAGTACATAATATGGGAACGAAAACAGGTTTGGTTCAGCAAGTAGTTATTTTAAATTAAATTCATTTATATTTCTGTCATGCATGTACCCAAAATTATTTGGCCAAATATTGTCCTTAAAATCACCAAAAAGTTGCTCAAATTTTCTATAAAATGTGTCACACTCCTGTGTTCTGTGTGACCCAGTCCCTCAGAGACGCGATGTTGGTGAACACCGTCGGAGACAAGGGCAGGGCGCAGCCCCGCGCGAACGAGACCACTCCGAACGCCGTGCCCCGGAACACAGCCGGCCCGCCGGAGTCCCCCTACAAACAATACAAACAAGTTAGTACCCTACCCTACCTTAATCTATCATTCATAAAGAAGATTAACAAATGATCTTCTGAAATTGTAGTAAAATAACATTAAATATTTTTTTTCTTAAATCTATGTACTTAGGTCTACGATTTAAAATTAACTTTCGCTTATAAAGTTGATACTTTAGTCAAAATTATTATGATTAAAAATAAATTAATTTATATAGGTACAGGGTCTACCAAAATATACTGAAACTATTTTAAGGCTGAATTCAGTTCATGATACTGAACAACTTTTCCCGAGGAACATATCGAAATATGTAAAATATTTTTTGGCCTCCACTACAAATTGAGCGATTAGCTGATCCGAGTTTCTATAGATAGATCGAGAGCTGGCACCAATTTTTGGGTAGGTATTTGAGGCAAGCTGAAAACTTGTCACATACCTCTCCTATTATACCCCAACACGGAACTGCAGTCCTGGCTAGTGAGTGAGGAAGATTAACAAATGAATTTAAAAAAAAGAAAGAACTAAAACTATTTAATTAAAATTATTTATTTTAAAAAAAAGACCTGGCAAATCGCTGCCCCGTGGTAATGTGCCCAGAAAACTGGCAGCATTGCCACGTTGTATGGCAATGCTAATCATTTGAGCCAGATAGAGGCCAGCCCTCTGGTCATGTGTGACATTCATCAATTCAGCCTACATCAACTAACTGATGGGCATATGCCTCACTGACTCATCCAGTGCTTTCCCGCTGACCTCAAAACATCGTCTGATCTAGTCTACCTACCTTTTTTTTAGTTCTCTTACAAACAGAACTACGATATTTTTGAAATTAAACAATGTTGCATAAACCAGGTTTGGTTTACCGAACATCGGATATCGTTATCAATTGCATATTTATTATTTAATGAAACAAGAAAAAAAGATTTTAAGTAGATACTACTCGTAATGTACATAAGTACATACTAAGGACAACTCAAATCAGAAACCAAACAAAACTGACGGAAGATGTTATTTGAACGTCAACTTGTCACGGGCAAGGCTTACTGACCCATTTCCCTAAAAAATCCCATTTAATTTTGTGATACCCATGATGTGCATATGAGCAAGGTTGCAGAAAAACACTTGATGTAGACCCCCCAGTTGGTCGTGTTGGAAATCTTTGAAGCTGGTCTATATCCAGCATCCAACCAGACGCCTGAGCAATTGCCAAGGATGTCCCGTAATAAATCCAACTCATCACCCGTCAACAAAAACAAACCATTTATTTGTCCCCGTCACAATATTCGTCTACATTACCCGACTGCCCGCGCTAATAAACGTCACGCCGATTTATCTAATTTGCGAGACGCGGGGGTTGCCGCAGTCTCCAGTCTCCACACACCCCGGATAAGGAAATGATAAGAAACATTTTGACAGCTTTATTGGACTTTGTTGGGTTAAGTTGTCTTTTATAGTTACACGCAAACATTTACACGAACTTTTTACTAGTGTGCTTTTTTGTGAGTTCAGTCCATGATAGGTACTGGTAAACTCCCTAAGAAATATGTGACGTTTTACGAATATTTTTTTTTATTTGGGAATTCATCTTCAATATACAATACCTTACAGGTATAAATATGGAATACAATAGTATACCTTACAAGAAGGCACCTGTTGCCAGTGAGGGCATCCCTGTAGGACAATCGACACAACCATTGCAGCACCACTGGTACTTTTACGGGTCTATTGATGATATAGTATACCTGACAGGAAGACACTCCTCCTATAAGAAAATGTCCTCCACAGAACATGTTGCCAGTGAGGGCATCCCCGTAGGACAGTCGACACAGCCAGTGCGGTACCACTGGTACTTGGGCCTCCATCATGATACGAGGGATCCGACGACCGCCGGGCTGGAAATGAGTATGGATTAGTTTTTTTATTTTTTAAACGTGGTTAGATGAGACCTAAAACACCGGAATCATGATACCTACTATGTGGGTGAATACCTAGAAGCTTTTACTCAATAGCTAGACGGCTATAGGGAATGGATGAAAATTTTGAAAACATATCGATTCGCTTTACAATAAAAAAAAATATCAGACTTTTCTGTTCAGTCAATTTAATGTAAAATATAATTAATATTAAGGTGAAAATATAGGCAAATGGCCTTGAAGTGTGAAATAAATTCGTAAATATGGTAATAATTTCCATATTGCTCTTCGTCATGCACTAGATAGCCCTTTAAATTATTTTATGAACTGCCGTTGAAACTATTATTGGTGATCCGTTTAGCTTTAAAACTTGCCGTGGTCACTTTTGGCGGAGGCAAGTTAAATACGTTCAACGGTGGTTCATAAAATAATTTAAAGGGCTATCTAGTGCATGACGAAGAGCAATATGGAAATTTTCTTCGATCCGTCTAGTTTTAAAACTTGCCGTGGCCACCTTTGGCGGAGGCAAGTTTTAAAGCTAGACGGACTAATGTAAATACTTTCAACGGTGGTTCATAAAATAATTTAAAGGGCTATCTAGTGCCTGACGATTAGCAATATGGAAATTATCTCCATATTTACGAGTTAACAATTTATTTCAAATGAGGGCGTCACGTCAAGGCCATTTGCCTATATCTTCACCTTAAAAAGAATAATGTCATATGACAGTTGACTACTTTACTGCCATATTTAACAACTATGTCAGTTAAATATGATAATTGACAATTAAACTATCATATAACTGTCATAGTTGTCAAAATGTGGCAGTTCTAAGTAGTCAATTGTCATATGACATTATTTTTTGTTCGACTCTAGATATATTTTTTATCAACCGTCTCAAATGTTATTTCGTTAAGACGGCAAAACTTAAAATGTAGAGCATAGATACTGATACGTCCAGCCATATGTAAAGCAAAAAGTCCAACAGCACCAAGACCGTGACAAAACCATGATATAAAAATCTGAGTATCAAACGTACGTACGGGCTGGGCACGTCTGTCAAATGTGCCCGGGAAGATGGGCGAAGTTAGCTACGTTCTGGCTGCCGGATGGCCGTCGGAGTAGAGGCAGACCGAGGAAGAGATGGCGGGATGACTCGATAGTTATGCCAATAATTGGCAAAAGATAGCAGAGAATAGAGACGAGTGGAAGAGGAAGGGGGAGGCCTTTGCTCAGCAGTGGGACATAACACCAACAGGCTAGAAAAAAAAAACAAACGTACCGCCGTCAAGCCCCATCCAGTGACTGTCAACCTCACAAGCGGCACCGCATCCCCTCTAGCCGGCAGTCTTATAGCCCTGATATTGTTGTTGAATGTCAACGGCTGAGCCAATCTCAGAACAGCTATGTCGTTGTCGAACTGAGGTCTTCCGTACTGGGGGTGGACTGTCACGTTGGCTACCCTGACGATTCTTCCGCCGGAGTCACGACGGGTGCTTCCAACTCGGAGGCGGATAGCCCCGGGGGCTACGCTGTGAATATTTCGGGTGAAGTTAGATTTTTAAATTAACGATCATCTTTACAGTTGCAGCAAGTCTATTGCTGGACTTAAGGTAAATGTATAAACAAATGGCCTAGAAGTGGCGCCCTCATTTGAAATAAATTGTTAACTCGTAAATATGGAGATAATTTCCATATGGCTAATCGTCAGGCACTAGATAGCCCTTTAAATTATTTTATGAACCACCGTTGAAAGTATTTACATTAGTCCGTCTAGCTTTAAAACTTGCCTCCGCCAAAGGTGGCCACGGCAAGTTTTAAAACTAGACGGATCACCAATAATAGTTTCAACGGCAGTTCATAAAATAATTTAAAGGGCTATCTAGTGCCTGACGATTAGCAATATGGAAATTATCACCATATTTACGAGTTACAATTTATTTCACACTTCAAGGTCATTTGCCTTAAACTAAAATTGACAAATCATCAGTTTTATCACATAACTTATTTATCATCATCAGGTCTTTTTTTAGTCTCCACTGTAGGAGCATGACTCTCTCTGTACCACAGAGCCATACTTGGCCAGAGCAGCCAGAGGATTTGGCCTACGCTCTCCACGCTGGTCAGATGGGTTGGAGAGGTCTCATTGATGTTTATAAGCTTTGTTTAACTTGTGTCGGTCTCGTCGTACGAATACAGTTAAACACAGACTAACTTCAGACTTGGTTTAAACCATTATTCACTCAAATGAAGTTGGCAGTGACGAAAGAGAAATGACTTATTTTGGAAGATCTTTTTGTTTTGGGCGGTTAAGTAATAGTTAGTTTAGTCCTAAGGGCTAAAATTAAACCACTTCATAATGTAAGACGGTACTTTTTAAGGAATGTTAGTTTAAAATCCAAGTTTCCCTTTCTCATCTTTTTATCATTCCGCCTTGTTTTTCTCCAAGCCGAGGCACTTAATTAAAAAGATCGTAATCTCCAGCAAACGCCTACAATCTAATTATTTTTTCATCTCAATTAAAAACAGAGTAAATAACGGGGGCAAAATAACATTATTGGAACTTTTATGGCCTTCGGATTACCCTCAGGCATCTAATAATAAATGTAATTTGGAAATTCTCAAATCCGGCATCAGAAGTAATGAGAACAGACAAGCTGTTTGGAGCTCAGCCTTTGCAGTAGATTAAGTCTCGTGTTTACAGAATGAGCGGCAATGAATCTAATTATATCAAAAACAATAACAGCCCGCGTAATACGGATTTGGACTAAAAATATTTTTGGGTCGTCAGATAGATTATTAAACAATATTGTATACGTATTTTTTCTTTTCTCTGATTAGCAAGTTTTAAAAGATTTAAATTTCGCATAAAGTCACGATCTAGTACGATTTTCACATAGGTACTTATTGATTGACTAATCGATCAACGCACAGCTGAAACCGCTGGGTTTAGAAGCATAAAATTTTGCACAAGCGTTCCTTAAATAAACCTAAGTGTGAACTACTCATGATTCAAAACAGAAGTTTATTGTATCACAAGGTATTAAAAAAAATCTTTAAAAGGGAGAATATAGAGGATGAAAGTTTCTATGAAACTTCGTAATTTTTTTAAAAAATTACCACGCGTTCAACGCCTTGGACACTGGACATCAACTACTTTTTGGATAATCTAACCGATGGACGGTTTTCTGTACTCGTATTCTGATTCCAAGTTTCAAAATGTATTTTAATTTCGGATCTAATAACATGGCCACAAATTTGCCGCCCTCTAATATCTACCGACCTAGTAAGTAGTACACAAATACAAGTATAATTAGAAGCTTCTTGAAATTTCTTTGCCAATATTTGAAATTTCTTCCGGACATTTTCTTTTCGAAGATTGTATAGGTACCGAGAATATACGTTCCTTCTACTTAGAGCCCTCTTTGAGCCCCGTGGGATTTCACAAAGAATCACTATTATACTCTACGTGACAAATCCGCATAGCACGCTACGATAAAGTGAAAGGGTTCTTTGTCGTTTTCCCTTCACGCATTTTCCAACCGATTTTGATAAAAATTGACAAATAAGTTCCTTAATTTTTTAAATTGATTAGTCCATCGCGATTTTTTATTGTAGGGGGATATAGGGGGCGGAAACTTTGCTATAGCGTGATTCATTGATGGATTTCAATCAAATTTGAGAAAAACAACTAAGGACTTCATTTTATACAAGATGGTGCAAAAAATATGTTTATAGAGCTATAAGTTTGTACTGGAAGGAAAGCTTGACAGCGCTTGCTTACGCATAATGCTGAATAAGAAAAAAGCAAAGAAAAAAAAACTGCTGTCCTACTCTGATACGAAGACTTCCGTCATCTTTTTAGCATTACACAAATGTAAGCTTTATTTAATTTAGCCTCGCGGCCTGCGGTAGGCTGCCATGCTATTGCGGGAATAAAAAAGAGGTTTTATTGCTATCGGCTGGTCACGGAATTTTATTTTTTCTTGCCCTCGTAAAGTTTAGTGTTCTAAGTAAAACTCTAAGCTCAGAAAGATGGGACTGTGGCGCAATGAAGTTAAATATTTAAGGCTTCGAGGGGTGAACACGGAAGTTCAATTTCAGGACAACTTTTGCAAGAATGTTGCGGGAATAAAGACTGCATTTTAGACATTATTATTTGCATGCAAACAATAAACGAACAATATTACTTTAATCTATACTGAACTGGTTTTCTTTCGGCGTATCTTCCTAGCAGTGGTCGTTCCTAAACGCTAGTAGTTTGTTGCTTTTGCACTAAAATAATTTAAAAATAATGACCATCAATAAGTGATATATTTATCTTATATTGTTTTTTTTTTATTTGTCTTGAACTATCTTGCTTGTAACACAAAATAAATGTATCTTTATCTTTATGAACAGTGATGCTAAAACTGCAGTAAAACTTACTTTTGCACGCAATGCGCGGCGGTGAGCACGTAGTCAGGGCTGATGATAAACCCCCCACAGAAAGAGTTTCCATTCAACACCATAGAGACCTGGTAGGGATGGCGCGCCACAGAGCTGGGCCGGCCGCCGATGATCTGCCCACTCAGCTCTGGACATACCGCCTCTAGCTCAATATCCTGGAGCTCTTGCTGCTCTTCCTCAGCAGGCTGGTCGCCGGAGCATGGGTTGTCGCAGGCAGTTTCGGCTGCATCTTGTAGCTCTAAAAGAAGTGGGTTGGATGAAAAATAAAGTAAATAATTTTTCTAGTTTAAGTATTTTGATTTTTTTAAAATAGAAGAGACAGTGTTGGATTTTGAGTATACGTCATTGGGGCGACCTTAAGAGCCAGGGAGTAAGGCCAGGTTTTTGGTTATAAATATACTTAATAAATATTTATTTATTTACAAAAAAAAACTAGCTGACTCTATTATAATGCTGAATTTAGTCCGTAATACTGAACAATTTTCCCTAAAGAACCTATATCGAAATATTAAAAAGAATTTTTGGGCTCCTATACAAATTAACAGAACAGCTGATTCGAGTTTCTAGGCAAAGCAAAAAGTTTTTTTTTTCATATTTCCGTATAATGTATCTTACTTGGGGAAAGTTGTTCTTTACCCTTAAACTGGTTTTAGTATATTTTGTTAGACGTTATAAAATAAACAATTATTGCTAAAAAATGGAAAAAGAAAAAAAACGATTTTAATACTTACAAAGCCATAAATATAAGTATGTAAAGAAAAATCGTACTCATGAGTCCTGACCACTCTCTCTATCAAGCAACAATTGAAAAAAAAAATAGTTTTTAATCTATTATCAGGGAATTCTATCACCCTATCAATCAACTTACAAATACAGAAATAAAATAATAGTATTATCTACAATTATGGTCACTTTTGTGCAAATTGAACTTAAATAAAAATATTTAAGAAATAAATAAAAAATATCCACAAAACACTTTTGGCGACACTGAATCACTAGCGATGTGCAGTGATGCAACATCGATTAACAATCAGGAAATCAATGCCCAAAAAATAAACAAATAAAAGTAATTCAAATTTCGAACTCACCGGCAATGGCCACCAGACACGCCAGGACAAAAAACTGCGCCCACCTGGACATCGCAGACAGTCGGACTAGCAGGCACCTTTCAGGCAAATAGCGAGAACACGCCGCCGTCCTGATTCAACGATTACCGATTGCGAAACTCAGCCGAAATCGATTTTCTCACGGTCCGGTGTCACGGTCACGACCTTTATGCTTTTTAAATATAATAATTTTGACAAAAACAATTAAACACCTTACTTATAGTACAATTTAAATATTTATAGGCTATTCAACGCGGGAATGCCGCCAGCCTCTTGGGCTCCTACGTTTGTAAGGGTTGTATGAGTGTGAAAATTTAAATATTATGTTTAAAGATTGTGAGTATGTATGTTTAGAGGGTTGGGTGTGTCAAATTAAAAAAAAATGTATCTAGGTATTAAAATTTTGTAAATTTTAAAGGGCATGTAAGGGAAAGGAACCTAGTTGCGAAAGAAAGGGACATAATGAATGGTAAACCCAGTATGAATGAGAGAGTAGCAGGAAAGTTTGACAGTTGTGTATGAGCGAGATAGTTAAATAGCATAAGGTGAAGGGTTAGAAAAAGACAATGAATAAATCAGACATCGAACGTCATCGTTGTTTCATTGAAAATCTTACACGTGTAATACTTATGATGTAATCCGTAATCTAAGTACCTATTTGATCTTAACGTTTGTGTATCAAAGTAGTACTTAATTAAAGAATATACAAATATAGTTAACTTCATTGGCATTAACTCCTTACGTTTCCTTCGTAGAAGGTTATCAGTTTAATTTCAATTCATTATGAAACCCTGATGAAGTAACCAGGCAGGCAACCAGACACCTGCTGATGAAAGTAAACTCTCGACTTCACGATTACTAGGTAGTTACCTTACTGAAGGTGAAACTTCTGGAAATATTGGGGAAAGTCTATTAATTAATATTACTTATAGAAAGTCTAAGCTTAAATTAAATAAAAAAAATATTTATTTTGTAACTCAAACGCTTAATACGACATGACTCCTTATTAAAAAACATACTAGAAGGAAAGATAAAAGGTAGAAGAGGTCCTGAGAAAGAAAAAGCAGAGGTCATGTTGTATCAAGCACTAAAGAGTAAGGCAGAGAACCGAGAAGTTTGGCGCATACTCCACCGACAAGAGCCACTAAGCTCTTAAATAAGAAGAAGAAAAACTCAAACGTACGGACCAAAGAGGTCCTTACAACAGTGACAACTAAGCACATAATTAAATTAGTTTGTTTCCAGCCTGTGTTTTGGGAACTAATTAACTGTTAAAGTAAAGAAAAAAAAATAATTTTAAAAGTTTAAGTGACAATTTCGGCTGTTGAGCGAGCGAAGCGAGCTCAACAGCCGAAATTCAGACGTCAGAAGACAGAGCGTCTCAGTTTCGAGATTAGCCAAAAATGCTTTTGTCCGTCAGTTTGTCGGTTTGTTGTTGCCATTTCGGTCGCATTTACCAACCGATTCTCGTAAATTTTATATGTAGGTTTGATAAATTATATAGAATTTTTTTTGTCGATTGGGGGGTGAAGCTGGTATTGACGTATGGGTGGGGTCCGGTGAGTGCCGAGCTCGCTTGACTCCTATAAAATGCCCACATTCTGTCTGCTGTACTTTGATGGTGAAGTACAAAATGCAGGTACCAGCCAGTCCGCTGTGTCCACGTCCCCGTCGTACCCCCTGGGACCTTCTGCGCCCGTGCTTAGTGCACGCACACCATCCTATTATAGTGCGCAGATGCCAAGGACAAAGGGCATAAGGCGAGTAACCAGCGCCTCATAACTGGTTCAACCTCGGCAGGGAAGATACCCGAAAGAAAACAGAGCTAGGTCTTTAGCTCAGAGGTGGCAGCCCCATCATTGACCTAGGGTGCAGAGGGTTAATCACTCACTCATCCGAAAACAAACGATTATGAAAGGAAAAGTAAATAAAACGGATAGGATTTATAACAAACGACCGGGCAATGTTAAAATGGATAACGAGTTTACTTTATGTACGTGGAACGTGAGAACTCTGTACAGACCAGCAGGCTTTCAACTGTTATGTCAACAGTTCAGTAGCCATAGGGCCGATATTACAGCTATCCAAGAAGTAAGATGGTTGGGACAAGGCGTCATTGATAAGCCAAGCCACTCAATATACTACAGTTGTAAGGAGAAACACCACACATTCGGAACAGCCTTCGTGATCAGCAAGCGCTTGAGGCACTTAGTAATCGACTTTAAACCAATCAGTGAACGTCTGTGTAGAATTAGGTTAAAGGGCCGCTTTCAAAACTATACTCTTATAAATGCTCACGCTCCAACGGAAGAGTCTGATCCTGAAGAGAAAGAAAGATACTATGCTGAGTTGGAAAATGCGTATTCTACAGCTCCCAAAGGCGATATTAAACTCATAATAGGAGATTTTAACGCTAAAGTTGGAAAAGAGCACATATACAAACCTACAATAGGGGACCATAGCCTCCACGACGAATCCAATGACAACGGTACGCGACTAATAGATTTAGCTACATCGCTAGGAATGGTTATCGGTAGCACCTGCTTCCCTCATAAAGATATTCATAAACAGACCTGGCTTTCTTCAGATGGGATTACTCGTAACCAAATAGACCACGTCTTAATAGATAAAAGGCATTTCTCTAATCTTCTTGATGTCAGGAGTCACAGAGGGGCTAATATTGATTCTGACCACTATCTAGTCGTATCTAAAATTAGGGCACGAATATCTAGGCATAAATACACCAGGTCGCCGAAGACAGATAAATTTAATATCTCAAGACTAAAAGAGGAGGTGAATGTCCAAAATGATTATGTGGATGCGGTAAATCGGGAGCTAACGATGAGGGAAGAGGACCTGGAAAACACCAGTGATGCAGAAAGCACCTGGCACTGCCTTAAAAGTGCTCTATCTAAGGCTGCGAGTGAAGTCCTTGGTCCACAGGAAAGAGTTAAGCGCAATTCGTGGTTTGATGACGAATGTCAAAAGGTCACGGATAAGAAAAATGAGGCGCATAAACTCATGCTGCAGAGGGGGACTCGTAGACGAAGAGAACAGTACAAGGAGATGAGAAGGAAAGAAAAACACCTGCATAAGAAAAAGAAAAGGATTGAAGAGGAAAAACAACTAAGAGAAATTGCCCACAGTTACAATAATAAAGAGATGAGAAAGTTCTACAAACAAATTAATAGAGGTAGGAAAGAATTTAAGCCCAGATCCTCAGCTTGTAGAAATGGAGACGGACTGCTACTAAATGATAATGAGGAAATTGTGAAAAGATGGGCAGAATATTTTTGTGACCTCTTGAATGGTTCAAAGCCAGCTGGAACATCAGTAGCCCACACTCTTCCATCTGACGGTCATTGCACGGATCAACAACCTAATGATTCTGTCGTCGAACTCACCGAGGCCGATACATTAACAGCTATACAACAATTAAAAAACAATAAGGCACCTGGTACGGACAATATTCGGGGAGAGCTCATAAAGTACGCGGGATGTTTGTTTAAGGGAAGAATCCATCAATTGATGCTCCAGATATGGAATACCGAGGAGATGCCTGAGGAGTGGAACCTGGGTATTATTTGCCCTCTACATAAGAAAGGAGACGTACTCGAATGTAGCAACTACCGAGGCATATCCCATCTAAATAATGGATACAAGATCTTTTCAAATATACTCTTCAATAAGTTAAAGTGCTACGTGGAACTGACCTTGGGCGAATATCAGTGTGGATTCCGGCCAAACAGGTCAACTACCGACCAGATTTTCTGTCTTAGGCAGATCCTAGAGAAAACATGGGAGTTTAATGTCGATACCCATCATTTGTTTATTGATTTTAAGGCTGCGTATGACAACATCCACAGAATATATTTATATCAGGCGATGATCGAAATCGGGATACCATCAAAGCTAGTGCGTCTGACAGAGATGACTTTGAAGCAGTCACGCAGCATTGTCAGGATACAGTCTAACGTATCGGAATCCTTCAGAACCCACGATGGCCTCAGGCAAGGCGACGCTCTTTCTTGTCTCCTATTCAACATAGCACTTGACAGGTGTGTTCGCGATTCATGCGTTGAGAGGTCGGGAACAATTTTTTTCAAGTCAGTACAGATTTTGGGGTACGCCGATGACCTGGACTTAATCGGTAGGACTCAGCTTGCTGTAGAGGACTCTTATCTTGCCCTGAAGGAAACATCTGCGGAGGCCGGTCTTGAGGTTAATATGGCCAAAACAAAGTACATGAGTGTGACAAGATCTCAGAAACCGCAACCATCATCCATCACCGTTGGCAATGACACCTTCGCTAACGTAAATAGCTTCGTATATCTTGGATCATTGTTCACAAGAGATAACGACATTTCTTCGGAGATTGGAAGTAGAATAATGGCGGCCAACAAGTGCTCTTTTGGTGTCTCGAAGTATTTCCGCTCAAAAATACTTAGAAGAAACTCTAAGATTCTCTTGTATAAAGCCCTACTGAGGCCCATATTGACCTACGGTTCTGAATGTTGGGTTTTGAGTAAGAAGGATGAGGACCGCCTTTTGGTATTCGAGCGAAAAGTGCTTCGGCGCATCTACGGAGCTGTCTGTGAGCAAGAGCGATGGCGTTCGCGCTACAACCATGAGCTGTACCAGTTGTACGATGAACCGAACGTCATAAAAACCATTAAGCTTGGACGCCTACGATGGGCAGGGCACGTAGCAAGAATGGACGAGGCCAGAGTACAAAAACGTATACTGGGGAGTCGACCCGAGGGTTACAGAAGCCGAGGCAGACCCAAGCTCAGATGGCTGGATGGCGTCGAACAAGACCTTAATAACGTCGGCGTCAAAGGCTGGAGACAGAAAGCCCAAAACCGGACTATCTGGAACAATTTACTTAACCAGGCCCAGGCCCACCCGCGGCTGTACAGCCTTAGATGATGATGTTGCCATTTCGGTCGCATTTACCAACCGATTCTCGTAAATTTTATATGTAGGTTTGATAAATTATATAGAATTTTTTTTGTCGATTACATTTTTGGAATTTTTTCAAAATGGTGGAGATATGGAGCTTTAAAACTTTAAGGAAATCATATTTCAGCCATTTCAAATATGTCATAAGACTTTTTTTTACGCAACTTTTTTGTCTGAACAACTTTTTTAACTAATAAACTTCAACGGGTTGGTAAGTCGCGAGGTTTACAGCTCTCAGAGGCACTAGTATATGTGGCGCGGTACTCCACACTATGATCCCCTGTGTCGTGGAGTAGTTGTTGTAGTTGTTCAAAATTATGAACTAAATCCCCCCTCAAAATCTTTGTGAAGCACGTTGCATAAAATCTTGGAAAATATTAAAGATTTCCTGCTGAGCTTTTGATCAGAAGTCAGAAGTGAAAAGTAAACATCACAGTTTAACATCTTATATAATTAGCAGATGACGTCAATGATTACGTAACGGGCAGCGGAGTATCACGTCGGACAGGCTCCAGTTTACGACCGCACTAAACGTTCTCGACTACAACTACTGGACGGCAGCTGGAGCGGAGAGATTTACTTGTTTGCGATTGCTAAGGCCATGCATATACAGAATGACTTTTTGAGCACCAGCCAAATTTTTAAAGCAAGTTGAGTGCATGATACTGAACTACTTTCCATAAAACGATTAAGGAAAAACGTAAACTAAATTTTGCCTACATACTAGGTTCTTCAATATTGCCTTCAATCAGTGCCGGATTAACCATGTAGCAAGAGTAGCGATAGCTACCGGGCTCCACGCTAAAAGGGGCCCCGCGTTCTCAATTCTGCTCACCTAGAGACCGTTCTTTTTTTGTTTTATCGTAAATGGCCAACAATGTTGTCAACTTCAAGAGTTCAAGCTGACTAAAGGCAGATACGTAGCTGGTTGACTGCCATCTTATTACTTCGGATATGCCACCGAGCTCCCCATAGCAGATCAGGGGCCTCTTCGATAGAACTTGCTACGGGCCCCGCGCTTGCTAAATACCTACAAAACACTTGCTAAATCTACTAAACAGACATATATCCATCTCAATGATAATTTCGTACCTAATGAACAACATTTTTCAAATTTTGTAGCATGTTTCCTTCTTGGTACTATACTAAAAGCAATATGAAGGAATATTTTAACACAACAGGTACTTACCTACTTAAAACATACAAAATTGATTAGTCATTACAACTCATTTTATTGAAACTTGGCTAATCACAGCGGCGATAAAATCTGAAATTTGTTAAAATAAACCTGTAATCGTTGAAAAGAAACTAAAAATAGATTCCCGAGCGCTGAAATATCGTAAAACAATTTAGAGACATTTCACTTTATTTTGAGCTCAAATATAATTAACTTGCTTTCAGCCGCGGCTTCACCCGCGCTGTATCTTTTACGATGTGATGATTATCACCCAAGTACGGCCAAGCCAATAGGAGGGTTATGTGTTACGCCGCTATGTATGTCGTTCATCTGTTTCCTCCTCTTCATCTTAGCGCGTTCCCGGTTGCATCCTCAGCTATGCTGCTTCGGAGCCCGGGGTGCGCTTTCCCGCTTTTTCTTCTCCAAATATGACATGCATGTCAATGGTCACCCAAGGATGCCAAAGACCTTGCGAAATAGAGAAGAATTAGTCCGAACAGTTTAAGTGATTTGGCTATGGTTGTTACAACGACAACGACGGTTGTCAACCCTCTTTGGGAATGCATTTGAGCGAAAACTTTTACAACTGGCCGCCGCCTGACATCAACCCTCCTTGGGAATGCAGTTGTAGCACAAAATGTTTGTGCTTATTCCTTTAGTCGCCTCTTACGACATCCACAGGAAGAGATGGAGTGGTCCTATTCTAACCCGGAAGCCAAACGACATCTGTTTCCACCTATCTTCAAAGGTATCCATGATACCTTGACAAATGAGGTATTGTCGGGATCGGGTTGGCTGTCCGCTGGTTAAAGGCTATGCGTCACACCTAAATTCACGGTGGCGCCATCTATAAGCCATAAAGTAATAAAGTAAAAAATAAAATAAATAGAATCATACCGTATAAATAATATATACGAGTAAGTCAATGAATCATACCGTGTGAGGTATCAAATGAAAGGGCTTTGAAAGCATTAATAAATGGCCTTTTTCAAATTGTCCTGGGTCTTAGGTGTTTATCTATATATGTATCATAAAAATATAGTATCGTTGAGTTAGTATCCCATAACACAAGTTTAAAAAACTTACTTTGGAGTTAGCTTAATCAGTGTGATTTGTCCGTATATATTTATTATTATTATTATTAGTTGTTGCCCCCTGCTGTGCTTGCCGTAGGTTGGTTTTAGTTTTTACTAAAAGAACCTATATCTTGTTTTTAAAGTAGTCATTTTGGGTGGGAGAAAAATTTGCATGTAAAAATTCATATCGGTTCACTGCTTTGTTTTGATATGAAGGTCAGACAAACAAACACACTTTCGCATTTATTTAGGTATAGTTAGTACGGAGTCGTTGAATACCAACTTTATGAAATTCTCGTGTTCTGTTATTTATTATTTCACAAGACAGCTCGGTTTGCTTAAGATGAAACTGTTTTATAAACATTTTGTTGAAATTTTCTTCATTCTTCAAGACATTAACAGGGTCAAACAAAATATACTGAAACTATTATATGGGTTGATTCAGTCCATAATACAAGTCCACCTTTTTCCCAATGAACATATATAAATATATGGAAAATATTTTTTGGCCTTTCATGCAATTTGGCCGATCAGCTAATCCGAGTTTATATAGAAAGCCAAAAATAAATTTCATATTTCGATATATTATGTTCCTTGTGGAGAGTTGTTACGACTAACCATTATAGTTTTAGTATATTTGGTTAGACGTTATATAAACACTTACGGTTTTGTGTTCTATCAGGCGCATAGTAAAATGTACCTACATTATTACTATGCGCGCAGGCGGCCCCTCCGGGTGGTAAATTCAGTTATACGAATCGCTTGTCCAGAATAATAAGAATGAAATTGGCTTGCAATGGATGTCTAGGTATCTATACGAAAAGTGCTGAGTTCTGACGTGAGCTAAATTAAACCATATCGCTAGCCACATTGAGTAGATGTTTCTTTGAATTTCTTTGCTGAGTGAGACTTCTGTACGTTAGTATTATTTATTACTAGCTGTGCCCGCGACTTCGTTCGCGTGGTTTTCGGAACGTAATGTTATATAGCCTAAAGCCTTCCTCTATAAATGGACTACCCAACAAAAAAAGAATTTTTCAAATCGGATCATTATTTTCTCACTGAGATTAGCGCGTTTAAACAAACTCTTCCGCTTTATAATATTAGTATAGATGTGCTTCTATTAGTGATTAATTCCAATATTTCAATATAGGGAGTACAAAAGCAATCTGTATGTATGCGTTATTTTTTTGTCACAAACTTATAATCTAATATAAAACATACGCTGATAAAGGTCATTTATCTAAATCGTAAGTTTGTACAATATGAACTCGTCTTCAATCATAAGTCTATGAATGTCATCGATACTGTGGATAATGGGTCAAATGCGCTGAACCGTGACAGACGTCTAGTTCTAAGATGCTTGCATCTTGCATCTTTCTTTGTTTTAGGTCATTCGAAAATGTACGCTAGACTCTTGGACTAGCGTACATTTTCGGATGACCTAAAACAAAGAAATCAACGAAGCGATAGAAAAAATAAAAAATGTAGGATATTTTTGTCCAGTGATCAAAAAGCTGGCCTATATTCAGCTCAAGATAATAAATAAATAGGGACAAATAAGTAACACTGATTGAGCTAGCCTCAAAGTAAGTTGAACATTTTTAAAATTCAAATGAAATAACTTATTATTGTAATATTGTTAATTTTAAGTATAAGGTATTATTAATAACAGTTTTTTGAAGTGAAAACTTTTTTAGACGAGTTGGGAATTTTTTGAGACCGACACCACATTGTTCAAGTTTTCACTTCGGTCGGCACTACCGAAGTGTTTCGGTCCGGAGTGCTCCGGTCCGGAGTGCCACTGTTTTTTTATGTTATTATAATGCATTTTTATTTTGTTGCAAAATGTTTGTAAACATTTTTAACAGCAGTGTGGGAGGAGCACCAAAACTGACAAATTTATTATATTTTGCACCAATTTACTAACACATAATTCACTAAATATGTTTTTGGCGCCGTTACAATATCTTTCGCTGATTAAACTCATTTTTCATCATATTCATTAGGTCTGTGCCATTTCTAAAAGTACCTATCTGTAATATAATACAACACGCGTAAATATATTAAAAACTATTGTAAATAGAAGAGGGAAGATGATTGGACATCTAATAAGACATGACAATCTATTAAGAATAATAGTAGAAGGAAAAATAAAAGGGAGACAAGGAAGAGGAAGACCAAGGATGAAGTTTTTCCAACAACAGAAGGAAGGGTTAGGAATGAGGTTCTACCATGACATTAAAAAGATGGCAGTGAGAAGAGAGGAATGGAGCCATCTCCACTTAACTTCACCGAGAGTGAACGTGGTAACGTCACCAAGCGTGACCAAGCACTGCGTTGGGTGGACGATATTAATTGGAAGCACCTGCCACCTGGCAAGGGACAGACAAAAAATGAATAATATGAAGGAGGCCTACATCCTAAAAAAAGGGAACAGGATGGATAGGTCCTAAAGATCAAAATGCCAGTGTCCTAGATATCGCGCCCGCATTCCCGCCGGATCGCGTTACCGTGCGACAGAAATATTCGCTCGTATTTTCACAGTTATTTCGGTTCGCTTCCCGCAGAGGTTTTTTTCAAACTCATCCAGGAGCTCAAAAATAAATGGAGATTGCCAATACGTAGGTATATTATATGAAGCATTCTTTTTTTAATTATATTTATCTACACCCATGCTATAAATCCTTACTTCCTTACTAATATTATAAATGTGAAAGCGTGGATGTTTGTTACCTTTTCACGCAAAAACTACTTGACGAATCATCATGAAACTTTGTACACATATCCTGGGAGGTACTAGAAGTAACATAGGGTACCTTTCATCCCGGAAAAAAGTAATGTTCCCGTGGGATACGCGAGCGAAGCCGCGGGAAAAAGCTAGTCCTCTATAAAAGTTTCTGAAACAGTTAGCTTATTGCCAACAATATAACAACCAGTGTCATAGTAACCATAATATCATCCAATCATCTAGAAAAGGCGAACCAAGATTTCATTAATTGGAAAAAATCAAAAAAGTAGTACATCATTTTCTGAAGATGTGTTAATTAGTATATTTTCAAGAATTATCCGAAAAATTCAAAGCTTCATCCCTATGCACCTTCTATTCAATGCTCAAAAGTACTCTGAGTATTAATCACAACGTGGATATCTGAAAATATTTTGCCCAGCTAAAACGTAAAACAGAAGTCTATACCTTTTATAGAGGATTCATATCATGGGTGTAGATAAAGTATTGTATACAACTGTTCATAATTAGGTATTAAAACACTCATGTGATAAACCCAAGTTCGTGTTTTAATATCCCTTATTATACCACAGTTGCATAAATAACTATAAGTTTACTAATTTAAAAATTTTATTACGCCAGCCACACATTATATTTTCTGCTTGATCGGAAATTAATGCCATATGGGTTTTAGGTCCGCCACTTGTAAATTTTTTTTTTATAACTGTACAATAAAGTTGAAATAAATACATCATCATTTGTTAAAAGTATATTTTTACTTTGGAACAATAAAGTTTGATAAATAAATAAATAAACAAACTCCTCCACAAATGTTTTTTCTTAAGGAAGATAAACTCAACCTGAAGATAAATTCACCTGCTATTTCCCATATACATATGTATGTGATGCTCATGTTGAACTTTACGTATGGTATTATACCGGATCTAAGACAATAAAAAAAAATGCAATGACCTAAATAGTATTTCTACATATAAAAGCTTTCCCTATACTCTGGACTATATTTGAAAAATTTTGAAATAGGTACCATACAACTTAAACGACCTTTCTTTTTTTAATAACCATCTTCGCGTGCTGTGTACTGAATTCTATGAGGAAACACAGTGGGTATGCTGTTTAAACCATGAAAACAAGTGATATTTGTGAAATGGTTACACTTTTAAATTGTCGATTTGATTCTCCAAATGCTATTCAGAAAGTTTTAATGATTTTTCTTAATTTAAGCGCCAATGCACTATTAATTTATTTTTCCTGGAAATTCTCTCATTCTATTCTAAGCTCCTTTGCTGAAGTCTGTGCGTATGAACGAAAACTGTTTACAACAATCAGCTGCGCGCGTTCGTGATATTGGCTTGTTGGATATACTGATACTAGCTATTGCCAGCGGCTTCGCTCGCGTATCCCACGGGAACATTACTTTTTTCCGGCATAAAAGGTCCCCTATGTCCTTCTCAGTCCTCCTAATTATGTGTATGCGAATTTTCAAAAAGATTGGTTCAGTACATCAGTACATAAAGCGTGAAGAGGTAACAAACAAACAAACAAATATAAAAACTCACTTTCGCATTTATAATATTAGTTGGGATAGTTGGGATTGGGATATATATAGTTAGGATAGTTAGGATTAGGATTAGGATCAGATTCTAGAGTTTTTAATAAAGAGTAATTAAGTAAAAAGAAGTAAGTATATTAGATGTATACAGAGGGTGCTTTTTTAACCACCAACCAATTCTTTTAACACAGTACAGCCATGATAGTGAACAACTTTCACATAAAAAATATTGGAAATCTATACCTAAAACAAAAAAGAAAATCGTCCTGTACCTTTTGACTAATAAGACATGATAATCTCTTCAGAATAATAGTAGAAAGAAAAATAAAAAGGAGACGAGGTAAAGGAATACCAAGGATGAAGTTTTTTCAACAAATTAAAGTTAGGAGTAAGGTCCTACGAGGATATTAAAAAGATGGCAGAGAGAAGAGAGAAATGGAGTCTCAACACTTTACTCCACCGACAAGAGCAAAGATATCTTTTGATTAAGCGCTGAGTTGTATGGGAAAGCAAATTTTTTTTTCGTTTTTCTTTGTTTTTATGGAAATTAAGTTCAGTATCATAGACTGAACTTGCTCCAAAAATTTTACTGGTTAATATTCCCACTATCATTGGAAACATTTTGCGAGCTGGCGACCTCGATCATATTTATCTAATTCGGTAGGCGTGCCAACGAACTAGATCGGGTAATGTTCTGGCTGACATCGTTATCTAAGCGCTAATCGGTGTAGATGGGATTACGTGCGTGTTAGCAGCCAACACTTGTGTCAGACTAAATTAGATCCCGTAATAGTTTTGTTTATTAATTTTTTTAAGGTCACGTTGCCGAAGATACAAATCACGTCTTTATTCCTTACAGGTTAGACAGAGCCTTGAACTATAAAACCCAAAGGCCATGTTAGAAAAGGGAATCAAAAATGTTAAAAAAGTAACTGCTAGCTGCGTCGCCTGTTGACTAGTAGATTTAATTTGAAGAAAAAAATGCATGATTTTCTTTTCAAAACTGTAAATAGGTAATTAGAAGAGTTCATAATTTATTATCATTTTCCACATGTATGTATGTATGTGTATATTTATTATTAATTTATGTGTTTATTGTATATGGTATGTATTTTAAGTAAGTTAAGAATAAGTGTGTGTATATCTGTAATGCAATAAAGCCCATCAGGCTGGGTAGGGACCTATACTGAACCACAGATTAAAAAATAGTTACTACGTAACGTCAAACGTGACTGAACTGGGTTTCTTTCGGCGTAATCTTACCAGCAGTGGTCGTTTCGAAACCCTAGTATTAGTTTGTAGCTTTTGCACTAAAAATAATTACCTTCAAAAAGTATTATCCTACATTGAATAAAAAATGACTTTGACTTTGAAAAAAATCTAGTATTATATCTCTAGTATATAATCTAGTATCTAGATACTTTATCTGCTATTTAGACGCCGACTTTGCTGTCTGATAATTGTCCCAAAGGTCGACAGGGAAAGAATGCTTTGGCATTAAGTCTACTTCCTATTGTAGCCTTTTTAGCTTACCTTATTAATTATTTACTCCGAATTAAATATGGAAGGTAGGTTATAGTTGTGCAGTGACCATCACAGAACTAGTGAGCGAGCGAACTTCAACTAAGTTTTGGAAGCTTGCTTCATAATACATTTCCGATCGCTATTTAAAAAATGTATAGATTTCCTTGGAAAAGTTTGTATTAAAAATATTTTATACATTTCCTATCAATTTTAAGAATTGTATACATTTCTTAGGAATTGTATACAATGAAGGATTTCATATAAGTATTTCCGGTAACATATACAATATTGCATCTTTTTCAGGCCAGTGGGTCGCCAACGCGTAGGCTTTAAACTCTACTTTTATATTTCCGGGGATACGTAATAAATCTTTTGACTGCTAACAATGTAACTTCAATGTGAACGCAGCATCCCAATCACTGATAGATTTTTCTGTCGCCTGCCAAACTCTGCCAACTGGCATAACTCCATAACGCCACTAATCGTTTGGGAAAATTAGTTTTGTTGTTGAAATAATAACGTTGATTAATAAGAAAAGACCAGCCAAAGGTTAAAAAACAAGCTATAGTATTAGAACATGAACCACTTATCGTCATTCCCGAAATGCTCCACATTCTGCACAATGCAAATATGTATTCTGTGCCCAAGGGTGGATCCAGCTTTGGTGCCAGGGGGGGACACAGAGAGTCGTGATCAATAATCTAATCATAGATACAAGTAATTTTTGAAGGTACTCGTACATTGAAACATTGAAGGTACTTACATAAAATCTATATTTTGACAAAAATATATTTAAAACATTATGTTTAACAATTTTAATTAGTGGTCCACCTAGGTCCTGGACCCAGCCTAGGGGGGAGTCATGACCCTCATGAACCCCCCCCCCCCCCCTGGATCCGCCCTTGTCTGTGCCTGAATGATGCAAATGACCGGGGGATCGTTGTGGCTAAATACTGGTCAAATTTGATATAATCATTGACTTATACAACGTGGAAGGGACATACCCGTAATAAATCGAACCACGGGCTATACTAGATCACTAAAGTATAATGAAATTAAAATACCAGTCAAAAAACCAAAAAAAAATTCGACATTCCCATACAAATCGGCCGGGCGGCTGCACACTTTTGTATAGAAATGCTGAATTTTTTTTTTTTGTTTTTTGGCTGTTATTTCAATTTCATTAGGTATACTAATAGATAGTATATATATATATATAGATATAATAGATAGTAATATATACTAATAGATATAATGATCTATTTATAGACCATGTTTTGATTTAATACGGGTATGTCCCTTCCACGTTGTGTATTACTAAGTATATAATTCAATTAATAGCCTTTCGACTTGTAAAGAAGAAGAACATATTCGAAAAATGTTTGAGAACTATATAATAATTAAATGTTTTATTGAATTGTCGCAGAAAATGAGCTGCGTAAATTTTGCTGCTTTCGGTTGTAACACTAAGGTCGAGAGAAATGAAAATATTGCTATCGCACTATGCCCGTACAATAACCGAGCAAATGCGATAGACAACTGCAGCTCGGACCGAAAATTTCTAAGAAAAATACATGAAATCCAAGTTTCGTAGTCCCCTGATTTCATCTCCAAAAATTTACATATTTCCATAAAATAACATTAGTCGTCATGTCTATGTTAAACCAAATTAAACTTTCTTATTACGTAACGTAACGCTCTATGTTGCTTGACGCTGAAACGCTGACACGTAGCTACGTCTGTCGTGCCGCTTTTGTTCTTTCGCCATACGGCGACAGAAATGAGTTGTGAATTTCTATAGTATCGCAATACATTTTCAGTATTTAAAACCAGTCAATTTATCTTTTTTTGTTATTGCAATCAACGTAAGGTGCAACTACATTGATAAAAATAACTGTATAAACCTTTTTGGGCCCTATCTAGTATTGTACTGGGTGGCGCAAAAGTAAAGACCCTATTTGGTTCAGCTATAACATTTTTTCTAAATTAGAAAACTAGATTTAGGTTTTTTTAAATGTATATTTGTGCCATTAAATTTCGTACCATTAGGATTTAAAGATGATGTCTTTTAAATGGTGACCTCCAGAGTTGATACACATTTGAGCCCTATTTATGACATTTTGCATAACTTGCCGTAACACTTCCTGCGATATGTTCGTTATTTCTTGACGAATGTTTTCTTTTAGAGCTGCGTGAGTCTGTGGCTTGTTCACATACACCCGAGATTTCAAAAAACCCCAAAGAAAGAAGTCTGGACTGGTCAGATCGGGTGATCTTGCAGGCCAAGGCAAATCGCCAAAACGAGAGATAACTCGGCCTGGAAAAGCGTCCCTCACTAAGTCCATAGTGTCGCGCGCTGTGTGTGCCGTAGCGCCGTCTTGTTGAAACCAGATGTGCTCCAGCCCCAATTCGTCCAAACTGGGTATCAAAAACTCTCGTAACATGGTTCTGTAGCGTTCTCCAGTGACAGTTATCGCATTGCCTCCAGCGTCTTCGAAAAAATAGGGTCCGATCACTCTGTCAACACAGATGCCACACCATACAGTAACTTTTAGTGGGTGTAGAGGTGTTTCTTGAATAATGCGCGGATTATCAGTGCCCCAGAACCGAGTATTCTGCTTATTGACATGCCCTGAGAGATGGAAATGCGCTTCGTCACTCATAACCAATTTTGAAGGAAAATCATCCTCTTCAAGGTTGAGGTTTATGACGCGCTGGCAGTAATCTAGACGAGCTCGGTGGTCAGCAGGCAGCAGCTGATGAGTCATTTGAGTTTTATACGGGAACATCTTTAAGTCTTTCACCAAAATACGCTGCAGGGTCCGTCTGGTAATGCCCAATTGCGTGGCACGTCGCCTCGTTGATGTTTCTGGACACTCTTCCACATCTTCGCGCACAGCATCGATATTTTCAGCTGAACGGCCTGTTCTTGGTCTCCCAGACTTAGGTCTATCCAATGTTGAGCCAGTTGCTTCAAGGCGTGTGGCAAAGCGTCGAATTGTGCGACCAATCGGTGCCGGACGGTGGTGAAATCGTCGACGAAATTCACGTTGTGTTCTTATCACTGATGAATTATTCCGTAAGAACATTGACACAATTATTCCACGTTCTTGGGGAGTAAAACGGTCCATGTTTATTTTCAGTGTATTTTACATTTGTTCACTACACAATTTTCAACAACAGAATGACAGAAAATGTCATATAAAAAAAATAAAAGTATTTTCTTTAGTGCCAGTACTTTTGCGCCACCCAGTATATTTTGTTACTATAAGAAACTGTATCGCTTTTGGTTTATCAATAAACGATAAATAAAATAAGTAATACCTACAACTCAAAAGATTTGATTGACAAAAAAAAAAAGTAAAAAAAGCAAATTGCTGCAAAAATACGTCAAGCAATACTTCAGCAAGTGGGAGGTAGAGTACACGACACTGCAACGCGTGCGGTCGAATATATTTAGCGAATTATTTTTCATTTCCTTTCCGAAATAAATAACTCACACAAGCCGCAAATCCGGAAGCCCCTGTCACACGCCGTATTTTTCAGCTTCTAGGGTTCCTTAGATGAAAAACGTGTGGTACTCGGGGACTGGTACCTCAGTACAATGTTTTAAAACGCTGAAAAAAACAAACACGTTTCTTGGATGACGACCCCCTTTAATTTTATCTTATTTTTAACCGACTTCAAAAAGGAGGAGGTTATCAATTCGACTGTATTTTTTTTATTATTATTATTATTTTTTTATGTATTTTTGTTGCGCGATATCTTCGCCAATTGTGAACTGATTTTGATGATTCTTTTTTATTTGAAAGCCTTTACTACCAAGTTGGTCCCATTTTAATTTGGTGACGATATGATGAAGAGCTTTGGAGATATGGAAGGAACTCCTAAAAATATTGAGGTCTGTTGTTTTTTTTGTTAAAAATTTAATTATTGCACGCCTCATAAGCGAAGCGCATGAGGTAGTGCTCTACTCTCGCCTTACAAAAATCAAGTGATTTTTTTAACTAAATGTGTCTCTATTTATTTTCTATCGCACTTGTACAATAATATTTACACATAAATGTCAAGGAAAAACACTAGTTTCAACACTTATGACATTTTTAAAAGACATTTTGCCTTTTAAATAAATAAAAATAATGTTTAATAAAATCATTTTGTGGACGTCCGTGTGTCTGTATGTATGGAAACTGGCGTGGTCAATAACTCCCGAAAAACTTATCTGATCAAGTCCATTTTTTTTTATACGCTTCAGTATTATCCAAAACTAAGTCCTTTCGAAGATCACGGTCTAATTCAATGTAGTTTAATCGTAATTATTATATAAAAATACAGGTGACATATTAAAAATAATTTTGGAGGTGAGGTTTGTTGAAAGAGTTAATACCTATGTATGATGAGTACGAATGTGTAACTGGCAAGTAAGAAAAGAAGTGAAAAGAAATTCGAATAAAGAATGTTGTGATTTTGTTTGTTTTATTAAATATGAAAGACGAATAAATGTAAAAGAAGCGATAAGTTAGTTAATATTTTATTTAATTTGCATTAACTAATTGAGAATGAAAAGAACAATCAGTGGTAACACTTTTCTTGACATTCGTGACGTAGTCTTGTGTCTTTTTCTTGTTTTTGCTTAGTTTTTTTGAGATTTCTCAAAATCTACCGGTCCGAATCGGTTTAAATTCACAGGAAATCTGAGTTGTATAGAACTCTTTGGAAAGCTACTTGTGGTTCCGATCGGTTTAGTTGTTCAAGAGTTATAAGCGGGTCACATACACACCCACACATACATACGGATAGGGTGCATGACACTTGCTCGTGAGTGGTCAGGAAAGATTCCTTAGACCTTTAAACGTCGAGTTCTGAAGAAAACTCGACTTTTCAGAAACGGGGTGAAACTAATAACGTCCTGAATTTTGAAAATTTTCAATTTTCTCAGCGGGAATTTAAAAATCAAAGTTAAAAATAATCTCCAGTCGTGCGTTAAAGCCGACACATACTTTTCTTCGTTTTAAGTTAGCAATAAAACAATCAAAATCAATTTAATTGTGAAAAATGAGATTATGAGGCGTGCACTTTTGGATTTTCCAAACTATTAGTATTTGTTGTTATAGCGTCACACGTATCCGTGTGACGTATCGGTAATAATTTCAAGTGTATAGCTATTACGGTTCAAAAGATAGAGCCTTGTGACAAGCGGACGGACTGATGATTTTGAAATACCAAGGCGACACTATTCGTCGTACCCCTTTATTGGCTTTCTCCTTCTTTTTCGTTGTGTCGATAACTGAAACTATTTACGAGTCAAATTAAATTGCTCCCGACTAGAATGAGGCAATGCAACATGCAACAGCATCTGTGCACTGCATGCCATTAAGCATAAAAGAGGACGTTGCCGTATTCGTATAAAGCCCATTTTTGTATATTGCTAATGCGACGTCTTTCGACTGTCTTATATCTACCTACCTATTATTTTTTTGCTGTTGGTTCATCACCACCTGAGCGTTTTCTCGGTTGTATCCTCAGCGGTAACGCTTCAGAGCCCGGGATCCGCTACCTAACCTAGGTGCTTTGACGAAGTTACTGGTTTTTACAGAGCGGCTGCCGTCTGATCTCCACAATCGTCAAATCACAAAGGTTTAGGTAGTGGATCCCGGGCTCTGAAGCAAAACCGCTGAAGATGCAACCAGCAGTAAGCTCGGACGATGATGAAATAAATAATAAAGAAACCCTTATAAGGAACCTCATACGTACAACCAGATCCCACTTGTTCAGTTTTCCGAATTACGGCGGTCGCACGGCACCGGAACGAAAGTCATTAATCGAGGGTATTACGCATCGCCTGAACGATAAATTTCAGTTTTACCAATTACTGGCCTGTCTTCCAACTATGGAAAATTAATCAAGAAACGAATTTGCTTGCTAGTCGTGTGTAACCAACTTTTATTAAGGGACAAAAAGGATTTATACCTGTTTTTGTCCAAGCGCGCGTAAGCGCAATCGAAGCGATATTACGAAGAAGAAAAGCAGCTGGTACATTCTAAGTTTTCCCAGACCAGCATGGAATTTATTTATTACTAGCTGTGCCCGCGACTTCGTTCGCGTGGTTGTCGGAACGTAATGTTATATAGCCTAAAGCCTTCCTCTATAAATGGACTACCCAACAAAGAAAGAATTTTTCAAATCGGACCATTAGTTCCTGAGATTAGCGCGTTTAAACAAACAAACAAACAAACAAACTCTTCTGCTTTATAATATTAGTATAGATTATGTAGTAATTAATATAATGTCATATCGACTATATGTAACAACACGTAAATAGGTATATATTACGTCTGTATCGCCTTGGCACGATGTCAAATGTATGCCCTGTTACTGTGGAAGTTTCCAACGGGAGATCCCGCGTAAGTTTACACCGAAAACAAGCATGCACTATGTGCATGGAATCGCCAAAAACATACTCGTACACGCAGTATATTATTACTCTGTGATACGAGTTACTTATCCATAAAGTTTGTACGAGAGGCATGCCAAAAGTAATTGGCTAGATCTAAAAAAAAATAAACCTTCCAAATTTCTGCTTTTCCGATGAAATAGACCATTTCAAAGAAGTAATTTGAACAAAAAAATGTAAGTGATTTTATTACGTTTTTATCTAAGTTTTAAAGTTTTGGAAGATCTTACCGGAAGTGCGTCAGCGTCTACCAAATAAATCCTAGCATGTCATTGTGGCTTCTTAAAAAAAACACTGTCAGTCACTTTTCAGTATTCTGTGCTGTGCTGTCAACTGTCAATGTCATTCCATCTTTCGCATCTTGAATGTTTTGCTTGGTTTTTTCAATTCGATTTTCGACTATTTTCCACAAAATGTTTTTACATGCAATTTTTTGTCAGCATTGCGACAAAATTCTTAGATCAATGCCTTTGCCCCTCTAATTTCATCAATATTGTGACTGTTACTTAATTCACACTGCCACAATCCAGTTTTAGGCTGTTTTTCAGACTTATGTATGTGGTTTCCTAGTGACGGAAGCAGTTTTGTGATTGCGCAGCATTTTAAAGGTACAAATTTGGTTGTACTTTTGAATCAATATCGGAACCGCATTTAAATATAATTCATATTTCAGGAATTTTCTCTAAAGTTGGTAACACTATGATATTTCTCCGGCAAAAAGGAACTACGTCACGAGCGTCCAGCAGAGACAATATGATGAAGGTCATACCTACATAGTTTTGCATATAAAAAAATAACTACATGCTTATAAATTTTTTCGATTACTGCTAATAGCTCCAGAAGCCTATTCCTCGAAATAGTTTTCGAATCAGCTACATTGTCAAAAAAATTATGTACCTAATTACATACCTACTCTTTACTCAATATTGATACTGGCAAGTTATACACCATCGTAAACACAGTAATAAATGATAAATTTAAACAAGGAACATATTTGAATTCAAATATTTTTTAAAAGTGTGCTCAGGACGAATACTTTTAAAAGATAGATATTAGCAAAGAGTAATAAATATACTACTCGTACGTACAAATATTAGAATTAAATAATAAATACTTATTAGAATTTTCGAGTATTTTTTGGCATACCGCTCGTATGGATGTACGGATGTTTGTTCCGCTTTCACGCCAAAATGGCTTATTGATTTGGAATTAATCCAAAAATGTTTAGCTTTAGAAGTCTACATAAGTTAAAGTCGAGAGTAAATAACGAAATGAAATCAATGATTAAGGAACTTCGTATTCTACGAAGAGAACTCTCGAAACTTCATGTATTTCTGTTCACTAGAACTTTGACCTGAAGTGATTCTAAGCGTTAAAACATTTTTTTGTAGGTTTGTTCGGATATTTCACAAGGTGCAATTTTAAAATAAATCAATATACCATTTTAAAAAAATGTTAAGAAATTATATCTAAAAATTATTTGTCTTCCAAAATTGTAAGAATATAAATTAAGGAAAAATATTTTGACTCAAAAATATTAGCATTGGGACTTCGAAGGTGTGTGCCGCCGTCTTTATTTTTGATACAAAAATTAGTTATTAAAATAATTCATAAAAACCGATAAAATCTACATTCCGCGTCAATCCGCGTGATTCCGCGTTCATTCCCCTCCTCCCGCTTCACAGTCAAACGAAATATGTAAAAGCATGCGGGGTGCTTTACGGATCGCCCCGCACCTTATCCCCTCTCTTCGTATTCCGCCTTAAACGAACTTACCGAAAGTGAAGTTCTATCATAATATTATTAATTATTTATCATTACACAAGACATGTCAACTGACTTTCTCTAGGATGTGAACCACATCGTTTAGTAGAGTCGTTTTAATAGAGTCATTACAAAATAAACGACCGTATTTTAGGAGTTAATTACCATACAAATAGACATCCTACAGCTGGATGATGTCGATACAGTACAGTTTAACGATTCAATGGGCATTCTTGATGACTCGCCAACCGTGGGCGACATTCACGTCATCACGAGAATTATGATGTTGTATGTCAATAAATAGGACTACTATAGAATAGGACCACTCCTAGTCTTCCCGTGGATGGCGTAGAAGGCGACTTAGGAAACATAAGCTAAACAAAGCTTATAAACATAAATGAGACCTCTCCAACCCGTTTGGCCAGGGTGGAGAGTGTAGGCCAAAGCCTGTGACTGCTCTGGCTAATATATGGCTCTGGCAGTACAGAGATGGTCGTGCTCATGCAAAGGAGACTGAAAAAGACCTAATGATGATGGTGATCTTTGAGTTAGTATCTCATAATACAAGTTTAATCTTACTTTGTGGCTTACTCAATTAGTGTGATTTGTCCCTATCTATCTATTTATTAATGTAAAAAATGTTTGAGTTTACATGACCGGATGAGCTGAACAGCAATAATACCGCTGGCACGTGTCCACGACACCCGGCGAACGTCACACATAGCGTAATACCACAGTATAACAATACCGTGGTAATACGGCACGTCCGTCATCACTCCGATACGAGTAGATCGTACATAATGAGACTACGAAGATATAATGCTGTGCTCAATGCGGATGGTGACTGGGTCAGAAATTTATTCTATTTAAGAGTCCCCTTACCCGAGACAGAATCAGAGTTTTCCATACAAACGTAGTCTACGTTTTATTTTGAATCGACATGTCAGATTTCGGTAAAAATTCTTAACTTTAAAGAAATTGCATATATCTAGGGTTATCATTGGTTTTCACAGTCTAAAATTGAAATGAACGTTTTCAATTCAATTCAAAATATCTTTATTATCATAGGATATGTATAATATCTCTTAATAATAGTCACTTTGTTTTGTTTTACACAAATGTTGACGTCAAATCGTTACTTAAAGCTAAGTTTACGCCGCTTCCTAGGCGCAAGTGCAGAAGAAGCGGCAACAAACTGCACTGCACGTTTTCTCCAAAGACGTCAACTAACAAACTAAAAACTTAAAATTAGTTATATAGATGGACAGAGATTACATTGTTTATTATGTCATAATTAAATTGAATTATAAGAATTACGAAATTTAAAATAATGTCAATTTATAAATTTAGTATGTACCAATGTACCTAAATTATGACATGTCTAAGTATACAAACCTTTAAGAGGGACCCGCGCCAAGCTCAAGCCAGACCTTTTTGTCTTTAAGATAGTCATCGGTCCTATAATAAGCCTTCTCACAAAGTACTTTCTTTACATAAGCTTTGAATTTTCTGTCTGGCATATCAAGGACCGATTCTGACAATTTATTATAAAAAAGTATACACTTCCCCATAAAAGACTTACTGACTGTATTCAGCCTGTAATACGGGCTAACTAAGTCATTCTTATTACGTAAATTTCTATCTGTAAAATCACTTACTTTATTGAACATGGAAATATTTTTCCTTACATACATTATATTTTCAAATATGAATTGTGATGCAAAAGTAAGTATACCTATTTCCTTGAATAATTCCCTCAGTGAGTCTCTCGATCCTAAACCGTAAATAGCACGAATTGCTCTTTTTTGTAAAAGAAAAATAGTCTGAATGTCGGCTGCACTCCCCCATAGAAGTATCCCGTAAGACATTAGACTGTGAAAGTAACTAAAGTACACTTGTCTAGCAGTTGCTACATCTGTCAATTGTCTTATTCTCCTAACAGCGTAAGCCGCAGAGATAAGCCTATTAGAAAGTTTAGTTATATGAGCGCCCCATTGAAGTTTCGAATCAATTGTGATTCCTAAAAAGGTAGTACTTTCAACCAGATCGAGTTTCTGACCATTAATTAGTATGTCAACGCAGGCTTGATTCACATTAGGAAGAGAGAATCGAATGCATTGGGTCTTGTTCGCATTTAACATGAGGTTATTGGCCAAAAACCAATCAGAAATTAAAGATAAGATGCTGTTCACCGCGCTTACTTGAAAGAGGATATAGTGTATTATATCATTTTTTACCATCAGTATAAAAAACTTTTACACCCTTTTATTTTCTTTCAAGTTCATATTTTGACTGTAAAAACCAATTACAACCCTAGACATATGCAATTTCTTTAAAGTTACAAACTTTTACCGAAATATGACATGTCGTTTCAAAATAAATCGTAGACTACGTTTGTATGGGAAAGTCTAGGGTAAGGGAATTCTTAATCCGTCAATTAGATCATCCGAAATAATGTTACAATGCAACCAAAATTCCGATCAAAAAAATACTCGAATGCATATAACATTTTAGCCTTTTCTAAATACAAAACTGGTGATGAAACGCAATGCAAACGCAAACAAATGTTGACGATTTTAAACTAGTGTTCTTTTAATATTTTTTTTTAAAGAATCGTTTCTCAATCTCACATATACACATGGTCTGTCCTTTTATAATCTATTTAATTTGTTCCTTGATCTATTTTTTACGCTACCGAGATGAGTCACCAGTAATTAACATAAAATCTTTTCTTTCTCTGTTTCTGTCATTTAGACGCCAACTTTCTTATCTGTTTTTATTTTCCTAAAAGTTGACAGGGAGAGAATGCTTTAGCATTATACCTATGCTTTTGGCTTAATGAAAGTTTAAATAAATTAATAAAAATAGTAGCAAAGTGTGCATTTATGTCCTATAGTTGGGCAAAGGCCTCTCCTTGTCGTTTCCAGTCACTTCACTTGTTCTACTCTTTATTCGCTTATTATTAGATTCTCAAAATATCACATTCTTCAAATATTACATTAGCAAAATAGCAGATTCTCAATACAGCTTGTACGTAGTATAGTAACGTAGTATATTATTACACTGTGATAAAGCCGAAGTACATTCAAGAAAAAAACATTAAATTGTTTAGCTAATTTTATTTTTTAAGTTTCTAAATAATTAAAAATTAAAAACAAAACGTTCAATCCCCTAAGGGTAGTCTTTTTAATACATTTTGTGTAGGTACTCCGTAAATTTCGGATATCCGACATTTTCCTAACAACTGTTCGTTGACGCTATTTTTATTCCACATTTCACAAGTCGGCCGTCTCGTCGTGTGTCATCGCATGATACTCGCACACAAGGACAGCACACATCAGCTATTATTTGATCGGGTTATATTAGTAATCCGAAATTTCCCGTATACTCGTATACCAGTGGCTGCTAGTATACGAGTATACGGCTGCTAGATAGTGCTGATAGACAGTGGCGGCTTTAGGGAGTGGTGAACAGGGCAGTCGCCCGGGGCCTAGCTTTTGCAGGGGCCTCGCGAAACAACCCGACCAGTTTTATTTTATTTAAGAGTCCTCTTACCCTAGACAGAATCCATGGAGTATTTGTCCTTAACAGAATCAAACTTTCCCCTGCAGACGTAGTCTAGCTTTTATTTTGAAACGACATGTCAGATTTCGGCAAAATTCTGTAATTTCAAAAATTGTATATATCTAGGAAAATAACTGGTTTTCACAGTCACAGTCAAAATATGAAGGGGACTCTTAAGTATTAGGGTCCTTAGATGTTCTTCTTCTTATCGAGTCGAAATGGTTACACTGTAGCTTCAATTTCAAATCACATGTGATCAGTATGTGGCCACGGCGATCCCTTAGATGTAAAAAACATACATACTATCACGCCTGTTTCCCACAGGGGTAGGCAGAGACTATGGACAAAAAAATATGTTGTAACAAAACAATAAATACAATAAAGTTGGCTTATTCATTACATGAAAAATAAATTAGGTAAGAATCTCACTCTTCGAAAAACTTGAAGTTCAGTTTTTTATAGAGTATAGTTTTCGGGGAATCCCTGTGTTTCATTTCTTTCTCATAAAACATAAACAATACCTACATTGAAATTACATACTTTGCAAAAAGGACAAGGGCCTTGCAAAACTCTGCCGCCCGGGGCCTCGCAATGGTTAATAGGCCGCCGCTGCTGGTAGATTCACGGTTATAAATGAATATTTGGAAATAAAAGTTGTGGTCAACTACGTTTTTCTTAGGTATGGCGGTTTCAGCTAAACCATATTTTTCAAATATTACGGGACAATGATTTTTGGTTTGAGCCAAATATTTCGACGACGTTACTGAGTCTCTCCTTTCTTCTGAGTTTCTTCTCGTCTGCCAGAAATCAATAGCGGTAAATCACTAAATTTCAATAATGCTTAGATATTGTATAATCTAGCTATCATTAACAAGTGCCGGAATAAAAGTGTCTGATTCGACATGATAATGTCCTCATAACTGAAACGATGACATTAAACTCAGATTCAGGTTTATGCCCAATCGCCCAGTGATCGCTCATGTTATTTCACAATAAACAGGTTTATTGCTTTCTTAATGTATTTGATGATTTCATTAGATTCACAATAAAACCGTTTGCACAAGACACACAATCACATACGAGTATCTATGTTTGTTCTTTCTTCCCAGACCATTGCAGCGTGAAAGGTTTAATTTGATTTGTTTGCAAGTTTATATTAATATCTCTAGATTGGTGTTTTATATTTGTTTGTGCCCCCGGACACAGGCGTATTCTATTTTTCGTAAAATTATTGTTTTGGCCGATAACGGTTTTCCACTCCTAAAGCTTGCCAATTTTTAGGTATTTAGATTTTTATAATTAATTTGATTCTATCCATGTAATAAATAAAAAAGTGAAGTTGACGAAGTTTTTGCGTAATACCTACCTACTTAAATTATATAGGTACTCGTACAAGCTCAGTATTTATATAGAATTCAAAAACATCAATTCTTTGCTTTTTTACGAGGATCTACAAATTTTCGAAAATCGTGTAAATCGAAGTAGGATTGACCGTTATCGCTTTTTATATAAAAAATTCAGGAACTTACCTATTTGGACCACCTGTGTCCAACGGCAAGTGATAAAAATGTGATGGTGAGCCAAACGGGCCGTGAAATCAGGCTACGAACCAGAGCAAATCCTATGCAGCGGATGAAGCTATACATCGCGTGTAATCCGTAAGTTCCGTGACTGAACGCGTCGGGACGTTACGCATGGGTACCTCACTAACTGCGTAAATATTGACTTGGACACATCTTTATTTAATTAGTTACACATCAGCAAGCAATTAAATTAATTTCTGTTTTTCCTAAAGGTTCACTGGTAGAGAATGCATCACATTATGCAATGCAATGCGTTAAGTTCACCTTTTGTACCATTGTGGTCAATAAAGACATTAATAAGAAGTCCACAGCTGAACATAGGCCTCCCCAAGGTTTTCCAAAACGAGCGATTGGAAGCTGCCTGCATGTAGCGTTTTCCTGCAACCTTGCTAAGGTTGTCTGAACGTGGCCGCCATTCGAGAATCTTTCTGCTCCATGGCCTGTACTTCGTACTACGTGCCCCACCCACTGCCACTTCAATGAGCAAATCAGCTGTGCTATATCAGTAACAATAAATTAAAAAGTAGATTATTTAATAAAATTAATTTGAGATGAAGACTACAGGTATAGAGATCTGTATTATATACGAGTATAAAAGAGAAAAGTATCCAAGTCAAGGAACACATTATGGACAAATGTTCTCCTATGTAAATTTGTATTTTAGTCATTGGTAAAAAATTTAAATACATGAAGAGTTCACCACATTTATCCTAATTATCCTTGTCCGGTTAACTGTATAACTTAAAACTGTTCGAGAAATGCAATTGGTAAAATATATCAAATATCCGAGTGTAAACTCACTCACACACACCCTCAGTGCGAGTCTGTACATTCTACTCACGTTACGTGAGTAGAATGTACAGACTCGCGCTTACAATGCACAGATTTTGGCATTATCAACCTACTTACCTTACAACTTTAAAAAAAAACAGACAAAAATTTTTGCAAGAAAATTTATTAAAGTATCATATCATCGGAAAATTTATTGTCTTATAGGTTACTTCACTCAAAAACTAAGATTGCCATTCAACGCATATTAATAACACAGATAATATAAGTTGTATCTACTTATTTTTATTAGCTCTCTGAAAAAGCTTTGATTTTTCGTTTTTTTCTTAGTTTTAAATAATTGAGTTAAAAATCACCTGTGACTTACCTGTGAGGTTTTATGCCGTGTTGCCCTGCCTGTATGCCCTGGTTGTTGCTGTTTCCGTTCCACACTAGAATAGGATCAATTCATCTTTTCCTATAAATGTCATAAGTACCGACTAATGGACTAAGCACAAATAATGCCGAATCGATTTTTTTCCTCCTTTCTTTATTTTTTTATTTGTAAACAGATACAAAAGTAATTATTAGTATTAAAATATACACGTCAATTTATTTATTTTTTCAAAAAGTCCGCCCCGAATTGTACCTGATTCTCTTTAATTGGTTGCAGCTATTTCTTTTTCATTTTGGCATTCTTGGTAAAAATTACAATCGTAGAGGTAAAGGAGGTTTATAGGCCCCCTTCGATATTAGTATGTTATTGAAAAACGCCTTTGAGTATATTTTTGGTGCAATGGGCTCCTCACCCGACACCACGAATTTAGTATGCAACGTACCTTTGCATCAAATCCGTCAGTAGCTTGTACTGCATCCTGTCTTACTAGTATTTCACCGATTGAAAAGTAGTCATTAATTAAGTGATGTTTTTTTTAGCACCTTTTTAACCACTCTTCCTCCCTGGTAAGATGAGGTTAGACTACCATAAAAATGTATTAAAAAATTAGATTTATTAGATTTATTCACACCTGACCCTGACTGACAATGTATTGTCAATTTTGCTAATATCGTAAGAAGAATGATAAGTTCCTCATTGTTTTATTTCTTCTCTTTTTAGCCAAAGTGTAGTTCCTATAGAAGTAACGTAGGAGATTTAGTTTAGACATTTAGTTCGGTTAGACAGGCATATTTATTGGACCGTCCGATTGGATCGATCTCACTGTGTTCAACTAGCCACTGACTTGTGGGTCCTCGTGAACCCGAAGCTGAGGAAGTTTAATACCTTTCAATACTACTAGTGTTCAGTTCACGCATTTAGTTCGGTTATTATTAGAGGCATATCTATTGGACCCTTCGATTGGATCACACCCACCGTGGTCAACTAGACACTGACCTGTGAGTTCCTGGTAAACCCGTAGCCCAGGTAGTTTACTACCTTTTGATATTACTAGTGTTCATTTATCATCTATTGGACCTGTGGTGACCTCCTCGCCACTACGAGGAACTAACCACAACAACGCAGCGTTGTGGTTAGTTCCTCGTAGTGGTAACATAGTTCACAAGGAGACTACGAGATGGCGCCAGCAGACCTACATCTCGATTTTAGAGTTCTGGTTGCATACAACCATCATGCAACTAACCATATATACGATCTTCGATTGGATCAAACCCACCGTGGTCAACTAGTCACTGCGAGTTCCTAGTGAACCCGTAACCCAGGAAGTTTCGTACTCGTACCTTTTAATATTATTAGTGTTCAGTTCACGCATTTAGACCGGTTATTATCTATTGGATCAATCCCATTGTGGTCAACTAGTCACTGACCTGCGAGTTCCTGGTGAACCCGTAGCCCAGGAAGCGCTCGTCGTGCGCGGGCACGGTGTCCGGCGCCACGTAGAAGGGCTCGTACAGCAGCTCGAAGTTGGTCACGTTGTGGCTGACGTGCGTCTCTGAGCTCTCGTTGCCTTTGCTTTCCTCCCATCTGATAAAAGGAAAGTAGATTTTTAATAGGAGAATATAGTATCATCATCAGGTCTTTTTTAGTCTACACTGCAGCACGACCCTCTCTGTACTACCAGAACCATATATTAGCCAAAGCAGTCCGAGAATTTGGCCGACCCTGTTTTTTATTTGATGGTTTATTTGGTTAACAACTAATTAGGTGCTTTTTGTAGGTAGTTGTAGCTAGGAGCTTATAGAGAAGGAAATTATAAGGCGAGGCATTAATGAAGAGAAAATAAAGAGCGACATTGTCTTCTTCTTCTAGAAGAGGCTATTTTAAAATTAATTAACTCACCTAGAAAAGTTGGACGCGTACTGATTGTATATGAAAACCTTCTTATGGAAAGGTATCGCCAGTTTGTTTCTAGACAGCCTCAGTAACTCTGACTTGTTCGCTGGGAAGTTCGCCACTCGTCTGTCGAGTTCATACGTCGGGACTACGTACGCACACATCGGGCATCTCGGAGCTGTTTCCAGGAACTTATTCAAAGATTCCGCCATACCTCTTGACGGTACTATATCAACATCTACTAAGAAGACATATGGCGTTTGGCAACTTCTTCTCGCGAGGTTCCTCAAATGATTTTGCGGGTACGGATTCCTCGATCGCCACATTACAGTCTCAGACCTTCTTTCCATTGCTGGTAGAGGCCTTTCGTCACAGTCCCTCCCCCACAAAGGCATTTTGCCTTGTATGCCAGGTTTTTCTGCAGGTGAAACTGCATGAATGGCTAATCGGCTCGCGATGTCAGGCTGGCACCTAATTAGCCATGTCGTGAACCCTCTCAAAAGTTTAAGTTCATCTCCTGCTACGAATACTGCGATGGAAATAGGTCCAGTCCAGTGAGCAGCTATTCTCAGGAGTTCATGTAGTCTTTCTATAGAGGTTTGCGTTGCTAGACAGACGTGGTAATTTGCTGATGTGTCAGCATAAGTGTCGCCTACAGCAGCGTAGTCAAACATCCTGTAGGACCGTGATCTGTCCCATCTTCCGAGTCGTAGGTCGAGTTTAGCGATGGGGTCATCATTTATGACAGTGTTGGATGCCGTGTCGGCGCAGGGCTCGCAGGTAGGCGGGTCTTGGACGGGCTGCGTGGTCAGCACTGGACAGGAAGCTGGTCGTAGCATCCAGACATTCGCCGCGGCATTGTACACCACAAGAGCGACGGCCAATATGGTCACAACGCTCCACTGGCATCGCCATCGCCACTGTAAATTAAATATTTGTTTTGCTTTGAGTAAGTAGAAACAGATTTTTTTAAGGATATCACTAAATGTAGTAGGAAAAACCAGAAGAAGATTTATTGATAATAAAGTTAAGACCTTAGCGGAGGAAAGAGGGACATGGAAAGCTGAGAGAGCGCGGCTCTTAAATACAAGAAGATCACTAAATGAGAACACTTATTTTGTGTAGTTACTTACGATTTTGTTTTTGCGGAGCTTAGCCATTGGGTGTTGATTTGAACCCATCGCAGACTCGCAGGGTATCACCTCAGGTGCCGGCACATGGTTTGCTTTAGGGCGAACTTCATAAATCTGAGGACAAATTATAAACAAGTTGATATGCTAGACGTATAAAAAAAAACCCGACTTTCCAGTGTTCACCCCGACAGACACGTCAGACTTATAGCACCCCTGTTTTTAGGGTTCCGTACCCAAAGAGTGCAAACGGGACCCTATTACTGAGACTCCGCTGTCTGTCCGTCTGTCCGTCTGTCACAGGGCTCTATCTCTTGAACCGCAATAGCTAGACACTTGAAATTTTCATCGATTATGTTTTACTGTGGCCGCTATTACAACAAATACAAAAAAAAAGAAAAAGTTAAAAATCAAAGAGGATCGTCATACAAAAAACCGTGTTTTTTCCGCGTTTTTAACTAGATCTTTATAATGGCATTAACTAGATACTTAAATTTTTTACAGATTATGTATGGTACTATGCCTGTGTTAAACATGACAATCGTAGTAATCATACTTACATTTTTAAATGCATCTAAAAGGTCACGTCAAGAGAATTCATTTTTGAATTGAGACCTAATAATGTTGAGGAATATTATGCGGTATAAACGATATAAATGATACCGCATCGAATTAACACAATATCAAAAACACCTTATTTAATAGGAGTTATAGGAAAATGGGATTGGATATGTTATTTTTTTTATTAGTAAAAATATGCCTACTCAAAAAAGGAAAATTTCATATATTCATACAAATTCAATTGAAAATTAGTTAGACAGTTGTTAGTTAAGTAAAACAAGTACTAGAATAGATAATACTTTTTCTAATTTCCCTTGTGAAATGGGATTTTATAACTCTTTCTTCAGTTACCATCGTCCATATGTGGGCTCGTTTTTAGACGTTTTTAGTCGTTAAACCGTGGGGCGTAAACTCAGTCGGCATTCTACGGAACCCTACATTGCGCGTGCGTGGCCCGACAGGCACTTGGCCGGTTTTTAAGTAATTACAAAGACTTGTCTTTACGCTTTGTCTCCACCCATAAAACTGTACTTAAAGGCAACCTAGAGGTTCTGACTGTCGAAGACTAAGTCACAACCTCAGGTTAGAACCTTTTGAAGGCTTAGCTATGATGAGAAACATTCTCTCAAAATCTCTAAGCACAAAACTCATAATGTTGATAATGTATTCTCAAACGCTCAAACGCAAGTTATTTTTACTGAATAATTAATTAATTCGTTGTTTTCGCATACTGTGTCACATACAGGTTGATGTTGCACCCCCGAGCTATATTGAAACAAAACCGTAAGAAAATCGTTTCTTTCTCCAAATTGCTAATAAATGGCTAACCTACTTTGTGTACTGGGCTTTCGGCCAGTAGCAGGCGGTGACATTAAAATGAGAGATTTTTGGTATGCATTTGTCGGATAATACCTTTAGTTTTCAGTGTTCCGTACCCGAAGGGTGCAAACGGGACCCTATTACTGAGACTCTGAGAGCTGTCTGTCCGTCTGTCCGTCTGTCCGTCTGTATGTCGGTCTGTCCGTCTGTCTGTCTGTCTGTCTGTCCGTCAGTCACAAGGCTCTATCTCTTAAACCGTAATAGCTAGACACTTGAAATTTTCACCGATTATGTATTACTGTGGCGGATATAACAACAAATACTAAAAATAAAAAATAGTTAAAAATTAAAGGGGGCGTCATAAAAGAAACGTGTTTTTTCAGCGTTTTAAACTTGATCTTCATAATGGCATTAACTAGATATTTGAAATTTTCACCAATTATTTATTACTATGACCACAATAACAACAAATACTAAAATTAAAATAAAGTTTAAAAGGGGGTCGTCATACAAGAAGCGTGTTTCTTCAGCGTTTTAAAACATTGTACGGTGGTACGGAATCCTTCATGTACGAGTCCGACTCGCACTTGCCCGTTTATTATTATGAAACAAGGTACACAACGTGGAAGGGACATACCACGTACTATACTAGATCACCAAAGTATTATGAAATTAAAATAACAGTCAAAAACCAAAAAATAAATTCGACATTCCCATACAAATCACCCGGGCGGCTGCACACTTTTGTATGGAAATGCAACTTTTTTTTAGTTTTTTGGCTGTTATTTTAATTTCGTTATAAGTACTATAATGTTCCCGTTGTATATAACAGAATCAGGATGTATATTTATACTTTCTTTGAATATAGCTGCTGTCGACATTTAAGAGCCAAGCTCTTGTCGGTATCATTGTGTGGAAAGAGACGCGCACATTGACTTATTTAGGGAGTGATAAGAATATAACTAGAAGGTTCAAAATCACCATGCTCCTTTGCCATGTTATCTCACCATCTTCAAATATCTCCTGTTTTACTTGCAACTTTACAAAAACATACTAAGTATACACTCGTACACCTAACTTGGCTCTATTCACACGAATGCCGGGACCGAAATACACCGAACACTAACAAATATAGCCTACCAATTTCCTACGTATTAAGATCGTATCAATATCTACTTGATGTTATGATAAACGTCTGAATGGACGCTATTATTGTTACGTCCCTATTCAGTCTGTAATAGGTCACGATTACCTACTATATATTGGGCTCGTGGCCCTATTAATGGACACTAAAAGCTTGGCCTGGGCTTTCAATGTTGGCATAGTTTACACTACAGTATTTGTTCGTGTTGTACCACTGATATTTTACAAGCTTTTATTTAGTTTCCCTTGTCCCAATTATGGCACCAATGACCTGGTCTCATGATGAAGTCGGAAGATGGCCATGGATGGATTTAAAAATAAGACATATGACGACTGCCTTATGTTTAATATAATTATAATCCAAAGTTACGAAGGCTAATTCATTATATTTCTTGAATACTAGCCGGAGTTGCCTCCAAAATTACCTCCGAATTATACTTACTAAAAGTATAATTCGGAGGTGATTTCGAGGCAACTCCGCAATTTTTTTCTATAGGGAAAATTTTAAGCAATCGTGTTTTTGAGTCATATAGTGACTAGGGTAGTCCTGAACTTTGCTGTATTTTTTTTTCAAAGTGAGTATTTCTTTATAAATATTGACAATACTGAAAATCGCTCTAAGAACTTTGGGGTAATATGGGCTCTTAAGCTTACTACCGAAATTTACCTAGGTTTTACAGGATTTTTTTTCAAAATTTGTTTGTTTGTTTGTAATAACTTTATTGTACCAAAAAAGAGGTATAAAAGACAACGTAATACGAAAGAGCAAATATACAAAGGCGGACTTATCCCATGTAGGGATCTCTTCCAGTCAACCTGCGATAGATTAAGAGGATATTTACTCAATTATAGGTTAAGGTAGAAGCCAATTATAGTTTTAAAAAAAAGTGCGAGTTAAACTCGCGTGGAGAGGGTCCCGTACAATTGATTGACTTATTATAGGATTTCCTGTAATCTACAAGCAATGAACTATATTTCGTATTTTTTTCAAAATTCGCTCAGGCTCAGTGTTTCGGAGATCAGGGGAGGGGAATGGTCAATTTTCGTCTTCTTTCATAAATAAAATCAAAACTATTTATTTTACAATAATAAAAAAAATATATTTGAGATCCTCATAGCGAGCCCTTTCATTTCATATGTATATGACACAGTAAGGTTTGCAAAACTTTTTTTTTCAATCTCCTAATTTGTCCCCCAAAAAAGACCCTTATTTTTAAAAATATTTATTACTTTGCACATGTGTGTTTGGGTCATAGGATTACACCATCCTACCAAATTTCACCTGATTTGGTCCAGTAGATTCGGAGCAAATTGGCTGACAGACGCACGAGTGATCCTATTAGGGTTCCGTTTTTTCATTTTTTGTACGGAACCCTAATTATTAAAAACATCATCAAATTTCAGTCGGTATTTGCATTATACTGATAACAAAGTACACGAATAACTAAATATATTTTTGGGAACATCCAGACATACAAATCATTATTATATGTAGGTAAACTTCCGATGTCGCGTGTCGGTTGATATACAGCATAAGGTCACGTGACTAATTAGCCAGATTACACTTAAATACACTGCCGATATGATTGTTCGGAATAATAAATCACCAAAAAATTGGTAAATTATAGAACATGAATAGACATTATGAAAGTAATTAATATATGAAACGTAATTACGGATTACAAGGTTGATCACAGACCTACCTACCTAGATAGGTTTAACCAGCAGCACAGCCAGCAGGCGTCGGAACCCGCGGTGTCCTTTTGAGATCTTGTTACGTGATTCTTATAAGTAGGTAAGCTAGAAAGGTGGTTCCGGGTTAGAGTAGAACCACTCCATCTCTTCCTGTGGATGGCGTAAGAGGCGACTAAAGGATTATGCTCAAACATCTCGTGCTACAATTGCATTCCCAAGGAGGGTTAACGTTGGGCGGCGGCCGGTTGTAAAACTTTTCGCACAAATACATTTCCAAAGAGGGTTGACGTCAGGCAGGCGGCCGGTCGTAAAACTATAGCCAAATCATTTAAACTGTTCCGGCTATTTCTTCTCCATTTTGCAAGGTCTTTGGCATCGTTGCGTGGTCATTGACATGCATGTTATATTTGGAGAAGAAAAAGCGGGATAGCGCACCCCGGGCTCCGAAGCAGCACAGCTGAGGATGCAACGGGGAACGCGCTTTAATGAAGAAAAAGAGAGGTAAGCTAGAAAGGTACTTAAAGAAATATATACCTTCCATGCTAGTCCAGGAGAAAAATAAATTTAGAATGTGCTCTTCCCGAGCAGCACGTAAAAGCCGATCAAGGGTGAAAATGCAAATTATGTTCGCCCACCATCACGCTTATAGTGGCCTTTGGGTTTTGCGGCCCTGCAGGGCCAACCTCCACTTGAGGCCACAGCAGATAGAGCCCGCATGTGAGCTCTATCTGCTTAGCGCATTTGAGCTATTTTTTTTCCTAGCCTGTAGGTATTGTGTCCCACAACTGGGCAAAGGCCTCCCCCTTATTCTTCCACTCGTCTCTGTCCGTCGCTAATTCCTCCCATTCTGGTAAGAACCTATCGAGGTCATCTCGCCATCTGGTTCTTGGTCTGCCTCTACTGCGACGTCCTACTGGTGCCCAGAAGGTCGCCATTTTTGCCCATCTGTCAGCCCGCAATCTACATACATGTCCCGCATTTGAGCTACAGGCCCAAAATGCTCTGTCTGCCCCATTAGGGATTAAGACGTGATATTTATGTATGTTTGCTGTTAGGTATCCGACGCATAGTTAAAGATTTCAATATAGATAGTTATGCAAGGCAGAAACTTACATACAACAGTTAGGTAGGACCCAAAGCCCACTTAGCGACATGGAGGTTGTCAGAAAGAAAAAAAAATGTGATTCGGATATTCCATAGCTAGATTATTCTTATTTAAATTAAATCTTATATAGGTACGAGTATGCACCTATTTACATAATGAGAGAAAAAATAATGGACAGCAAATAATTTCATTAAGTATACCTAATGATTAGGTAGATACATACAGATAATAAATAAATATTATTTATTTTATTTCCCTAGGGAGAAAACTCCAAAAAAACTAAAAAACATATCACCAGCTGATCGATTGAGTATAAAGTAGGTACCTTGTGAAATCATTATTTTTAATCACTTATAAAAAAACTGTAAAATAGAAACTGACTGTACATTGTTTTCTTTTTTTTTCCTTAAATGATTTTGACTTCATTCTATTAAAATACCTACATAGATTCACCAACCATTTTATTTTTTACTGTATAATAATTAATAAGGTGAGTAAAAAAATAATATAAGTATTTTTTAACATATATAAATCGGTTGCATATAATATAAATATTCGGTTTATTTCGTAATACCTATATTGGCAATTATTCTGAAATAATTACTGAACAAATGGACTCACCACAACAGTCAAAACACTGATAAAAAATACGCATTGCAGAGGAAATCTGGTCCTATCACATTACACAAATAAATCACAAGTAAACCAACATTTAAAATATACGACTCACACATATAGCTAACAATATCAAAAATTCATATTTTAGGTTACAACACTGCAGGTGCCAAATGAACACTGTTTTTAATGAAACTATTAAAATAATCACTTTTGTTATCACAAATTAATTAAAATAGAGGTTTTATCGTATAGTTAGTATTGTGTATTATTGTGTTGTTAATATTGTTATTGTAATAAAAACAGAGGACGATCGGGTGTAGGATAGGCTTAGAGCGCATGACTCAAATTCAGTCATGCGCAAACTTAGTTTTCAGTTTTGAAGGGAAACCCGGGGCCCGAATTTACGTGTACCTACCCTTTTTAGGGTTTCGTAGTCCACAAGGAACCCTTATAGTTTCGTCATTTCCGTCCGTCTGTCTGTCCGTCCGGGCTCGTACTCGTACTCCGCCGTTACTGCACCGATTGTCACGAAAATTGGTGGAGAGATAGATATTGAAGTTCCAAAAGTTGTTTTTTAAAATTATGAAAGGCTGATTTTTTTTCAGCCCACCCATACAACGAAAAGTATACGATATTTATGTATGATCATTTAAAAGTACTTATTATTTCTGGATTGTTTCTATCTATTTTAGACGCCAACTATTCTATCTGTTTCTCTTCTCCTAAAGGTTGACAGGGAGAGAATGCTTTAGCATTAAGTCTACCTATTGTAGCTTTTGGCTCAATAAAATTAAATAAATAAATTAAAGTGGATTTAAAAAATTAAATTGGACTAACCCCAACGTGTGGGGTATCGTTGAAAAGGTCTTTTAAAATGCAACAAAAACTGCTGTGAAATTATGTAGATCAAACCCCCCAGTCTTGAGATAATCTAATACAAAGTTAAAATTTGAGGTGTCCCCCCACCGTGACTTTTAAAATATTACTAAAATAATTCTAAAAAAAATGTGGTATATACCTCAAAGTATGTATTTTCAATTAAAACTATAGCGGTCTCGGTATCATAGATAGTTATTTTTGAATACGTCATAAATCGTAAACCGCAATTTACCTTTAGAACTTTTATATTATGTTACTTGCTGCTACGGAACCCTTCATGGGCGAATCCGACTCGCACTTGGCCGCTTTTTACGCGTGTATAAGTTGCCGACAATGGTGACAGATTTTCCAAGCTTTACGATTGCAATGCTGCTGTCATCTTTGGATGACAGCCGGGACCAACGGCCTAACGTGCCTTCCGAAGCATGAAGGTGCTCGATTTTAATACGCAAACTAACTCTAAGACTTGGTTTAAATTATTATGCACCCAAATGAAGTTTACAGTGACAAAAGAGAAGACGACATTGCTGGAGATCTTCTTGTTCTGGGTGAATAATGGTTTAAACCAAGTACTGAAGTTAGTTCGAATTTTATAATAAATACAAGGCAACCCAAGGTTCAGCCACATGGAAAAGGTGTCAGTTCAAAATGAAGTGACCTAATTCTATGATCTGTTCGAGAGAAGCAACGGCATCGCAATTTTTTTTTTTTATAGGTATCAGACCAGAAAATATTTGAGTTTGATTCGAATTGAAACTGCTAGAAAATAACAACACCCGCACTTTTTCAATTCAATAAAGTTAAAATTACCTCATTAGACGACATGATTTTACTAAACTTGAAGCTAAATTACAAAATCGGTCTAACGGTGTGGTCAGGATCAGGAAGTCCGTTTACATAATCTATTAATTATTTTATAACCAAAAAGATACGTTAAACAGACCGATATAAAAGGTACCCAATCCTAATCAGCTCAGTAATTATTGTTTTTAAGTAACTAGCTATGCCATTTGATTTTTAATGTTTATTTTATTTTTTGCTACCATTTCATGAAATCCATGTCATAAAATGGGGGCTACCTATTTAATATCTGTCTGTCTATCGTAGCTTTTTGGTTCAATGATGTTTTAAATAAAATACAAAGATCATGTAGAGGGACTACCTGATCCTGAACACACGGTCAGATCGATTTTGTAGTTTAGCTTCAAGTATAGTAAAATCAGGAAGTGCCTAAAACAGCTTTTACCGCAGTTACTTCGGGTTCGGTCTCATGTCCTAGGTAACACAAGCTGAGGTATTAAATTCCTTTGGTTAAGTACTTGCAAAGAAGTTTTGTATTGATTTCTAATAACAATGTTTACCTATATTAATAACGACAGTCATTGATATTTTTATTAACCGACTTCAAAAAAGAGTAGGTTATCAATTCGACAGTTTTTTTATGTATGTTTGTTACGCAATATCCTCGCCAATTGTGGACCGATTTTGATAATTCTTTTTTCATTTGAAAGCCTTTAATACCAAGTTGGCCCCATTTTAATTTGGTGAGGATATACATTATACTTTGGAGATATGGAAGAAACTCCAAAAAAATGAAGTCAGTTTTTTTGTTAAACATTTAATTATTTCTTTTTATTTTACAAGCTTTTAGCTTGCTCAGTTTGTTGTTGTTTATTTGTTTGGGTCAAACCTTGCAAGTTAAATTTGAGCCACTTCCGGTTTCCGATTGAGACGACATTTTGTATGCTAATATAAATGAGATGACAATGCAGTATTAATATAACAAGAAGTTGATCTGATGATAGAGCCGGAAGTTGGCTATAGGAACCGTGTAATATCTCTCTTATTATTTAAATACCTATAGAAATTAAATTTGAAGGAATTGAAATATAACGACGCACCCTATATTACTTTTTGTCTTGATTAGTACTTACGTCTCACAGTAAAAATGTACCTAAGTAACTTTTTTTTTTTAAACTTAATAGGTATATTCATATTCCCGTTTTAATTACCCTAGCTTCGAGTGTAGCCTCAGCCTAATGGAAATAATCACCACTAAAAATCGCTAACTGAACGTAAATAATTTCTTGAAATTGCGTTTTTGATCGTAAAATTGTAAAATTACGTACCTACTTACTAACTGTGTACCTTCGTTAGTAAAGTGCACTTAGTGATAAAGGACGTCATCCGGTTTTCATACATTTTTGGTCCTAAATTGAAAGTTCCGGCAATAAGAAAAAAGTGGGTGATTCTGATAGAAGTTGTCCGTCTAATCATTTCTTATCATGGCAAATGTATGAAAAAATGGAATTTTTGAATACAAATAAAATCAAGTACAATGCTGTTACAGCTTTAGTGCCATGATAAGAAATTATTAGACGGACAACTTCTATCAGAATCACCCACTTTTTTCTTATTGCCGGCACTCTCAATTTTGGACCGAAATGGTTAATATAAAATGGGCAAAAACTCATCCGTATCTACTAATCATGCCTTTATTATTTACAGATTAGACAGGGTCTTGGCCAGAGGACCAAACTAGGCACTTTTATTTATCTCAATGCATAGCTGGTGGATACTATAGGCACATGTAGTAACGCTAACTACAGTCATCAATGTTAACTATAACCAGTATTACGAAACGAGATGGCTCAGATGGTAAGAGCATAGTCGTATTGAGACTAAGGTCGCGGGTTCAAGTCCTGCTCACGTGGTATTTTTTCACCATTTCTTATTTCAATATTTAATTTGAGTACCTATGCTTTAGTTAGATATAAAATACTCGTAAACATGAAAAAAAAAATCATAGAAACTAACTTTGTTCTTTGTAATAGAGGTCACGCATTGTAGTTTTATTTTTGTTACCTAGCATCGCGTTGTAAAAAAACCGAATGAGTATTATGTACTAACTTAGGCAAGCTGAACCCCGTGGTTCCGGGTCAGAATAGAACCACTCCATCTCTTCATGTGGATGTCGTAAGTGGCGAATAAAGGACTTAAGCACAAACATCTAGTGCTACAATTGCATTCCTAAGGAGGTTTAATGTCGGGCGGCGGGCGGTTGTAAAACTTTTCGCACAGATACCTACATTCCCAAAGAGGGTTGATGTCAGACAGGCGGCCGGTTGTAAAATTACAGCCGAATCATTTCAACTGTTCAGGCAATTTCTTCTCCACTTCGCAAGGTCTTTGGCATCCTTGGGTGACCATTGACGTGCATGTTAGGTATTTGGTTCTCCAAATACCTAACATGCACGTCAATGGTCACAAAAAAGCGTGAAAGCGCACCCCGGGCTCCGAAGCAGCACAGCTGCGGATGCAACCAGGAACGCGCTTAGATGAAGAAGAAGATGCTCAAGCCATTACCTTATGAAATCCATGATTAGTTGGATGAACGTAAGCTGGTTCTTTCTTTTTTCGTCGTGGATCGTGCTAACCACGCTTCACTTTACAAACGTACCTACACTGTACGTACACAGCATACCTACATGCACTGGCCGCACAAAAAAAAATTTGTTCGAAATATAACTGCTTAGAATTAAAATGTTTTTAATAACAGTAGTAAGTTCAAAGACGAAAATCTAAATACTGCAGTGTTAGTGTAAGCTAAGTTTACTTTATAACGGTAACACTTATCGTGACGGGCCATATAACCACAGCCTTTTAACGTTCACATGCAAGTGCTAAAATTGCTCAAAGTGTGAAATTAATCTTGATTTTTATTTCAGTAAGGCTCATTATCACTATGGAAGTATTTTGAACAAGAATAACTAGCCTAAGTAGGTAACTACATTATGTTGATTTGATAAGCGACCATATCCCTGGTTTTATTTAAATTTAAAACGTTTTATTTTATTTTAATTGAAACGTAGATTAGTAAGAGAAGTAGGTATTTTCCATGTTTTTTAGGGTTCCGTAGTCCGACAAGGAACCCTTATAAGATTGTTCAGTCCGTCCTAGTCTGTCACAGCAGAATATCTTCTACGTTTATGGACTGATTTGCATGTTACTTGGTTCGAGGATACTTCACATATAGATCTCATTTTTAAAAATACAAAAAATTAAAATTACCCCTTTTTAAGGGTACCTCCCCATACATGTAAAGGGGGTGGTGAATTATTTTTTTGAGTGCACCCCCTTGTGTGGGGTATCATTGAAAAGGACTATGAAAATAAGGTAGGGTTTCCATACAACACTATTTTATCAGCTTTACCATTTGCGAGATATAGCCCGCCAAAGTCGTTTACACGGTGCCCCCCCCCCCCCCCCCTGTAATGTCTAAGGTCTTGGACCCATAAACTTCAAATCACTCACGTAAAGAAACAGGCGCGGAAACTCTTATTTAAAATTGTTTAGGGTATCCTGTGATGAATACTTTTGAAATTATAAATAAAATAAAAATATATACTTTTTTCCAAAAGAACAGTATAACTTTTAACTTAACGTTTTTTTACATATTTTACTGTTAGGACTGAATGAAGCTTCAATGACTACGGAACCCTACTTTATGCGTGGTCCGACACGCACTTGGCCGGTTTTTTTCTTATACAATATGTACGCTATACTAAGTTAGTAAAATGTTAACACAGAGTAATATAATACTATGTAGGTATATTACTAGAGTTGTGCAAAAGCACAACTTACCAAATGGTAATGACAAAACATTACCCTCTTTCGGCAGTCGGAAAACAATGCCGTAACAACGCTTGGCTCTATACAAAATATTTGACAGCCTGACGTTTGACAGTCAATAATAATGACATTGACAGTGACATACGTACGACATGCGTACATGCGTACAAAACATCCGTAAAATTAAAAATCATCGCTAATATCTCGCTTATTCTTGTGAATATTTACTAATATCAATTATTATTAAATCAATAAAATGTTCAAGATACCCAGTTGGGGCGACGATATTCCTAAAACTGATATTCAGTTCGGCAAAACTGTAAAAGTATGTTATAAATCTAATAATTTTTTTTTTATTGGTTCGTTCAAAATTGCATTCTTTTTTACATTTTCTGAATTATAATTTATATATCTTAAAATATACAGCTATTAACATGTCGAAATTATGTAGTTTTGTACAAAGAAATAGTTTGTTTACTAAAAATATAACCTAACTTATTCCAAAAAAAAACATACCTACCTATTTAGGTATCAGTACATACTTATCACACCTCTACTATTTACTTTCAGAATAAGAAGAAGAATGAAGGCGTCTTTGAAACGGACTCCAAGAAAAATTCTTTGAATATCCCAAACAAAAATCATGTAACACCTTTCAATGGCAAAGGCAAAGAAATTGGAAAAGCAAACAAGAAGAAAAAGAAACGGAAACCTAAACCAGTTGTTTCTAGTGATAATACAGAGAGCCCATCATTCAAGCCTGGTCAATTTGTCTTAAACCCAAATAAACGGAAACTTGATATTAATTCTAAAGATGATTTACAATCTAGTGATAATAAGAAAAAAAAGGGGAAAAAGTCCAAAGGTGACATTACAAATACAAATGGAAACAGAGCACTGGTGGACAATAGTAAAAAAATCAACAAATCAGAACAAAAGAAAGTTATTAGTGAATTAGGTTTTAAAATTAATTCTAAAAAAGACAAGATTAAGAAGATGCTAGCAGACAGCAATCGGAACTCGGTTGATGGGAGCAGTAACAGCAATAATTTAAGACAGCGGATGCTGGAGAAGCTGAAAGGTACCTAAGCATATGTACAACAATATTTCAATCTGCCAAAATATTTAATAAAGGAAAGCAATATATGAATAAGTCATTGAAACAAATACACTATCACTTCTGTATCCTTAACGGGACAGACAGAGCATTTTGGGTATTGCAGCTCTAATAAGACAGAGACCTGGGCTGAAAGACTCAAAGGTATTTTTTTAGCGTGATGGTAGGAGAAAAGAAGAATTTGAATAAATGCCAAATATTTTGCTAATTTTACCTTTAAATCTTTCTCCCAAGGCTTTTTCTACCCTGTGACAACCCATCCCATTTGCAGTTATTTTTTTCTCAGTTTATTTCAGCACATTTTCATAGTGTTTATTTTCAGCTGCACAATTCAGATACCTAAATGAGAAGCTGTACACATCTTCTGGATCGGAAGCCAAGGAGTTGTTCCAAAGTGACCTGGATGCTTTCCACACATACCACCAGGGGTACCAGCAGCAGCTCAAGAAGTGGCCTGTCAACCCCTTGGACTTGATTGTCAAGAGGATCATGAAAATGTTGGTAACAACAAATTTTTCTCCCTGTATATTTTCTTTGCCCGAAGTGAAGCGTGTTGCTCAATACAGAGCGGGATGGAGAAGCACTGTAGCAGCCCTCTGCCCCACTCAGGGAACATAGGAAAATAAGTCAAGTATATTTTCTTTATTATAGAATTTGAAATTATTTTTGCTTTAAAAAAACTATGTTATAAAGATCAAATTATCAAATATGGTTAACAATAATGTCGTATTACAAGAACCAATGAATCTGCAACTGGAAGTTACAGATTTTTATATATTAAGGCTCACGCTACACTGAGCGACGCGATGCGCGGCGCGAGCAATGGCACCCCGTTAATTCTATCAAGCGCTTCTATATCTTATTACATTGTACATAAAGTTTATAATGTCTTATTATTAAACTGCTCGTCGCGTCGCTGCCAATTCAGTGTAGCGTCAAATACTCTTACTGTCTTCTGTGGTAGCGTAGCGTGAGCTTACCTGTCTAGTTTATTCAAGTTATAGGCCGCGCCGCGTGTCCGTGGAGTGGCCTTAGGAGCCTAAATATTTTTCTAGTCATACAACATATCACTAATCCTTATTTCAACTTTCTCTCAGATCTTTATCAATAGGTAATGGGAAACTTGTCTTGAGAGGCACATTTAAAATTTTTATATTATTTAAACAGTGGGTTCCACTTTCACTGACATGATCATGACAGATATCAATTCATTAACAGGCCCAAGACCCACACAATCGCAGACTTGGGCTGTGGAGAAGCAGCATTATCAAAGAGGATTCCTCACACGGTCCGATCTTTCGACCTGGTGGCCACAGGGCCCGGTGTAGAGGTCTGTGACATGGCCCACACTCCGCTGCTCAGTGAGTCAGTGGATGTAGCAGTGTATTGCTTGGCTTTGATGGGCACGGACTTGGCACAATATTTGGTAGAGGCGAACAGGATTTTAAAATCTGGGTGAGTAATTGAAATTTTCAGAGAGAAATTAAATTTTCAAAGGTGTATCTGACATAGCTTGAAGAGTGCCATACAACGATGGCAGCCGGGACCAACGGCTTAAAGTGCCTTCCGAATCACGAAGGAGCTCAAAAATTTTTTATGCCACTTATGGTCACCTATACAAGTACGGACCACGCCCAGGGTTGCTGAACTTGCGGAAGCGCTAGCAATTATTTATTTATTTAAACTTTATTGTACAAAATACAATTTGTATAGCACAATAGAATAAATAAGTACTCCCAACGTGCCATCGAGCTCCTCAACTGTCGATACTAATGATGATAATATATGTGTTTATATAAAAGTATACAGGGTTACTGATATCTAACGCATAACCTCCTATAAGCAACTTAAGTACATCAAGAGTAACAACTTTTGTTCTATGACTTTTGTTTAAACATAATACTTAGCAAGATTTTACATTCATTTTCTAGTTCAAGTTTGCATATCCATCAAACGTTAAGTCTCTGTTTTATAGGCGCCGCCGCGTGCGCTGCCACGTGAGCGTAGTACTGCCGCGTGCCGATTGCCATAGATTTTAGATGAGTAGAACTGCAAATTTAATCTTGTTTATTTTTGAATGACAAAAAATTACAAATTAAAAAAAATTGGTTGTCTGTAAAGTCGGTTTACGGACGGTAGTTTGACATGACAACGTCAAACATTCCGAACTGAGCCGATCGCTCGAGCCGATCATGCCTCTCTCTCGTTCGTGCCGCGCTCTCGCTTGCGGAACGCGACAATGACGTCATCTTTTTCGTACATGCAGCCCGTAGTATCGAGTTATTAGACGTTGTCACGTCAAAAAGTCATAGAACAAAAATTGTTACTCTTATTGTACTCGTACCTAAGTCGCCTATAGAAGGTTATGCGTTGGGTACCTTACTGGTATGACTTTTTAAACACTGTCCAAATTTTTGGAGCAAGTTCAGTCCATGATACTAAACTACTTTCTATAAAAAAAGTTATAAAAATCGATAAAAATTTTTCGTCCTTCCATACAAAATCCATTTGTAGGTGGATAAAAAGTCACTGTATATAATATGAAAGTAGTTCACTATCCAGAAGTTGCTTCAAAAATTTGGACAGTGTTTAAAAGGTTGACTGGTAGACAACGCTTTTAGCGTTAAGTTCGCCTATTGTTCTGTACAATTTGTATTTGATGGACAATAAAGATTAAAATAAAAAGTCAGCCTGTATAAATAATTGCTTTTGTTTAGCGGCGTGCTCCTGGTCGCGGAAGTGGAGAGTCGTTTCGACAACGTGACCACGTTCACGGACGGCGTGCAGCGGCTCGGGTTCAAGCTCAAGAACCTCGACAAGAGCCACCAGGTGTTCTTCTTTATGGAGTTCCTCAAGGTCACGCACGCTCCCGCCAAGAAGTCCAAACTACCCGCAATTACTCTCAAACCTTGTTTGTACAAGAGGCGGTGAATAAATGAAATAAATACTAACTTGTTTTTTACTATCACCACAGAAATTTATACTTGAAGAGTATTGCATACAGAACGGAGTCTCCTGCAGTCCCTTGCAATATGCGTCCCCGTCCCCCGTCCCCGCCCCTCTCCCCTGCGAACACACACGCATTGACGTGTGCACGGATGTATAGTTTCGTTTAGTGTAGGCATAAATGATACTCCGCTTCTATGAAGTGTCCTACCTGTGCTATCACTTTATTTGATATTTACCCGACTGCAAAGGACGGATTAAGTTTTTCGCACGTATCTTGTATGAATCCAATTATGCATGTTTGTAAATTTGTTTATTACCTCGTATATATTCCAAACGGCTGGATGGATTTCTAGATACATATCAAAAATCTAACTGTTCTAAGATAGGTTATTATTTTGATTCCCATTATCAAAAAAATTCTTCGTTTTTAGTTTTTACCAAAAGGTATCTTTGCCCAAGGAACTGTCATCCCCGTAGGTATCGGATGAAGCACGATTAGTATGTATGTTATTTATAAGTCAAGGGAGTTTTATTATTAATATTAAATGAAAAATGAAAATACATCTAATTTTTTAAACAATATATTAATTCTTATATGTATGTACTTGATAATCACCAATTCACAACAAATCAATATTTTTAATATTTTCTATGCTTATCAGCCTATGATCACAATGCATCGAGGCAGACATTTTTTATCTGCTATTAAATTGTACTATAGTTCATTTTCTTACTTCATCACACTATTTTAAGATCTTCCATCACTTCTTCGGCTTCAGCGCGAAGATTCTCCACTTTTTCTATCAACATCATCTGAAAATAAAACGAAATTAAGTACATACATACCGATCATGATTTCGATATATCAATGATGGACACTGGTTTACTTCAGTCTCGCTCTGACTAATGCAACACTGACATATGCACAAGCGGGACAACATATGTGTACACACTTCTCTTTCTAGGCAGGTCGTCGAAGAAGTAAGGATCTTCCTAAATATGCTATGGGCTAGCAACCTATCACTGTCTGTCTACCTTTAGGGGATATAGACTGTTTACAAACTCTAGCAGCACTAGTGAGATGACTGGCAGCAGTTCTTGCAGATTAGAGACAGAGGAAGATAGATTATCTGCATTAAAAAATATAGAGTTATAAACGGGCAAGTGCGAGTCGGACTCGTACATGAAGGGTTCCGTACCACCGTACAATGTTTTAAAACGCTGAAGAAACACGTTTCTTGTATGACGACCCCCTTTAATTTTAAACTTTTTTATTTTAAGTATTTCTTGTTATAGCGGCTACAGTAATACATAATCGGTGAAAATTTCAGGTGTCTAGCTATTACGGTTCAAGAGATAGAGCCCTGTGACAGACGGACAGACAGCGGAGTCTCAGTAATAGGGTCCCGTTTGCACCCTTCGGGTACGGAACCCTAAATTTGATGTATTTACGCAGTTTCACAGATCTGATTACTTGTTTTGCTTTTTAGTTTTATATAAGTAAGTCATCTAACCAACTTTTTTTCAACTTGGCAAGTTCTTCTATTAGATACGCTTGTATTCTTAAATAACATCTACTCGCGGTAACAAGGCTCAAAATGAATCTATATTCTTAAATGACATCTATGTCGCGGTACCAAGGCTCAAAATGAATCATCAACTTACTCTAGCGGCACTGATGAGGTGACTGGCAGCAGTTCTGGACAGATGAGAGATAGAGGAAGATAGAGCGTCTGCGTTAGCCTTGGCAAGGTCTTCCACACGCTTGTATCCTGCACGCGTCAGCTGTAGGGCACGAGCCTGTATAAAACATTAAAAGTTACAATCAAAAATGTATTATTTTTTTATCCGGCGTCACAGAATACATAAGAGTCAAACAGAATGGTCTCTCACAGCGTCTCCCGCAAATTGGCGTCCCCGCACCTCTCCCCCGCAATTTGTGAGCTTTGACGGCTCCAAACCAGGGTTTAATTACTAGCCGCACGCAATACGCGACGTGTGTTGTCTTGAGAACTGTCAACCAATAGTAACCATCATGGTGAGAAGGTGCGCGTATAATAATTGTTTATCCACCCAATACTCTAAAGAACGTGTATTTCATTCATTTCCAAATGATGAAAACAGGTAAGCAAAGCAATAATATAATTTCACGTTATTACCCAGCAACCATCTTGATATATATACCCTTCTCGCTCTCTCGCATTGGCGGGAGATACACAAGAGCGAGATTGTAACATTACCGGATTGCTAATGAGCAATCCGGTAATGTTACATAGGCTCCTCGCTCACAGGTAATCACATACACGCAGATGCCAACTGGATTTCCGCGGGTTATAGTGCTAAATGCCATTGTTGACAATGACAACTTGACATGCTGTGTGTAAGCGTGAATCGTGATAAACATTTGTTTATTTTTACCGTATAGTTTTGCACCGAATATGCAAATTACTATATTACAATAGTGAATTAGTGAAATTAGTGCGTTACAATATAAATGACTCAATAATAATCAGTAAAGTGAACTAATGGTGAAATGGACAATGGACATAATGAAAAATATTTGTGAAGTGATATTATGTAGCTGTTTCCGACTTTTCTGTAACATTTAATACATATAAAACAGAATATTTTTTACGTCGTAGTGTTTGCAAATCTTCCGGTATGGAAAGATATAATCGTAAATATGTCGAACTCGTTAGTAGGTAAGTATTAAATTAATTCTGCGGTGCGACCCTAAGTATAAAACTCACACATCGACGTGTGTACAGATAAATTGTTTCGTTTGTAGTAGTAGTAGGTATATATGTTACTCTGAATCAATGGAGAGTCATACCAGTGCCGGCGTAGCCAAAAGGAGAGTTATGTGTATTGCCGCTATGTAAGTATATATGTACACATGTTTGTTCATCTATTCCCTTGTATCATCAACGATACGATTGATACCTTATCAAATGAGGTATCGTTGGAAGTGTCTAGCCTCTATACATCTGTAGCTGCCCTTTGGTTATAGGCTTTAAGACGTTTAGGCTAAAAAGTAATGCATTAAAAATTAAATAACTAATCATACCGTGTTAGAGTATTAAATGTACCTAACGGCTTATAATTAGCACATTTCAAAATTATACTCCTATACATTATTAGCTGTTCCCCTTGCATAATCTGGATAATCGTACAGTAAAAATGTTCCCGTTGTCGGAATTTAGTTTTTTAAACATATCTTGTTATTTAGCAACTCCAGCCTCGTAGGCTCTTTTTATAATCCGTAAGTACCTACACAATGTGTACTGTGTGTGTTGATTATAACTTTTTCTTTACCACCGTATATTTTTCTGCGGGACTAAAAGCCTCTCACGCATTGCTGCAGCGCTCGAAGCGAAACCTGTAGCGCTACACAAGGCTTTACCTTCTTAACAGCAGGTAGTTCCATGAGCTGGTGCAGCTCCGGAGCAGCGCAGTGTTGCAGCCGCGGCGCGAGTTCGCCGAGCAGCGCGCTGAACGGCCACAGCGCAGGTAGAGCGCTCGCTAAGCGGGAAGCGCTTGAAGCGAATGCTGCAGCGCTGCACATGATCGATTGCACGGTGCCGCGCGGTATGTTGTACCTGCTCAACATTGTTTCCTTATACATACATGATTTTGTTTAATTTCGGAACATGTCCTTACTATCCTATACCCCATATATTGTGTATACGGTGGAGATGAGTCTAAATAAGAGTCACAATCACAAGCACTGTGATGTGAACTACTGTTTATTCACTTCGCCCCGAAATAATTTGGAAAGAACTGCCGATACAAAAATCTTGGAGTCGGTCACCTATGTCAAACCAAAAAAAAACTCCAAAGCGAGTTTAAGAATTCTATTGAACTACAGAACGCCATCTACCGGCATTTTTTTGAACTACACTGAACTTACTCCGAGAACAAATTGAATGCAAGTTGATTTTATTTGACAATCTATCGCGATGTCTAAATATAACAGTCAAGAAATTCAAAACATTAGCTACACAATTGACTTTTAATTACTTGTCAGCGACGACGTGGAAAGGCTCCTGCTTCCAGAGGTCGTGCAACATCAGCGCCACGTAGAACCGACACAGCACGGACTCGGGAACGTTCTAGAAGATAAACACATACTCTTCAATGCTTTACTATGTCGAGTCGAGGCGAAGACAGGTCGGAGTCGAGTTGCTATAGATTGGGTAGATTGCTGTTCTACACGTCAATTATTAGATAATTCGAGTAGGTATATCTTACATCGGAAAATTCAAAAAAATTGATAATAGGGATGATGACTGGCTTAGAAAAGTATTATTCTCATTAGTCCGTCTTTTAGATTATCCAAAAACAATAAACCCATATTTTTTCAGTTTATCAAAAAAAGTAAAGACTCGTAAAGATACGGAACGTCTAAGTACTAGAGTGAGGGCTTGTGACGACATCGCTAGGGAAAAATCGTAACTAGCCGTGACGTCATGCGAAATTTAAATGCGCTTTATCTTCGTAATTTTTTGTTTCTCAGAGAAAAGAAAATATGTGTGCAATATTTTTTAATAATCTAACCAATAGGCTAAAAATATTTGTTAAGTCGTCACGCCTGTTGTGTATACATAGGGCGCACTGTAAGTTTCCGGAACTGGCCACTTACATAAACAATATTTAAAAATTTATTGCAACATTTGAAAATAGAACTCTGGCTGTAGAATGCAGTTTGTTTCATCTGACTGTCTTTTGTTTTTAACTTGTGGCGCCATTTAAAAAATTGTGTGTCTGCATCAACATGGATTTAACTCGGGAAAATTTTCGTAGTATGATTTTCTACGATTTTAAGTGTAATTTGACAGCTCAACAGAGCATCGCTCGGCTTGAAACAGCTTTTGACAATGAAGCACCATGCAAGACAACTGTTTATAGCTGGTTTGCAGAATTCAAGCGTGGTCGTATCAATCTCAGTGACGAATCTCGCGATGGTCGGCCGTCCACCGCTGTGACCAACAAAAACATCAATGCTGTGCGCCGTATGATTGAAACAGACAGGCATGTGACCTACCATGAAATTCGCGCATCCTTAGAAATAGGCATGAGTCAAATACAATTAATCCTACACAAACATTTGGGTGTGAGAAAGCTGTGCTCACGGTGGATCCCACACAACTTGACCGAGGCTCAAAAAACGGACCGCGTCACTTGGTGCAGTGCCATGCTTACCAGATTCAACGAAGGTGCGTCAAATTTGGTGTGGGACATAGTAACAGGTGACGAAACATGGATTTATTGCTACGATCCCAAAACAAAGCAGCATTCGAGCGTATGGGTCTTTCAAGATGAGCCGAAACCAACCAAAGTGGCGCGCGTGAAAAGTGCATCTAAGCGGATGATTGCTTCTTTTTTTAATAAAACTGGACACGTGGCTACTGTTGCTTTAGAGAATCTTCGTACAGTGAATAGTGACTGGTACACGACCATTTGTTTGCCGGAAGTTATTGACGAACTCCGTAAAAGTAACCTTAAACGCCGTATCATCTTGCACCACGACAATGCTAGTTCTCACACGGCCAGACAGACACACGTCTTTTTGAAGGCGAAAAATGTAGAACTCATGAGTCATCCTGCATACAGTCCCGACCTGGCACCTTGTGACTTTTTTCTGTTCCCAAAAATTAAGAACCAATTACGCGGTCAACGATTTTCAACACCAGAAGAGGCTGTCGAGGAGTATGAAAAACACGTTTCAGAGGTCACCACAGAGGAGTGGCACAAAAGTTTTCAAAACTGGTTTCATCGAATGAAAAAGTGCATAGACGCCAAGGGAGATTATTTTGAAAAACAATAAATTAATTTTGTACCTTTAATAGTATTTTTTCATATTCATTCCGGAAACTTATAGTGCGCCCCACGTAAAAGCCCATGATTTTTAAATTCAAGGGATTGATATAGAGTTGTTCTCAAACAGTGCAACGCGAGTTCATAGTTTGAGGCGAATTACTGATAATGCTGAATTTCTGATGAATTAAGATTTTTAAATTGAATTAAAACTTACCGTGATCGGCTTCCCGGTCATCATACGAACTGCATTGGACTCCGTGATGCCCAGAATCTTGGCTGTATGTAATCCCTCTTCGTCTAAGTTACAGTACTGAAATACAAATAAATTGTTTAAAAATAATGTGGGCTGAGAATGACGACGATGAGTTGAGTCAAGATTGACTGGAAGAAATCCATATTTGGGATAACTCCGCCGAGGGTCTGACGACCGCCATATGATCGCTCGCCCCGCGCGCCGCCGGCAGGAAAGGTGCGGGGCGGGCATATGGAGGAATCAAGCGACAGCGAGGTCATTGACACTAATAATAATACGTTAGCCACACAGACCATGGACAGATCTGTGGTTAGCCATGTATTGCAAAAGTGGGGATTTTTCCTAATGAAAAAAAGTAAAAAAAAAGTATTCTTTTTGTTGCTATTTTGTGTTCTATTAGTGATTCTGATTCCAAGATTTCAATATAGCTCAGTGTTTCAAAATCAACCTGCATATGTAAATCTGTTAAGGAATTTTAAATTTATAGCGTAATAAAGAAATACAAATAAGTACGTACTGCTTGCTAAATGTGATAGGTATGGAATTCGGGGGAAGGCTAATAGCTGGATTAAATCCTTCCTTGAAAATAGGAAGCAGCAAGTAGTAGTGACTAATCTGGATAAGAATCAAAATGAGACTTCATTTATGTCTGGTGAGAAATTAAATAATATTGGCGTGCCTCAAGGAAGTATACTAGGTCCTTTATTGTTTTTACTATACATTAATGATCTTCCAAAAGCTACTGAACACTTCTGCACGTTATTTGCCGACGATCTTTCTGTAGTGATACCTAATTTATCAAATTCAATTGACGCATATAATACGGACATAAATAAAACGTTAAATGACATAATAAATTGGCTTGACAAAAATAATTTACAAATAAACACTAAAAAGACCAAATACGTACAATTTCATAATCAAAGGAATAATAAAAATGCAGATTTAACAATAACACATAATGGACAGACTATTGATGAATGTAATGATGTACAATTTCTGGGAGTTACTTTGGACAAAAACTTAACATGGAAATCTCATATCGATCAAGTATGTAGTAAATTAAATAAATTTTCTTTTGTTTTGTGGAGACTGGTCAATATAACAGAGCTTAAAACAGCCTTGTTGGCGTATCATGGGTACGTAGCGTCTGTATTACGATATGGAATTGTAGTATGGGGAAATTCGACAGAATTGGACAGAGCGTTTATGGCACAGAAAAACTGTGTAAGGTCTTTATGTAAGTTGCCTCAGAGAACTAGCTGTAGACCGCATTTCATAAAACTTAAATTGTTGACACTACCATCCATCTACATTTATGAAATGTGTCACTTTGTAAAGGTACACTCATATTTATTTCAAAGAAATTGTGAGGTAATTTCTAATTATCGTGGCAGATACCCCAACAGGCTTGTGTTATCTAATGTATCAACAGCTTTATGTGACCAAAATAGCTGTCGGATGGCTGTTCGTATCTACAACAGGCTGCCGGAAGATATCAAAGTATTGCCGTTGCCAGTCTTTAAGAACAGGCTGCGTAGTTTCCTGCTGGAGAAGGGTTTCTACTCGATACAGGAATATCTTTGGTCATAGAATTGTTACTTATAAAATACTTATTACTAATTAAATTTTTTAAACGTTAGTAATAACAAATTAGACCAAATACTAATATAATTATAGAATAGAAGATATGAATACAATAAATAATTAAATTAATGATACCTTAATTGACATTTGCATGCCTAGACAGGTTAGAAGTGTGATCTAAAAATTGTAATTAACAACTATTGTAACCACTTTTACAGCAAATAAATATATTATTATTATTTTATTTATTATACTGGAACCCTGAAAACATGACAATTCTTTTGTTGACGCAGTCGTGTAATAAATAGCCTATATCACATAGGACCTTCGTCTTTGAACATTCAATACAATACATAAAACATACCAAAGAGTAGTAATGTCGGTAGTCAGGTCTGACTCCGCCGTCGTGCGACGTCACCAGATATATCAAGTGCAGGCTGCCCATCAGCACCACGCCTTTGGAGGCTGTCTCCAGGTCCCGGAGCAGCTGCTTGGCTGCTCCCAACTCCAAACCACCTAATGAATAATGATTGATATTTTTTCAAAAGAAAAAAACCGACAATACGAACCACACAGCCGATTTTATAAAAATTTATGGTATCACCTGGAAAGTATATCCTTTCAAACAAAAAAAGAATTTTCCAAATTGATCTAGGCGTCTGCGAGTAATCGAGGTACATACATAAAAAAAAGATTCCGACCAATTGATAACCTCTTCGTCGGTTAAAAATAAGTTGGTAGATGATAATTTTCCAATGGAAAGTTTATAATATTACATTCACCAAAGTGATGAAACAACAAATGCTTTTCTCCTTTAAAAGCTGCAAGCCATCCGGACAACGAAATTGGATTGATAGACTAGAAGTAAAACCGACACTTAAAAAACGTATCGTCTCGTGCTCGCGAAAAGACGAACGTGCGCGACCCGTTTTATGGTGAACATTGCGTTATATGACAAAAATTAAGTCAAAGTCAAAGTATTTTATTCAATGTAGGATAAATATATCACTTATTAAAGATCATTATTTTCAATTATTTTTAGTGCAAAAGGTACCGATACTAGCGTTTCGCAACGACCACTGCTGAGAAGAAACGCCGAAAGAAACTCATTTACACAGTATTGGTCGCCTATGCGCCAGAAGGGCTTTGTCAGTTTACAAAAAAATTATGCCTAATACAATGTTATCACAATGTAACATGTAAAGCTTGCGAACGAGTGCCAAATCCAATTTACAGAAATAAGTAACACTGAGTAGTCCGAGCTGACCAGTGGCGGCATCTGCTCACGAGTTGACGCGTGGATCAGCCATCGCTGAACTCAACCATATTAGAGGGAATCCAGCGACCCGACCCACGACGCCACCACCAGTCGGGACATTTTAGTGAGCGTGTCAGGCTCGGGCTCACCAACCTTACCAAGAGTGAATACTAGGTTAATGTGTTTGTCACCCATTGATCGCAGTCCTTACATATTTTACAATAACTACATGAGCTAGAAATGCTCGAATACAAAACCGTTTGTTTCAGTCATATTTTATCATTATAGTAAGGAAGACGTAAGCTACTTCCAAGAGTTTTTACCAGAGAAGTAGTCATTACTCACAACAATGCATAAGATTCCATATTTTCAGGTAAGTAACGATTTTAAGTCTAATAATAAATTTGTGAAATAATAATATATATATTAATATAATTATCAGGGTATAATCACGCAATTGTTTTTCTTACCTTTTATCGCAGCTCTCCCCAACTCACTGACACTCAGTTCCGAGTCATCATAGACTACGCAAGTATCACAATCGGCTTTGGACTCGCTTTGCCCGCCCGAGGCCGCTACTTCCAAAGCGCCCGATTGTAAGAGAGTGCGGAGCGAGTCATCGCAAACTTCTTTAATATTTACTTCTGGGCTGCAACAAGCAAGACACAGTTTTTTTCATATGTAAGTTCTTTTTATTTAGACATATTTTAAAGAACAATTTTCTAGTTTTTAATTTTTTGAATAACTTCAAAAATACTTATCTTTAGAATATAATACTTATCCTTAGAATATAATACTTATCCTTAGAATATAAAACTTATCCTTAGAATATAACGGGTTATTTCATATTGCCTTTCATTTAATATGTCACACGATATAGTTTACAAAACTTTTTTTGAAATACCTATCTAATTTAACTCCATAGGTGACATGTTTGAAGCTTAAGTTTATTGTGAAGTATTCTGTCAATGACATTTCGACGAACGGCTGCATGAATATTGCCTCCGTCCTCCGTCAGAACTCAGAACACCGTTGGGCGCTTGGGGCCCTGGTTGGGGGCCCTGGTTCCACCTTGCCTGGCGGAAAGATCTTCCCTTTGTGACTTACTCACCAGATGATATTTACTTGTTATGTAAGGATAAGTGTACAACTCACTGCTGCGCGAGGAAGCTGCAGGCCAGCAGCAGCTTGCAGGCCCGCCGGCAGCCCGCCAGCCGCAGCCCCACCGCGCTCAGCAGCAGCCCGGCCGCGGCGCCCCGCAGCGCGCTGCGCGCCGGGGCCAGCCCTCCGCACAGCACTGAACGAAGGGGGGGCCAGTCGCGAGCGCTGCAGATTATTATACTTTCGCCTGTGAATGAAAGTCATCATCATCCGAGCGTATTCCCGGTTGCATCCTCAGCGGTAACGCTTCAGAGTCCGGTGGTAACCTAGGTGATTTGACGAGGTTTTACTCAGCGCGACTGCCGACTGACCTCCGCAACTCAAAGGGTAAACCAGAACCAATCCTAGGATGGGATGGATATTAAGGTTAAATTGCCGTGTGATTCCCGGCAGATTGCCGTGTCGTTCCCGCAGATTAGAATAGGACTACTCCAAGTTTTCCCCTGATAGTCGTAAAAGACGACTTAGGAAACACAAGCAAACCAAAGCTTATAAACGTCAATGAGACCTCTCCAACCCGTCTGGCCAGCGTGGAGAGTGTAGGCCAAATTCTCTAACTGCTCTGGCTAATATAAGGCTAATAATCGGTAAAAATTTCAAGTATCTAGTTAATGCCATTATAAAGATATAGTTAAAAACGCTGAAAAAACACGTTTTTTGTATGACGACCCCCTTTAATTTTTACCTTTTTTATTTTTAGTATTTATTGTTATAGCGGCCACAGTAATACATAATCGGTGAAAGTTTCAAGTGTCTAGCTATTACGGTTCAAGAAATAGAGCCCTGTGACAGACGGACAGACAGCGGAGTCCCAGTAATAGGGTCCCGTTTGTACCCTTTGGGTACGGAACCCTAAAAAAAACCTGTTGAGTAAGTTTAAATCTGAAATAAACAAAATGTTTTGAAAAGAGATAGACATACCCGTATCAGTTACCCCCGCGCGGCCGGCCCGGCCCGCCATCTGCCGGTACGCAGCTAAGCTGAGCCGCTCGCGGCCCACGAAGGGGGCCCGCACGATGACGCGGCGCGCCGGCAGGTTGACGCCCGCCGCCAGCGTCGACGTGCAGCACAGCACGGATATCACGCCCGACCTAGCGGCCAATGTCATCCATTCATTCAAACGTACAGCTTCTTGACGATATCGAACGAACGGGACCTTTCCGCGCGCATCAATCTTTATGCATAAATCTACAGACCGAGACTGCCTTGCGCGGCAAACGTCCGAGGTTGGCTCGCGGACAGTGCCGGATTAGCCCATAAGTAAATTAAGCATTTGCATCACGTCTTGGGGGGGGGGGGGACACCAGAAGCAGCACCAAAAAACTTTTTGCTAGCACATGAAAGGTAAGGTAAGGTTTGAAATAAACTAAAGCGTTGACAATCTATCGTAGTATTCGTGATGTCTTATAATTCGTCACAGTCCGTTATTTCATTTAAATCCCATAGAAAAAGTATTTTTTTGACATTAAGAAAAAGTAGTGATTTGACTTGGTGGAAACAAGCGAATTTAGAAGACAATTGAGGCGAGTGCTTGGGTTAGGATAGCGACGACACATTTAGAGGCCAGTAGCGTGGCACCACTGTTCACGTAGATATTTCTTTAATTTATAATTGTTCAAACTCTTCGCTATTTCTGTCTAAAACGCGAATAACAAAATGGAATAAATTAAACACCTCATTGATCACACATTTAACTATTTTCTATAAGGACCAAGATGTGATCCTTGTGGAACCCCAGTATGTATTGCTTCGAAAACCAAACTTAATCAGACACAATAACGTATTTCAGGCTTATATTCACTAAAATATTAAATATCTTTGAATAATTTACCACATTTAGAGACGACTGGGAGTAGAATATAACACTTTGGTTAACTTTGTCAAATGCCGTGGAGAATTCCATGATTTGTAATTTTTACTACAATAAAATGAATCAATATTTTTTAACGATACCTAAAAGCAGACTCAAGCAGCGCCCTCTCGTCCCCAGCCAGCCCGGCGTGGTGGTGGGCGACACCAAATCGCACTGATCGCGTCAGACTCGTACTGGCTCCTTCGGCTAGTAACGCATTTTCTAACGCCTGTCGTTCAGCTGTCTTATGGGATGTCATCTCCCTGTACAATCAACACCAGATATCAAAGAAAATTAAAAAAAAAAAAACAATAAATTAGAATACAAAATGGTATATGGATGAGGGTTTTGGGCAAGTGATCTTTCTATACGTGAATAGCATTATGAGAAAAATAGATAAGAAGATAAAATGTTTTACCTCCTCTGCAGCTTGCATAACAAAGAAGCGACGTTTTCGCAGTTCCTTTTGGTGGGACAGAAGACCAGACAGGAGCCCTGCGGCACCACCTCTGACACCAGCCCACCCAACAAGTCCGGATCCAAGGCCGTCGCTGCTGGCATGTACTGCGGGAACAAACGATATACATATGTTAGTTAACATGGCAAGGCTTCTCTACCTACTGACCAAAAGTAGCTCCAACTCCATTCCAGCTTTCCCCCACACTATCTTGTAACGCATATAGCCAGCTTGACAAACTCTGTCTGCTCACTGGTTATAACTATGACATTATAACATGGCTCGAAGGACCAAGTTTCTAAAGCCAAAGGAACTCTCACCCCATAAGCAAGCTGTCGCTCTGGCACAAACTCCATTCCACTCTACAAGTCTACACTATCTTGTACAGCATATCGCCCAGATTTACGAACTCTGTCAGCTCTACTGGTCTTAACTGACAGAAATTATAATACGGCTCGAACGACCAAGTTTCTAAAGTCAAAGGAACTCTCACCCCATAAGCAAGCTTTCGCTCCGGCACCAACTCCATTCCATCCTTCCCCCACACTATCTTGTACAGCATATCGCCAAGCTTGACGAACTCCGTCAGCTCTACTGGTCTGAACTCTCGCTGGAACACGTCGGCACTGAGGAACTTAGCGACCTCAGGCAGGTTGCCGATTGTGGCACTCATGCCCACGATTTGGATACCTTCTAGGAGAGAAAGTAATACAATAAAAAAAACCGACCTCAATGCTAGTGACAGACACTGAGAAGCTAAATGTTTACTTAGACGACATCATTATTCCAGTCGGTTTAGTAGTTTGGTTTTTAAACCAAAATATGGTTTAAAAACCAAACTACTGATCCGATTTTGATAAATTTCTGTAGGACCAACCTGGAAGTATCCTTTCAAACATTTTTTTACAAATCGGTAAATAAATTACTTCTGGGGTAATATAATTTAAAAGGAACATACTTCCTAATTGGTGATCGTCTTTTTTGTTTTATATGTTAAAAAAATAGTTTTAAGGCGACGTGGGTTCACAATTTGCAATACTGTGCGTGTTTTTGAAAAAACACTATTATTAAACTACTACAGTTTATTCCACATAAAATTTACATTAAAATCTTAAGGATTTTCTACAGACACTCACAACAGCCAAAACACGATTGAGCATTTTTGGCTCGATAGAAAAAAATCACGAACATACCTCTAATTTGCCTAAATTTGCCTTTATAATTCATATTACTTTTTTATACAATCACTTTTTTATATGAAAATTATATACAATCACCTTTTTATATGAAAATTATACCAAAAAATGTATTATCTAAATATCTATCTTTTGATTTGGCTACAGAAAAAAATATAAATATAATACAAAAAAAATAATAAATAAAACAGTGAAATATTCGTCGAGAGCGAAGGAAGGGTCGGAGCCGTGCTCGACGATATTTCGCAGTGTTTTATTTATAATTTTTTTTGTATTATATTTATATTTTTTTCTGTAGCCAAAACGGATAGATATTTAGATAGTACATTTTTTGGTATAATTTTCATATAAAAAGGTGATTGTATAAAATAGTAATACGTATTATAAAGGCAAATTTAGGCAAATTTACATGTATGTTTGTGATTTTTTTCTATCGAGCCAAAAATGCTCAATCGTGTTTTGGCTGTTGTGAGTGTCTGTAGAAAATCCATAAGATTGTTATGTAAATTTTTTAAGGAATAAACTGTAAGAGTTTAATAACAGTGATTTTTCAAAAACACGCACAGTTTTGCAAATTGTGAACCCACGTCACCTTAAGTTTTAACAGTACTTACTATTTGCAAAAATTACTGTTGTCAATAACGTTTCTAGGGTCCCACCGCGTCCTGGCTCTCCAATTAGATGCAATTCATCAACCTGGAAGTATTTCAGTATCAATCACAATTCTGAAAACGAAGAACTGTTCGCTTTGGCATGGCCCAGTAATGTGCAATTTTTGTGTACTCAAATGTCAAACAACATCCGGAGCAGTATATGACCTAGATGAATTTAATCAGAATGAATTTAACTAAAGTTAGTAAGAAAAAGAAGATTTTTTAATCAAATAAAAGAACAATTAAATGTGAGAACATATCAGGAGGTCAATAACTTAGTGGAACATAGACAGACCTGGAAAGCACTGCACCGACAAGAGCGCAGCTCTTAAATACAAGGAGAATAGGGTTGATTATCCAAGTTAATAATTGAAACCCAGTTTTAAATCATACAACTTCTAATTTACCACTATCAGGCCGATTTCTTGCAAACGATCCAGCTCAATCAGACTCCGTATCAAGGCCAGCCCTTTCTCTATAGTAGCGATGTAAATGCTATTCTTTTTCCTCCTCTTTTTTGGTGGAATGTGACCCTTCCCTGCCGCATACTCTTCCACTAAAAAGTCAAGTTTCACAGCAAATGGAGACAGTGCCCAAATCTGAAAAATTGATTTGTTAATGTGATGTTCATTATGATTTCTTCAAAAAAAATTCCAATTTTAGCGTGAAATGTAGTTTTTAGTTATCAAGGAATGAAAGAAAGCAAAACAGATATCTAATCAATGATCTTGTCAATGTGCCTACAATTTGACGCCTCTGAGAATGAGCTTATGATATTTCTAAAGTTAGTGCAAAAACAAAACCTTACACCCAGATCAAAGAACTGCAGTCTGATCCAACTTACCTTTTCCTGTACAATAGCCACAAAGGGCAGTATAAACAGTGCATTCTGTTTCTTGTTGAGGACCTCATTCAGCATAAGCACCTCTGCCACCAGGGTTTTGCCCCCGCTGGTGGGCAAAGCATAGATGAGGTTACGTCGCTCCTTGATTGCGTCTAGATTCAAACATTCTTCTTGCCAGTCTGTTGAAATTATTTGTTTTTGTGTAAACCTATTTTGTACCATTGTTGGGCAAGTCTCTCCCATCTTCTTCCACTTGCCTATTTCTCGTGTAATTCTCGACAATAATTTTTGCAACGCGTCCAGATCGTCTCGCCAGACACTTTTGCTTTTTTTTCTTTTTAGGGTTCCATACCCAAAGGGTGCAAACGGGACCCTATTACTGAGACTCCGCTGTCTGTCCGTCTGTCCGTCTGTCACAGGGCTCTATCTCTTGAACCGTAATAGCTAGACACTTAAAATTTTTACCGATTATGTATTACTGTGGCCGCTATAACAACAAATTGTGAAAATAAAAAAAAGTTGAAAATTAAAGGGGGTCGCCATACAAAAAACGTGTTTTTTTAGCGTTTTTAACTAGATCTTTATAATGGCATTAACTAGATACTTGAAATTTTCACAGATTATGTATTACTATGGCCGCTATAACAACAAATACTAAAAATAAAAATAAAAGTTAAAAATTAAAGGGGGTCGTCATACAAAAAACGTGTTTTTTTAGCGTTTTTAAACATTGTACGGAGGTACGGAACCCTTCATGTACGAGTCGGACTCGCAGTTGCCCGTTTATTTTTACCTACCTGAGCTACGGTAACCATCTTTAGGCAACTACTTAATTTAATTGTATTCTTCAATAATGCTATCCCACTCACCTACAAATAAGATAAAGCAATCTATTTTAAACGTGATTATAGATTGTATAATGCAGGAAAGCTAACAAAAAAAAACCAGACAATAACAATAGTTAAACAATGGACACCCGGTCAGATTCGACCGATAGGTGTTTGACGGGTTAAAAGCACTATTTCACTCCAAGAAACTATGACGCTATGGCTAAAGTGATAAACAACAATCACTTTATTGTAAACAATTTCAATGTTTTTGTTTTTATCACATATAAGTTTAATTTATAATTAAGTTCTCATCACTAATAAACCAGACTGTTTAAAATTTATACATACCGTAAAATTTTTCAATATTCCTATAAGTCTTAAATAGACTTTTTGTTACAAGTGGCAATCCATAAAAAGTACTTCCATCACATAATTTTTGACCCATTTGCTTCGCTTTGATAATTTCCTTTGATTTGTTTTCTTTCTCCTCAGTTAAAATACCACTTTCCTTGATATCCAATAAAAATGAATCTTTGGTCTCAAATAGTGAGCTTTTGTCAACTTCATTATCTATTTTACAAATTGATTTATTAACTAGGTCAAAAGTGTCTTCTACATCTTTCAAATGCTTCTCACATTTGGTAGCCGAAGTATCATGATTTTGACTAGATTCATGTTCTAACTGTGAACTAAACATATCATTTGACAAATCTTCTTCAATAATAGTATTCTGTAATTCATTATTCCATTTCTTTTTATGAAAATTACTTAAAGCTAAAGATTCCCAATTCTCCACGTCCCTCATAATGGAGCTCTCTAATATACCAGGAGAGCATGGGATGCTGGAGCTGTGATTTGCAGACTCGTTCAAGTATTCCACTTGGTTGCATGGCAGCGGTGGAGATTCACATCTTGCCGAGGCACTGATCGCTGTGGACGAAATCTGCCGGTGGATCGGGCTGTGTTTAGCTATGTCTTTAGGATTCAATACCCGGCTTGTACCCAATCGTCTTCTTTTTGGTGTTGATGTATTATCACCGTAGACGCTGTTTATTGAATTCATTTCACAATCACTTCCTTGAATACCTTTTTGAAAACATCACTTCTTTAAAATAACTCTCACACTTGTCAATTTTATTATAAAATCGCAATTCAAGCAATTCTTATTTTATTAATTTTCTAAAGAAAGTTTTTATTTACAAAACATTTGACTGCATCAAAACAAACTTTTTGACAAAAATCAAATTCAGGATTATCTAGACAACAATGACAGTAACATTTCTAATGTCAAATAAGCATTTTTTTTAGCTAAAAAAGCGTTATATACAGCCAAGTTTTGTGTATTTTTATATTTTAAGAAGACGATTTATTTGTATATAAAAAAGATGTTGACTCTTAGGCCAATACTTACCTACCTGTACTTAGAGAAGATAATAAAATTTATAATAATCATATCTATCGTACTTAGTCCTCTCTAATTTATTATCTATACTAATATTATAAAGCGGAAGAGTTTGTTTGTTTGTTTGTTTGTTTGTTTGTTTGTTTGTTTGTTTAAACGCGCTAATCTCAGGAACTAATGGTCCGATTTGAAAAATTCTTTTTTTGTTGGGTAGTCCATTTATAGAGGAAGGTTTTAGGCTATATAACATTACGTTCCGACAACCATGCGGACGAAGTCGCGGGCACAGCTAGTCCTTAATAAAATTCATAATACGAGTATGTATAGCAGTGAAAGTATTTGGTATGCTGCTATGTATTTATTTATATATTAACAATGAGTTATTGCACTGTTTTGATATAAAATAATTAATAAAATATATGCAAGGGAATTTTCCGTGACGGCCGATTTGACAGGTTCGATATGAAGGGGCCATCCATGCGCGCGCACTGTTAGACGTGCGCTCGACGATGTCGTCATCTCTATGAGATTATTTACAAAGAAGGTTGGCGTACGGCAGGTCCGATACGCCACATTACTCCCCCGCTGAGACCGGTTCACGGTCGATAGTGCTGAAGATGAGCGGGGAATCTGACTACACGTCCGCTCCTTGTCCGTGGAGGATCCTTTTCTTCAGGTGCTGAAGAAGGATGGACGGTTGTCTTGTTTGAAGTTTTATTATCATCTAAAGTAAGATACGCTGGCTTCAGTCTGTCTACAGTGACAGTAATTTCTTTGCCCTGGACTTCAATTTTGTAGGCTTTGGCTCCTCTGTGCAGTACCTTATATGGGCCGACGTATGGCGATTCAAGGGCTCGTCTTTCAGGGCCCCGGCGTAGAAATACGTAATCCGACGTATGTATGTCCTTTGGCACGTAGAAAGTTTTGTTGCCGTGATTTGATGTAGGCACAGGAGACAATCCAGCCATGTGTTTCCTTAGGCGTGACACGTAGTCCACAGGATCCAGATGACTGGCTGAAGATGGAGTAAAGAATTGCCCAGGTAGTCTCAGAGGCTCGCCGTAGACCATCTCAGCAGCCGACGCGCCGAGGTCCTCCTTCCAAGCTGCTCGTATGCCCAACAGCACAAGAGGGAGGGTTTCTGTCCACTGCGGGTTGTTGTGGCACATGATGGCTGCCTTCAGCTGGCGATGGAGACGCTCCACCAGTCCATTGCACTGCGCATGGTAGGCAGTGGTGGGGCGATGTTCTGCACCAATCAGTCGCGAAATGGCTTGAAATAGGTGTGACTGGAACTGCTGTCCTCTGTCGGTAGTGATGGTGGAAGGACAACCATGGCGCGATATCCAGTTGGATAAAAAGGCACTGGCACAAGTTTCTGCAGTGATGTCCGCCAGGGGATAGGCGTCAGGCCAGCGGGAAAAACGGTCGACGACGGTGAGGCAATATTTATACCCTTTGGAAAAGGATAAAGGACCAATGAGATCAAGATGAACGTGGGAAAAACGTTCTGAAGGTACAGGAAAAGTTTGAAAAGGGGAAGAGAGATGACGGGAGATCTTGCTTCGTTGGCAATCTGTGCATTGCTGAGTCCAGCGGGTGCAGTCCTTGCGCAACCCAGGCCAAATGAAGCGTTCGGCGATGAGTTGAGCGGTTGCCTTGGTTCCGGGGTGGCTCAAACCGTGCATCTTCTCGAAGACTTTCCTGCGGTAGGAAGGGGTTAGGTATGGACGTGGGTGATTTAATGAGATGTCGCAGTATAAATTGTTCTCAGGCAGTTTCTTGAGGATGAGGGATGATTTCTGCCTTAACAGGTCTTGCAGTTCAGGGTCTTGCTCCTGATCTCTTGCAAGATCTGCGAAGTTGATGAAAGATGAAATTTGTTCAATGCGGGACATAGCGTCAGCGACGACATTGTCAGAACCGGATATGAATTTGATGTCAGTGGTGAATTGTGAAATGTAATCGAGGTATCTGAACTGTCTGGGTGAGCATCCGTCTCTTTTGGTGGTGAAAGCGAATGTGATGGGTTTATGATCTGTGTAAACCGTGAACACTCTAGCTTCCAGCATGTACTTGAAGTATCGGATGCCTTCGTAAATAGCCAACAACTCTCGATCATATGGGCTATACTTCTTTTGTGATGACGAAAGTTTGCGGGAAAAGAAACCGAGAGGCTCCCAGCTGCCGTTGTTGTTCTGCTGCAAAACTGCACCAATGGCTCCGTCGGATGCATCAGTGAACAATGCCAGTTCTTTGTTGACATCTGGATGTGCAAGAAGTGCAGCTTGAGATAGGCAGTTTTTGCAAGCGTTGAAAGCTGATAACATTTCTTCCGTCATGTTAATGGAAGTAGCTCCTTTGATATTGCCAGTGAGGGCTTTGTCGAGCGGTGCTTGAAGTTCAGCAGCTTTTGGTACGAATCTGCGATAGTAATTGAACATGCCCAAGAAACGTCGAAGTTGTTTAGCTGTTGACGGAGGAGGATAGGCTTGTATACTTTCTACCTTTTCTGTTAAGGGCTTGATACCATCTGTGGAAACAGAATATCCTAGGAACTGTATTTCCTCAACGCCAAAAACGCACTTGGACACGTTAATCAGTAAGCCGTAGTCCTTGAAACGCTCGAACAAGATTTCCAGGTGTTGGAGGTGTTCCTCTTCAGACCTGCTAAAGATCAAGGTGTCGTCCAAATATCCGTACGCGAAATCCAAGCCTTGCAGTACTTCATCGATGAACCTTTGAAAGGTTTGAGCTGCGTTTCGTAGACCAAATGTCATGTACGGAAATTCGAAGAGCCCGAACGGTGTTGTGATGGCATTTTTCGAAATATCAGCTTCTTCGACTGGGATCTGATTATACGCCTTGATCATGTCAATTTTCGAGAAGATCTTGGCACCTGACAGCTGGTAAGTGAAGTCGTTGATGTGCCTAATTGGGTAGCGGTCTGCAATTGTTCTCGCATTGAGAGCACGGTAATCACCGCATGGGCGCCAGCCATCGTCTTTCTTACGAGCGAGATGGAGTGGGGACGACCATGAGCTTTCCGAACGTCGTGCTGTTCCATTCTGCAACATAGCATCAAACTCCTGCTTTGCGATTTTTAGGCGGTCAGGGGCCAATCTGCGAGGACGAGCTGCCACTGGAGGTCCTGGAGTCGTGCGGATGTGATGTTTAGTATTGTGCTTGGGTTCTGTGGGCCTACCTGCTGGCGTGGTGAGGGTTGGGTACTGCTTCAGCAAGTCCAGGTATTTGGAGTCACCGCTGATGGTCTTGACTGCTTCGGTCTCTGGCGAAGTGCTGTGACGACATGGGACTGTGATCCAAAGCGTTGTGAGTCCGTCAACCAGTCGATGTTGTCGGCAGTCTACCAGAAGATTGTAGTGCTGTAAGAAGTCAACTCCTATGATGGGCCTGGATACCTCAGCCACGATGAAGCGCCAGCGGAAGTCTCTACGCAGGCCAAGATCAAGGCACAAATCCAGAAATCCGTACGTATTAATACGGGTGTTGTTCGCTGCATACAGCTCATACGTAGTACGAGGACGGAACCCTTTGGCCATCGATTTGGGGAATACGCAGAGGTCAGATCCTGTATCAATGAGGTACTCTACCCGGGTCTTCCTGTCGACGACGAAGAGGCGGCCGTTTCCTTGCGGGCAGTCATTTGCCGCCACTAGTGGCTGCCGCTGGAGTTTTCCGGCTTTTTATATGCGCAGGGCGTTGTGCATTTGAAGGCCGCAGCACCAAACTTGCGGTGGTAAAAACATAGGCCATTACCACGTGACCGGGATCGCGAACTAGACCGATATCGTCTGAAGTTGGGCCGACTCTCTCGCGTGGCTAGCTGCTGTACTTGACTGCGCAGCTCCTCTATTTGCTTGGCCATACTCTCCATTATACCTAAATACGGGTCAGCTGAAGAAGTTGTTGGTCTGACGTCACATACCTGGGAAGCGGGCGAGGCGATAGCGATTACTTTATCAGCCAAATCAGCTAATTTCTCTAGTGGTGAGTCGGTCTGCGACGCAATAATTGGCTGTATTTGCGAAGGTAAGCCATTACACCATACCGTGCGTATAAATTCGTCTGAGATTTGAGGGCCCGCCAGATGTCTTAAGTGCCTTAAGAACTGCGAAGGTTTACGATTGCCCATTTCTTCTTTATTCAGGAACTGTAAGATTTTTTCCTCTCTTGGGGCTGACATACGCTTCACCAACTCTCTCTTGAGCGTTTCGTATTTATTCTCTTTGGGCGGGTTCTCAATGACATCTGCGACTTCAACGGCATACTGATGTTCTAAGTAACTACACGCAGTATAAAATTTGGTAGTATCGGCTGTTATACCGGCTAATATGAATTGACCTTCTAATTGTGCGAACCATAGGTTTGGGCGGTCAGGCCAGAATGGCGGAATTTTGACGCCGACTTTAAATGTTTGTTGAAATGTACCTTGAGTTGGTTCGGCCGTTGGGATTCCAAAATTTTCATCCTTTTCCATCTTCGCGAAGTACGGTTGCGGGATCACGTCGGGGTCACCAATATAGCAGTGAAAGTATTTGGTATGCTGCTATGTATTTATTTATATATTAACAATGAGTTATTGCACTGTTTTGATATAAAATAATTAATAAAATATATGCAAGGGAATTTTCCGTGACGGCCGATTTGACAGGTTCGATATGAAGGGGCCATCCATGCGCGCGCACTGTTAGACGTGCGCTCGACGATGTCGTCATCTCTATGAGATTATTTACAAAGAAGGTTGGCGTACGGCAGGTCCGATACGCCACATATGTATCTACTTACTTATAAGTACCTAGTCATATCTATCTATAATCTTATCCCAACGGGGAAAAGTGCAAACACAAATCACGCTATCTCGACCTGTTCGACGCTGTTTTCTCTCCACCTCGCTCCAGCTGAGGCCCTGTTTCTTCACCTCCGCCAAAGATAATATAATTACTAACGTACCTAACGTGCGAAGCCATGACTCACTCGCAGCAAACATAGTCAAATAACTATTATATAATACGTCTTTATCTGTTTTAGGTAGACAGCCAGACCACGATTAGAAAGAAAAATGCAGCAAAATAGTGATGGGTTGCAACTACCCGCATCGCTTAACGAATTAAGTACTTAACGTTTTTCTTTTAAAGACCTTAATGGAAGGAAGATAACTATTCAGACGATTTTTGTAGTTTACAGCCGGGACCAACGCTATACGTGCCTTCCTAAGCACAGTAGAGCAGCTCGAGAATTTTTATGCCACTTGTTGTAACTTACGAAAGCGCTAAATGCGTACTTCCGCCGGGCCACCGAGATTCTTAGTCTGATTGGCTGTAAGCACAAGCGCCATAAAAATATCTCAAACTTTTCCTTGCTTGGAAGGCACGTTAGGCCATTAGTCGCGGGCGTCGCGGCTGTTATCATTTAATAGGTACCTAACTGTCGTGGTTCTTTAATCAGTCCTTGGCAGCTTGAAAAATCTGACACCAGACGTGTTGGTCACTTACACAACTAAAAAGAATAACTGCTTCATAATTATTGTGCTTCCACACTGCTGTTAAACTTGTTTACAAACATTAGTAAACTAGTAGTAGTAGGTACTAATATTGTTATTACAAGTATAATTATTTATAAATATTATTTAAATTATTGTTATTCATAACAGTATGTTTTATTTAAGTTTATTATGTTACAATTGATCCCGTGTCGTAGGCGATTTACGAAACACAAGCTAAACAAATCTTGATGAATAAACATCAATGAGACCTCTCGAACCCATCTGGCCAGCGTAGAGAGTAGGCCAAATCCTCTGACTGCTCTGGCTAATATATGGCTCTGGCAGTACCTACAGAGGGTCGTGCTCCTGCAATGGAGACTAAAAAAGACCTGATAATGATTAGGTATGTTAGAAATTTTTTGTAAACATTTTTAAGTTTAGCAGCGTTGAAGCACCAATAGACCTCAGCGTGGCGTAACACAGTTTACGCTGTATTTTCTTGAGGTTCTAGGGTCGGTGCTCACGCGAGAGTTGCAGGTCTCAAGCTGTGTGGAGTAAAGCTGAAACTTTTGTGGTCGCTTGATGTCTACCGTGAAAATGATTCTAAAAGTAGCTCAGTTTTTTTGCCCTATACCTAGCGAAATATAGTACTTCTTCTTCGTCTAAGCGCGTTCCCAGTTGTATCCTCAGCTGTGCTGCTTCGGAGCCTGGGGTGCGCTTTCTCGCTTTTCTTCTCCAAATATTTCAATGATCACCCAAGGATGCCAAAGACCTTGCGTAGTGGAGAACGACCGGCCGCCTGCCTGACGTCAACCCTCCTTGGGAATGCAATTGTAGCACGAGATGTTTGTGCTTAGTCCTTTCGTCGCCTCTTACGACATCCACAGGAAGAGATGGAGTGGTCCTATTCTAACCTGAAACCACACGGGTAAACTATAGCGAACTATAATACTATGGAAACATAATCAAGTGCAAAAATTACCACACAAAAAGTCCATTCAAGTAGCGGGACTTAAAAACTACTTTTTTTCCGCCAATACCGTTGCTACAAGCCAATTGCTGGTTTAATCAGTGGCTACTGTGTGTATCTACCTACTAATGAACAGCCACAAGTGGGATTCGAACCCATACTGATAAAATCTGTACCACGAGTGCACGACCAACCATAATATACTTACAGAATGTCTCAAAACGGCGAAATAGAATGTTTCGTATGGGCTACCTACGTAGGCTGCTCCGCCATCATTGTGTGTGCGAGCAGCTGTGCGTGTTTGTCGTCCGAACCAAATATCATTGGTGAAACGAAAGCAGGTAGGTAAAATAAATATAAATATATAAGGACAAATTACACTAATTAAGCTACCCCCAAAGTATCACTATATTTTATGATAAATTCATATATAGATAAACATCCAAGACCCAGGAAAATTTGAAAAAGGCCATTTTCAACTTGCCCTGGCTAGGAATCGAACACAGAGCCTCCGGATTAGCGGTCTAGCGTGTTAACCATTACGCCACGGAGGTAAACAGGGTCTAAAGTGAAAATATGTGATGTAAATATTTCTACGCGCCGGCTCAATAATAATGAGTCATGCTAAAAGTTAGCTAGCAACAGTTGGTTACTATTGATAGCACCTGAGGAGCCAACTCCTTAGGAGTTGGCATTGAGTAAATGACGATAGTTCCTATCCTATCTACTCCTACTGCATGATCTAATGCAGAACTAGTTAAATCTTTGTATTTGAAAACAAGATACAGATACACTATCACGTCTTTATCCCTAACGGGGTAGACAGAGCCTAGGGCGGTAAAGCCCATCAGGCCACTTTTAGCGTGGTGGCCATAAAGGTGGAAAAGGGAAATCATAATAGTGATGGGTTGCTAACCGCGTCGCCTATTCATATTAATCAGATTCTCGCCCATTTGAAAACAAACTGATGAAAATGATTATTTCAGAACGGCAGACAAAGATTAGTCTGCCCCATTAGGGATAAAGACGTGATAGTATATCCAGAACGGCGAAATACTCCTTGAACTGCATGCTCAGTCCGATATGCTACGACCGGCTTACTCAGTAATAAGAAATAGGCTTTTTAAATTTCCAAAACAAATTGAGCAATTTTCTTCAAAATTCCATTTAAGATTTTCATTTCAAAACAATCCAAGGAAGTAAAACAATTATATCCTCGGAAAAATGTTCCGCGCCAGGGATTGCGCAAGCGCATACTCTCCAAGGAAGTCCATACTTTCTCCTACTTCTGTGGATTATTTCGCCTTTCTGAAACACTGCGTTGTTAACAATATAGCTTAGGATAGGGCTGCGTAGGCTGGTCGGCCATCACCTCCAGCACCTGTGTTAGTCGTCCGGAACCTGCGGCCAGTTGGTCGTTGCACCTCATGACGTGCCGGGTGCAGGATTCCCTAGAAACCGGAGCTGGCTCAAAACCGTCGGCTCAAAAATGACTTGTGCTATATATAGCGGCGCGCGGGGCGGGGCACGCCCGGCGCGGCGCGCGCGCCCGCGGCCGGCCAGAGCCGCCTCGGTCGCCGCGGACTCCACATTCCAACGTCGCTGTGCTGCCGGTGTAGCTACCAGTGCGAGTGACTGACTGACCGTCTTCTACACGTGCGACGTAAGTGCCAGTGACCAGTGATAGTGCTCGTGAACGTGGAAAGTTGGGGTTGTTGTGAGGGGTGGGTCTAAAAATACGCGCGCGCGGTTAGCGCCCAAAGAGGCGCGCGCGGAAATAGCAGCGCCTTGTATAGCGGCCGGATTGCGTTACAGCAGGAAACGGAGCTACGCGAGTTGTTCAACTTTTACACATTTTACACGATACACATATTTTTTATAAACTTTTTTGTGAGAGTAGTAAAAAAACAACAAATACAAATAAAAGCTATCACAGTAATATCAATTTTATGAAACAAGAATGTATTTTTGATAACACTATATGAAATACAAAAATAGATCTGTGTTATACGAAAAACGTAAGTAACATTGAGAAAGCTAAAAATAGAAATTTTGTATTGATCGAAGTAAAAAACCTAAAAAAAATATTATTAAAAATATGCAAAATTTCAGTTATTACAAGTCTAATTAGGGAAAAATACCTATGTAAAATTAAAAAAAGGAAAAATAATAAAACCAGTCCAAATAAAGATAAACCTGAACTTACTACACAAATATCATACCTTAGCTAGCATTTTTTTTTTTATAAAAAAAAGTATATTTTTTTAAAGTGTGTGTAAAAAGTAAAAAAGAAAATTCTGCGACAATTCGGACTGAAAATGTTATAATTCCTTACAAATCTACCTCTAAAAACACAATGTTTTAAAAACTAAAGAAATGTACATTAAAAAACCATTTGTGTACTAGATTTTCTTTTTTTATTTAAAAAATATGTATAATCTATGGAAGGTCATTGATAAATCCCTCTTTTTACGTTATAAAAATAATCAGTAAATCAACAAATAATTCGACGATTAAAAAATATTTTTAAAAAAAATCCACAACCCAAAAAAAAGAGGTCCTTCAAAAATCCTCTAAAATCAATGAAAATCATGCTCGTTCTAATAAAATTCAAGGCCCGCGTAATCCGAGTCCTGGGCCGCATTCAGTTGTATGTAAAATCCAATTTTACACTTTCTTTGAACGAGTGCCAGCGGCTCCGTAGGTGTGCTAAATGGCACGAAAGATAAAACCGCCGAAAATAACCGCGCTTCATAAACAATAAGCACGTTTTCCTTGTCCACGTAACGCCCACGCGCATTTTTTCGTGGACTTGGCAAGTTGTCAAAATGCAATGGAACTTGGAATTCACAAATATTCTAAAATTTTCAACATGATATAATTGGGCAGGATATATTTATTAAGTCATTCATTACCGAAAATGCAGGAATAATAAATTTCGAAGTGCAACCTTGTCACATAATAGTTAATTAAATAGCGGTTTATTTACATCGGCTACTTATAGACAAACTTCTTCAGTTGTATCCAATATGGCCAAAAATAAGCCGTCTAGGTTTGTTTGAATTATATTATAATTAAACTGAAACAATAACCAATGCATCTTATAAATATAAAATACTTATATCAACATTTTACTCAAAACGCAGTTACCTTTGAAACGTTGCCAATATAGCAACAAATCTAATTGATTCCTCATATTGTTGATTGAAATACGTTTAGTTTGGCCAAGATATCTGTAACACCTGACATAAGTATAATGAAGACTTTATAACCAGAGACGCAAAAGAAGCACACAGATTAGAATCTTACTCTCATCCTAGTTTCAATCTATGTCAAAAGTTTCTTTACGGCACGGTGAATTGAAAAAATCTCTTGTAAACCATTTATTTCATTCAGTCCGTAAATCAGAGACGCAAAAGAAATATACAATACACAGATCAGAAGCTCACTCATCTTAGTTTCAATCTGTGCCAAAAGTTTCTAAACGGCTCGGTGCATTTAAAAAATCTCTTCTAAACCAATTTTTCATTTACAGACTTAATAACCCATCAACATGTCTGACGAGGAAGAATATTCGTAAGTATATATTCCTACATAACAACTTAATAATGAACATAAGACTCAGAAAAACAATGACACACATTCAAAACAAATTTTTACTGTAAATCCATCCCTGTGGTCTAACTTTTAGTCCCCGTACGATCCCAGTAGTAGTCAACATTTGTGTGATATCTGTGCCCTGTTGTTGTACGTACCTAACCTGTGTCGTTTTAACCTCCCTTCTGTTCCACAGTGGCTCCGAGGAGGAGGAAGTAGAAGAAGAGGTTCCGGAGACGTAAGTTCCTTCACTCTACCGTCGTCACTTCCGTCTATATCTTCCAAAATTTAGTTCTCTTTAGATTCTGTTTGCGTTTTACCACTTCAGCTTTTCTGGGCCTGGTTTCTCTGCCTTGGCAAATCTACCATTTCGATTAGAGTAAAAGAGAATCTGAGTCTATGCAGGTTTTAGTTGGCGTCTGACAGTGTGGACGATTTGAGGCATGGCCGCGAGTTTTGATCCCCAACTTGGAAATCCCAATTCTTGGGCTTGTTGCACGCCATCACCAACCCCTTTCTCTCTTTTGTTGCAGGAAGTAAGTGGCGTGCCCTTTTGGTTGATCCGGCACTCACACTCGCTTATCGTTTAGGCTAAGTCTAGTCGCGACCCTAACGCTTTTAATGCTTGTCGTCGCTTCTCTTACTTTCAGACTCAAATAACATTAGGAGCTGCTGCTGCGATGTAAGCTTCACTAATACCACTTCTCCATAGCGATGGGACTTGAGTACCGAGATCAGTTTATGATGAGTACTGATTTTCTATTTTATCAACAGCATTTGTGACTGATTTGAATAGTGTGTGGTCTCGTTGCGATTAACTTATGAAGCTTATTGTATATTATTGTCTATATTCTGTTAATTTTTTACTTGGTTAAATTATAATCGATAATATTTCTATTTCCCGCTGCTGTCATCGTTTGGAACATGAAGACCTGCTCCTAAACCAGAGTAAGTACACAAACTCTTTGAATATTGGGTATCGCTTTGCTTTTGGCCGACGGAATCTATATTGTGGTCATACATTGGAATGATTGGCATTACATTAACATACCTACCAGTTGTATCTGGATGAATGTTAGGCAAATCACTCATAAATTGTACGAAGATTCTACACCAGTATGTAATGAAAACGGCTTGCAAAGCAGTGTGGTGTCATGCGCAAAATTAATCGTCTCACCGCTTAATTTGTTTTTATTTGATCGCCCCTGGATAGGACTTTACAAAATTAATAAAAAAAAGAAACTGTCCACAGGTAAAATCAAAGTTGTTTTAAAGCGAAGGGGTACTGTGCTATTGATGTAGAACTATGCGAAAGATGTAGAGGCTGATTGTTGTTTTCTGTTTCTAGGAGTAGACCATCGATCGCGTAAGTTGCACCGCTATCCGTGGTGTCACTAACTATAATCCTATCATTAACTTAAGTAGGCACGGGCGCGCGTTTTCACGTATACAAATTACCGGTTAATTTACAGGTTGGGAAGTTAATTTCTTTAGCTTTCTTTACAGAATTTACAAATTGTGTACTTATTTTTTTCATTTGAATGTAAGAAACTTTATGTTAAATTGAGTTCTGTTCAAAAAGTTACCTAGTACGAAAAACATTCAATACACCGGATATCGCGATAGTTACTAGGCCAACTAATTTTATGCAGTGGTCTAGTTACCTTCGTGGATTGCATTCTTGCTTCCCATGAGGCAAAATAGTTAAGTCATAAAGTCTTGTAAAAAAATGAACAGATGACCGATGTTGACGAGAAATCGCGCGAACTAGGAGATCTATTTCTGTCGGTCGGCAAGCAATCTATTTCGGACGAACAGCGCCGCGCCCGCGCCTCTGAGCAAGATGTCGGTCAGCGCACATGTCGCCGCGACCTATTCCTAGATATGCATGAGAGGAATAGCATGATATCAGCATGATTACCTATTTCCATCGACATAAAAAAAAACTATGGACTTCTGGTTTGCAAGAAAATTCACAAAAAAGTCCAGTCTGAAAATCCGAAACGATATTGACTGTAAAAAAAAAGCTGATGATAAATATGGTTGTATTTTAAAGGCCAGCTAGAAGTACATAGATTTGTTATTAATTGCCTATATCTTATTATGTGTATATGTATTACATGCCCATGGTAAATGTTATACCACTAGCAACTCCTGACAACAAATCATATCAAGTATGATGTACACATGCTTAAGATAATATATAATGCCACAACATAATTCAATAATAATAAGATTATTAGAGTTAATATTAATGGTCCGTCAGCTACATGTGATATAAGTAAATTCAAATAATCAAGTAGCATAAGAAGTGTTAACGTTAACAGGTGTCGTATGTTTTCAAATACAAACAAAGCTAAAATTTTAACGAAATGTACAGTACTGAACACAATCCCTGCTTAGACGCTGATGGATAAGCGTATAAGCAGAAATATCCCTAACGAGCAAAAAAAGAATAAACCCAGTCATCGTAACAATATTATTGATGTATGTTAACCGTTATAACAACGGTTTTCTAACCATAACACATTGTGAGGCATCGAATATGTGTTAATCAAGTTTTCATGATTACAGGGGTGAGGGAGATCCAGAATTCATCAAGGTAAATACAACAACTTATTTATTAGAAATTTTGTAACTTTTCACGCAAAGATCACTTTTGCTCAATAAATAAACAACAAAATCTTTAACCTACTTATTTTTTTTTATATTAAACAAATTTGCAATTTAGTTCAAATAACGATAATCATTATTATACATTTATCAATTGGACTTTAGCTAAAACTTTTAGCAACTAAAGACCTCATTGTGATTACAGCGTCAGGACCAGAAGCGGTCGGATTTGGACGAGCAATTGAAGGAATACATCAACGAATGGCGCAAACAACGGGCCAAGGAGGAGGAGGAGCTCAAGCGCCTCAAGGAGAAGCAGGCTAAGCGCAAGGTATGGTTTTGTTTACCTTGACGATGTATTTGTAAATAGCAATTAGGTAAGAGACCTTTAGTGTAAATTTTTTAAAAATGCTAAAGAACAAACATTTTATGGAAAATGTAGAGGAAGAAATTAATGTGGATTACATACTTAATTTTGTTGATATAAATACGAATATAATATATAACTTTTAATAATAACTGTCATTTTGTGGTAATAATTTATATAAAGATGCAAGTCATACATTTATGACATTGAAATCTAAATTTTCTATCTTTAATCTTTAATAGGTATCTCGCGCTGAAGAGGAGAAGCGCCTCGCTCAAAAGAAGAAGGAAGAAGAAGAGAGGAGAGTCCGCGAGATTGAGGAGAAGAAACAGCGCGACATTGAAGAGAAGAGGCAGCGGCTCGAGGAGGCCGAGAAGAAGCGCCAGGTTATGCTCCAGGCCATGAAGGAGTCCAGCAAAACCGGACCCAACTTCACCATTCAAAAGAAGAGCGATAACGTAAGTCGATTTTTTGACATGGAGTTGTAAGCTTTAACATTTTTTTGACTAATTCATCAACCCTAAGTAATCATTTTCTTTTACCTTATACGTAAAAGAGATACGAGTGATACGTATCTGTATCTTTTTTACTCAGAACGCCATCTAGCGTTTGTTTAAACATATCATAGGATTGGTTCTGGTCACCCTTTCGATTGCGGACGTCAGACGACAGTCGCTCTGTGTAAAACCAGTAACCTCATCAAATCACCTAGGTTAGGTAGCAGACCCCGGGCTCTGAAGCGTTACCGCTGAGGATGCAACCGAGAATACGCTCGGGTGATGATGATCTTTTTTACTCAGAGTTCGTTACTTGTTTAGTTATTCACACTTATTTAATTTCTCTGAATGTGTTTCGCTTCAATAGAAACGTGTTGTAATTTTACAATACATACAGCTCATTTAAACGTTTTCCACTATTGTCATAAATATAATAAAAACATTCAACGAGAATAGTGTAATAAACTTTAGTTGTTTCTTTACCAAACTAATGGTTTGTTGTATCACAATCCTTTTCAACAGTTCGGCTTGTCCAACGCTCAACTGGAACGCAACAAGACCAAGGAGCAGCTCGAGGAGGAAAAGAAGATCTCCCTGTCCATCCGCATCAAGCCCCTGAACATCGACAACCTCTCCACAGATAAACTGAGGATAAAGGCGCAAGAACTCTGGGACTGCATCGTCAAGCTCGAGACCGAGAAATACGATCTCGAGGAGAGACAAAAGAGGCAGGACTACGACGTGAGTACACATATCTACTAAACCTTTCTCTCTTTGCACCTCTAACTTTGGAGATTCATTGTTCATTTCATTGCTTTTATCAATCGTTTTAATTTACATTGACAAGTCTTGGACTGAAATTTTTAAAATGGTTACATTAGGTTTTATTTTTTGTTGTCTACCCAGCAGCTCATGAAATCGTTTAATGCTAAATAAAATGTTATTTTCTCAACAGTTAAAAGAGCTCAAAGAAAGACAAAAGCAACAGTTGAGACACAAGGCCCTGAAGAAGGGTCTCGACCCCGAGGCACTCACAGGAAAGCACCCGGTAAGATACTCGTATAATAGAATGTTATATACCTATACCCTTCAGAATATCGATATAACACAGGCTTATCACAAATCTTTGCTTTGGCGTACCACAAGGCTCCATATTTGAACCAGTATTTATTAAAATAAAAAGCGAACTGAAGTCTCGAAAATAAACAATAAAGGGATTTCATGCCCCAAGCCATATCAACAAGATAAGTCGTGGCAGTCGGTAAGACGTAACTTTATTTAAAAGCCATAAGCAAACACGGATAAAAGTCTAACTGTGGATTTAACTTTACCTATTTTGCAAAATAAAGTTCAACTTTAAGAAACTACTTTTACCCAGGTTCCTAACAATAGTTTGTATTTATTTCAGCCCAAAATCCAAGTAGCGTCCAAATACGAGAGGCGTGTGGACACACGGTCATACGACGACAAAAAGAAGTTATTTGAAGGTGTAAGTATTAATATACACGTGAATAACAAGCACACAAAACGCATAAGTATTCAACAAAACACATATATACACTGTAAGAGCGGACAGATAGGTAAATTGAAATAAAAACGATAGAGGCACACTATAAAATTCAAGATTAGACACCTGTCTTATTCATCCTACATTTTCGGAAGTATAGAATGTATTTTCCTTGACACTATTAAAGAGCTAAGCTCGCAGCTCAATTTCAATTCAAAAAGAAATGAAAATGACGACTATTTTCATGTCTAGACACTAGAAAACAGGTTTATTAAAACATGGAAAACAATATCCATTAACAAAGCAAAACTACGGGCGGGTCAAGAAGGATAGTCACCTTGAATTAGACCATTCAATTTCGTAATACTTGACCGCTCAACCACTGCTGTCCCAATAATATTTCACAATAAGAAAAATGGGACGCAACACACTCGTTATTAGTATGTTTCGAAAAACAGTCAGTTATTTTCGTACATGGTTATTTAATGGTTGATGTAATCACAGCAGGCGAAATGGGGTCAGATAAATATAGTAGCAGACTGTAAGGGCCACGAGAATGTTCGTCGGAAACGTTCATTATTGTTCTGACAGAAGTAAAATTTTTCGTAACAGAGTTTTCAGCAAGGGGCAAGACATTACAAGCTATTAGTCTTAAAATTATTAGGTCTTGACTATGCATTAGAAACAAAACTTTAAGAAAAATAAAGTGACCTTGAATGCTATAGGCACCTTCAAGCGACCAGCAATTAGGAAGTCGAACTGATTTCGAAATTATTAATACATAATGAAAAAAAAAGCATGAATTGCATTTGTGACTGATTTTGAACTCAAGGAGAATTGGCAAATGTCAAAGTATTCAAGGTCAAAGGACAAGATAGACAAGTTTATAGTTTTTTTGACGATATTATTTACTGGGAAGGAATATTAAATGTTGTCATTCAAATGCAGGGCTACGATAACGCATTAGCCGAGATGATGGATAAGATGTGGAATGACAGGATGGACGAATTCATGAACCGAACTAAAAGTAAGACTCGGTACACCCTCGACGCACGTCTTCGTGGCATGTTGTTGTTACCCGAAGAACCATACCCAGATACATTGAAGGATACTGGATTTATATCATTTTCACGTGTTGGGAATGAGAGACTATGTTATCCTGCAACCCCATTTAGACAGATTGATTTCGTCTTCCGTCACGATGACTGCGCGTAATTTAGAAACATTCTCTTTTTATTTATGTCAACCTGGCCACATAGCATGGCGTTGTAGATAAACTGTCGATAAAGTATACATCGCGCGACGGGCTAGTAAAATATCGCCAGACAAGTCCGCCACGCGATATAAACTGACGAAAGATCATCTACAATACCATGCTACGGGGGTTACTGGGTTATGTCTAGTAAATATTATATCACTCAAAGACTGATTATTTATTTATTTATTAAAACTTTATTGTTCCACAATAATAATTGTTTACAATTGGCGGACTTAACGCTAATAGCGTTCTCTCCCAGTCAACTTATTGTTATGTCTTGGAAATTATTACATTAGGTGCAATGTACATGGAGACGAAACCATTCTAAGCAATCGTACATTAGCTGCTCTAATTGAAAGCAAAATTTTTGTACCCGAGTAAAAACGCAGTTCGCTATCACTGAATAGATATATAATAGAATAAAATGCTATTATTTCAAAAGAAAATGCAAATATTATTGGTATATTAAATCGCTATATCGAATCTTCATGGCAGCTGATGTATCAAACATTTCGAAATAAATAAATCGTATCTATGGTTGGTTAAACTCCACATCCTGTGTTAACAATTAACGCGATACGCACGAGCCCCCGTATATCCTGTTTAACCTATATTGACCCTAGTGTTTGTTCCCCTTCCCTTAGGACCTAGAGAAATTGAACAAGGACTTCCTTGAGAAGGTCTGGCACGAGAGGGCTGATCAGTTCGGAGGCAGACAAAAGGGTAAGTACTATCTATAATAGAATGGGATCAAAAAACAACAGAGTAATTTATTTATTTTTTTCAAATTTTATTACGTATTTGTTGTTTTTGTGTAATAAAGATATCAAACAAACAAATATATCCTTACATGAAATTTTGATATCTTCATGAAATGACAAAAACAAAATATTAATTTACAAATTCAATAAGCAAAAAAATATCTGTAAAGTAAAAAGAAATCTTTATTAGAAAAGATACGAATACACAATCAAATTCTCTCTATTCTACTCTAGATCGGTCATTTTGGAAATTCTTGGGAGAGGCCTATGTCCAGCAGTGAACGTTATGCGTCTGAAATGATGATGATGATGATGACACAATCAAATATTTTCTCTTTGTAATATTAGTCTAAATGACTTTTATTAAATATCTTGAAAGTAACTTTGTCTAAGTGCGTTCGATGAACTGGTTTGCAGACTGTCAAAGCGCTACAAATATGGCGTCCCAAAATAGTTGGCGCTGCTTTTGTGGGCAGTGCCCCACAAACGCAGCAAACCATTTGAACTCACGAACTGAAACAAAATGAGAGCTAAAGAGTGAAACAAAATTCAAAAAACTTATGTTTTCACTATTTTTTTCTTCACATTTGCAACAAAACTTATCTAGGGTAAAATTTAACCCTCAGCCAAGCGTTTCGAGCTTTGTTTCGAAGCCATACAGTCCAAGTTAAATGGATACTAACATTTTATATGAATTTCCAGCGAGACTGCCCAAATGGTTCGGCGAGAGGCCCGGCAAGAAGAAGGGCGAGCCTGAATCACCTGAAGGCGAGGAGGACGTCAAGGCCGTGGAGGAAGACGAGGAGCCCATTTACGAGCCTGAACCCGAGGAGGAGGAGGAAGTCGTAGAGGAAGAGGAGGAGGAAGAAGAAGAGGAGGAAGAGGAAGAGGAGGAAGAAGAAGAGGAAGAGGAATAAGTGAGTATGTTACAACATAAAGTGATAGAATGATAGTTAATGATAGAAAGCTCTGATAGAAAATACACATATTGTTAAGTGATAAATTGATATAATTGGTATATAAGCACACGCCACTTGCGGACCATCGCTGATGTGAATGTGAAATGTGCAATTTTTGAGTGCAAGCGCCACGCTCTGTGAACGCGCTGACGCTGCAAATTGTACGTGCTATGGTCCGTACAGCATGTCAGGATAGTAAGCGCTGTTGAAGACATGATAAGAAAATTTGGAGAATAAGTAAATGAGTATAATGTCACAAAGTGGAGATACTATACACGGTGATTTTACATCGGTGTTGGAACCGAAGGCCAGTTCATAAGGATCGTTAGCTAGTCGAAATAAAAATTCAGAAACAAAAAATGATGTCTAAAACTCGAAAGTAAAAACGTGAGATCAATTAGTAGCGTAACAAAGTTCGTCGTTCATCGCGCGAGTAACTACGTGAATTCGAGTTCATCGGGGTCACGCGGCGTTTTGATAAAAACGGGCGTATATACGTGGTCACGATCGAAAATAATTTTCGCATCTTTTTCATCTTATGCCGTACAAAAATTTAGATAACGTATATGGATAGGGTAATTTATTTACTATACATTTTTTTTTAAACCAATTAAAATTCAGCGTGTATACAGTATAATATACAGGCTATATATACAGACTTTTTATCCACCAGCTAACTCGATTATTAAAATCGATTAAAAAAATTCGACTTCCCATACGAATCAACGCTCAGCCAAACGGATTTTGTATGGGAGGACCAAAAATTTTTATCGATTTTTAATAACTTTTTTTATAGAAAGTAGTTCAGTATCATGGACTGAACTTGCTCCAAAAATTTAGCAGGTGAATAAAAAGTCAGCCTGTATAGTAGAACGGAAGAGTACGCGTTGGATTCACCGCATGGGAATAATCGCTCATTTCGCATTCGATTCTGATACCCTGAAGTTTGGGCTCAGCGTGACGACACATCATCGTTTTGTCTAATGAAACAATAAGATTCGTTGTTGTATTTTATAACAGCCCTTTGCACTTTCCACCTCTGAAGGTTTTGGAACCGACCACTTTTGAGAGGATCTCCCCGAATTTAACTCGTTTTACATGTTAATACGGATCATGTCAGTGTAACAAAATTTTTTTTTTCAGACTCAAAGCAAGTGAACTCACGGACAGAGCAGCGCCGCCACACGGACGGAGCGTGGAGCGTTTTGTAACCAATCCATTAACTTATCGCTATTATAAATTATTTTTATTATTTATACTGTTGATCATTCGCACGTCGCCACCACCTCATGACGTCACAATAAACTAATTTATTTCATAAGGCTGATATGTTTGTTATTTATCCCGATATTAAACCAAAACAACTTAAACGCAATAGAGATCAGAACTTTATAAGGACATCTCACTTATCCGCTACATTAGGCGGGCGCACGCGACAGGTCATCTCTGTCACAAACTATACGTGCGAAAAAGACGCAGCATCACGCGACGGAGTGTGCTATCTCTTTCGCGCGTAGTTTTTGACAGAGATAGACTAAACACGTCGCGTGCGCCCGCTTAACATAGCGGCCTCCCTAAGAAAAACCCTTAAGACCGTGCATCTTTTTCCTTCAGAGATCTTAATAAAAATGAAAAAAAAAACTTGACAAGAAAATTATAAATTCTGGTTTTTATTGCAACAAGATACAAAAACAAATATAGAAAGGCAAAATCTAAATATGCCGTCCCATTTCCAGTAATTTCTAAAGATGAGGGGGATGCAAATAGGAGACTCGGGTGTCACCTGACTTGCCCTCCCAGTACTTCCATAGTATTATAGTTAGCTGTATTGAGACGATTAGTTGTTGCCAATACTCATTTGAATTCCGTTTTTATTAGACATATATAAGCCATAAGGTCTCCATACAAGTTTAGGAGATAAATAAATAGTTGTACATTATCAATAAGAATTTTATTGGCTAGATATCTAACAACTAAGTACTTACATAAATAAGTAAATAAAAACAATACTTTATGATAAAAATTAAATCTTTATAGTCAATAGCATATAGAATTTAAGATATAATAACTAAGTAGTAATATTAGATGGAACGCCACATAATAATCACGATACGGAATAATTGATTGGGTTTTTTAATCCTTCACTTATTTTCTCGCAAATCTCTCGTCACAGGCCGAAATCTCCTAAGGTACGCGCAATATGCGTCCCCGTTCCCCGTCCCCGCACCTCTCCCCCGTTTTCGCCTCGATGACTCACGTTGGCCGTCAAGAGCCGGGGGAGAGGTGCGGGGACGGGGAACGGGGACGCATATTGCGCGTACCTTAGGAGATTCCGTTCTGTTTACTCTTACTGTATTCTGTGCTCTCGTGAAGACGCGGAATACAGTGCTAATAATTCGACTAAGTCCACCTCCCCAACCAATGCAACATATTTTTAGTTACAACTACTATAAAACATATCCAAAATACAATAGGTATTTCTGCAAATACTAAACGGTATGCTACAATGAATATACGCATCATTTTATGTAAATGCTAAAGTTAGCTATCAATTTTTTTCAACAACACACGAACAACTCTATTTCATCAAAATCAATTCGTAATTATTATGAGGCGAATTTTACCGTTCTATGTAATCACGCGGGCGTGGGCACGGGATTCTGCGCTGGTTTTTGGATAGGCTGCTTTTGCATCAGGTTGATCTTGTCACCCAGACTTAGAGCCATGCCCTGGAAATATTTGCAAATAACGTTAACCCAGAGAGTGAACATGTTTTTATTCAACCTCTCCACCATGCCGTTAGACTGAGGGTGATATGCATCAGTTGTTATTTTGTGTACTCCCAAGATATTACATAGTGGATTTCCTGTGGCTGATATGATGAAGATATTACAGACTTCTTGAAATACCTTTAATTCTAAGTTTCTCCTTTATTTCAAACTGATTTCTTAGAGCACAACGAATTGGCATATCATATATATGCCGACTATTGTGTAATTTCTTGATGAGGGAAGGCAAACACTTCTCGCCACTTGATAAAGTAGTCGATCACTCACTAAGTATTGGTATATATATTCTATACGAGATATACCTAAAATAGAGTTTCGAGTAACATTGACTATCTTTACGAATAATAGGTCGATCAATTTATTAATTTACTTATTTTAAGACATTTCTCGAAACACTGATCCTTCAAAGGCCAATTTACACTGCGCAATTTTCTTGCCTGTTGCAATGCAAACAATTTAATTGAAGCAATAGACTCAGCCGTGTGGCTCCTACCAGAGTAGAATAGGACCACTCCGAGTCTTCCCGTGGATGTCGTAGAAAGCAACTTAGGAAACACAAACAAACCAAAGCTTATAAACACCAATGAGACCTCGCCAACCCGTCTGGCCAGCGTGGAGAGTGTAGGCCAAATCCTCTGACTGCAATGCAACAGGCAAGAAACGTACACCGTGTAAAAGTGCCTTGTACGGCGCAGGCTTCGGTTTTCATCTAGGCCTACGCCATACACTGAAGAAATAATGATGTTCAGGTTGTATGATGTTATGGAGACACAAAGCCACGTCACGCAGAAACTGATTTTTTGTTGATAAGTGACATGTTATTGAGTGTGACGAGTCCTTTCTCGATCGCTGCTCGATAGTGTCTCTTTGATTGCTATTATTAGATTTAAAAAGTAAAGTAAAAACAGCTGACACACGACCTACATTGTGGGTAGCCGTGTGACGTCGAAATGTGCGAGCATGGCTCGTACAGGCCTTTACTGTGTACCACATGAAACATACCTGGCTCTTGGCCCGGATGCGCACGTGGCCCACGACGGGCGCGTTGTGTTTGTGCAGCGGGGTCTCGATGCTGAGGTTGGCGAGCGCGTCCTCGCCGAAGATGGAGCGCGCGTACAGGTTGGCGGCCATAAACCCGCATTGCCCGGATAGCGCCTGAAACCATTTTATTTTTAAAGTACACCTTACCAAATTATGTTCTACAGGCTGACTTTTTATCACCGACAAAATTTTTGGAGCAAGTTCAGTCCACGATTCTGAACTACTTCCCATAATAAGAATTATACAAAAACGAAATCATTCCGAAACAGCACAGCTAAGGATGCTAGCGGGAATGTGTTAAGATGAAGAAGAAAAGAAGAAGAAATCATTCATCATAGCTACTCAAAAAGTATTGCAAATACAATGGGTATGATGTTTACAATTTAGTAGGCAAACTAGCATACGGCCCATTTGATGGAAAGTAAACATCGAAGTCTATGGACGCGCATACTTTGTCACGTTATTTTGAGAAATAATGACTTAATGTGGTTTAAGATATCTATTACAACGATCAAAACTACTGTTTAAAAATTATCCACTTTAACCATAGCACAGGTATGGCACTTCATAGAAGCGGTGTACAATTTATGCCTAGACTGCTACAAACGAAAGTACACATCCATGCACACGTCAATGCGTGTTTGTTCGCCCGCTCTCGCCCCACGACAAGGCGAGAGCGGGGGAGAGGGGCGGGGACGGGGAACGGTAACACATATGGCAAGGGACCGCAGGAGATTCCGTTCTGTATGAAATACTCTTATTAATTCTGTGAGAGAATTAATGCTAGGGATTAATACTTGGCGAATATAGGCATATATTATATTCAAATATAGTTGAGTTAATCAATAGCTTACCTTGTCAGGTGTGAGACACTTCATGTTGGTGGACGATAGCAGGTGTTGCAGGTACTCTCGCAGGTCCGTGATATTCGTGTTGACGGCCACCTGTTACAAATAAAATGTAATTAAACACATATATCTACATGTTTAGCACATCTAGTTTCGCTATATAAAGTGTTTAAATAATAATAAATATATACGGACAAATCACTTCAACGATTTTATATTTTATAACAAATACATATATAGATAAACATCCAAGCAAGGCTCGGATACCTGGTTAAAATATTTAACCAGCTCATTAGAAACGCCATACATTTTAAAAAGCGGAATCGATATTATTTGGGTTCTGATCTAAGAACCAATAATAAGTGTTTTAGTTTGCGAAACCAGGTTAATTTCGTTCGGATCATTTTGGCTCCACCCACCGACACTCTTTACCCGCGCGCCCGCCTGTATCTTTCTTGCTTTATAAAATAAGTTCAGTTCCACTTGTCTTGAAAGGTGACGGGAAGTCCCGCCCCCAAATCGTTTGAAATTAATCCCGGCGAATATAACGCTCGCGTATCGATTTCGCTCCTAGCGAGTGTTCGTGAAAAACCTGGTTGGGGATGTTAATGAGCTGATATTTTTCGAACCGTTCCCAAGCCCTGCATCCAAGACCCAGGTCAATCTGAAAAAGATAATTTTCATCTTGCCCTGACCGGGGATCGAACCCGGGACCTCCGGTGTGCCAGCCTGGCGTGATGACCACTAGGCCACAGAGGTCGTCATATTAGGTTAGGACGTCACCTTGTTCTCCCACTCGAACTCGGCCCACATCTGGCGGAAGTCGGCGTCGCTGCAGGCGGCCGGCTGGATGTAGTCCACGATGTCGATGTGGATGTCGTTCAGCACCACCACGCCGCGGTCCATGGACGCGCCGCTCACTTCGTACACTAAAACATAACATTCATTTTCAGCGTGCCATCACATCGCTCGGTGGCTCGGTGGGAGTACGCATTACTAGCGCTTGCGCATGATAAGCAACACCGTGCGTGGTCTGCAGTTTGGATGGGTGACCACAAGTGGCATATAATTTTCTCGAGCTCCTCCGTGCTTTGGAAGGCATAAATTGTCAAGCCGTTGGTCCCGGTTGTAATCATTAGATGGCAGTCGTCAAACTTGAAACATAGAGCAGCTATAGCTATGTCAGATGCCTTTAGGCAGCTTGAAAATTTTGATACCAATGTAGGTCACTTACACACACGAAATACAAAGTTAGCCAAGGTTAACAATTTCTTAGAAATTTTGGGAGAAAACAACGTCTTATTTCTTACGGTTTTGTGTTCTATTAGTGTTGGGACACATCTGTCAGCACGCTTCAGCACCGAGAGAGCGACGGAACACTTCAGCATGGCCAGTGCTGAAGCTTTCCGTCGCTCTCTCTCGCTCTAGCAAATGACTGTACTGAATGACAGAAAAGAATAACAGCATAGGAAAGTGCTGTGCTCCAAGCTGACAGATGTGCCCCAACACTTAAGGGCTCTGCTAGCTAGGGGAGTGCAAAATCAACCTGAATAACACAATATTTGACGTTTCGCAAATGAGTCCAATTCCCCTTTTGCTTTCAATACAGATTTATGTCGAATGTCACATACCGATGTTGCCGAAGATGATGGCGTTCTCAGTGGAGGCCACCTTGACGTGCGCCTTGATGCTGGCGTAGTCGCGCGGCGCCAGCACCACGGCGGCGGGCCGCTCCACCAGCCGCAGGTCGCCCAGCGTGGCCAGCTCCACCGTGCAGTTCTGCAGCGTGTCGTCTGCAACACGCTACACATTAATTTACGACACAAACACTTCATCTTAAGCCTAGTTCACACTAGACTACTATTTTTGTCGAGTGGAGAGTAATAGAGTAATTTAGCAACTTAAATACGCGAACTGCCAAAAATATCCCATATCCCATAAATATAAATATATATATATATATATATATATATATATATATATATATATATATATATAATAGAGATCCCTTCTGGGATAAGTCCACCATTTGTAAAATTACCTTTGTTATTTTATTAAATGTAACTATCTTTGATGTACAACAAAGTTTTTTAAATAAATAAATATCTGTAATTATTAGAAAGTGTAAGTATTCATTATTTTCATAATTATTTTAAAATGTTTTGATCCAAACGCCACCGGCAGTGACTAATACGCTTCATACAATACAATACAATACAAAAATCTTTATTGCACCAAATAAAAAACAATAAAAATTCATTCATTCATACTTCATTTGAGAACAATTTGAACACACGCTCCGGCTTTTTCAATTCGAAAAGAGAATGGTCGCATATCGTAGAAATGCCAAAGAAAAGAGGCAAAACACAGTAATGAGGGATAATAAACAAAGAACGAAGGATGAAAGAACTGAATCTTACGTCACTAGAATGTCGAAAACAAAGAAGCAACCTAATCGAGACCTACAAAATTCTAACAGGATATTATGATGTACCTAATCTACAAGACATGTTCCAATTATCTGACAATAAACGATTGAGAGGACATCAGCTGAAATTGTTTCGCATGGGAGCTAAAAGGAAACCATTTCAAAATTTTCTGTCCAATCGAGTTGTAACAGACTGGAACAAGCTACCAGAGAATGTTGTTACTGCACCTTCAGTGAACAGCTTCAAGAATAGACTGGACAAAAACAAAATCTCCAAACATTAAGACGCACATGCATCAGCATAATAAATTGCTAGTGTATTTGATAATAATAATAATAAAACAAGGGCATTATTTATTGACCTATCCGCATAGGATAGGTTCTATCAAGGTTTGAAACTGCGTTAAGCGACAAAGACACGTGACCAACGACGGTTCAGCTATCTCTATCACACATAGGGATTGTGACAGAGACGGACTGAACCTGTCGCGGGCGTCTACTTGACATATTGATAATTGCAATATTTTCAAACCATAACATAATAATAATGCAGCAGAACTCACCAGTCTGGTTGACAATGAGCACGTCCAGCACGATGTCGTACTGGTTGACGGACACGATGGCCTCGGCGTACACGGGGTCCGAGAACCCGGTGAGCTGCGTCACCTTGGACAGCTTGCCGCGCTCCTCGCCGCCCGAGCTGCGGCCTGCCCAGACAATAGCTTGTGTAAAAAGGTCATCCTTCTTAATATCTTTGTATTCTTCATCTTAAGGCCCTATCATCCCACACTTGAAGAGGGATGAGATGCGGGGAGTTCCGCAAAGCAACCCGCATGCTTTTACATATTTCGTCTGACTGTGAAGCGAAAGGTGGGGTATGAACGCGGAATGACGCGAAATGTAGATTTTGTCGGTTTTTAATTTTTTTTTAAAAGGGATAAAAGGAATATAAGGGACCTCAGCTAATTTGTCTATAAATATCTAGTGGCTTTAATTGGGCACAAGAATTAAATGTAAAATATCACTAGTTTAGTCATAGTCTTAAAAAATATATTACAGAAAGGGGTTACTTTGGGTTTTTTTTCATCGAGTGAAAGTTGTTAGATCCGTGTAACTGAAAGCGAATTTGACTTGATTAGATCCTTAACTAAGACAGTTTTTGTGGTCAGATTTAAAAAATACTGTTTTTTAAGTCTGAAATGGTTTTAAAAACTCAAAATCTCCGCCTACCTAGCCTTAAGAGGCATTTAACACTTGGTTGGCTGTCTCGCTCGCACAATCATACATTTTTAAAGATTATTAAAAAATGTCTCATTTTTAGGGTTCCGTACCCAAAGGGTGCAAACGGGACCCTATTACTGTGACTCCGCTGTCTGTCCGTCTGTCTGTCTGTCCGTCAGTTACAGGGCTCTATCTCTTGAACCTTAATAGCTAGACACTTGAAATTTTCACCGAATATGTATTACTGTGGCGGCTATAGGAACATATACTAAAAATAAAAAATAGTTAAAAATTAAAGGGGGTCGTCATACAAGAAACGTGTTTTTTTCAGCGTTTTTAACTTGATCTTTATAATGGTATTAACTAGATACTTGAAATTTTCACCAATTATGTATTACTATGACCACAATAACAACAAATACTAAAATAAAATAAAGTTAATAATTAAAGGGGGTTGTCGTACAAGAAACGTGTTTCTTCAGCGTTTTAAAACACTGTACGGTGGTACGGAACCCTTCATGTACGAGTCCGACTCGCACTTGCCTGTTTATTTAATATTTCATTATTAACCTAGATGATTATATCGTGGATATTTTAGACATGTTTTTATATTGTGTAGACATTGACTACATCGTGAATTAGTTGATCAAATATTTAAAAGTTTAGATCAACTTTACGATGTTATGTAGTCAATGTCTGCAATGTTAAAACATACATAATATCTAGGTTAATAATGAAACACTTTAATAAAAATGAGAACATTTTTTAATAATCTTTAAAAATGTTTGATTGTGTGAGCGAGACAGCTAACCAAGTGTAAAATGCCTCTTAACGCGATCCCAGTTGCATCCTCAGCTGTTTTGGAGCTTGGGGTGCGCTTTCCAGCTTTTCTAATAATATATACTGAAACTATTTACAGGGTGAATTCAGTCCATAATACTGAAACACTTTCCCCAAGGAACATATACTTATTGAAATATGAAAATAATTTTCGGCATCCTAGTGTAGGTAGAGTAGAATAAGACTACTCTTAACTCTTCCCATGGACGTCGTAGAAGGCGATAGGTAACACAAGCTGAATAATGCTTATAAACATCAATGATACCTCTCCAACCCGTCTGACTGCTTTGGCTTAATATGGCTCTGGCAGTACAAACAGGGTTGTGCTCCTGCAGTGGAGACTAAAAGACCTGAACATGATCATGATGATTTCAATAAATTTTCGGTGGAGACCTGGCTGGAGATCGGCTAGAGACCCGGCTTGAGCCCCGACTGGAGACCCGGCTAGAGACCCAGCTGAAGACCTGGCTATAACCCGGTAAGTGCTTAAGAGCATAAGTTTCAAATAGTCACTAGTATGTATTGCCGCTAACCTTGCAGCGCTTTGCTGAGCGACAGCTCGAACATGTCGTGGTGCGCGCTGGCCGCGCCCGCGCCCGCCAGCGCCAGGAACTGGATGCCCGTCTCCACCGACACGATGCGAGAGGTCTTCTTCGGCTCTTCCTGTAACAACCGTCATCATCATCATCATCAGCCATAGGATAAGATAACACATCTTAATGCATATATATACATATATATACATATATATATATATATATATATATATATATATATATATATATATATATGTAATATCTATCATATATATATATATATATAAATATTATGATAGTATATTATATTGTTTCTTAAGTTTATATTAGATATGTAGTGATTATAGGTATATTATTTATTTTATATCGTATAAGTATATTCATAAATTAACTGTAATTTTTTTTTATTTTTTTATTTGGTTCGCTAACTGGTTGAACAACACACAAATCTAAGCATATACAAATTAGAGCATATAAGTTGCCAACCTACTTGGAGCGAACACAGCATGCACATTTGATAAACAGCTCTCAGTCGTTTTAAATTGAAAATTACATTACATTACAGTAATTATAAAATTATTTAAGTCATAAATTAAATTACATTGCAAATGTAAATAAGGTTTTAAATTATATTAAATAAAAAGTTACATAAATAATTAAACTTTAAATTGGGATTGCATGCTTGTGTAAAAAATAATTAATCATAAAAGAATTTTTTAATCATATTGACCGTAATATTTATAATACCGTAATACCGTAATACTTTATAATATTTATTTTTGCGCCGCAACTGATTTTATCCGTTTATCTTTATGGTTGACAGGGAGAGAACGCTATTAGCGTTAAGTCCGCCAATTGTAAACAATTATTATTGTGGATCAATAAAGTTTTAATAAATAAATAGAAATCAAGAGAGTACTTTTCTAACCTTATGAGCATCCGGCAGCAGCTGCGGCGCCGCGGCGTCCGGCAGGGCCAGCAAGGCCGCCAGCGCGGCGCGGGAGCCCTGCACGAGCGCGCGCCGCACCACGCCGGGCCGCCGGCTGGCCGCCGCCAGGCACAGCGCCGCGTGCTCCGAGTCGTCCGCCGTGAGACTGCTCTGCGACCCGTTGGTCCCTGACAGGTGTACTCGTACATATAGTCAAACCAGAGAAGACAATAACGTATACAGAACGGTCGAGTTCGTCCACTCTCACCCAGAGACAAGGCAGACCCAAGACAAAGCTAAGTTTTAATAACTTCCAGATGCTCATATAAGGGGACACCCACATATTCACGCCGAATTTGACTTTTCACACCCCCCCCCCCCCCCCTGTCACTTTTTTTTCCCTATCCTCTTATGGGGATATATGAATTTTTCGGGGTCCAGTATAGCCCCCTCTTCCGCGATTACTGTGAAATAATATGTTGATGGAACCGAAATGGCAAAAGTAATAAACCATGACACCAACCAACTAAAAAGTGGGACAAAGTAAGAGATGCTTCGAGAATGACGCTGGCCAAAGTTTAAAAAACGCTCAAGGTTGCAACAACTGTAAAAGAACTGCAAAAATGTGACCTCCAAATACACATAGCCCTCGATCATTCCGCGCTATTACCGCCCGAATTTAAAATTTTACATTACTACAAAATTTCTTTATTCAAACAAATTTCGGCCAAAAGCATGCCATTTTCCAGTCGCGTAGCGAGCGTAAACTGTCACTCTTTGTCGGGAAAGAGATAAATTAAGTTAAAAGTCTAAAATTTTCAATCAAGGTGGTCAGACGATCTGACCTAGGTCGCTAGAAAGCGCTGGACGCAGGCCGCTCTAGATCGGCCATTTTGGGAATCCTTGGAAGAGGCCTATATCCAGCAGTGGACGTTATGCGGTCTAAATGATGATGATGACGTTAAGAGTGCCTTACCCTGGTTGATCTTGTAAGAAGCGAGCAGAGCCGCAGCCAGATGCATGGCTCTGGTCGCGTCCCTGGGCTCCGGCAGCTTGAGCGCCAGCTTGGCGAGCGCCGAGCACGCGCACGCCGCTGTGAAGCTGTCCCCCTCGCGCAGAGCTTGCCAGAGCGCGGGCCCGGAGCTCTTTGTGTTAGAGTTTGACCTAAAAAAACACAGTTAACATTTTTTATGTTATAGGACGGCAAGCGAACAAGCGGGTCACCTAATGGTAAGTGATCACCGCTGCTTATGGACAACTGCAACACTAGGGGTGTAACCAGAGCGTTGCCGGCATTTCAGGCCCTCCCCAGAGGGAGGAGGGCTTTGGCTCTCTCACTCACCGAACAAAGCATAGAAGCGGTGAAGCTACTACTCAGACGTCGATTTTCTGTGAGAGTGTGATGTTGTGTTTTGTCACTACGAAAAATCCCTTTTTTCTTAGTTTTTATATATAAATGATTCTGATATACATACGTAGGCAAATTGAATGCCGATTGCGTGGCGTAGGTGCCGTCGCTGGTGACGAGCTGGCGCGGCGCCGAGGACTCCTCGCGCTTGGCGGCTTCTTGTTGATCCTATACAAATACATCATATACAATGCCATATATTAACTAACGTTTCATAAGAGGTATTTAACACTTAGTTGGCCGTCTCGCTCCCACAATCAAACATTTTTAAAGATTATTGTTTTTAATAGCATTACAATGTTCCGTTTATCCAAATTTAAAATATGTGTTGAAAAAATCCGCTACGAGTGGGACTCGAACCCACAATCACGTTAACGCCGTGAATGGACTATCAATTGTGCTGTCGTGACTTCGAAAATTCGTCGGGGTGATTTGAAGTCACGATACAGATTGACAGAGGGGGGGGGGGGGGGCTCTCCCAATCTGTTCTAAAATTACTAATTGTAGATTAGTATCTTATTGGTTGAGTGATTTCGGTTATTGTTATAGTTAGCACAAGACATTACCGTACGCCGTGTGATTAGAAGAGTAGAATAGAACCACTCCAAGTCTTCCCGTGGATGTCGTAGAAAGCTTAGAAAGCACAAGCTAAACAAAGCTTATAAACATCTATGAGACCTCTCCAACCCGTCTGGCCAGCGTGGAGAGTGTAGGCCAAATTCTGACTGCTCTGGCTAATACATGGCTCTGATAGTACAGAGAGGGTCGTGCTCTCGCAGTGGAGATTAAATAAATGGGCAAGTGCGAGTCGGACTCGTACATAAAGGGTTCCGTGCCTCCGTACAATGTTTTAGAACGCTCAAAAACACGTTTTTTGTATGACGACCCCCTTTAATTTTTAACTTTTTATTATTTTTAGTATTTGTGGTTATAGCGGTCATAGTAATACATAATCTGTGAAAATTTCAAGTATCTAGTTAATGCCATTATCAAGATCTAGTTAAAAACGCTGGAAAAAACACGTTTTTTGTATGGCGACCACCTTTAATTTTTAACTTTTTTTTATTTTCAGTATTTGCTGTTATAGCGGCCATAGTAATACATAATCGGTGAAAATTTCAAGTGTCTAGCTATTACGGTTGTTGCTGGCAACACAGCATACACCATCAAGAACTACACGGCGCCGTCCGTACAAACGTCAGAGCGGACGGGCGGCGCAGGCGGCGCACTTCACATCCATTAGTGTGACGTGTGACTGATTGCACTGTCACTGTCACATAACACGTCAAATACTTCGACTTCTGCGCTCCTCGCGATCAGCTGTGCGCGCGATACGTTTTTATTGTCGGGAAATAATTGTACCTAAATCCAAATACAGTCCATTACAACAAACAATAGTTTCAATCATCAGCGGCAGTAGGTATACTTAGTTGCTACAGTTTACGGGCCCGCTCCGCACCAATGGTTCAAGAGATAGAGCCCTGTGACAGACGGACAGACAGACAGCAGAGTCTCAGTAATAGGGTCCCGTTTGCACCCTTCGGGTACGGAACCCTAAAAAGACCTGATGATAATTGGCAAACCACGTGACTTACCTTCTCGTCGTCCGCCCCGGCCACGCGCGGGATGACGTCGGCGAGCACGCCGAGCGCAGCGCGCGCGCGCCCCGGCGTGTCCGCGAACTCGGCCAGCAGCCACAGCGCAGAGCGGGCCACTTTGCCCACTTTGATGCTGGATACTGATTCCAGAAGTTTCTAAAACACAATTTTTTTAAAATGTTATCAGTAATCCAACGATTTACAAAAATTAAGTTTTTTACAAAAGTGTTTGGATTTGGAGAAAAACACTAAACTTCGTATGAGAGTATTTGAATCATGGAATATCATATACCCGTGCGTGTCAATAAAGAACCGGACAAACTAAACTTTATGACGAATAACATAAAGCCTGGTTTCGCTTGCACCATTCTAACGTATTTCCCTGGACTACTGCTCGCGAACTTTCTGCGTCTACCTCGTTGGCGACTAATATATGTACTTAATAAATGTTTTAGACGTAAATGTGAATGGGTTTTTGAAAACTAAAGGAGACAATAGAGGGTAGTGGTCTTCATGCCCCGCAGGTTAACGACGTCAAAGTCGTGGCAGGCAAGACATGGACAAGAACTGCCAACGATCGCGAATATTGGAAAATATTGGAGGCCTATTCCTATACGAAGGCGACAGACAACGACGCATAGGAAGAAGATGGAAACGAACAGTGCTAAAAATAATTCTATGTCAAAACTGTATCAAGGCTTTTGTTATTTTTATTCGTATCTCATTTGGATTTACGTGTCTTTTCACCCTAGTCTTGCGTGTGGATACAAATCCAACACGTAGGTACTCTTTAAAGAAGTTGATGTAATGTGGAGCTCCCGCCAAAACCCATTCATGGATATACCAATGAAAGGTATACCATTGAATAATAAATACATATATAGGGACAAATAACACTGATTAAGCTACCCCCAAAGTAAGTTTTAAACTTGTGTTATGGGATACTAACTCAACGATACTATTTTTTATAATAAATACATATATAGATAAACACTCAAGACCCAGGACAATTTGAAAAAGGCCATTTTTCCAACTTGCCCTGGCTGGGGATCGAACCCAGAACGTCCGGATTAGCGGTCTAGCGAGTTAACCATTACGACATGGAGATCGTCATTGAATAGATTTCGGCAGAAGAACGATCTATTGCAAGTAAAGGGAAAGGTTAATGGGTTATGGAATGAAGTTGGGATGAACTGATGTTGGGCTATTGCAATAAAAAATATTATTAAAGGAGACAATACCTGATAGATGTGATCCCTCAGGTCGGCGAAGGCGTGCAACGCCGACCGCAGGAACAGCAGCACGTCCTGCGCGGCCGGCTCGCTGCCGTCCCCCAGCAGCTCCAGCAGCGCCGGGGCCGCGCTGCCCGCCACCTCGGGGAACTGCCGCGCACCACCACGGGTTACGGTTACGAGGGGGGGTCAAAAAGTTCGCGGAATGGAGGGGATAGCGGGGGGTGGGGGACCTGCCGCAGGTAGTAACTAATGAGCAACTCTTTGTGAGTATATATGCCAAGTTTGAACCTGATTGTGTCAATAACCTTTGACCTGTCGTCGATCAAACAAGTGAATCCGGAAGAAAAACTTGAACATGGAAAAAATCGAGTTTCGTGCCGTCATAAAGTTCCTCACTAAGCAAGGAAAACCACCTCAGAAAATTTTGGAAGAAATGTTATCAGTATACGGGGACTCTTGCCCTGGGAAAACCATGGTGTACAAGTGGAATAGCCTTTTCAAGCAAGGCAGAGAGTCTCTTGAAGACGACCCTCGCTCAGGACGGCCGATTGAGGCCACCACCTCAAACATCGTTGAAAAAGTGGAGAATCTTATACTGGAGGATACTCGTTTGAAGAAGAAACAACTTGCAGAAATGGTTGGAGTATCACCTACAACCATTTTAAATATTCTACACGACAATCTTGGGATGTCAAAAGTCAGCGCAAGATGGGTGCCAAGAATGCTCACACCACCACAGAAACAGCTGCGCGTCGAGTATTCAAAGGAGTTTTTAGACCTCTGTAGCGCCGACAAGGAAGGAATTTTTGCAAGACTTGTTACTGCAGATGAAACTTGGGTTCATCATTATGAGCCTGAGTCGAAGCAAGAGTCTATGCAGTGGCATAAAAAGGGTCAGCCCCCCCCTAAGAAATACAGGGTGTCACAATCGGCTGGAAAAATCATGGCAACTGTTTTTTGGGATACAGAGGGTATTTTATTAATAGATTATAAAGATAAGGGTGTTTCTATAACGGGAGAATACTACGCTAATCTACTAAGACAATTAAAAGAAGCAATCAAGGAGAAAAGGCGGGGAAAGTTGACAAAGGGTGTGCTGCTTTTGCATGACAACGCACCGGTACACAAGAGCCGCGTTGCGATGGCTGCCCTTCATCACTGTGGCTTCGAAATGTTAAACCATCCTCCCTATAGTCCAGACTTAGCCCCCTGTGATTATTTTTTATTTCCCAAATTAAAAAAAGAGCTTCGGGGGAAGAAATTTTCCGATGATGAAGAAGTCAAGTCGGCGATTTCGGCCTATTTTGAGGACAAAGACAAATCATTTTTTTTCGACGGTATTAATAAGTTAATAGAGAGATCTGAAAAATGTATTCGACTTAAGGGGGAATATATTGAAAAAGAAAAATAGTACAGTATTTTATTTCACCCCCCTTCCCCTCCGTTCCGCGAACTTTTTGACCCCCCCTCGTACGTTAGGTTATCTATCCTTTCTGTCGCTAGAGGACGCGACGGAACGCTTCAGCATGGCCGGTGCTGAAGCGTTCCGTCTCTCTCTCTCGCTCTACCAAATGACGCTTCTGAGCGACAGAAAAGGAGATAGCAGCATAGGAAAGTTATGTTCCATGCTGACAGATGTGTCCCAACCCTTAGGCTTCATACTACGAGTATGTCAAGCGGACGCGACGCCCCGGATGATTCAGTCCGCCTCTGTCACAAACCCTATGTGCTATAGAGATAAGTGAAACCGTTTTGCGGGTCACGTGTCTCTGTCGCACGTGAGGTTTGTGACAGAGATGGACTGAACCCGTCCGGGTCGTCCGATTGACGTAGTTACAAGCTTTACAATCGATTTGTGATCTTTGACCCTTTGTGTAAATTAGTAGATTGTGCTACAAGGCGTGGAGGTAATAAAGTACTGAAATTGAATAATAAAATAAGAAATGGTGCAATAAGAAAATATTTTATAGCTTCCTACACGTTAATTGATTTTTACGCTCGTCCGAGGTAAAAATATTACCGTCTACAGTGTAGTACACTAATGCGAAAAATTTTGATCTACATACATTCATGTAAAACTTGTTGTATTCTATATTTAATAAATATTTTATTGTTTTTGAATAATATTTTTTTTGCTGACTGCCGATTTTATTTTTGACAACATTCGTGTTCAGGTTCAAATTTGTTTTAATCTCATAACGTTTACTTTTTCACTTTTTATTTTAGATATTTATGAGGCTCAAATAATATGTATCCAGGGCCGTAATAAAAATTTACCAGTATCGTAATTGTAAAAAAATTTAATTATAACATTGTTTTTTTCGAGGAAAAAAGTGTTATAATAGGTAAATTACTTCAATATAAAATCGTTCTCAAGTTTATAATTTGAATTTTACGACATGAGATAAGATAAAAATAGTAAAAAAGTTAGGTACCTTGAGCGCAGCGCGGTGCATGGCCCGCACCAGCAGCTGCCGGTAGCGCGCCGCGTCGTCGTGGTCGGCGAGCGCCGCGCGCGCCGCCTCCTTGCGCAGCACCGACACCAGCTCCTCCGCGTGCCGCGCGCTCACCAGGTCCAGAGCTGCGCCAACACGGGGAGATGACTGCCTCAACCATACATTACGAGAGTAAAATATCACAAAATAGTGTCACTTGCCATTGGTCATATCCATTTTTAACGTGATTTTAGATTTATTAATCATATTTCATTCCAAATGAAGATCTTTACTTACCAAGACCAAGGTGCAGAGGATTGTCTGAAGAAAGAAGGGGCTTTCTTAAGACAACCCCACGAGATAACCAAAACTACTATCGTTTGTCTCTGCCTCTAATGTCAGTTTGATATTGTTGTCTCTTTCTTCACTTACCAAGCTGCAGAGTGTGTCTCCTCACATCCAGATCGGAAGCAGCGAGAACTCTTAGCACATCCATAGCCAGATCTGGCAACGCTCTAGTGGCTGCTTCCCCTCCCTCCTCCCGTAACGCCGCGAGCCGACCAACGACTATCAACTTGACATTGTTGTCGCTCTCTTTGACGATCAGGTCGATGTAGCAAGCCGCAGCAGCCTGGAAATACAGAGACATTATCATGTCTTAATCCCTAACAGGGTAGACAGAGCCATCTTACTTGGTGAGGCGGGACATCGACCAAACAAGCTGCCTGTATATCAGTAGAATAAAACTTTTTTGACTTATCATTAATCATCTCTAAGCATAATTATATTTCGCGACGCCATAGCGGCGGCGGTGCAAAAACAGTTTAACGAAAACACAGAATACGTAATAGTACTAAGGTATAGAAGAATCAACTTGATAGGAAACTTGCTAAAATTGCTTGCTTACCAGTTACAGTATACTCAAAGCCCATTTAGCTTGCACGCCGCGCAAACCAGCTTGTAGTTAGCCGACCGCCGGCCGGTGCGCTCGCAACGAACCAAAATAAAAAAAAGCTAATCCGCTTTGCTCGCGAAGCTCTATCCGCTGCACGCACGTAAAATAATAGTTGATAAGTTACCTTGACAGCGGCGGGCGCGCTGGACAGCGTGACGAGCGTGCCCGCGGCCTCGTAGTTACCTTGACAGCGGCGGGCGCGCTGGACAGCGTGACGAGCGTGCCCGCGGCCTCGTAGTTACCTTGACAGCGGCGGGCGCGCTGGACAGCGTGACGAGCGTGCCCGCGGCCTCGTAGTTACCTTGACCGCGGCGGGCGCGCTGGACAGCGTGACGAGCGTGCCCGCGGCCTCGTAGTTACCTTGACAGCGGCGGGCGCGCTGGACAGCGTGACGAGCGTGCCCGCGGCCTCGTAGTTACCTTGACCGCGGCGGGCGCGCTGGACAGAGTGACGAGCGTGCCCGCGGCCTCGTAGTTACCTTGACAGCGGCGGGCGCGCTGGACAGCGTGACGAGCGTGCCCGCGGCCTCGTAGTTACCTTGACCGCGGCGGGCGCGCTGGACAGAGTGACGAGCGTGCCCGCGGCCTCGTAGTTACCTTGACAGCGGCGGGCGCGCTGGACAGCGTGACGAGCGTGCCCGCGGCCTCGTAGTTACCTTGACAGCGGCGGGCGCGCTGGACAGCGTGACGAGCGTGCCCGCGGCCTCGTAGTTACCTTGACCGCGGCGGGCGCGCTGGACAGAGTGACGAGCGTGCCCGCGGCCTCGTAGTTACCTTGACAGCGGCGGGCGCGCTGGACAGCGTGACGAGCGTGCCCGCGGCCTCGTAGTTACCTTGACAGCGGCGGGCGCGCTGGACAGCGTGACGAGCGTGCCCGCGGCCTCGTAGTTACCTTGACAGCGGCGGGCGCGCTGGACAGCGTGACGAGCGTGCCCGCGGCCTCGTAGTTACCTTGACAGCGGCGGGCGCGCTGGACAGCGTGACGAGCGTGCCCGCGGCCTCGTAGTTACCTTGACAGCGGCGGGCGCGCTGGACAGCGTGACGAGCGTGCCCGCGGCCTCGTAGTTACCTTGACAGCGGCGGGCGCGCTGGACAGCGTGACGAGCGTGCCCGCGGCCTCGTAGTTACCTTGACAGCGGCGGGCGCGCTGGACAGCGTGACGAGCGTGCCCGCGGCCTCGTAGTTACCTTGACAGCGGCGGGCGCGCTGGACAGCGTGACGAGCGTGCCCGCGGCCTCGTAGTTACCTTGACAGCGGCGGGCGCGCTGGACAGCGTGACGAGCGTGCCCGCGGCCTCGTAGTTACCTTGACAGCGGCGGGCGCGCTGGACAGCGTGACGAGCGTGCCCGCGGCCTCGTAGTTACCTTGACAGCGGCGGGCGCGCTGGACAGCGTGACGAGCGTGCCCGCGGCCTCGTAGTTACCTTGACAGCGGCGGGCGCGCTGGACAGCGTGACGAGCGTGCCCGCGGCCTCGTAGTTACCTTGACAGCGGCGGGCGCGCTGGACAGCGTGACGAGCGTGCCCGCGGCCTCGTAGTTACCTTGACAGCGGCGGGCGCGCTGGACAGCGTGACGAGCGTGCCCGCGGCCTCGTAGTTACCTTGACAGCGGCGGGCGCGCTGGACAGCGTGACGAGCGTGCCCGCGGCCTCGTAGTTACCTTGACAGCGGCGGGCGCGCTGGACAGCGTGACGAGCGTGCCCGCGGCCTCGTAGTTACCTTGACAGCGGCGGGCGCGCTGGACAGCGTGACGAGCGTGCCCGCGGCCTCGTAGTTACCTTGACAGCGGCGGGCGCGCTGGACAGCGTGACGAGCGTGCCCGCGGCCTCGTAGCGCACGGCGGGGCTGGCGGAGTTCAGCAGCCCGTACACCGTGCGGATGAAGCGGGAGCGCTCCGCGGGGTTCGCGTGGCACACCTGCACACAATACTACATTGTTGTACTGAGCAGAAAGTAAGTTATTAGACAGACTGCTTGTGCAAGTGCAAAAGTGCTTTTTAATTAATGGAATAAAAATTACTTATTGCGAGGTGTATGATCTGCTTTGCTTTCAACTACTGCAAGAGAAGCTTATTTAGATAAAATTACTAGGTAAGCTATTACCACACTTCACTTTACACGCAAACTGTATAACTCCATACGGCTGTCAGGTTGGCGAACTGAACGTATCGTATATCTAGGCTAGTTTTATGATAGAGGCTTTCAGACTTTTTAGACTTACAGCTATACGGGTAAATTTTTACGGGAGGTCCAGAAATTATTTTTCATATTTTGTTATACATAATGTTTCTTGGGGAGATTAACCATATAGACATAGTTATCATAAAGATAAAGACATCCACGGGAAGACTTGAAGTGGTTCTATTCTACTCTGCCTCACGGCTTCTGTATCGAACTATCGGTCACCTTGTAAATGAGCTCCACGATGACCAACTGCAGGATGTCCCCGAAGCCCTGCACCTGGTCCAGGCGCGCCGCGAGGTAGGCCAGCGCGCGCTCCTGGTCGGCGTGCAGCAACATCAGGAACGCGTTTCGCTTGCACGACATGTCTTGTTCCGTCTCCAGGAAGGTCGCCACGAGCTCTGGCGCGTCGGGAATAAGAAACTCGAAGTTGCTGTGGATAATACAGTATCAATCAATTTCTTTGTTTGCATAAAATATAGGGACATAAGATCTCAAAGTTATTGCCATTTTATTTAGCCTGTCTGTCCGTCCCTATGTCACAGCCACTTTTTTCCGAAACTACAAGAACTATAATGTTGAAACTTGCTAAGTAGATGTATTCTGTGAACTGCATTAGGATTTTCACACAAAAATAGAAAAAAAACAAAAAATTTAGAGGTTTTCCCATACTTAGAACTAAAACTAAAAAAAATTTTGTTTTCATTAAACCCATACGTGTGGGATATGTATGGGTAGGTCTTCAAAAATGATATTGAGGTTTCTAATATCATTTTCTTCTAAACTGAATAGTTTGCGCGAGAGACACTTCCAAAGTGGTAAAATGTTGGTCCCCCTCCTGTACCTTCTAAAATAAGAAAATGATAAAACTAAATAAATATATGATGTACATTACCATGCAAACTTCCACCGAAAATTGGTTTGAACGAGATCTAGTAAGTAGTTTTTTTTAATACGTCATAAATCGTAAAATGTTACTTGCTGCTACGGAACCCTTCATGGGTGAGTCCGACTCGCCCTTGGCCGCTTTTTTGTTTTATTTAGTTGCCAATACTGTAGTCGACATGTCTTCAGACACAAAGGCCTCCTCCAGCTTCTTCCAAGCTTCTCCAAATTTTGCAGGTATCTGCCATAGTGGGGGCCCCCAATCTCTTTAATCATTGCATTGACAAAAGAAGCGTTGGCCTGGCGACATGTCAGACCAACGCTTCTTTTGTTTATTTATTTATTTGTTTAAATTATAGACGAGCAGCTTATAGCTGATGTGCCTATTTCAGGCATTGTTAGAATTTGTTTAATAGTCTTTACATATACACAAAATGTCCAATGTCCACTATAATTCTCTTAATGTCACTTTATTTGTGTGTAGCCATTTCCAGCCTATTTTTAAATAAGTTTATGGACACTACTTCCTCGGGTAGTTTTGTCTTCCCTTTTTCCGTTTGGTTTGAAATCTAGGGGTCCACTCTATTAACATTTTATTATAATTATTACCTGAATAGGATGACTACTTAATTAATGATTGACTCACGTAATAAAACAGGATAACTAGGTATCGTAGGTTGAACACATGATACTGGGTGGCGCAAAAGTAAAGACCCTATTTGGTTCAGCTATAACATTTTTTCTAAATTAGAAAACTAGATTTAGGTTTTTTTAAATGTATATTTGTGCCATTAAATTTCGTACCATTAGGATTTAAAGATGATGTCTTTTAAATGGTGACCTCCAGAGTTGATACACATTTGAGCCCTATTTATGACATTTTGCATAACTTGCCGTAACACTTCCTGCGATATGTTCGTTATTTCTTGACGAATGTTTTCTTTTAGAGCTGCGAGAGTCTGTGGCTTGTTCACATACACCCGAGATTTCAAAAAACCCCAAAGAAAGAAGTCTGGACTGGTCAGATCGGGTGATCTTGCAGGCCAAGGCAAATCGCCAAAACGAGAGATAACTCGGCCTGGAAAAGCGTTCGTAAGAACATTCCACGTTTACACAATTATTCCACGTTCTTGGGGAGTAAAACGGTCCATGTTTATTTTCAGTGTATTTTACATTTGTTCACTACACAATTTTCAACAACAGAATGACAGAAAATGTCATATAAAAAAAATAAAAGTATTTTCTTTAGTGCCAGTACTTTTGCGCCACCCAGTAGGATACTCTTTCTGTTCTTTCTTTTGCCGTGCCTTGTCCCGTTATTTGGGGTCGGCCCTCTGTACCGCGGCGGCAGGACGCTCGGTCCCGGGCTGTCTGGATGTTAAGTTGTGCCTGTGTGGTATCCCTATTTACGGTTGCCCACCACATGGAGACTGGTCTCCCTTTGCCTTTCTTCTTGCTGTGAATTTGCTTTGGACGCAATGTCTCGTCTCATTAAATGCACCTGTTAGGATACTCACCGGTATATGGTGAAGATAGCAAGCACGGCGTTTCTCCTCACATAGGAATGTTTATGGTCCAGGCAGGCTCTGATGGCAGGCATCAGTGGCTCCAACAGCTCGGGCTCTTTTAGCTTGCATAGAAAGCGGAGCGTGGAGCCACGGATAAACTCGTTAGGGTGTTGCAAATCCTGGTGAAAAAGAGATAAGAACATTTTTAGGGTTACTTACTTCAAAAGAAAAAACGGATCTCTTATAGGATCACTCATATACTATGTACTGTATATCAGTCTGTCTGTCACGGCCAATTTTCTTTAAAACTACTGAATCAATTGGTGAAATTTGGTACACAGATTATGTGAATTGGTGACCAAAAGCCAGATGTGCAAGATAAATAAATGTATTTAAATATGGGGGTCGCTTTTAGAGTGTAAAATAGAAAATAAAAGTTTTGTTTATTACTTAGCCAAATGGGAACACTCCATTGCAAATAAATTGTTGCTTTTCCTAACTTTAAAGTACCTATCAGTCTAATGTTTTATTATTATCGCAATTTTTATTATTAACCTCGACGCAAAGAGGGGCATTACAAGTTTGACATGTCTGTGGTGCCTGTGTCATCTAGCACCTAAACTAATAGACCAACCAATCATGATGCGTTTTTTTTTAAAGCTAATATGATCAAGATGGTTCTTAGCTACAGTTGTGTCGAAGGTTACTTAAAATTTTTATTTTATTACTTGTTAATGACAAATACCTTCCTGTAAGCATCGCAGACCAGGATCATTTCCTGCATCAGTTTCCCATCAGCCGTTGTCTTAGGCACAATCTCCCAGAAGATTAACAACAGCTTCTTAATGGTGTGGTCTTGCAGCGGCAACACGAAGCGGATGATGATCATGAGGAGGCCCGGGATCTTCTCTCCAGAGAGGATGATGCTGATGGTCTTCTTTAGGGCTTCAATCTTCTTCTTTGTATCGCCCTTCTCTATATCACAAAGTTTTTACAAATGCTCAATGATTATGAATATTATACAGTTTTGTTTGTTTGTTTGTTTGTAATAACTTTATTGTACCAAAATTTAAGTATAAAACACAACATAATACGAAAGAGCAAATATACAGTTTTAATTGATTGAGGCGAACATGATCAGGGTGAGTATCAGGAGCAGCGATCCGACGGCTTTGCTGCACCCAAGGCCCTGATGATGATTGTCTGCTAAAGAGATTGAAACTGCATATGTGAGTAAACCATATTAAATATTCATAATGTATTTATCACACATTAGTTTTAATGACATATAAACAAAATGACTTATCTTTTTAATAAAATTGTTTTATCTAATAAAACCAAAGCTGCACATTTCCATAATATGTTAATAAATATATGAACTGTGAAAAGACTTTATGGACTCTCAGCACTGTGTGAAATAGACATATCAGCTCTGAGCTGCTCGTCTATAATAAATAAATAAATAATACCTACACAGTTACTAGCTAGCCAGACTTGAATAATCTGACCACAGTGTTGATCACTAACACACTTGAGACAGAATACACATAATAAGCTGTAGTTAAACCATATCCATGTGTCTTATGATTGACCAGCATATTTTATAAAGGATATTCTTACATACATACTCACTATACCTGTTTCCCACAGGGGTAGGCAGAGACTATGGACCTCCACTTGCTATGATCCTGACAGAGCTCTTTCGCTTCATCTACTCATCAATACATGCCCTTCGGTTACAGGTACTTCTTTCCTCTCCAATTTTTAGAATGTCTACAATCTGATTGCAGAATGTTTGCCGAGGCCGACCCTGTCTTGCTCTTCTATTCACATTTGCCTTACAAATATTTTTTTTTAATCTCTTTTCATCCATCCTTTCTACATGCCCAAACCATCTTAACATCCCTTATTATAACATATTCTTATTACAGTTAAATCCAGTAGAAATCGAATTAGCATAACACTAGACTATTTTAGTAGCAACATGTTACAGGAGTATACTCACCAAGATCAAGCTTGAGTTGCATCTCATTGTAAGGCTCTGCATCCGTCGGGAAGTTGATGAGAGTGTAGCATGGCTGTTCCACGCTCGCCATACTGGAACAACACGGCAAAGTCAGCTTAACCACTCGGGAATCCATACGAACATAACTAATTTCTAACCTCTTAACTTTTTAGATAAAACTGCGATAGTGAGATATGCGAACGTTTAGGGAAGTAAAATTACAACAGTTTACTTCGATTATACCCAAAATTATGAGCATTCAACATCAAATACCTCAGAATATATATTGATGCTAAGTACCTATTGATGTTTATTTGGAATGTATAGCAAACGTCCGGTATCTTTACTTATAAATTTTACGTGAGCGGAACTAACCTGTATGATCAAATTCGATTTCAACTTGAATAAAACACACTGGAAACTTATTTTAACCTTAAACTGGTGCAATTAAAATAACTTTTATGCAATTTTAAAAAAATATTTGTTAAAATACTACGTGTCCAGAATCTATATGACAAAAAACGTCAAAGTGAAGTGACGTATGTATTTTTTTTTTTATTAAATAATTTTACGGCTCTGGATACAAGTCCTTTAGAGCCTATCTTTAACTTTGTTCTTTATTCCTAATCCTAACCTAACCTAAACAGTTACAATCAAAGGCTGGTGCAGGCCTTTGACTGCTTTAAGGGAGCTTCTGGCGACAAATCTGTACGAGTCCACTAGTTTTCATAGACGACTGAGTGGCGGACGGCGACGCCCTAAGACGCCCACACAGTCCGCAAAACAAATATCACTACAGCCGTACTATGACTGTTCACTTTAATTATTTTACACATTGTTCATGAGCATGAGCATTTATAACACCAAACAACACCAATTTCATATTATAAAGTCCACTAAAATCAATTTGCAAAATAATTTAAAGCAAACCCCAACCGAACCCCTTGACTTCCCGCCAAAAACTCGTGACGTATGTAGTGTTGCAGAGTGTTGTAAAATAAATTATTATATTCGATACCATATAAGGAAATTCATTTATTTATTTCGCTATCTTTATATATGTCACAGTTAAAACCAGTTTTTAGATAGAACGCGTTTTTCCTAGTTAGAACTAGATTTTACTTAATGCCTTTGTTATAACTAGAAATTACTACTGATTCATTTGATTTTCAGATAAAACTAGTTGTCACATCGAGCTTCAGTTAAAACTAGCACTAGAGAAACTATAATATTTATAACCTATAAGTTTTTCCTATACATTACAGCAATTTATTTATAAACATTTTTTTTTCTAGCTTGTAGGTATTGTGTCCCATAACTGGGCCTTATTCTTCCACTCGTCTCTGTCCGTCGCTAATTACTGCCATTCTGGTAAGAACCTATCGAGGTCATCTCGCTATCTGTACTAATTCAATAATGAAATAAGAAGCGGTGACTAAATTCCACGTGAGCAGGACTTGAATCCGCTCAAGTCCAAGTCCTGCTTACGTGGAATTTTTCCACCATTTCTTATTTCATTTAAGTACTTTAGTACTGCATCTTGAATGCCAGAAAAACCCTATGAAAATCATAATGATAGACTCATGTTAGTGAAGTAAAATTTTGAACTTCAATTTTTATTAAAAAAATACGACGTGGCAATGCTGCCAGCCTTCTGGGCACGTTGCCGCAGGGTAGATAGAGAACTTTCCAGCTTTTTTATTTGTAAATATTAATAAAGTAGTGTAGTAAACTAGTGTAATGTAACTGTAACTTATGACACTTTTAATTATAATGTTTGTGATGTGTGATTTAATAATACCTACCTCAACCTTACAAAATGATAACGATTCTTTTCTTATTAATTCTAACGAGAATTTATAACTTCTTTTTACGGTAGCGAATTTGTATAGTCGCAAATTCGCAATTTTCGCAAAACTCGCAAATGCTGTGCTGTGTTGTGTGTGTATGCTATTAGTTGGTGTCTGTCTGTCTACACATAAAACTTTTATGTACATGTTAATTTCTTAATCTAATGCTATATACGTTACACTGTAAGCGGACCTTATAAATAAATAAAATGTAGACTTGACTTCTGACCCTCCGGTCAAAGAATACTTGGATGAGTTTCCTAGTCTATAATGGAAATAGCATCGTTAAAGTTGAGGCTTGTTTGATGGCTCCGATGGTGTCAAGATTTCAACTCGAAATTGTTTAAATAAATATGAATTAATTTATTTTATTACCGATACTATTTATTCGATTAGAAAATATTAACAAAAAACAATCGATCGATTAATGAAGAATTACAACACTAAACGAGAGCTGTCAGCCAGCTGACAGATTTCTGACATTGATATTTTGCTGATTGATTTTTGACTGTGTAAAAAAGTAAAAATATTTGTTTCGCGTTTTGCACATATTTTTAAAGCTATGATTTAAAATAAGAGCTTAATCATTAAATAATTTAGAATGGATGTCCTAATAACGCTCTTTTACATTCTATTCTCGATTTGCGTCGTCTATCCGCCCACGGAATTCGTGTCCGCCGGGTTCACCATTGCGCAGCTGTTTGAAAACTACTTGGGCTCTGAAAATGTGAATTTCATCGGATACCACATGAAGAGGATTACGATAACAGCTTTCATTCATACGATGCTGCCTCTTGGATACGTTTTTGCGCTGTGGTGCGGTGGGGAAAGAGGTTCTTGGATGTTGGCTAGCGCTGCAGGAACGTCGATTATTCCACTCATGATGTGTTACAAGTTGCTGTGTTGGTGGGAGTACGACCGCCACAAGCACCCGGCTGTAAAACCGCTGCTGGTATACACCCGGCCCGGCCAAGACTGGAGGTTGACTGCTGCACAGCTAAATATTGAATTTAGGAGGTAGGTGATGGTTTTAAATTCTGTTAATGAACAATACGAAATCTTTTAGTATGTTCGTGTGCACTCTGTGACTGTGCAGTTAGCGAATTTTTGGTTTACTTTAAGAATGAATTATTGTATGTTTCTGGAAGAAATTTCTTAGTCAATAAGCGGCCTTTTGCACATTGCCCTAATTTTTGAGATAATATTACGTCCTGTATTTTTTATTATTATTGCGGTGTAACTATTGTTTTTTATATCATGCTATACTAAGAGTTACATCACGTTCACATTACTACGTGACGTTAGTACGTCAAGGAGACCCACTCTCCCCAAAGTTATTTTCTGCTGTGCTGGAGCAGGTCTTCCGCAATCTGCAATGGAACAAATATGGTATAAATATTAACAGCACAAGACTACACCACCTCAGATTTGCGGACGACCTAGTTCTAATGCTGCAAAGTCTAGCACAAGAAAGTGAAAAAGTAGGTCTAACCATGAATGAATCGAAAACTAAGGTTATGACGAATGGACACAAAACCAACATTACCATCAACGGTAACATCATAGACTACGTAGATGAGTATGAATACCTTGGACAGACCATCTCTCCAGCCAACTTCATTGCAAAAGAAATCACAAAAAGAATAGCTAACTCGTGGAAAAGATTTTGGTCTCTGAAAGAAATAATGAAAAACAAAGACATCCCCCTAGTAGCAAAGACTAAAGTGTTTAACTCCTGCATACTTCCATGCCTATCCTACGGCTGCCAAACATGGTCACTAACAAAAAACAACCTCAAAAAGCTGGAAGTATGCCAAAACGACATGGAGAGAAGTATGCTAAACCTAAAACTAAAAGACAGGATAAGACTGACAAAAATTAGGAAAAGGACAAAAGTAATAGGGATCACTACAACAATAAGAAAGATGAAATGGAAATGGACAGGTCACATGATTAGAGAAGGCAAGGATAAATGGACAGAGAGAATAACACCATGGTACCCGAGAGAAGGAAAAAGGAAAAGAGGGAGACAAATAAGGAGATGGGAGGATGAGATAAAAGAGGTGGCAGGGAAGACGTGGCCAAGAAGGGCAAGGGAAAGAGATAGTTGGAAAGTCTTGGAGGAGGCTTATGTCGGAAAAGACAATCCAGGGAAAGAGTGACCATATAAATATGGATAATTATCTATTCTATTGTATTGTACCTGGAATGAAGCTATAAAATAAAATAAAATAAATACTAAGAGTTTAATTAAACTCACACCAAAGCCCATAATTAAGCATATTCAACACAGAAATTAAGCTTTTTGGATTCTCACCACTGTGTGAAATAGACATCAGGTCCAAGCTGCTCGTCTATAATAAATAAATAAAAATTATGTTCATGGACTTTGTCACATTGCAAGAAAAAATCCTGTTTGTCATGAGAGTACATCAGCTCCCATTACACATACATGTTTGGAATCTTTATTCCGTCTTCTTCAAACATAGTTGTCGAGCTTTGAACAATAGAAATTTTATTTGTGTACAGTGTAGACAAGGTGTCTGTCGCACTAACGGCTACCAGCAAGTTTGTGGCGACGGAGAACTGGCTGATCAAGGTGTCGCAGTACAAGCTCGACATGGTGAGGCAAAGTGACTGCGCATTGGTGGCCACCGCTGTAAGTACTATAAATACTGTAATACAGTTAGATTTTTCTTCTATTTGAAAACATTATAATAAAGCCGTGCATTTTCACTTTCTCAGTAACAGAGTGATGTAAATGTAATAGACTATCACAAGACGCCGACCTCCATGGTGTAATGGTCAACACGCTAGTCCACCAATCCGGAGGTTCTGGGTTCGGTCCCCAGCCAGGGCAAGTTGGAAAATGGCCTTTTTCAAATTGTCCTGGGTCTTGGGTGTTTATCTATATATGTATTTATTAAAAAATATAGTATTGTTGAGTTAGTATCTCATAACACAAGTTTAAAACTTACTTTGGGGCTAGCTCAATCAGTGTGATTTGTCCTTCCTTATACATTTATTTATTTATTTATACAAGAAGTGGTCACTGCGCCTTCCATAAATGCATATAAAAATAGACTCGACAAGTGGTTAAGGACAAATAAAGTGGTTAATAAATCTATGAACTGTAAAAAGACTTTATGGACTCTCAGCACTGTGTGAAATAGACATATCAGCTCTTAGCTGCTTGTCTATAATAAATAAATAAAAAATTCTATTTAGCTCTAACTTTCATTATCTCCTTTTGTTACTAGTTGTTCATTTTAATTACTTTTTTTAAACAATATCATCATTATCTGCCTCACCTTATTCCATCATCATTATCTAGGTTAGGGACAGGATGTCATCTTCTTCCCATTCCTTAATTTCCTGTTATACTAACATCTAATAAGGTTCCTATATCTGTTCAAGCATTTCGAAATTATGGGGGCCAAAAACACTCCTTTTTATCCCAATCATCCCAGTTATCTCAAAAATGTCATTTTACAGACCGACAGCCACAACCTCACACAGACAGGTGAAGACGAAGTCCAATACCTCAACATAGAAGTGATCCCATCCCGGCCGGAGATCAAGAGGTTTTCGTTTCGCGTTTCCACCAGCGCACTGCGGGACCTTCAGGCGAGGCTGAGGAACCCGGTGCGGGTGCCCGAGCACATATCGCTGCTGCCAACACTGATCGAAAGATTTGTCAACGTGTTCAAGCAGCACGTCGAGCAGAATCCGGTGTACCATGTTGACCAGGTGGGTAATAATTTCCCATTTTTTATCTAACAAACAGAGCAGTGCCTTATGAATTCTGGCCTACAATATGTCCTGTTATTTTCTTGTAGATGATGTAAAAGGCAAATAAAGAAGTCCATGTGTCTAAATATTCAAAATAAACATTATAAGAAAAAAACTAAAAAACTTCATTTAAAACTTTGATCTTTTATTTAATAGCTTGAATTCTAGTTTATGAGATTAAATAAAGTAGTGTATGACAATGCACATAACATGGTAGTATATCACACTCGTGCAATGCTATTAAAAACCTGCCACCAGCTGCAACACTCGTTTGTAACACCCCTCATTAAGTGACAGTGTCTTATACTACTGTTATGTCTGGTGTGCAGGAGTTGGAGCTGTGCATCGGCTGCATGCAGCACACGGCGGACGTGAAGCTGTCGCGGCGCTGCGTGCCGCCGCCCGCGCACCTGGAGGGCGGGCCCGCGCAGTGCCAGCCCTGCAACTGCCGGTGACCATTTACTTTGTTTCTATAAGAGGCATTTTACACTTGATTGGCTATCTCGTTCGTGCAAACATTTTTAAAGATTATTAAAAAATGAGTAATTTTTAGAAAAGTGTACCTAACTGACCGTGTACTTAAGTAGTATATTTGGTTCCCCAGTGTGCTGTGGTGCTGCGCGTGCATGGCGCGCTGGTGGGCCACGCGCGCGCAGGGCGACCCTTCCCAGTGGCTGGCGGGGCGCTGCACGTGCCCCGTGTGCCGCGCCGTGTTCTGCCTGCTCGACGTGAGTCCCGTCTCGCTCTCCTCTGACATCTAAACTGGCTTATAGGTGGCTCCACACGACACAATTTAGCATACAATGTGCAGTAACAATCGTTTGTACAAAACGTCTACACACATTGCAGAGACGTTGCAATCTGCAGCACAAAACGTCTACACACATTGCAATCTGCAGCACAAAACGTCTACACACAGTACAATCTGCAACACAATACGTCTACACACAGTACAGTCTGCAAAACAATATGTCTACAAACATTGCAATCTGCAGCACAAAACGTCTACAAATATTGCAATCTGCAGCACAAAACGTCTACAAACATTGCAATCTGCAACAGAATACGTCTACAAACATTGCAATCTGCAGCACAAAACGTCTACAAACATTGCAATCTGCAACACAAAACATCTACACACAGTACAGTCTGCAACACAATACGTCTAAAAACATTGCAATCTGCAGCACAAAACGTCTACAAACATTGCAATCTGCAGCACAAAACGTCTACAAACATTTCAATCTGCAGCACAAAACGTCTACAAACATTGCAATCTGCAGCACAAAACGTCTACAAACATTGCAATCTGCAGCACAAAACGTCTACAAACATTGCAATCTGCAGCACAAAACGTCTACAAACATTGCAATCTGCAACACAAAACATCTACACACAGTACAGTCTGCAACACAATACGTCTAAAAAAATTGCAATCTGCAGCAAAAAAACCGTCTACACACATTGCAATGCATTATATCACCAGGTTGTATGCCAAATTTTGACGTGTTTAGCCAACTTAAACATAAAAGGGTCAACAAATAAATTAGAGGACCTCGCCATGATGTAAGGCTTTTCTTTTATTGTCGTCGGTGTAGGTATATCTACTATTTTATCTTATGATTATGATAGAAAGTTAATGTAATTTTCTATGACAATGAAGTCTGTCATATGTCCACTGATTTATTCTATGTCCAAACATGGTCTTATAATATGTCCATACAAATTTATGTAATTAAATGGATCCAATTGGACCCAAAAGTACGGCTGTGGACACTTAGACAACACAAGGACTCAACTTCTTGTTGTAACAAGACAAGGCTCCATTTATAAGCCTCATAAATGTAAGGATCGAACTGACAAACTTAAGCGTGTTAAAATGACTTAATAGAGTTATTTAGATTATTAAAGTTCACTTTTGCCAGAAAAGATGTCTCGCGATGTCGGTGTTTTAGTAAAAATACAGGAATCGTTTTAGAAAAAAAGCAAAATTTTTATATTCACTAGGAAGGATTACGTACGAAGAAACATACACTGAACATTTGTACAGTAGTACAAATTATTGTTCAGTGCAGTCACTAATCGCCGAGCACCTGTCAAAAGTATAATGTATAAGGAAGCCTAATGAAATATGAGTATTTTTGTACATTTTGCTTAAAAAAAAACTAAACAACTACACACTGCTCTTGTCAGCTGATTGGTCAACTTGCATAGAAGGCCGACATTTTAACAGCTATTAATTAGTTTCACCTGTCTCGTTGTCTGTGTGTCCGTAATCAAATCTTGCAAGCTAAATTAGACCCACTTCCCATTATTGGATTGAGCTGAAATTTGACATACATATTACGTAAGTTTGGGTGAATGCAATATTATGGTAACAATGACCTGATCTCATGGTGAAACCTCATGGTGGCCTCGGCATCTCTGTGAAAAAACATCATAACCCCATCGAGTTTGGACTCAATTGATTATAAATTTGAGCATTTTAAACTTTTTTGTTGATTGTTTTAGATAAAAGCTTGCTTTTAAAAATATTTTTTTAAATAATAATTACTTGTTTCGCTTTGCTCCGCGGGGGAAGTTATTCAGTGTCAGTATTTGTAGACCTTTTATAAGTAATTAAATTCGGCAACCTTCACCATACTGCATTTTTTTGTAAGCTTGAGCGAGACGGCTCTTAAATGTCTACTAGGGACAATAAGAGATACTCATCATATACAGGGTATGACAAAACATTCTAAAACTATTTTGAGGATTAATTCAGTCCATGATACTGAACAACTTTCTCCAAGGAACATATATGGAAATAAGAAAAAATATGCATGCGTAGGTATGGTGAATGTTGCTGAATTGAAAATTTAGATTGGCTGTTAATTAACGGTGTGACATCGTTTTAAAATACAGAGAGAGAGAGAGGCAAAAGGGGGTACCGCCTTTAATAAAGAAGTCAGACTCACCGACGTATTTATGTCGGTGTATAAACACTAAAATAAGATACAAAAGCATGCTAGCTAAAGAGACAAATAGACATGGGTCAATGTCCCCTTCTATGTAGTTGGTATATGGTGTGTTGGTACGGTAACTATAGGATATTGTAAATCTTAAGGCTCGCGCTACACTAAATTGACAGCGACGGGTCGAGCAGTTTAATAACAAGACATTATAAACTTTATGTACAATGTCATTAGATACGCGGCGCGGCATTTCTATATCTATGTATGTCTGTTTCTTCTTTTATATAGATAGAAGAAAGATGTAGAATCTTTCTTCTATCTTTTTAAAGGAAGTAACAGATATATTGACAGATCGATGAACGCACAACTGAAACCGCTGGGTCTAGAAGCATGAAATTTTGCACAAGCGTTCCTTTAATGACGTAAATGTGCACTAAGAAGATATTTTTTGGAAATTCATCCCCTAAAATTAAAATTAGGGTTGAAAGTTTGTATGAAATTTGGTCAATTTTGAAGTTAGAAATGTTAAAATTACATATGATACTCATGATACTCATGGTGCAAAACAAAAGTTTGTTGCGTCATTATTACATAAAAAAAATCTTATTAACACATTGAAGGACAGTAGGACGCCTATAGACGTAATCAATTGTTATTTCTATTGTATCTGGCTTAGTGTCCATCCAAGTTTGTATAAAAATCCGTCATTTAAAAAAGTTAACGCCTTGGGCATCAGCTAGTATCTATCTTATAACATGTACATAAAGTTGATAATGTCTTGTTATTAAACTGCTCGTCGCGTCGCTGCCAATTGAGTGTAGCGCGAGCCTAAAAGAGTATGGCTGATGTTTGACTGATATGCAAATCGCAAGACTTGATGTTCCAAATAATGTAATTTAAGACTATAATGAATTAGTTCCATTTTATTCTGTTTTCTTTCTATTTTTCTATTTATACAATATTTCCCTTATACTCAAAGGTACCTAAAAGTGTGGTTCCGGGTTAGAATAAGACCACTCCATCTCTTCCTGTGGATGTCGTAAGAGGCTACTAAAGTACTAAGCACAAACATCTCGTGCTACAATTGCATTCCCAAGGAGGGTTAACGTCGGGCGGCGGCCGGTTGTAAAACTTTTCGCACAAATACATTCCCAAAGAGGGTTGACGTCAGGCAGGCGGCCGGTCGTTAAACTATAGCCAAATCATAACATAACTGTTCCGGCTATTTCTTCTCCATTTTGCAAGGTCTTTGGCATCCTTGGATGACCATTGACATGCATGTTATATTTGGAGAAGAAAAAGCGGGAAAGTGCACCCCGGGCTCCGAAGCAGCACAGCTGAGGATTCAACCGGGAACGCGCTTAGACGAAGAAGAAGACTCAAAGGTATCGTAATACGGTATCGTAATATTCTTAAGAAATTGGGTGCTTTTTTTAAAAAAAACGTATTTTATATATTTTTTAAATGACGAATATTTCAAATATTACTAAATATCTCATGTCATCAATTGTCCTATTTAACTGAATGTAGTTTGATGTGATTAGCTATCGTATAACGATATATTACAATTATTTATAACATTACCATGTACTTATAAGTAATCAACTATGGTGTATTTTATTCCCTACGAGTACCTACATTTGTATAATTTTGAAAGCTGAAATATAATTAAAATTTGCATAATATTTCATTTCATATTTATTTTTTATTAAAATTATATTTTGTTGGTATACTTACTACATGTTATTTTTAACACATTACTTTTTTATAGTGCAGTAGGTACGGAATAATTATTTCATACGAGTAACTTGTAAATGTTTTTAAATAGAATATGATGTATTTATATACCTACTGGAAATATAATATTTGTTATACAAGGTGCTTTTTAATAAAGTAAGTACAACAATTTTAACGGGTTATTCAGTCCATTATATTGAACAACTTATTTTTATCTCAATAGATAAATGTAAATAGGTACTTATATCGAAATACGATGTAGTTTATTTCCTTTCCAGAGTAACTAGATCACGTGAGTAGGTACATAGTTTTGTATGAGAACCAATTTTTTTTCTTATTTGGATAAACATTCCTTAAAAATTAAAATGATAGACTGAATCACCCCTTTAAAATATTTGTACTTAATTTAAAAGCACAAGCTAAATACTTATTTCCTACCTATATAGTTAGGTATATGAGATAATATAGTTGGCGTGTCGACATAAACAATGTTTTGTGTAGATGTCCATTACTTTACTAAGTCTATGATATACATATCTGTACAAGTAGCCAAATGTTTGTCTAAATTAGGTGTAAGTAGATTTGTGTAAATAAATTGACAATGATCTGAATCTATATGCGTTTTGAGATATTCTAATCATAAGTAGCGGCCCGCCCTGGCTTCAGAAAGACATCAGAGTAATAAATGATAGCATAGGCTTTATTAGACCACTACATTAATATAAAATAAGTAAAGTTTAAAAATTTGTAGCAGTGGGATCTGAATCTATATATGCGTTTTTAGATATTCCAATCATAAGTAGCGGCCCGCCCTGGCTTCTGAAAGACATCAGAGTAATAAATGATAGCATAGGCTTTATTAGACCACTACATTAATATAAAATATGTAAAGTTTAAAAATTGATAGCAGTGGGATCTGAATCTATATATTATGCGTTTTGAGATATTCCAATCATAAGTAGCGGCCCGCTCTGGCTTCAGAAAGACATCAGAGTAATAAATGATAGCATAGGCTTTATTAGACCACTACATTAATATAAAATATGTAAAGTTTAAAAATTGATAGCAGTGGGATCTGAATCTATATATTATGCGTTTTGAGATATTCCAATCATAAGTAGCGGCCCGCTCTGGCTTCAGAAAGACATCAGAGTAATAAATGATAGCATAGGCTTTATTAGACCACTACATTAATATAAAATAAGTAAAGTTTAAAAATTGGTAGCAGTGGGATCTGAATCTATATATGCGTTTTTAGATATTCCAATCATAAGTAGCGGCCCGCCCTGGCTTCTGAAAGACATCAGAGTAATAAATGATAGCATAGGCTTTATTAGACCACTACATTAATATAAAATAAGTAAAGTTTAAAAATTTGTAGCAGTGGGATCTGAATCTATATATGCGTTTTGAGATATTCTAATCATAAGTAGCGGCTCGCCCTGGCTTCAGAAAGACATCAGAGTAATAAATGATAGCATAGGCTTTATTAGACTACTACATAAAATAAGTAAAGTTTAAAAATTTTTAGCAGTGGGATCTGAATCTATATGCGTTTTGAGATATTCCAATCATAAGTAGCGGCTCGCCCTGGCTTCAGAAAGACATTATAGTAATAAATGATAGCAAAGGCTTATTAGACTACTACATTAAATAAGTAAATTAGCAGTGGGATCTGAATCTATATATGCGTTTTGAGATATTCCAATCATAAGTAGCGGCTCGCCCTGGCTTCTGAAAGACATCAGAGTAATAAATGATAGCATAGGCTTTATTAGACCACTACATTAATATAAAATAAGTAAAGTTTAAAAATTTGTGGCCGCGTAATTTTCAAACTAAATAAATCATCGATTTTCATTATGTTAAAGGCTGCTGACATTTCAAAATTAATTTTTTGTGCCGTCATTAAATATTAGTACAAGTATGTGTATTAAATATCGCTAATGTCTTCCACTTTGAATACAAGTATTTTAGTATGTGCTTTTATATTTTAAGCTAATAAATTCTGCAGAAAAAATACCAATAAACCTGAAGCTGACCCTATCACGTTGCCACAGAGTTGATTTTACTTTAAAACTGCAACAATTGTTCTGTGGTGCGGTACGAGACATAATCGATATCGTATTAGACTATTAGAGACATGAATCAGAGGGGCAGCACGCGGCAGACACGACATGACCTTAACCAAATTGCCCTTTAGGCCTGTTACACACTTACGATAATGTGTACAAGAAAAAGAATTGATATTTACCTATAGGCACAGAAAACAATAAGAGTATACAGAACGGAATCTCCTGCGGTCCCCTGCAATATGGGTCCCCGTCCTCCGTTTCCGCCCCTCTCCTGTGTCACGCAATCCTCGAAAGACCAAAGATAAAACGCCGCAAGTAGAATTGGATTGGCTACACTCCGAAGGGACCCTGATCACATACCTAAGAATTAAGGCTATGGATTGGTATCCTCAAGGAAAGCGTAAAATCGGCCGCCCCAAACAAACCTGACGATAAACCGTGCTCGATAAAATTAAGACCGCGTATGACCCTGATAGCACTTAGAGCGATCTTAAATATTATCAATACCACTTATATTATCTTTGTCAATACTAACGAAAAACTCACTTTGAAATAAAAACACAGCAAAGTTCAGAATTATACAGGTTGACTTTTTAACCACCAGCCAAATTTTTGGAGCAAGTTCAGTCCATGATACTGAACTACTTTCCATAAAAACAATTACCGAAAAACTAAAATAAAAATTTGTCTTCTTCAGCCAAACGGATTTTGTATGGGAGGACGAAAAATTATTGTCGATTTTTAACAACTTTTTTTATAGAAAGTAGTTCAGTATTATGGACTGAACTTGCTCCAAAAATTTGGCTGGTTAAAAAGTCACGTGGTGGTTAAAAAACACGATTGCTTAAAACTTTCTCGATAGAAAAAAATTGCGAAGATAATTCGGAGGTGATTTGGAGGCACCAAATCACCTCCGAATTATACTAAAACGGCTAGTATTCAAGAAATAAATAAATAAGCCCTCGTAATTTGGATTATAATTGTATTAAAAATAAGGCAGTCATCATATGTCTTACTTATTAAATAACACTTAAATATTCTTTGTAAAATGAAAAAACCTCAAAAACCAGAAACGCGTGAACCAGCCTTATTGACTCGCCGCGATTCTTCCCTCCCCGCACGGGTCGCTACCACTTTACTCTTTTAATTTTAATTTAATCTAGCCGAAACTCTCGTTTCGGCTAGATTAAATTTTTGTTTCCCTGGCACAGACCAACATGGCTTGCATAAAGGGCGTATACTCGTAATGCCAGTTTTTGGCCCGATAGGACATAAGTAGTTAAATTTATATCAATTTTAAAAGTAGGTGCTTAAACATTTTTACGAGTAATTAAGTAGCTAACATTAATTATAGCCACATGTCAATAATTAAATAACATCACAAAACTCATTTGTTTTTAATTTATAATCAAAGGAGAATGGGCGTTCTATTTAGAAATGATCTCACTTTTACTGAGTAAAGTTGTAACTGTATCTAAATCTAAATATCGACAATAAATCTAACTTGTCACCCTTTGGTCTGCACCAGCCCTTATGTAGCACGTGTCCAATTCCCCAGCAACGCGGAATCTAGACAGACGTACAATAAATCAAACGGTCTGACCTTCATCACCGCCCTTTAGTTTCAAAAGCTGCGCACTAACTTACAACGAATCGAAAGCGACAGACTATTCACATGCAAATAATAAGTTTTTTTTTAGTAAATCTAATGTTATAGACTTAGTTTACGCCGTAATGGATAAAGACGTAAATTTGTGTCTCTCCTGCTTGTACATATATTTCCAATTGTAATTTCTTCCATCATTTAATATGTACCTATATATGTCATTAAACGTTACAATCATCCTTAAAAGTTTAAACGGTATTTAAAAATCGCTTAGCTCGTGAACACTGACCAGTAATTATCACAAATCGTAAAACAGTGATTTAGATAAATTATATGTGAATATTATACTAGCGTCTATTTTACGAAAAAATGGGAACTTGGAATATTTTTCGTTTGAGGGGATAGCCGCAGTGTTGAAAAGTATCCCGTTACATCGGGAAGATGAATCCTTCACCTGTCATTGTCGTGCTGGCTGATTTCTTCAAAAGAACAACCCTCCACGGCTTTAAGTACTTGTGTTCGAGGTATAGTTGCGATCGGTGAGTATGATTTATTTTTAAATACTTAGGTAAGTCTAATTTTGGCCTGTTTGCCTGTTAAAATATATGAGATCCACGGCGCGACCTAAGAACGACAAATATCGCAATTGAGGCCGCCTGTAGGGTTACTCCAAAAGCGGTACGTAAGACGTACGTTACTGCGTATTGCGTTTCAGTGTTAAGCAACATTGAGCGTTAATACTGATAGATAAAGTCTAATTTGGTTTGATTATAAATAGGACGTCATTATCGTACGACTTTAATTTTATTTTATGGAGTTAGGGTTGGATCTCATCTATCAGCACGGAACAGCAGAGAGAGCGGTGGAACGCTGCAGCACGCCCGGTGCTGAAGCGTTCCATCGCTCTCTCTCGCTCTAGCAAATGACGCTTCTGAGCCACAGAAAATTTATGTGTAACCCCAGCAAAATGTTGCCCCTTAGAGCAACATTTTGATAACAGCATAGGAAAGTGCTGTTCCGTGCTGATAGATGAGATCCAACCCTAACCTAACCCTCCAGTTTATTTGTCTCCCTAGTTCCATCGAAAGGAGAATGTGTAAAATTAGTTGAAAATTTGTCATAGTCAACATTTATGCCTTCTTCTCATGTACTATATTTTCACCTGAGTACGGGATTCACCGCTACGTATGTATGTATGTTAATATATGATCCCTCGTTTATTCAATGATACCCATGATATCTTGACAAATATCGTTGAAAGTGTCTTGGCCTCTATAGACCATAATAAAAGTAATGCAATTAAAAAATAAAATAAGTCACAGATAAAAATACATTTAGTTTTTTCTCCCTAGGCACTGTCACTGGTAGGACTCTCCATTGATTCAGAGTAACATATATACCTACTACTACTACAAACGAAACAATTTATCTGTACACACGTCGATGTGTGAGTTTTATACTTAGGGTCGCACCGCAGAATTAATTTAATACTTACCTACTAACGAGTTCGACATATTTACGATTATATTCTTCCATACCTGAAGATTTGCGAACACTATGACGTAAAAAATATTCTGTTTTATATGTATCAAATGTTACAGAAAAGTCGGAAACAGCTACATAATATCACTTCACAAATATTTTTCATTATGTCCATTGTCCATTTCACCATTAGTTCACTTTACTGATTATTATTGAGTCATTTATAATGTAAACGCACTAATTCACTATTGTAATATAGTAATTTGCATATTCGGCGCAAAACTATACGGTAATTATATGAATAAATTCAATAAAAATAAACAAATGTTTATCACATTTTCACGCACAGCATGTCAAGTTGTCATTGTCAACAATGGCATTTACACTATAACCCGCGGAAATCTATTTGGCATTTGCGTGTATGTGATTACCTGTGAGCGAGGAGCCAATGTAACATTACCGGATTGCTAATAACCCTCTCGCTCTTGTGTATCTCCCGCCAATGCGAGAGAGCGAGAAGGGTATATATATAAAGATGGTTGCTGGGTAATAACGTGTATATAATTTTATTATATACACGTTATTTTTAGTTTTATTTTTTGTAATTATATTGTTGCTTTGCTTACCTGTTTTCATCATTTGGAAATGTATGAAATATACGTTCTTTAGAGTATTGGGTGGATAAACAATTATTATACGCGCACCTTCTCACCATGATGGTTACTATTGGTTGACAGTTCTCAAGACAACACACGTCGCGTATTGCGTGCGGCTAGTAATTAAACCCTGGTTTGGAGCTGTCAAAGCTCACAAAGTGCGGGGGAGAGGTGCGGGGACGCCAATTTCCGGGAGACGCTGAGATACCATTCTGTTTGACTCTTATGTATTCTGTGGCACTGTGCTTGCATTTACTGGATAGTTAAACGTACTTTTCAGTATGAATTTTCCCGTAGTCAGGTTTTAGTTTTTTAAACTTATATCTAAACTAATGTTTTTTAAACTTTAGCCGTGTGTTTCCCGGCAGGGTAGAGACCACTTCAAGGTTTCCCGTGGAAGTCGTAGAAGGCGACTTAGGAAACCTATTGTTATATAACCTATGTTTATAAACATCAATGAGACCTCCAACCCGTCTGGCCAGCGGGGAGTGTAGGCCAAATCCTCTGACTGCTCTGGATAATATGGCTCTGGTAGTACAGAGAGGTTCGTGCTCCTGCATGGGAGACTAAAAAAGACCTGATGATGAATGAATGATGAAACTTGATATTGTTAATTACAAACTTAACTATTTCACGATGTCCGTATACATATAAAACAGAATAGTGTGGTTGGTGATATGCTGCGCCAGCGCGTGCAGTGCCGGCGTGCTGTGCGGCGTGCTCTGGGCGCGCTTCATGCGACAGCCTGCAGTGGTCGCGCTGAGAGACCCGCAACAAGTGCCCAGTGCCACCGACGGCATGCCAAGCGTTATCGTCTGCCTGCCTGCTCACCTAATAGCTGATCAAGTTGTTAAACACTTGTGAGCATCATTTTTACTATTTTATAGTTTGATACTATTTGCACTGTATAAGCGAATTCTATAATAATAAGGAATATGCATGTAATACCAATCCGGCTCATATTTTTATTTTACAATTTCTATTCATACGTTACCACGCCTAGTTAATTATTTTTCTTACTGACTCTTATTTGTATTAGAAATAAATTATTGAAAATATGCAAATATTGCGCGGGAACTTTTGACAAACGAAAGGGAAATGACGACAAAGTTCACAAAAAGGAAATGACAAGTTCGGGTGCGTTCGGTAGGACTGTCCGTCCATGTAGTTTGACCATCGATGACATTCGAAAAGTATGTACTTTTATATAGAAGTTTAACAAACGCCACTGGCTGATAATATTGAAAGTACCCAAAAAAGAAAAAACATGCGTTGACAGCTTCTGTCTCTAGCGGATATTGCACACGTTGACGTCATATTTTAAAATGGCGTGTTTTAGTTGTTATAATCTACTAAAATCTAGTATTTTTAATATTTATTTTCTACACCAAATACATGTTTTTCGGCACTGATTTATTTTTTGAGGCTATTTCTCAAAGAGGACTATCGATTACAAATTTAAAAAAAATGCATGCATACTCTCTATTTGTGATTATTACCATGACACTCTAATTATAAGTACCATGTTATTGTGGCATAAGCGAATTGTTAATTTCAATAATTAAATTCCATAATTCATAATATTTTAGTCGTTGGCTTCGTAATATGTAAGTATAATTTACGTTTATGGTGTAGTTTAGTAGGTACTTCACAACAAATCTTGACTTTTCTATTTTCTTTTTTATTCACATTAGCAAGCAAGTGGCGAATAAAAGCAGGTTGTCTATGGCACTGGCCCTCGTCATCCGGAAGAAGTTGGCGCATGAAGAACAACTGATACTTTTGGACAAATACTTGGATGAGCTGGGGGTTACGCTACCGGAGGTAATAGAATATAATCGTTAATTATAAGTAACTATGTATGACTCATTTTGTTAGTAATACTTACTTAAATTAGTTATATCACATTAAACATAAAACTTATACAGGCAACTAATATCGTAATACTAAGGTATACTAAAGTAATAAGTTATTATTTTATTACTTTTAGTCTACCCGGGCGGGCCGCAAATGACATGTGAATGTGGTATATTGCGGCCGCTAATGCGAAAATTTTTACCACAGATGGTGATTAAGAACTATAAATTTATATATCATTTCTATTATCTGAGGTACACCGTCCACGGTGTAATTATAGCATTTTTTCATTTACTATTTCGATTTTCACATGTATACCTATCTAAATTTGTCATGCATGAAGCAAGAGTTTTAAATGTTAATGGATAATTTTGTTAACAATTTTTTTGCCATCGTCACAGAAATTAATAAGAGTAGGTATTTCGTACAGAATGGAATCTCCTAAGGTCCCTTGTAATATGCGTCCTCGTTCCCCGCCCCGTCGAGCGGCGAGAGCGGGCGAACACACACGCATTGACGTGTGCACGGATGTATTGTTTCGTTTGTAGTAGTGTAGGCATAAATGATACTCCGCTTCTATGAAGATTCATACCTGTGGCATCGTTACTGATTGTTTTCCATTTTCAGGCGGTGATGAAATACTCCCCCGAGTGCGAAGACGTGATCATATCCTGTCGATGGCAGAAACAGTTCCTGCCGATCCGCAAGCTGTTCCGGAAGAAGTTCACGAACTGGGGGCTGTGTTGTGTTCTGGATCCTGGCAGGTAAGCGATAATACTGTTTTTTTAGTTTAGCCAATTTTATCTTATATCACTCAAGTATACTACGCTTAGTTACCAAATTTCGTGAAGTTCCGATCCAAAATATTCGATCGATTATCGTCGAAATTTCATGAAGCTCCGATGAAAGATCTCGATCGATTATCGTGGAACAAACATACATACATCCAAACGTCGCCTGTTTGTTCAAGTAGACTCTGAGAGTGAGAACTTCGCTCACTTCGCTCGCTCCTCCTATTAGTTTATAGGTACCACGTGTATAACAGAAACATACATATTTGTATTGCAATGTTACGCCGTGTGGTTTCTGGCAGGGTAGAATAGAACCACTCCAAGTCTTCCCGTGAATGTCGTAGAAGGCGACTTAGGAAACACAAGTTAAACATCAATTGCGCCTAGGAAGCGGCATGAACTTAGCTGTAAGTAAAAATTTGACGTCAACATTTGTGCAAAACAAATTATAAATATCCTATGATAATAAAGATATTTTGTTTTTTTTTTGAGATCTCCAACCCTTTTGGCCAGCGTGGAGTGTAGGCCAAATCCTCCGACTGCTCTGGCCGAGTGTGGCTCTGGTAGTACAGAGAGCTGAGAGGGTTGTGCTCCTGCAGTAGAGACTAAAAACAGACCTGATGATGATGATGTGCATTATTTATTCAGATTACAGAATAAAACCACAAAACGGTTGCTTGACCATCTGCAAACCACCAGAAGACTCGACATAGCATTAACGTGCGTCAACTCCAGTGTTTCTTATTACGGATGTGAGGTAAATGAAACAATAGTACGTATTCACTTTTTCTTATTCTTCTCTTTACATAGTAAAATTAGATTTTAAGAGCGTTTGTGCACTCACCCGTATTCGATTCGTATCCTATTTGTGTTCGATACATGACAAGATGGACGGAAATTTCACGTCTAGCGTTAGCAGAAATACTATGGATAACACTGTCGATATTATAGACGACTAGCTTTTGCCCGCGGCTTCGCTCGCGTATCCCAAATTCCACGGGAACATTACTTTTTTCGGTATGAAAGGTACCCTATATCCTTCTCAGTACTCCTTACTATGTGTATGCTTACTATGTAATTTTCAAGACAATTGATTCAGTAGATAAAGCTTGAAGAGGTAACAAACAAACAAGCAAACAAACAAATATAATAACTCACTTTCGCATTTATAATATTAGTCAGGAAGGATTAGGATTAGGATTTTCGATTTTTTCGGCAACACTATCGGGCGGTTCGGACGACAGGGTGCAAAGGGCGCGCAACGCGTGCTTCCCTACCCGTACCTCACTCTTCATCCGTGAAACCGAGTGTAGTGCACAAGTGTGCACTACACTCGATTCGTAATCGGTTTCAATAGGAATCGTACAATTTTTACGGCGACTACTTCGATTCGATTTTGATCCGTCAAAAAACGACTCGATGTGAGAATTCACGGATCGAACACGAACCATACATACGCATGAGTGCACAAGCGTCCATACAATTACTTGAAAGGCCAAACCGGATCAGAAACGAATACGAATCGAAAACGGATGATTGCACAAACGCCCTAAGTCAATTTTTTTACTTACTTTTCTAATATTCTAGAACTGTTGTATGTCGACTATTTTATATTTGCTTTCTTCTCTCTATTTTCATCTATGCTAATAAGTCTTTATAAAATAATGTCGCAATTTTTCTTTGTATCCTTGACTTGTTATTATTACTGAAAAGGCAAATGTTTTGATGCACACAGTTTTTTTTTTTTTAATTATGTTTGTTCCCCGGTTACTCGAAGACGTCTGGACCGATTTGGAAAATTCTTTTTTGTTTGAAAAGATATACTTTTTAGGTGGTCCCATGGAAATTTTATTAAAATCGGTTGCGTGGTTTGTTTTTTAAAGGAAACAATTAGAAAAAAATATGTCGTCAAAGTATAAAATTGTGTGAATATTTAGCTTTTCTGGTATTGAAGTCGGTTTTTTGTTTTGAAAATAAATATATGTATAATGAAACCTATACGAGTATTGCTTGCTATACATAGTAGTGCTTTCCCTGAATAAAGCTATGGGGTTCAAAATCACCCTGTATATAGAGGTACCTACTTATCTGACGCTTCAATTGACCGCTGTAGATTCGTCTAAACTAATGCTGCTCGATTCTTCGACTTTTCTTTTCTAAATGCAATAGAGTTGCGTGCACTTTCACTACGATTTATCTCTACACCTTGACTGCCAGCATTGCAGACACAATCGATTTCTACAGTCACAGGTGACCGCCAAGGCTCGTCACAAACGGGCGACCGACCACAGCCACCGACGAACGACATATTCCATACTAATTTAGTGGCCGCTACTGGCTGAGGTGAAGTTAGAAGCAAATGACCTTGAAGTAGCGCCCTTATTTAAAGTAAATTGTTAACTCGTAAATGTGGTGAAAATTTCCATATTTCTCAATGTTAGGCACTAGATATCCCTTTTAATTATTTTATGAACCACCGTTGAAAGTATTTACATTAGTTCATCTAGCTTTAAAACTTGCCTCTTTTGGCGCAGGCAAGTTTTAAAATAATTTATTTATAAATAAAATTTCATAAAATAATTTAAAGGGCTATCTAATGCCTAACATTGCGAAATATGGAAATTTTTACCATATTTACGAGTTAACAATTTATTTCAAATAAGTGCGCCACTTCTGCTTAGTATTCACCTTAAAAAAATGTATGAAAAAGCCAGCAACAAGCGTGTGGACTGCTTGTCGCTGGCAGTGTTCGGTGGCCCGTCTGCGCCGAGCCAAATTGTTTCGGGGAACAAACACTAAATTTCAGCTTCTACCCGTTTATGAAAGCGAGGAAGACTTGCAGCCTCATATACTGCTTCAAGGCATGAGCTACTGGATGCAGGTGGTCTACACCACGACCTTAGACGACCAGGGCAGTCTCCCCGATATCGACGACGGCGACGGCTGCGTACCAAAAAAGGGATATTCCAGGCTTTTATGCATCGTAAGGAAAATCATAGTTTATTCAATGTTTTAGTGATGCTAAATACATAAGTTGCCGTGTGCTTCCAAGCAGAGTAGAATAAGACCACTACAAGTCTTTCCGTGGATGTCGTAGAAGGCGACTTAGGAAACACAAGCTAAACAAAGCTTATAAACATCAATGAGAACTCTCCAATCCGTCTGGCCAGCTATGAGTATAGGCCAAATCCCAAATCCTTGTGCTATACTGGCCAAAGTATAATATTAGGTCCTTACATATGAAATTGCCGTTCAGTATCAAAAAAGTGAAACAAGTTTTTTTTAATGAAACTATTATTTAATCAATCGAAGTATGCGCCGTTGTTATCGATACACTTCCGCCATTTTATAGGCAGATCATTGATACCTTTGGAAAAAAAATCCTGGGAGCGAGAGTCTATGAACTGTTTGAAGGCGGTTTTGACTGCCTCATCAGATTTGAAATTTTTTCCTTGTAAAAAGTTATCCAAATTTTGAAAAAAGTGGTAATCGGTTGGGGCAAGATCTGGAGAGTATGGTGGGTGACGCAGAGGTTCCAGTCGCAGCTCCTCTAACTTGGCGATCGTTTGATGTGCAGTGTGTGGTCTAGCGTTATCCTGAAGGAGCAGTGGGCTAGAGCAATTCATCAGTCTCGGTTGTTTAATGGCGAGCTTTTCCATCATTGTTTGCAATACAAGTCTGCAGTAATCGTCTGGCCTGATCTCAAGAAGCTGTAGTGGATAACACCAGCACTGGTCCACCAAACACTAACCAGAATCTTCTTTTTGGTCAGTTTTCGCTTAGGGCAAGGTTTTGCCGGTTCTCCAGGGTCAAGCCATTGTGATGATAGCTTCCGATTGTCGTACAGGATCCATTTCTCATCACAAGTCACGATACGGTTCAAAATCCCCTCATTATTGTGGCGATTAAGCAAAGAAACGCAGCAAGCAACGCGTGTTTGTTGGTTTGCTTCAGTCAATTCGTGCGGTACCCACTTTTCGAGTTTTTCAATTTTTCCGATTTGGCGCAAGTGGATAAGTATCGTTTTGTCACTTACGCCGAAGGCTGCTGCTGATTCAGAAGTGGTTTGAGATGGATCCGCTTCCACTATCGCCTTCAATTCTTCGTTATTCACTTGAGTATCAGGTCGTCCACGAGGCTCATTGTGTAAATCGAAATTTCCAGAACGGAAACGTTGAAACCAAAAACGCACCGTTCGTTCGTTAGCGGTGCCTGGTCCATACACGTCGTTAATTCTTCGAGTCGTTTCTGCAGCACTGGTGCCACGGTGGAACTCGTATTCGTAAATACCGCGAATTTTCAATTTGTCCATAGTTGTTGTTATAGCAATGTTGAAACTCAAACAAATGATGTTAAAACAAATGAAATACAATTTTTAAAACAATATTTTTCTGGCTTTATTTGGAAATAAATTTGAATTTGGAATTCCTAATGAAACGCAAGATATTTGATTTTAAAGTTGCCAGTATTGAAAATCGGCAATTTCATATGTAAGGACCTAATAGCTCTTAGTCTTGCTGCTGCAGTGGAGGCTATAAAAGGCCTGATGATGATGATGATAAACTACCTAAGTAAGTAACAATGCAGTTTGTTGCCGCTTCTTCTGCACGTGGGATTAGGACAAGTATCATGAAATTGAAAGAAAAAATTGACAGTAATCATGTGATAGAAACATCCAAAAATAAATAAATGATTTTGACTTTGACTTTGAACTTTAGGGTTACTCCAAAAGCGGTACGCCAGACGTACCTACGTAACTGAGTAACCGCGTTTCAGTGGCAAGCAACATGTAGCGTTAATGCATAATGATAAAGTCTAATTTGGTTTGACATAGAAATAGGACGTCACTATCGGACGACTATCGTATAATTTTTTGGAGTAATCTCCCTTATTACTTAAATCGCCACACGTTTGGCGAGTACCTAAACTTAGTAAAGTTTTTTCTGATATTTCAGGCCAAGTGTTTGGAGAATTTATGTGGTTGCTCAGACCCGCTTCAGAGCGAGGTTTCTCAGAATGACGACCTGCCGCATTGCAAAGCGGTTCAGCTGAATTGTTTGCGCTCTACCAAAGCAAATGGTAATCAAATACTTGACATTTTATTTCTATTAATAAAAATAAAAATTAGTTTAAACGGACGATCGCAAGAAAACTTGCAGTTCACTTTTATGGTTTTCTCTGGCGTCAAGAACATTTTTTAGTGAAAGATTAATATAAATCAGTCAAGTGTGTGCGGGCCATGCTCAAATAGTAGAGTTCCGAAGTTAGAACACGTTACAACATGGGGACTTTAATTTAAATAATTTTACATGTTTACTTTACTACGAGTATAAAATTTAACAAGTGACAATTTTCTAAGGACTATGTATTTTGTGCTAATATTTACAAATACATATACCTCTAATGTAATGTATAAGTTTCAAAGCTAACTGGCCGCCTTGTACATTTTACTGTACAATACCCGACACATAAGTTAAACCAAAATGGCGGTCACTGCGCACACTTTTGCCTCTTATTTTACCTGCCTGCGCAGCGCCGCCATTTTGGTTCAACTTAAGTATGTGCCGGGTACCTACCTATTGTATTGAAAAATATCGGCTAACATTTCTCAATAAATAGCAAAAATACTTTATTTCAGATAACCCGCCCTGTACATGTTTGCCGGCGTGCACCAAGTTTACAACAGACACAGCTGTTGAAACTAGCAACTTAGATTTTATTAACTACACGTACGATCCACTGTAGTGAGTGTGATTATTTATCCTTATTATTCTGTATTTTAATGGTGCTTCCACACTGCTGTTAGAAAATGTTTAAAAAAAATGCATAATAACATAAAAATAAAATACTGTTATTAATATTAATTATTATAAATAATAACACTTATAATGTAGTAAGTATAATAAAAAAATATATCAATAAAAAGGTAATACTTAAATAACATTTTGTAAAATGTTTTCTAATTTTTGTAAACATTTTTTAACAGCAGCGTGCACCATAATAGACCATGTTTTGAGACTATTTATCCGTTTGCTCTAGAATGATGGTAATACCTACATACTTTTTCTGAGGTTTTAAATACCTACTGGAAGAGATCTCTTTTGAGATAAGTAGTAAGTACCTTTGTACAACTTTTTTTTAATGTATTCTTTGTATACATTTTCCATGTACCTCTACATAAGGGTGTTCCTACATAAATTGGTAAAAAATAAAATCATAGTCTTTGAGGTAAGGTAGGTCTCAGTTAATTCTCGACTTTAGCCCAATTTAGTGAATGCATGCAAAAGGGCTTTTTTAAAATCAGTCGCTAGACTACCACAAGCAACTAATAGGTTCTTCGTATTTATATTTCAGTTACGGACTAAACGCGTCTACATCCAACGTTGTGCACATACGAGTTCGCCTCCGTCAATCCAAGACATTTTATCTTTTGCCCACAGAGACATGGCTTACTTTGTTGTGTAAGTATAGGATCGATAAGATTGATCACTTTAGATAGATAATGATTGGTTACAATTACCAATATATAATTGCGTTTTACTATGCATTAAGTACTTGCTCGGCATTACCTTGTTCGGACTAGGCGAGTGTTTTAGTCAGGTGGCGAGTGATTTAGTAGCTAAATTACTCGCTACTGCCCAGAAACCGTTCGCATTACGGTCGAGTCAGTCAGTTTAGTGAGCGGTGGTGGACCGTGCCCAGGGTTGCTTAACTGACGAAAGCGCTAGCAATGCGTAGGTACTCCACCGGGCCATCTCCATTAAAATAATTGATGTACGAGTATAACGTCTAACCAAATATGTATACTGAAACTATTTTAAGGGTGAATTCTGTTCATAATACTTAACAACTTTCCTCAAGGAACATATATACAAATTGGATCAGCTGATCGGTCAACTTGTATGGGAGGCCAAAAATTATTTTTCATATTTCTATACAACGTCTAACAAAATATACTGAAATTATTTCAAGGGTAAATTCAGTCCATGATACTAAACAACTTTCCCCAAGGAACATATATCGAAATATGAAAAATATTTTTTTGCTTTCCATACAATCTCGGATCAGCTGATCGCTCAATTTGTATGGGAGGCCAAAAATTTTTTTCATATTTTGACATATGTTCCTTGGGGAAAGTTGTTCAGTATCATGGACTGAATTCACCCTTAAAATAATTTCAGTCTATTTTGTTAGAACCTGTATATAAACCGCGACAGTTTAAAAAACAATAGAATTAATACAGGGACTTAATATTCCACAAGCATTCATGTTCCACATATTTGGAAACGACTTTTTTGCGGCAACTAATGAACTCGACTAAATCAGTGCGTTCGGACTTGCTTTAGCCGGTGAACCAGTGAGCACGGACGCGTGTTGGGAGGCGCTACTCGCCCGAAAAAATAGAACAAAATGGATCGACTTGACTAAATCAGCTACTAATATACTTGACTAAATTTTTGGTGTTCGGACACGTTTAGTAACTAAATTACTCGCCACTTAACTAAAATACTCGCCTGGTTCGAACAAGCCTTTAGGCACGTAAAGTACATTAAGCATAATACATAGGTAGGTATAGGTCGCGTCATGTAAAAAGAACGCTGAAAAATAGTAGAAGGGGTGTGTTTGTTCATGGGTACACTCGCGCACGAAGGTACTAGGCCTATTGTATTATTTTCACTCGCGGCTTGGTATAATTGGCTATTAGTAGTAGTAGGTTCATTGAAAATAGGTATAATATTCATTAAGTACTCGTAGATTGATAAATAGCCTGATGCGCAGCTTGACCGCAAGCGTTCTTTTTACGTGACGCGACCTATTCTTAGTTATTTATAAGTGACATATTTTTTTATGTAATTATGTCTCCGTTTTGTAACCGATTTAGAAAATTGTGTTTTTTAAGTCAAAACTTCTGCGCGTTGGGCATATCTTTTGAGATGGGAAAAAACCATTGAACTCGCGACACTGTTACCGTATAATCGACACCATATTTCACTTCTTTCGGCACTCCCGGAATGCCACACTGCTTTTTTTAATCCGCTAGTTTCCAACAAGTCAAATCAGATACTTTTTTTAAACGTCAAATCAAACATTTTCTATGGGATTTGTATGAAATATCGGACTGTGACGTCATAGTTTCTTGGAGTCAAATAGCGCTCTTAAAATCCGTTTTTCTGCATTAATAAATCTAAAATCACGTTTAAAGTGGATGTGATCAATGACAAGTGTCATTATTTTGTTACGTTTTATTCTCATAACAGTACCAAATAGTTTATTTTTGACCCAGGAAACTACCCAATTGGTCCCATTGTCACCAGGTGAAGATCTGATGATGGGATCCTCGAGAAATCGAGGGAACTCCTCAAACATTCTATATATTATATAGTGATTTTATTGTTTTTGTCGCTAAATCAAGCATTTGCATTCAGAAAGTGAGTTTTGGTAAAGTGGAACTGATGGAGAAGACCAGATATTCAAGTCGCTTTTTTGAATTTAAAAATAATTGTAGGTCTACACAACGTGGAAAGGACATACGGCATACCCGTAATAAATCGAACCACGGTGCCACGGGCTATACTAGATCACTAAAGTATAATGAAATTAAAATAACAGTCAATAAACAAAAAAAAAATGGCATTCCCATACAAATCGCCCGGGCGGTTGCAAACTTTTGTATGGAAATGCCAATTTTTTTTCTCGTTTTTGGCTGTTATTTTAATTGAATTACACTAATTTGGTCTAGCATAGACCGTGGTTCGATTTATTACGGGTATGTTTCTACCACGTTGTATAAGGGAGATCTACCTATGGGGCACAGTTAGTCTGGTCAACATGTGTATCTAAGATCCAATCTATCATGTATCTAAGATTGTTGCTCCATAAGTAGGTACCTAAGTAGTTACTTTTTTTAAACTTTTCAGCTTCTCTCGGCGGGGTGTTTAACATGTTCCTTGGAGTGGGCCTGTTCAGTGCGTTGGAATTCTTGTGCCTGATTCTCTTTAAACTGCCGCACGCAGTGAAAAAGTCTGCAGAGATGATTGTCCCGGAACCTCTATATCGTTCAAAGCTGAAATAAATGTTTGAAAACAAGATTGTTTATTTTTACTATTTGATTTTACGAGCACCTATATATAATTTGATTTCATCCACCTACTAAGTGGTCGGACGACCTCAGAAAAGTTGCAGAAAAAAGCTGGATGCAGGTCATGCAGGCCGCTTCCGATCGGTTGTTTTGGAAATCCTTGGGGGAGGTCTATATGTCCAAGTCCACTGTTTTTTTACATTCACGCTTTCTTACATTTTGGCGCAATCTCCTTTTCTTAGGTTGGGAAATCATTTGCTGAAATTCAGATATTGATTTAATATTTAGGTACTAGTTTTGTAATTATACAATTTTGAGAGATCGTTGCAACTTGCAAAGCAGTGATATTGGAAGGTACTTTTTTGCTCTTTGGAAACAATGCACATATAATCAGCATATTAAATTCATCATAGTGTATTCCCAGTCCTGAGTCCCAGTCTTAAGTTATGTTTGTTTTTCGAGTGTGTGATTATACGTTACGGATACTTAAGATACTCTGGATGCTCTGGATAGGTACTAGCATAGCATTGATACTCTAGAATCTAGACAGATATTATGCATGTGAGTCCTGCGACGTATTCTATTACTAAATGGCTTATTATTTTCGCGGGTACTATAAATAATGACTTGGCGACTAATAATATTAGTCGCTTGCTTGACGCAGCGTAGGTAAGCCCTTAAATTACTATATGTCTTTGCAAGAAAGAGTGAAAATGACAGTTGACTTAACCTGACATATGGTCTGACAGTGACAGTTACAGTTGACAACTTGACAAGAAAACATCACACGTGTGTTCGTTTTAGTTGGAGTTGGAATGAAATTAGCGAAAATAATTTGATTAAAAACAGAAAAATAGTGAATTGTATATTTGTATACATATAGGTTGTAGGAAAAAATAAAAAAAATGTCTTCGTGGAAAAAGGCCGCGAAGGCTAATCAAAAAACGCACAAAGAGCGTCATCAACCGGAGTCCCGCAAACATTTGGGCCTCCTTGAGAAGAAGAAGGATTATAAGAAGCGGGCAGATGACTACCACGAGAAGGGTGAGACCCTGAAGCTGTTGCGCAAGCGTACGCTCGACAAAAACCCTGATGAGTTCTACTTTCATATGGTCAACTCGAGGGTGAAGGATGGGGTGAGATTGTTACTTCGCTAATGTTATCTTAGAGAATGGGATGTTAAGACGGTTTGGGCATGTAGAAAGGTTGGTTGGAAACAGATTAACAAAAAATATTTCTATGGCAAATGAATGAAAGAACAGGACAGGGCCTCTGCAAACAGATTGCAGACATTTTGGAAAAATTATAGATTAGAAGTAGGTACCCGTAATCATAGGGGATGTATGAAGAGAGTGATGAGTGTAGATGAAGGGAATCAGGGCTGTCAAGTGGAGGTCCCTAGTTTCTGCTTACCCCTGTGTGAAACAGGCGTGATAATATAAATATGTTGTTTCAAAGAAGTTTACGTTGAAGTTAAGACTCAGTCTAATACAATCCAAATTGAGTGTCTCAACTGAATGTTTGGCATGATCTATTTTTTACTCAAAAATGTATGAACATTTTCAGAACGTTGTACATGTTTGTATTTGTTTAGGTCCACCATGAGGTTATCAAAGAAGAGGAGGATACTCCGGAGCAGATCAAGTTGATGCACACACAGGACATCAAGTATGTGAACATGAAGAGAACAATTGAAAGCAGGCGCATCAATCGGCTACAGGTTACAAACCTTTCTAATTTAATTTTTCTAAACAATACATTTTGTGCAAGCTTTTATTGCAAGCACATTCTTGCTCATTTTAATTTTGTATTTTGCATGTTCCTGGTAAGCTCATCATCAGCTGTTCTTTTTCGGAACCCTGTGGTGTGCTTTCCTACTTTTTCTACTTCAAATATAATTAATATGCATGTGTCACACAAGAAAGTCGCAAGACTATGCAAAATTGAGTAGATAAAAACACATGATTTATATATTTATAAAATGGGACTTAGCACGAACCTTTTTTATTGTTTTATCTAATGTTTCGAATAAGAGTTACATCTTTCGTGGTCGCAGACTGACTGCTAAGTACGGTTATGTAAGAACCTAAGCGGCTTCATAGCCTCATAGGCTACAGTAACCACTTGGCATCAAGTTTGCCTACTTAGTAGTATAAAACAAAATTAAAAACTTTACCTGTAGTTATGTCTGAAATATGTATTACATAAATTAAATTAATTCTGTTTTTCCTAAAGGTTGACTGGTAGAGAATGCATTAGCGTTAAGGTGAAGATATAGGCAAATGGCCTTGAAGTGTGAAATAAATTGTTAACTCGTAAATATGGTGATAATTTCCATATTGCTCTTCGTCATGCACTAGATAGCCCTTTAAATTATTTTATGAACTGCCGTTGAAACTATTATTGGTGATCCGTCTAGCTTTAAAACTTGCGGTGGCCACTTTTGGCGGAGGCAAGTTTTAAAGCTAGATGGACTAATGTAAATACTTTCAACGGTGGTTCATAAAATAATTTAAAGGGCTATCTAGTGCATGACGAAGAGCAATATGGAAATTATCTCCATATTTACGAGTTAATAATTTATTTCAAATGAGGGCGCCACTTCAAGGTCATTTGCCTATATCTTCACCTTAAGTTCACCTTTTGTGCCATTGTGTTCAATAAAGATTTTAATAAATAAATAAATAATAAATAAATTTAACACAAGGTAGCAGTTGTGTAAAACCAAAGACATGATTATTGGCATTACAGCTACCTTCTATACTTAACTTTATATTTGAAATAAGAGCTTTATGTGCAGCGGCAAAAACAGCTGATACATGATTTTGTACATAGATTAATTTACGACGTTAACCCTCCTTGGGAATGCAATTGTTGCACGAGATGTTTGTGCTTAGTCCTTTAGTCGCCTCTTACTACATCCATAGGAAGAGATGGAGTGGTCCTATTCTAACGCGGAACCACGGGTAAATGTCGTAACAAATAGTGACAAAATCCAAGCTAGCGGCGCCGCTGCATAATGTGTCTAAATGTGCTGGCACGAATTTTTGGGTTGGTATTTGAGGCAAGTTGAAAACATGTCACATACCTCTCCTATTATACCCCAACACGGAACTGCAGACCTGGCTGATAAGTAGCGGGGCTAAAGCAACCTATAAATTTTAAAGTTTTTTTTTTCAAAAAGGTATTTTAGGCAATATGCATTTTTTATATGTTGTAGATTAATGTTTTAATTATAAAAAAAATCAATAAGCCAGACGATTTAGTCGGGGCCTTGATATTGCCAGGCGCGTGCAAATGTATTTTTCAAAAAAATATAAAAAATGTATTTGAGGCAACTTGAAATTTTAATAGGGTATTACTTATTACTAAATAATAAGATTGTCTAAAAGACAGGTTATTTTGATGGGACTTTCTACCTGCCAGGTCCATCTAAGTAAATCAAAATGGTTTAGCCCCACTACTCACCTGCCAGTTCCGTGTTGGGGTATAATAGGAGAGGTATGTGATAAGTTTTCAACTTGCCTCAAATACCTACCCAAAAATTCGTGCCAGCAGTCGGTCTAATATATGACATATACCTACATTATTGTTCCATAATGACACCTGTATTTGGTAAGTTCAAGTCTCTGTTGTTACTATCTGAGTATTTTGGTATTTCCAGTCACAACTGCACATGACAGATATAGCAGACTCGACTCCCAATACACACATGTTCTTTGTGGAAGAGGGAGAGGAGAAGAACTTCGACTTAGCAAAGAGGCTGGACACACATCCAAAACTGCTCGGCAGAAAATCTAATAGGCCGAGGTTGTCTGACTTGGATAAGATACAGCTGCCTGAATTAGATAAACAGGTATTTACCTTTACCTTTACTTTTAATTTTTGATTATAAAACATGGCCTACCTTTATTTGTAGGTTTAATTGATTAAACCATGTTAATTAGATTTAACTAAACAAGTTGACAACTAGTGAAATGATGATGGTTTAAGCCTAGTAATAAAGTTTTTAGATTTAAATTAAGACAGATATTGATATTGTTATTGTAATAATCTTGTATATGGGCTAGTTAAATCTGTGTGATTTACAGATTTATGCTATTCATAATCATTGAACTTATATATTTCATTGTTACAGGCAATAGCTGAAATGAATAAAAAGAGGAATAGAATTTACAAAGAAATGGCAAAAAGGATAGAACGGGAAAGGGAACTGACAGTTATACAGCAAAAGTTGGAAATGAAACGCCATCTACAGGATGCCAAGCTGCTCAAACCAAAACGTATCAAGAAAGGCTCCAAGAATTCAGCCCCTGTGTATGAGTTTCCATATGTAAGAAAGAAATAGTATAATATAACTATCTTTACTATCAAGTTGTTTATTATTTTTTAGACATGTAGGTGATGAATCTATAAACATCTGAACAAGGGATAAGACTGGTGATCTCTACGCAATTTCGAGGAACTACAACCACAACAGCGAAGCTAACAACATAGTCTTCAAAAGAAGCATTGTGGGCGCCATCTCATAGATGGCGCTCACAATGTCGTATAAAAGAGTATTTTTCATGCTGTCTTTCATGTTTTGGAAGGCTGTTTCAGTTAGAGAAATAAAACGAAACAATTGTTTTAATTATTTTTTTATTAAGAAATAAATAGTTTGTCATTTTGTTAAAAAACTATATTCACTGCGATGTTTATAAATCCGAGCAAAAGTATAACACCACATTTGCAATGTTTATTTACATCAAAATCACAATTAGTCTTATGTTAAGTCTTAATTTAATTTCCTTTAAATAATAGGAGCTCTAGTCTTTTAATACATATACCATTGTGCGATCATGACCGCACTAGCCGTATCACGCGGCGTTGCTTGCGTTTTGAAAGATTAAATATAGCCTTATGTTACTTGCAGATAATGTAGCTTTATTTTGACTTTATTTTAGCTTTCTTGAAAGATTTTTAAAATCAGATTAGTAATTTTTGAGTGTATCTATTACAAGCAAACACATAAATCTTTCTCTATAACCATACTATCATTTTTAGCTAGCCCTATTATGTCCCATGGTTGGACAAAGGCCTCCCCTTCAGCCTTTCATACACCTCTGTTAGTTAGTGGTGACAGTTCTCCAGTCCTTATAAGCCGTTAGTTTGTCTGCCCATCGTGTAACTATAAATGCCTAATACTAACATTATAAAGATTGTTCCAATCGTAATTCAGCGATTGAAACTCCTGAAATCTTGATAGTTTGATTTTTGGATGGAACATCTAGATACGTCCAGCGTACCATGGAACTTTAAATCGAAGAGAGACAAATCTGTATGCTGCATTCCACACACATCCTAAGTGCGGAAACTAAGTTATTTCCAATGTGTATTAAGTCATTGGCTGTATTAGAAGTGTGGCCTTATTTGGATGCTATTGCGCAGCCATATAATGTCACAATGATTGTAGTAGTAGACTATAGCCCCAGCATATTCACTTGGAAGATGCTTACAGAGATCCTCCATCGGTACATCCAAATGCTACAAACTAAAGTACATGCTCCGAATAAGTACAGCAGTCTTAATTACCTATATTAATTTGTTTTGATACAAATCTATCTCGTATAAAAATATTGGTTCTAGTTTAAGAGTTGCCAGAAAGGAAAAAGATATACTATAAACATGTCAAAAGCCATTTTTAAACTATTATCTTTATATTTTTTAGATTTTAGATAGAATCTAATTTGGTTTTAATGAGAGTAAAAACGATTTCTTTTATTTTATGTATATTTTGCAAAAAAGTTAAATATAATGCCTATAGAATTAATAGTAGAATGTGTAGTTTCTTGTATTAGGTCTATTTTTGTAGTTATACTGCTTAGGTACTAATTTACTGAATAATGAAAAATTCCTTCTTCCTGGCAGCTCTTTATTTATGTTTGTCCCACGAGTATATTACTAAAGAACGTTTGTTGTTGTAATTTGTAATATTATCTTCAGCTACCGAGTTACCAGCACTGATGACAAACTTTGAAACGAATCTCAACCAAATCAATAAAACTAACAGTGTCGACACAGCAAGGGTTTCGCTATGAAATACACTTTGTACATCTACTCTAAGGCGGTAACTTTATGGTAACCTAGTAGTAATGTCTTTGGTTCACTTAAATCTAACATCACAGGCCCCATTGTCACCAAAAGCGCGGGTACGTGCGGCGGCAACCATCATCGCACACGATTCCATACAACTGGAAGGTATTTGCGCTCGCAGCTTCATTGGGGGTATATTTTTGATCACCACAATACACACTTATGGTCAGGGTTCATTGGAGATCCTTTGGGACATTTCCAGGCGTCTGCAAACTCTTTTGAGTTGCTCAAAGTTCCGATCACTCGGATCTTGTTGGGACTGTGCACTCCTTCGACTATTTTTGACTTGAGTGCACCGACTGTTGTGTTCCCACACCAAATCTGTGAACAAGATAAAATTGACATTATTAATTTCAGAAGCTTTCTGATCCACAATAAAAGCTTACATCTATATTACAGCTATTCGTACATTTGTTCCATCACCACGCTGGCTTAATCGCTAAATTAGATAAACAAGACGTCGCAAAACTTTTGTTTGTATGCCTAGTTTTGTAGAGTGCAAGGTGTTCACCTGCGCAAATCCTAAGAAGAAGAGTTGTTCAGGCTTGAGATGTGGCAGTCCCGGCAGCGAGACCTTCGCAGCGGCTGGTTTCCGCTTGGCGTACAGCGAGTACGCGTTGAGAGCTGCCCGTAGACCTCCGTTATCAGCGATGTTCTCACCTTGCGTGTTGAATCCATGCACCTGGTGATGCAAATGATTATAGTGCATAAAATAAAAACCATACGTCCTAATATCTTTCGGAAGCATTCGATACTGGTAATATCAAGCCAATAATCAACCTTACAATTTTATAGTGTAATTTTTTATTATTATATAGATTTCTGTCGATTCTACCTACTTTAAAATGCAATCCTAGAATTAGTACAAAATTCCCGTCCTCCTTGAGTAGGTATCTCAAGTGCGGTTCCTCAAGGCACGATATTGGGACCTGTGTAATTTTAGCTTCCAGAATTCGTACAAAAATACTGTATACCCTTTAAGTATATCTATTGAAGTTGTTCGCTAAGGCGTGATGTTGGGACCTTTGTCATTTTTTATCGCCAATAAATATTTCTTACCGTGTAGTTGGGCAGTTGAGGCATGTGGTACTTGCCGTACTGGTCTATGATGCATTGCACCTTGCCGTGATAATGCTCTAACGTAGCGGCAGACCACCATTGCTTCAAGTTGCCGTCTGAATCGTAGCGACGACCTGATGGAAAGCAGTACATTTGAATTATGCGTTTTTCATAAACTTTGAACTGATTTACTTGTTAAGCATTAATTAAAGATTTTGACTTAGTTCCGTGATTTCAAAAGCACGTTGTGCCATGGCCAATTATTGGTCCTAGCTGTCATAATTGAATAGCAGCCGTGAAGTTTCAAAAATTTAACACCAATGTTGCCCACTAACACACGAAAACAAACAATAATTAAACTTACCTTGATCGTCGAAGCCATGAGTCACTTCATGGCCCATTATGGCACCGATGGAACCGTAATTGATTGCCCTGAAATCAATATTTAGATTATTTTTTACGTCATTTACTCAAAATTAAATCTCGCAAGGAATTTTGAAATAATCTTACTCAATTCCGTTTCCATAGAATGGGGGCTGCAATATTCCAGCAGGGAACGCTGTGAAATAATTTTTATTATTGGAAATTGTTTGCTTTTTGTTTAAGGCCGTACCTGAATTTTCCGGGGTCCAGTGCTGCCCCCATTTAAAATAAATAATTTCAAAGAAAACGGATACATTAATTAAAATTTTGATACAATACTACCAAAGTCTAGATAACCCTTCAAAGTATTTTATGAACTACTGTTTACAGTTTATAATAAGAACGTTAAGCTTTACTACGCACATTAGCCAAAAGTGGCCGTTTTTCGCAAATGTGCGTAGTAAAGCTTAACGTTCTTACTTTAAACTGTAAACAGTAGTTCATAAAATACTTTGAAGGGTTATCTAGGCTTTGATATTAGCAAAATTTTAAATAATGTCTCTTTCTGTTTTCTTTGAAATGATTTATTTTAAATGGGGGCAGCACTGGACCCCGGAAAATTCAGGTACGGCCTTAATTACAATAGAAGAAAAATAGCCAACTGTACTTACTGACTGAATTGAGGGTAGCTGAATAGAACGCATTCACTGTCGTTGCTGTTGCTACCCATCTGAAATAGGATTTGTTTATAATTTATTCTGTGATTACATGTCTTGAAGACGTGCGATAGGAATTGATTTTTAATGTTTTTGGTGTTGAAATTACCGTTGTATAAACTTTCTGAGAGGCCACCTTTAAGTGTAGACGCCGGACGCCCCATTAGTTTTATTAAGTGTCGTTATTTTAGAAGGAACTAAATACTATTACTGGTGTTCTACAAGGCTCTGTAATATCGCCCATGTTATGTAGGTATAAGATTTTTAGATGCCAATTTCTACCGCTTTCTATCGCTCCGGTTATAGTTATTGAAGTATTGCATGAACAGCGATGATGATGGTAGCCCTAAATAGTCCAAACCAGAATAGAAAGAGTGTAAGTTTGATTTTCTTATAGAACAACTTGTTCTATTGCGCAGCATGTAAAATATAAAGGTATCAATAATTACCTGTTCCGGTCTGGCTTTTCTCTTAGCGCCTCCAATGACTTCTTGACTGTAGCCCATGTCAGCTTCAAGTAGGTTTCAAATAGATTTCCTTCAACGATTTCGGCCTGTAACGGAAACATAATTTAGCTACTCCATTTTCTTGTTTCATAGAAACAAACCATAGCAATCAGCAGAACTTGATCTAAGTTATATTCAGTATTTGTTACAAAACTGCTATCTAGTTAATGCGTGGAAACTACTACTGAGTTTAGGCTAAACCTAGATGGGTAGTGGTATTGTAGAGTCTGCTAAGGAAGGCACGTAAAAGCTTGATCCCAGTTGTTATCTCTAGATGACTGTTGTTTAAATAAATCTGATACTAATGCTAGCCACAAGAACTTACTAGTTTAGGAAAAAAAGAGACTAACGTGTTTGTAATGCTTGTCAAGCTGGTCATGAGTGAGCAGCCAGGCGGGGAAGCCCACGAAGTTGCGGATGGCCTTCAGCTTGGCGAGCGTCTTCAGACGAGTGCTCGAGTCCATCCAGTCCAGCTGCTGGACCGCGTCCGCGAACGCTGCGCGGACGTCTTCTACCATCTCTATTGCCTGTGGAAAAAAATATAGAGAATCATCCATATTTAAACATTTCTTTTAAATCGGCATTTGTCGATTCAGTGCGCTGGAGGGTTTTATTATACCTTTTTTTTCCAACTAATACACCAATTTCTTTCTTTTCATATCTTAAAAGTAAGACGTGCAAGCTGCCAGATGTTTCTATCCGCAAAGGTTATTTAGGAAGATAGATATGCGATCGACTGCCTCCGTGGTCCAGTGGTCAAGGCGTCTGCCTTGTGATCCGGAGGTCGTGGGTTCAAATCCCATTGGGAAGCATACTTTGTGAAAAGTTGTTTCCAGTCGGGTTAGGATATTGCAAGCTTTAATCACTTGATTATCTGAAAAGAAAGATGATTCTGTGCTTCGGAAGGCACGTAAAGCTGTTGGTCTCGAACGCCATATAGCGTTTGTCCCTATCCTAGGATTGGTTCTGGTCTATCCTTTTTTTGCGGAGGTGTGGGTTGCGGAGGTCAGACGGCAGTCGCTCTGTGTAGGTAAAAACTAGTAACCTCGTCGAATCACCTTGGTTAGGTAGCGTACGCCGGGCTCCGAAACTTAACCGCTGACGATGCAACCGGGAATACGGGACGATGATGATGAGAAAACTTAAGCGCGATGGCGATGTCCTCGCAAGTTGTCAATACTTGGGATTCCCATCCCGTCTCTACCTCTGTGCCATCTATACTTTCTTGCCAAACATGATCCTGATAATGCGATGATAGTCGTTTAGCGACAGCTCTTGTTGTATTTAGTAGTAGCACATCGCTAAAGCTCGTAGTTGTGAATTAATGTCATTTCACTGCAGCGTAGGGGTTAAGACGATACACGGGAGTCCAGTGCTGCCCCCATTTGAAATAAATTATTTTTAAGGACACGGAGATATCATTTAAAATTTTAAGCTACTAAAACCAGAGATATGGGATATAATAATGTTCTGAGACTAAAACCTAGATAACCGCAAAAATGCAACGTTCTCACTTTAAACTGTAAACAGTGGTTCATAAAATAGTTTGAAGGGTTATCTTGGTTTTAGTAGCTTAAAATTTTAAATGATATCTCCGTTTCCTTACAAATAATTTATTTCAAATGGGGGCAGCACTGGACTACGTGTATCGTCTTAATTATTATCACAAACAAACATAGGTACCATCATATTAGGTGCGGTCATTCCAGCTTTGAATGCTACCAGAAGACGGGCTTTAGAAAAGTGACACAAGTACCTTCTGCCTGGAGCCCTAGATAAAATGCCCCTTATCGTAGAGGTAACTTCGAAGTTAGCATTGACGTTGGCAGTCCAGCTCTTCCAGCGCGGCGTGCGCTGCTGCAGCCCGAATACGGCCCTCGAGAACTGCAGCCCATTGCAGTTGTCTGAAGGCTGCTAGGAACTGAGTAGCTTCAGAAATGTGACCCCAGTGTTACCTTCTGCCTGGAGTCCTGGTCAAAGTGCCTCCTAACGTAGAGGTAGCTCAAGGCGACTCCGAAGTTAGAATTAACGTTGGCAGTACAGCTCTTCCAGCGCGGTGTGCGCTGCTGCAGTCCAAACACGGCCTTGGAGAACTCGAAGCCCAGCTCTCTGAAGGCGGACAACGTCATCGGAGCTACCGTGGAAAACACGCTCCACCACAGGAATCGCTCTATAAAAGAAATTCATATTCTCACAGATATCTTTGGTTAGCACTTTTTCTTATAATTGTCGATAAAAGAGATGTGTGTCATGGTACCTACTCTCGGTGGGAACGAAGTTCCTTACTGCAGAATCGAAAGCTTTATGAACACCCAAAATTTTTATTGATGACACATTGAAATATTGTAAAAGTTTTAAAAGGCATGTAAGTATTTAAATCGATATCTGTATACCTACTTCCTTTTCTCGAACAAAATATTTTAAAGTTTCACCAAAAATACTGAATTGCACACTAATTATGCACACTAAACAAATCAAATTTAGTATAGGTACTGTTTAATGGTATTTGCAGAACTGTGTTACTGAACGAATTAGGGTAGTATTTAAACGCAAATCAAAATTACTGATTGTACAGCAAAATACTCAACTGAAAATATTGCTAAACAAACTGCAATTTATATTTGTGGCGTATAAAATGGATAGAACTTTCCTAGCTGTTTTTTTGTTTTTTGTCATGTGGTAGGCTAGGCTAGCCCTCTCCTCTTAATAGCTGCGTGCGAGACCTCATATTTATAAAACGGCTAAAATGTAATATTATGCTCAATTATGACGTTTATGATGAACATCACACATTTAAGCTAGACCCATTAGTTCTGCTTGTTGTTTTAATAACGACAATTAAGTAAATTACATTATTTGCCTGGCAACAGAGAAAGTTATGAAGATAAAATATACACTTCCACATTGCAGAAACTGATAAACAAAAAAGTACGTAGTGGCAGAACGCGAAAAGAAAACCTGCGTTCTGGTAGTGCACCTACACAATTTCGGCATTTGTTATTCCCTCTTTTCTCGTTAGATATTAACTTAAAGGGATTATACGTAACGTAGGTTTTCTATATACATATAATATATATGGTCAAGTCAAGAGTACCCTAGAGCACCTATTTAAGTACTGAAAATATTTCAGATTTAGTCTTACCTAGGTACCTCACAGAAGCTGAGTCTACAAACTTAAATTCTCTACCGTCGGTCCTCATTTTCAGTCAATCTACAAACAGGTATGTTTGGTTTATGCATCCCTTGTATAATTTTGGCGCCCCCTGACCATCGCGTCTATTAAAGAGACCGTTCCAATATCTATACAGTTTCCGTCGGCCTTGCTTGTAAGTACTTCTGCCACGGACTTAAATTTTATTTTCTTCTTCTTCATCTTAGCGTGTTCCCACCGTGTAACCGCATCCTCAGCTGTGCTGCTTCGGGGACCGGGATGCGTTTTCCCGTGTTTTCTTCTCCAAGTATAATATGTTATAAAGAAATAACCGGAACAATTCGTTTTTCAAACAATTTGGCTGTAATTTTATGACCACTGCCTACCTGACGTCAACCATGTTTTGAAATTTCTTATGTAGACAATCTCGTATAAGTGGGTAAATGGAACACTTACCAATGATAACTGGCTTGGTGTCAGTCAGGAGGACGGCCAGTTTCTGCAGGTAGGGCAGGTCCATCACGATGACCCGGTCCTGGTGCGGGTGCAGCGTCACACTCGTGTTGGAGAACACCAGCTCCAAGTACTTCTTCCAGTCGTGCTGCAATGGGTAATTTTGCAAATAAACTTGGCAATTTATAAAAATATGTTGAGGTGATTTCGCCCCACCAGAGGAGCAGCTGTAGGCTGTGTGGACGGGGGCAGAGGAAGATCTGGACACGGACCTTCCTAGCGGCTATCCACTTGGCTTTCGCACAGACAGACCACCACGGACGTAGGCGCATTAATTTGTATTCACGATTTATCTTACCCCTTAGTCAGGACCCCATCATAACTCCAATATAAAATGGCTTTCAAGCTGTATTTCAGTTTTCTTGAATGAAAAATTGACATGCACGAAAACCTAATGTGGAAGGGGTACAGTCTGCAAAAATGGTAACTAGGTGATACTGGTTTGGCCTCGTACATTTAAAAAATGGGTATTCATGAATTACCAGAGCTGGCATGTTTTTTTTAGGTAATTTCTGCAAATCTAAGATGTCCAATACAAATCAGACCACACAAGTTACCTAGCGGAGTAGTAGACTGAGCTACAGAACGAGGTCGATAGCCGAAATAACCAAAAAGGTACGACCGTTCTATCTTCGAAGCGCCATCTTTTTTAACAATTTCACTATCCAAGATGGTTGCCGGTAGTCAACTGTATGAGATTTGACTCAGAAAATCAGTATTAGGTTTTTGGGTCGAGGAATCCAAATTCGGTTTTTTTTAAATTCCAAGATGGCGTCTAGTTAGAAGGGTACTAAATCTGCTTGTTACCTCTTTCCATTGAACGGGTCCGCCGCTGGAGCCCTGAATGAGCTGCTGCACGCTGACTTCGTGGAACAGGTGCGTGCCGCTGCGGCGCACTTCCACCGGCGTCATTATCTGAAAACATTATTTTCTTTTGTATAACCCATAAGTTCAAAGAAATCCAACGTTTAGCAGTACCTTAGTATCTATGAGTAGATCCAAGCATAGTCCAAGTAAAAACCTTTTATGTATGATTGTAAATTACTTCACCCAAAGTGTTGCTGAACTCTACAATATCGTCAACAAACACCCCTGTGATTGTCTCAGGATTAGTCTGATTAGTAATATGATAATTTCCTTAATATACCGGTGGTGCTGCGCTAATCAGAGCATGAAATTATGACGTTAAGCTGACTTATCATATCTGTCACAGAAAGTCCAAGGTTGGACATAGGTCTACTCCAAGGTTTTCCAAAACGAACGATTAGAAGCGGCCTGTACCCAGCGTTTTCCTGCAAGTGACTTACCTTCGTCGAACTTGTTGAACTCGACAAAGTTATCGGTGAACACAATTGACTTATATAAATCATTGGTGAACACCCTGTCTCTAGTTCAGCGATGGTGATTATCTCCTTGATGTAGCGGTACCGCGCCAGCAAAGTATTGAAATATGAGCTCTGTGCTGTGTGTCTTAAGATTCACTCACCTTCGCCACACTCTTGCTGAATTCCACAATATCATCGGCGAAAACCCCCGCATCTGTCTCTGGGTCGGCGATGGTGATCATATCTTTGATATACCGGTGGTACTGCGCCAGTTCGTGGGAGAACTGATCAGGGCGGAGCAAGTAGCGTTCGCTGAACCCGGGGGAGACTTGCTCGATCTGGTAAAGAAGATTTCAATGCATTACGTAAGAAAGTTGGTAGTGCGATATCTTTATAATATATTGTGCCCGGCTATGGTGAAGTTAAAATAAATTAATGTGAGTTACGATGTTATCCATGATAACTTGACAAGGGAGTTAACTTTGGAAGCATTTTATAACTGTGCGCTAGTTTTTTAGGGTTCCGTACCTCAAAAGGTAAAAACGGAACCCTTATAGATCACTCTCATGTCTGTCACAGTAGCCAATTTGCTACGAAACACTTGACCGTGCTACGTGTATTAAATTTCAACTCAACGTTGAAATTTGGTACACATATGTCAGTTAGTGACCCAAAGACGGACGTATACGTAAATAAATGAATTTTAAATATGGGAGCCACTTATGGGGCTTAATAAGACATTTTTACAAGTACAATTGATTCCAATGATAAGAACGTATATACAGCTATATTGGGCGTTATAATTGATTTCATAGAGCTCAAGACATTGATATCATGTAAATACAAAGCACACGCAACAACAGGGAACGTTACTACGGATAAGATTCTTTACAAACGGGCCCTCTTCATGGAATCCTACCATAAAATCGTTGCTTTTTTAGGGTTCCAAAAAGGAGAAAAAACAGACCCTGGCAACTACAGACCTATCTCTATTCTGCCAGTTTTGAGTAAGGTGTTCGAAAAGATAATGCTCAATCAAATGCTACTTCACTTTAAGACCAATAATCTTTTCCATAGCCAACAATACGGCTTTACTGCTGGAAAATCGACCACCGATGCAGGAGTAGCACTTATTACTAATATCTACGACGCGTGGGAAAACAGAAATGATGCAATTGGATCATTTTGCGATCTTTCTAAAGCATTTGATTGCGTTGGTCATCCAACACTTTTGCTCAAATTTCGTCAATACGGTTTTGATGATAAGTCAATTAAATTAATAGAATCTTACTTAACTGATAGGCTTCAAACTGTTGATATAAACGGCGTAAAATCACACGGGTCTAATGTGAAAATGGGCGTACCCCAAGGTTCAATTCTAGGACCGTTCCTTTTCTTAGTTTATGTCAATGACTTGCCTTACATGGTTGAGAAAGAGGCTGACATGGTGCTGTTTGCTGATGACACCTCGCTAATATTTAAAATAGATCGACATAACAGTGATGCTAGCGCGGTGAACAGAACCTTATCTTTAATTTCTGATTGGTTTTCGGCCAATAACCTCATGTTAAATGCGAACAAGACCCAATGCATTCGATTCTCTCTTCCTAATGTGAATCAAGCCTGTGTTGACATACTAATTAATGGTCAGAAACTCGATCTGGTTGAAAGTACTACCTTTTTAGGAATCACAATTGATTCGAAACTTCAATGGGGCGCTCATATAACTAAACTTTCTAATAGGCTTAGCTCTGCGGCTTACGCTGTTAGGAGAATAAGACAATTGACAGATGTAGCAACTGCTAGACAAGTGTACTTTAGTTACTTTCACAGTCTAATGTCATACGGGATACTTCTATGGGGGAGTGCAGCGGACATTCAGACTATTTTTCTTTTACAAAAAAGAGCAATTCTTGCTATTTACGGTTTAGGATCGAGAGACTCACTGAGGGAATTATTCAAGGAAATAGGTATACTTACTTTTGCATCACAATTCATATTTGAAAATATAATGTATGTAAGGAAAAATATTTCCATGTTCAATAAAGTTAGTGATTTTACAGATAGAAATTTACGTAATAAGAATGACTTAGTTAGCCCGTATTACAGGCTGAATACAGTCAGTAAGTCTTTTATGGGGAAGTGTATACTTTTTTATAATAAATTGTCAGAATCGGTCCTTGATATGCCAGACAGAAAATTCAAAGCTTATGTAAAGAAAGTACTTTGTGAGAAGGCTTATTATAGGACCGATGACTATCTTAAAGACAAAAAGGTCTGGCTTGAGCTTGGCGCGGGTCCCTCTTAAAGGTTTGTATACTTAGACATGTCATAATTTAGGTACATTGGTACATACTAAATTTACAAATTGACATTATTTTAAATTTCGTAATTCTTATAATTCAATTTAATTATGACATAATAAACAATGTAATCTCTGTCCATCTATCTATATAACTAATTTTAAGTTTTTAGTTTGTTAGTTGACGTCTTTGGAGAAAACGTGCAGTGCAGTTTGTTGCCGCTTCTTCTGCACTTGCGCCTAGGAAGCGGCGTAAACTTAGCTTTAAGTAACGATTTGACGTCAACATTTGTGCAAAACAAAACAAAGTGACTATTATTAAGAGATATTATAAATATCCTATGATAATAAAGATATTTTGAATTGAATTGAATTGAATTCCGTATCCAAAGGGTGCAAACGGGACCCTGTTACTGAGACTCCGTCTGTCCGTCTGTCACAAGGCTTTATCTTTTGAACCGTAATAGCTAGACACTTGAAATTTTCACCGATTATGTATTACTGTGGCCGATATAACAACAAATACCAAAAATTAAAAAAAAGTTAAATATTAAAGGGGTCGTCATACTAAAAACGTGTTTTTTCAGCGTTTTTAACTAGATCTTTATAATGACATTAACTAGATACTTGAATTTTTCACCGATTATGTATTACTATGGTTTCTATAACAACAAATACTAAAAATAAAAAAAGTTAAAAATTTAAAGGGCTCGTCATACAAGAAACGTGTTTCTTTTTTAAAACATTGTACGGAGGTATGGAACCCTTCATGTACGAGTTCGACTCGCACTTGCCCGTTTATTTATGAATGGTGGGAAAGAAAACTGTCGTTCCTTTTATCTAGGTACTAGGAATTACACGTAGGTACGTTGTAAAACTACCGAAGTGATTATGTTTACGATATGTACATTTTGGTTTGTTTACTTCCGCAGAAAGTTATCTACGAGACAAGGAACATTCTAACAATCTATAACTACTTAGCTAATTACTGGAACACAGTGGCATTGTGAACATTTCATGCTATCGTAGAATTGTAATGTAAATGTTATCTTTGTATTAATTAGTTTTCCTAGATCACAGACAATACGTCCTTGTATTAATTTCTTTGTACTTGTTTCAATATAGTTTCAATAAGTCAAGCCTGTATTTTTTAGTTTCTTTGTTTGTATGTTTTTTTTTAGTTGGACAGAAAGTTATAAAATTATAAATTGAATGCATTCGTCATCGTCATCCGAGCATATTCCCGGTTGCATCGTCAGCGGTAACGCTTCAGAGCCCGGGGTCCGCTACTTAACCTAGGTGATTTGACGAGGTTACTGGTTTTTACACAACATAGGCTGCCTCCGTGGTTCACTGGTCAAGGCGTCTGCCTTGTGATCCGAAGGTCGTGGGTTCAAGTCCCACTGGAAAGCATACTTTGTGAAAAAGTTGTTTCCAGTCTGGTTAGGATATTGCAGGCTTAAATCACCTGATTATCTGAAAAGAAAGATAATTCCGTGATTCGGAAGGCACGTAAAGCTGTTGGTCCCGAAAACCATCTAGCGTTTGTACCTATCCTAGGATTGGTTCTGGTCTACCCTTTGGGTTGCGGAGGTCAGACGGCAGTCGCTCTGTGTAAAAACCATAAGCCTCGTCATATCACCTAGGTCACCTAGGTAGCGGACCCCGGGGTCTGAAGCGTAACCGCTGACGATGCAACCGGGAATACGCTCGGATGATGATGACTGGTAGGCCAGAATCAATCCTAGGATAGGTTTAAACAAATGCTAGAAGGCGTTTGGGACCCACAGCTTTGCGTGCCTTTTATGTAGCATTTATTGTAGACCAGGCTGGATTATGTTATATACTTAATAATGATCTTGATATCAAACGGATTTCTGGAAAGAACTGGATCGCTAAGGCTAGAGATAGGCTTCAATGGTGCAGACAAAAGGAGGCTTATGCCCAGCAGTGGGTCGTGGTTGAAAGCTGACTACGATGATGATGATAATAATTAATAATCTTGTATTTTAGAGTAAGAAAAGTGGTAATAATAAACGGGCAAGTGCGAGTCGGACTCGTACATGAAGGGTTCCTTACCACCATACAATGTTTTAAAACGCCGAAGAAACACGTTTCTTGTATGACGACCCCCTTTAATTTTCAACTTTTTTTATTTTTAGTATTTTTTGTTATAGCGGCCACAGTAATACATAAACGGTGAAAATTTCAAGTGTCTAGCTATTACGGTTTAAGAGATAGAGCCCTGTGGCAGACGGACAGACAGCGGAGTCTCAGTAATAGGGTCCCGTTTGCACCCTTCGGGTACGGAACCCTAAAAATTTGTCCAAAGGATTTTTACCTCAGAAAACTTTGTAGCTATGACAAGACAACGCTTTTTTAGTAAAAACAGTATAATTTCGCGGGTCAATATATATTTTTTAATTACTGGAACACTGCAGTAGCTTTATGTACCTACCTATTAGGTAATTACTTATCCTAGATCACAGACAACACGCCCTTGTGCCAATTTCTTTGTGCTTGCTTCACGTCGATCTCAAACTCGATCGCAATAATCGCAATGCTGTGGTTTCACCAGTTATTGTTTTATTCGTTAACGACTATCATTAGGTTGCTGTAGGGTGATAATACCAGAAAAATCTCATATTTCCGTGGAAATATATCTACCTGTCTTTTTCAATTGCTTACTCATCATGTATGTACCTATTGAAGCGTTGCGCGAGCTAAATGAGCAACACAAACTCAACAAATAAAATATATTTATTGAAAACAAAAAAAATAATTTAGGGGTGGCCCATACTATGCCGGTAGTTCTGGATTCTCGGTAATGAGGTACAGTCCTGTAGACATGGGTAATCTCGACTCCGAGGAGTCTCAGACTCACTGAATCTTACTCCGCATCCGGTACCGACTCATCTTAATGATTCCTACTCCCTTGTCGGCTCCAGCTCCGAGGTCCGTTAAGTTTCGCTATTGAATCTACAGAATACAGACGTCCTTTCTGGTACCGGTTTCAATATAGAATAATATTGACTCCCGACCCCCGATTCCTCCCGAGACGCGGTGGAGCCGAGACGCGGCTCGCGATCTGACAGGAGCCGGCGGTTCCCGGCGGGACCAAGATCGGTGCGGACTCAATAACTCGCGGGAGCCGATAACGATTACCGGGATTCAGTACGGGTATCGGCTCCTGTTGATGAATCGGCTCATTTAAATATTCGGATCCGGAGTTACCCATGTCTACAGTCCTGGGGTCCAGTGCTGGGGAGTGGAGTTGGCGGTGGCCACAAGATCTGGCCACCGGAAACTCCTTAGTTGCGAGCAACCAAAAATTACAGTATAACTTTTTCAGTAAGAAATCTGTAATGACAACTATCAATACGAAGTAGAAGTACCCGTACCGGAGGGCATGTATCAGAAGAGTGATATGAATGTAGATGAAGCGAAAGAGGTCTACCAGGATCATAATTAGTAGAGGTTCATAATATCTGTATAGTTAATACTCAGGCGTCATTATTCAATATGAAAAAAAAAACTAAATTTCATTCTTTTGATCAGAAGCCGGAAATCGGCACGCTCAGCACGACGATATTCTGACTTCCCATCCTCCACCCGAATCACGCTTGAAGTTTTTGTTACCTAGTTCAATCAATAGTTAATCAATGTGTGATTATGATTTTTTTTACAATCTTTAGCTACTAATTGCTATAAAGAGCAAAATATACTGGGTGAATTTAGTCCATGATTCTGAGCAACTTTTCCCAAGGACCATACGTTGTCCGATCAGCTCATTCTATTTTTTTGCTATTTAGGTCCCATTACTTGGGCCTCCCCTTTTTGTTTTCAATTACTTCTATCTTCGGCTGTTTCGTTTCGTTCGTAAGTTTCTATATGTAGCAAAAAATATTTTGTCATATTTCGATAGGAAGTTCCTTGGGGAAAGTGGTTCAGTATCATGGACTGACTCTACCCTTAAAACAGTTTCAGTATATGTTGTTACTAGTAGACATTATATACTCTACTCACCACAGCCCTATTCCTGCTAGTGTTCCTCACGTCCTCGGCCACCTGGACGCTGATGAGAACGTTCAACCCCAGCATGCGTCGCCCCATGCCCGCCGACTGCTCCCAGGAGAAGTTGGCGCTTACTTCTGCAGGCGGCCGAGGAGGCAGGCTCAGTCTGGCTAGGATGTTCTGGATGGGTTTGATGCCGTCTTTTTCTAGTTTATCTAAACAAAAATATTATAATTTTAGGACTTTTATGTCGACTTATACAAGGTGAATTTTTAACCACCAGCAAATTTTTTGAAGCAAGCCTAGTTCAGTCCATGATACACAAATATTTTTCATAAAAAAAGTACGAAAAACGAAAAAAAATCGCCTTCTCATACAAATCAGCACTCAGCCAAACGGATTGTATATGTACGGGAGGTTGAATTATTCTATCGATTTTCAATATTTTTTTCACAATATCAGTAATCGTGGACTGAATTTGATCTGAAAATTTGGCTGGTTGTTAAAAAAGCCACCCTATATTGTGCCATTGCTACAAAAGTCTCCATTTCCTTCTAGGCTTCTCTACTAAACACTATTTCTGGGCAACAAACCGAAAGGCATTACTTTAAATGGATATGTTCCTAAATATTCAACATTGAAAGCTGTTTTCATGTATTTTCTCTCGCAAAACAGGTCAAATTAATAACTATAACCCAAAGGGCATACTCATTTCTGAAACTCTGACGAGGGCTGAATGGGTTCATTAATGCCATAATTAAACAAACTTACCAACATCAACACACGTCCTGTATAACGCTTTCGCCTTCTTCACACTAGTGGGAAGATCTTCTTCATCCTTAGCCTGCAGTAGTTCTCTCAGGTCCGAGACCAGCTGTTCCCGCAACCTCGCGAGCTGGTCCCAGGAGGTGGCCCAGTCGGGCACCGGGTTTTTCTTGATCCACCCGCCGCAAGCGAATTCGTAGAAGTCCGTGCATGGGTCCACTTCTTTGTTTAGGGCTTGGAGGATTCTTGACGCTGGAAAATAAATTATTAGTTGTAATATGTACTAAAATTATGTAGTAACAATAAAAATTACAAAAGTTTCACCCTACTTGACTGTGCGTGTATTATGAAAATGTCAAAAACTGTTGATATGCGCTAGTAATATATAAGTCAATGGTTGATACTTTTTGCGTCCCATACAAATTAACTGATCAGATGATTCGAGTTTCTACGGAAAATAAAATATTTTTCATTTAGATAAATGTTCTTTGGAAAAAGTTGTTCAGTATCATGGACTGAAATTTCCTATAAAATAGTTTCAGTATATTTCGTTAGACATTATAGTTACATTTTACTTTATAATCCAAAGATAAAAAAAATTTGCTCCTTAAAATCTGCTTAAACCCCAATAATTTGAATACCTAGTTACGAGTATTACACGTAGGTAGTAAGTATACTTATGAATATTCCTTGCTATGTAACTTCTATGAACGCATTTTTTCAATAAACATTTACTGACCCACAGCTGAATGAAGGTCTCCTCAAACTATGATGCTTTCTAGTGTAATTTACAGTGGCAAATTGGCAGTGGCGGACTTAAATATTTGCCGCCAGTCTATTCATATTTTCTATTCTATTTTTTAAATCTGCTGCCCTAGGCACCACCTGCTGGTAAATCCGCCACTAGTAATTGGTCTGATTAGGCAGTTCTTTATAAAGACAAAAGATAAACAACACACACACAGTAAGTAAACACCTGCATATGAAACGCAGTAAGGTATATTATGCCATTAAAATATCATGAAAACACTTCAACATATCAATTCCACACTTATTCCAAGTTATAAAAATGTAAATGCACCAATTATTCATGTTAAATCCACGAGACTCCCCACAATTGATCTCAATAACAGATTTATGTTTATGAAGAATCCAACGGCGCATATCTAGGTCGGAAAATGCGCAAATACTCAAGATATTTCCCAAGAAATGGCGCATATACCTCCACGTGGTAAAATTAGATCGCAATTAAATTCACAATTTGCCTTCCTTACATAATTAATTTGCTGTACACGTGCTTACTTAATTTTCCCGTGCTTAAATAAATACTTAGCGAAATAAAAGCCTACGAAAATGATGTTCATGGTGATTGAAATTTCGAGGACCTCCGTGGTGTCCTCCACTCTGGGGTCCTGGATTCGATCCCCAGCCACCTACGACGATACAAGCCACTTATCATAGACAGTTAGCTAGTTGCTGCAGCTTTTGGTATTTCCTTGAGATAGGTAAATAAAGTGATATAGCGATAAGATTTTATGTGTAAGCATCAACACCATACCTAATCAATAGTAGCGATGCTCGTATAAGTACTCACTGCCGTCATTTGACACTAATTTATTTATTTACTTAGCATTTATGTACATTGTTACAACATTATATAGTTTTTATGGCTTCTAACTAATGGGTTTCCTTGTAAGCCGCTGATGATACATTACTATGTTAATACAGGGTGTTTATCTTATATATGTAATTGCTATTACGCATCTCCGATCTATTTACATGCTTGAAAAACTATACTAGATTAAGATCAATTGCGTGTCATAGTAAATATGAAAATGATATGTATTTATGCGTAACAGATTAAATAGTGAAGAGTACGTTTATGACTTAGATGTTTTGTAACAGGATTTATTCAAGTAGGTATTTATTAAATAAACAAGAGTAAATACTAAATTTAGCTGTAAGTCAATGATATTTTAAAATCCATATCGAAATATGCAAAGATAAATATAGCACGGGGCAGCGATTGAAGTACCAAGGCTTTTTAACCGACTTCAAAAAAGGAGGGTGCTATCAATTCGTCGGAATCTCCTTTTGTATGTACTTAAAGACGCCTGGACCTATATGGAATTTTTTTTGTTCTTTGAAAAGGTATCCTTTCTAGGTGGTCCCATAGACATTTTATCAATAGGTTGTGTGGTTTGTTTTTTAAATGGAAATAACCAGAAAGCTCCAGCTGCTTCTCTTCCCGTGCAGATCGTAAAAGCCGATCGAGGGAATGGGCGAGAATCTGAATCATATGAATAGGCGATGCGGTTAGCAACCCATCACTATTATGATTTCCCTTTTCCACCTTCATGCCCACCATTACGCTAAAAGTGGCCTGGGCTTTACCGCCCTTGGCTCTGTCTACCCCGTTAGGGATAAAGACGTGATAGTGTATTGTATAACCAGAAAAAATATGTCGTCTCAATCAATTGTTTGAATATTTAGCTTTTCTGGTATTGAAGTCGGTTTTTTGTTTTGACAAAATATCAATAATTATTAATTTATAAATAGTTTAAGTAATTGTAATTAGAAATAGTTTTAGTTATCTTGTTTTTTTTTGTTAATTAATTTGTTTATAATATTCTTGCTCAATATAAAAAAGAAATGATAAATACTTTAATGATTTTGACTTTGACTTGATAACCATTTGTAATAATAAGCTGTTTAATTTAAATAAATTCTCTTCCCGCGCAGATTGTAAAAGCAGATCGAGGGATGGGCGAAAATGCGAATTATGTTAATAGGCAATGCGGCTAGCAAACCATCACTATACCTATTATTGATTCTTTTTTTCATCTTTAATAGATCAAAAACAATTTCTTCATATTAAGGCCGTACCTGAAAAACGGCCACTTTTGGCAAATGTGCGTAGTAAAGCTAAACATTCTCATTATAAACTGTAAACAGTAGTTCATAAAATACTTTGAAGGGTTATCTAGGACTTGGTAGTAGCAAAATTTTAAATGGTGTCTCCGTTTTTTTTTAATGATTTATTTAAAATGGGGGCAGCACTGGACCCCGGAAAATTCAAGTATGCCCTTAATATTTTCCTTATACCCAGTGCCAATTAGTGCCAGTCTTTCCACGAATATAAACAATAGGTTCAAAGATCAAATTTATACATTAAGGTACTCGTGGTGTTACAAAAAGCGCAAACAAGTTACACAGAAAAGCTTTAGTCACATGCATATGTGGGCGGAAACAATTTCGCAAAACAAGTTGGCAGATGGAAAGATACGTTTTTTGGCTACAGTTAATTGCTCGTCTTAATTAGACAACTGGTGAAGCACTTGTTTGTCTGAACGAATGAAAAAGGAATGAACGAAAAACTTATTGCTCTTTGTCTGATTGTCTACTTGTTTGCAAATCAGCAACCGTGAACTGTGTTTTAATGTTGAGTGTTTCAGTTTTTATGGAATTAAGTCATAGGTACTTATCTTTTAAAGAGGCTATATTTAGAATGTATTCCTGCGAGTATGATGGTAACATTAAATGCAAACATAGCAAGGACAAACATATCATATTCTGCCATTTAAATACGTCATGTACAAAAAATATTCATTAAATTACATTTACAAATACATTTTAAATTAAAATCTGCAGATAAATTAGAAACTTAAAATTATCTCATTCAAATAATTCATTAATTTGATAATAACATTTATGTATGAGCCAGTTGAATAGCTAACATTTGAATTTATTTATAAGAAGATAATTGTATAATTTCGCGGGGCACGCGCGTTGTACAGTTTGATTGCCATACAGAACACAACTAAAAAGGGGCCCCTTCAAATAAACAAGATATAATGTAGTTTTTTAAACTTTCACGGTTGTCAACATTAGTATGAAATAAATCCGGATATTTACCGTGATTATGAGCCATGAGCATGAGGCATGAGCCATGTTCAGAAAAGAACTGAAGACTCAAAATAATAATCACGGTAAATAACCCAAAGGGCGATTTATTTCATACACAAGATATAAGTATAGGTACTCGTATATAGGTACAAGATGGTCCAAACGGTGCAGTCAAGTATTTTTTTATTTCTGGAAAATTGCGGCTTGTATAGATACCTACAGGGTGATATTGAATCTCGTAGCTATGTTCAAGGAAAGTACTCTTTAAGCAAAATAAAAAAAGCGGCCAAGTGCGAGTCGGACTCGCCCATGAAGGTGTCTGTAGCGTAGCAGCAAGTAACATAATATAAAAGTTCTAAAGGTAAATTGCGGTTTACGATTTATGACATATTAAAAAATAAACGGGCAAGTGCGAGTCGGACTTGTACATGAAGGGTTCTGTACCACCGTACAATGTTTTAAAACGCTAAAAAAACACGTTTTTTGTATGATGACCCCCTTTAATTTTTAACTTTTATTTTTATTTTTAGTATTTGTTGTTATAGCGGCCATAGTAATACATAATCTGTGAACATTTCAAGTATCTAGTTAATGCCATTATAAAGATCTAGTTAAAAACGCCGAAAAAAACACGTTTCTTGTATGACGACCCCCTTTAATTTTTAACTTTTTTTTAATTTTCAGTATTTGTTGTTATAGCGGCCACAGTAATACATAATGGGTGAAATTTTTAAGTGTCTAGCTATTACGGTTCAAGTGATAGAGCCCTGTGACAGACGGACAGACAGCGGAGTCTCAGTAATAGGGTCCTGTTTGCACCCTTTGGGTACGAAACCCTAAAAAACGACTTACTAGATCTCGTACAAACCAATTTTCGGTGGAAGTTTGCATGGTAATGTACCTTATATATTTTACCACTTAGGAAGTGTCTTTCGCGCAAACTATTCAGTTTAGAAAAAAATTATATTAAAAAACTCAATATAATTTTTGACCTATTGTTTTATAGTGTTGTAACTTGTAAAACATGTTTGGCAAATAAATGTATCTTCATCTTTATCACCCGCTACCGCCTCGTGGCGGGCGGCGGCCGCGGTGATCGGGTAGGGCAGCGGACGCGCGTTTAGTAAAGTCAGCAGGTTAGCTAACTTTTATAACAGTTGTGTGTTCTTTTAATGATTCTGATTTCAAATTATAGCTAGAGGTGCACAATTACTATAAGACCCACCAATACGATATGCTCACCAGTGCCAACACACTCCTCGGAGACGCAGGGCCGCAGGGTCTTGTATTCCGTCAGTACCAACACAGTAGTGTACACCGCCAAGGCTATGAGCGACAGCCCTAGGGCTCCGATCAGCACCGATGAACATCGCACCGTGCGCTCTCTGTAACAAGGAAAATATGACTTTTATGATCAGTTAGAAAAATTTGCGAGTACCTAGGTATATAAGTGTTGTCAGGGATAGCTATAAGAGGAAAATGATGATGAGCAGATTCGTTCTTGGCAAAAGCTCTGTGGTGACATTGCCGCCACTTTTAACACGCGTCAACTCGTGAAAATGCCGCCAATAGGGAGTGGTCAGCTCGGCTCCGTTTATTTGGACTATTCATTGTTACTCATTTTTCTGTAAATTGGATTTGGCACTCGTTCGCAAACTTTATGTTATATTGTACAAGTAACATAAGAGGACTTAATACACACTTCGAAATATCTAGTTCTAACACAGAATAAATAATACTAACGTACAGCACTCGTAGTCTTACTCAGCAAAGAAATTCAAAGAAATATCTACTCAATATGGCTAGCGATATGGTTTAATTAAGCTCACGTCAGAACTCAGCACCTTTTCGTATAGATACCTAGACATCGATTGCAAGCCAATTTCATTCTTATTACTCTGGACAAACGATTCGAATAACTGAATTTACCACCCGGAGGGGCCGCCTGCGCGCATAGTAATAATGTAGGTACATTGTCGATACCTAAACGGGGAGTGACACAGGCCTGGTTCTAGTTACAGAGTTTGGAAATAATCGTACAAATTGCATTTGACCAACGCACTTGCAGTAATTGTATTGAGTCTATAAGCATTTTTAATTATCTGTTGACAATAATTTTAATTTAATACTATTAGTACCATTATTATATGAAATCCAATACTAATAACTTCGCGACACAGGTACTTAAGCGAAAAAATAAAGAAGTAACATTCAACAGAACACGACGCTTTGGGTGCCATTAAATATTTATCATAGTTCATCTCTGTCCGTGAAAACCTACTAGGTAATATTATATTATAAAATTTATAAATGTGAAAGTTAGATACTTTGATGCTTGTGAGTTTAGGTAGACGTTTGAGCGTTGCTACCTACACAAAAAATGGCTAAACTAGTTAGTTTATTACCTTTAATAATACGTAGGACCATCGATCAAATGTTACTAAAGGTAGACTCCTTTTAATCTGAAATTACTATTTTTTTTATTTCTAAATTTATTCTATTAAAAATTCGAAATATTAAAAAATGTCCAACAAGAACTACACAGCGCGGTCACAGCTATTGTCAGAATAAAAATAGTCACAGTTACAGTTCAAATTCTAAGATCAACCTGATACCCCGTGACTTCATAAAACACACTTTCTGTTCACGGTTCATCCACAATCATCTACCTAAGTAACACAGTCGGTGTGACCCCCGACCTTTGCAGTCCTGTTACGTTTGCGATTTTATCGCAATGGCGTAATGCGACTTTCGCGAATGCCCACCGACATTTGCCTAAGTACTTGGCCCCATATCGAACCTAAAAGCATAGGTGAAGCTTTTAGGACCTGTCGCTCTTAGGTTTGTCGCTCCTATAACTTATACTCTGTATAGGTATAAAGTATCTATCTAAGTATTATAGATTTAATAATATATCTTAAAGAGCGCTGAGGAATCAATAATTAAACAAAGTGCAATGTAGAAATTAATAAATTAAACTCTTTTGAATTTCTTTTTTTAATTTAAATTGAAGTCGTAGAAGGCGACTTAGAAAACACAAGCTAAACAAAGCTTATAAACATTAATGAGACCTCTCCAACCCATCTAGCCAGCGTGGAGAGTGTAGGCCAAATCCTCTGACTGCTCTGGCTAATATTATATATGGCTCTGGTAGTAGAGAGAGGGTCGTGCTCCTGCAGTGGAGAGACTAAAAATATGATGATAAATTTAAATTTATTGGAAATGAAATATGTAACATTTTCTTGAACAGATATTTGTTACAGTTACATTGCAATCCTAGACACTATTATTACAGGGTCTATGGTTATAACAAACTGCAGACAAGCCCAGCTTCCGTACCCCACGGCTGAATCGATTGTTCCGGGGAACAAACGCTTTCCTATTCTATTACGACCTATTGTACAGTCAACCAAATGTAAGTATGTAGTATTTTATCCATGAGTATTATATATTTTCCCTGGCCGGTTTTGGTTATGATGACTGTCTTCGTTTAATAACAAACATAAGTTCGTTGTTGGCGTTGTTCATGTGCCCTGATGTGGCTGACATACCCTATTTTTGAGGTGAATGTACATGCACAGAGCGGACACGTCAAGGTGCGGCCGGAGTTTTTGGCGGGAAGTCAAGGGGTTCTGTTGGGGTTTTCTTTACATTATTTTGCAAATTGATTTTAGTGGACTTTATAATATGAAATTGGTGTTAAAATTTTCTCGATATAGAAAAAATGCGAAGTTGCCTCCAAATATTGGAGTTGTTTGGTGTTATAAATGCTCATGCTCATGAACAATATGTGAAATAGTTAAAGTGGACAGTCATAGTACGGCTGTAGTGATATTTGTTTCGCGGACTGTGTGGCGTCTTCGGGCGTCGTCCGCCATTCAATCGGCTATGAAAACCAGTGGACTCGTATAGATTTGTCGCCAGAAGCTCCCTTAAAGTAATCAAAGGCATACATTGGTGTAGGCCTTTGATTTTAATTTGTTAGGAAAAAAGAATTGCCCACGTTTTATTAACTTGTTCCTGGCTAAATACGCAGTAACGTTAAGCCATTAATAATTTTGTAGTGGTAGAGTATTGAGGAGGGTGGTTTGTTTTTAATCGCATCTCGCTATATTATATGGAGCAGGTGAAGTGGTGGTGACACTGGCTGTACGTCTGTATGTTTGATCTTCACTTGTAGCGACTGGTACCTACCTCTGAGTTTATACTCGTGTACTGTAATTTTTTTCAACCACCATTTTCCACCGGTGAAGGAAAACATCATAAGGAAACCTGCACACTACCTATATAAATTTCTTACAATAATTATTGATATTTTTTTTAAAACAAAAAACCGACTTCATTACCAGAAAGAAAATCTTTATATTCAAACAATTTTATTTATAGATGACATATTTTTTCTAGTTATTTTCGTTTAAAAATAAAACCAAACATCCGATTTTAATAAAATTTCTATGTGACTACCTGGAAAGTGTACTCATTCAAACAAAAAAAGATTTTTTCAAATAGGTATTTTCCAAACATAAAAAAAGATTCCGACGAATTGTTAACCTCCTCCGGTTAAAAAGTGACGTAGGGCAAATGATAAGTGACGTTGCAAGAAGGAAGTAGTCTGACCAACTAGAAGAACTTGTGTTTCTCTACTACAACAGAGCCAAGACAGGGGAAAATGCATGAATATGCTTTACAACATTTTCAAAAAGAGAAATAAATAGTTAATCAACCCTAAATTTCATCACTTTCTCTCTTGTATGTGGAGCAAAGCAACCAATCTCTTCCATCTATCTCTTTCCAAAGCTACTATTTATCATCTTTCAGTTGTTTTACAAAACTGTCGTTAGATTTTCTATTGCCTCTTCTTCCTCTTATTTTTCCGTCCAATATTACTTTGAAAAACTCATTATGTCTAATAAGGCCCTAACAAGGCCCTAACATTTCGCGAAAACCGTAAAATTTTCCAATGCATTTTATAAATGATCTTATTTCGTAAATTCGTTATTTTATAAAAGCTGAGTCTATTTATTACTGCTTACTGTACAAGTGTTCAATCTCGACAGGAAGCGAAGCGGTTGATGTTAATGCTTTGCTTACTTTAATATCATTGATTTACTTATTCTTACGTGTAATTCAACGCGCAAATCCGATCAAAGGAATGCGGCTAGCACCCTCATTATTTTGTTTTCCTTTTTCCATTTTCACGTGGACCAATGTGCTAAATGTGGTCTTACGGCCCTGGGCTCTGCCTGTCCCGTTTGGGATAAAGACATGATAGTGTCTCTGTACAGAGTGTATCAGATACATTACTCATATCTGATTACATCCTAGGTAGGTATATGACGTACCTGAAACACACATTTAAAATTGTGAGTAAACAGCTCATGACCTCTCAAATTTCCTAAAAAGACATGACGCCGATTTTCTTGTAAACAATAATGTAACCGCAATACCTGGCAACACTGATACTATCTATATTTAGAGAAATAACATGGTCATGCGCGTTTTATAGCGGCATTTCGTAACGTATTCAATGCGCATCCAAATTGTTCTGTTAAGGCCTCGTGTCCACGTATCCGGTTTGCCGCCGTACGGTACGGCGCCGTCGCCGGCTATGCGTGTCCACGTGCACGGCGCCCGGCACAGTCGGTAGCCGGCTGCGGTGCGGGTCAGCTAAGTGCCCGCTTAGTTTAAAACTTTTTTCGTAAATTTCTAGCAAACTTCTTAATTTTAGAAATATATTATTTGATAGGTAGAAATAAAATGCTCCACGAAAATGTCTAACATTATTAGTCTGTAAACCTTATATTTAAATATTTATTCACGAAGGACCCTGTCCAAGGGCGGATCCAGGGGGGTCATGGAGGTCATGACCACCCCCCTGGGCTGGGTTTGCCACTGCCACTTCATGTATACACCTTATATATGTATACCTAATATAGGTAGGTAGGTATTTTAAGTACAGTACTAACATTGATAAATAAAAAACCTACTTTTTACTTGTATCTTATTATTATCAAAATTAAATTATAACTTCTTGTGACTTGACCACGACTATGTGACCCCCCCCCCCCTGGCGCCAAAGCTGGATCCGCCCTTGACCCCGTTGGAAGTACGTACTGGTTTTTAGGGAATTTTAGGAAAATATTTTGAGGTAGCAATATAATAGTAATATAATATTTCTGAATTAATTTTCATCGTATTTATATAGACGGCACGCGCCGTGCGTACGTCCAGCTACGTGTACAAGCTCTCATAGACCGCCATACTAGACTGTGCGCCGGACCAGCTGGACGCAAGCGCGGCGCGAGCCGTGCCCGGCTGCAAACCGCGTCGTCACTGGCGCCGACGACGTGGACACACCTCCTAGAGGCTTCATACTTTACTGATCGGCCGTACGGCGGTCTGGCGCGCCGTACGGCCGCAAACCGGATACGTGGACACGAGGCCTTAAGTTTAGGTACCTATTCAGCCTAGACAAAGATAATGTAATTACTAACTGAACAGATAGCTTACGTCATACAAACTGTTGGAAGGCACGTAAATAGCAAACTTGTAGACTAAATACATATTAGTGTTAACTGCTCACATAGATGGCAGCACACAAATTACTAGCGAAACTGCGAAAGGTAGGTCATTCTGTAGGTAGGTGCTACTTCTTTTTTCGCTATTTCTTCTATTTAGTCTACAATTTACTTGCCCTCTAATAATTTGCACAGAAGACAGTAAGAGTATACAGAATGGAATCTAAGGTCCCTTGCAATATGCGTCCCCGTTTCCGCAGACGGGGAACGAGGACGCATATTGCAAATACCTTAGGAGATTCCGTTCTGTATACTCTTATCTGTGGCATTGGCGCCACTGGCCTAGTTTCTCACAATTTTTCGATACTTAAGTATCTCTTTGTTTCAAAAAGTTACTTTTATTATTTCTTTCAATTTATAAGCCCTTAATAAACCACATACGTTCATTTCTGATATAATCTCTATTCAGTGGTAGGATAACATAGTTATGTGCGTTTTATAGCGGCATTTCGTAACGCATTTAATGCACATGCAAATCGTTCTGCTAGATTTAGGTAATCATGTCTGCCTAGACCAGTAAGTCTGAATTGTAAAATATGAAAAACCATTTTTCATTGTATTCTTTTTACCTATTTTGATAAACATTTATTAGGGAAGCATTTTGAAGATGACGGTCTGAACTGCCTATTCAAATATTTCCTTAACAGGAATACATGAATTTTTCGGGCTCAAGAAAAGAATTATTTCAAAGGAAACGGAGATATTATTTAAAATTTTGTCTGTGTGAAGCCCTAGATAACCCTCAAACTATTTTATTATCTACTGTTTACAGTTTAAAGTGAGAACGTTAAGCTTTTCTTAGCATTTTTGCCAAAAGTGGCCGTTTTCCGCAACATCAGCTTCTTGTTATAATAATATTGCATTGTCATCTGATCTATATAAGCATACCTACACAATTTCATCTCAATTTATCTTGCAAGATTTGACCCAAACAAATAAACAGCAAAAAACTGGGCAAGCTTACGAGTAATAAAAGCTTGTAAAAGTCTAAAGAATCATGTCAGTAGTTAGGCGACGCGGCGACAACCCATCACCAAGCTCTGGCTACTGTCATAGAAGATAGTAACAGTATTACATACAGAACGGGATCTCCTAAGGTACGCGCAATATGCGTCCCCGTTCCCCGTCCCCGCACCTCTCCCCCGTTCTTGTGCCGCCGTGTGCCACCGTGCACACGTCAATGGGTGTGTGTTTGCCCGCTCTCGCCCCTCGACAAGGCGAGAACCGGGAAGAGGTTCGGGGACGGGAAACGGGGACACATATTGCGCGGGGCGGGACCTTAGGAGATTCCATTCTGGACTGTCTTCTGTGCTACTGTCACAGAAGACAGTAAGAGTATTACATAGATAGGTAGATAGATAAAAAATTTATTTGTTCGACAAGGCGAGAACCGGGAAGAGGTGCGGGGACGGGAAACGGGGACACATATTGCGCGGGGCGGGACCTTAGGAGATTCCGTTCTGGACTGTCTTCTGTGCTACTGTCACAGAAGACAGTAAGAGTATTACATAGATAGGTAGATAGATAAAAAATTTATTTGTTCACTGTAACACGCAAATAACATTCAATTAGATACATTAACAATTAATTATAAAAAATATGAAATAAAACAAAAATTAAATTAATAAAATATTAATCTAGCATGCAGCTGTGTGCCACAGTCACACAAAAAGGCTACAGCTCAGCTAAACGCTGCTCTGCGAGAGTAGCAGCTGATTTTCAGCTGGCGCCCTTAATTGAGAGCACGCGAACAAGAACCACTGCTGAGGTATGTTTGAAAATAATAATTGTAGGAAAAATAATATTAATCAAAATTAATAAAATACAATCGAATAAAAATATTAATATTAAAATGCATAATTATAAAATTTCAATTGATTGCATACATATAATCATTACCATTATATTACAATTACGATGGCCAAATATTCCAATTAAAAATAATAAACGAAAAAAACAAAATTTACACAAAAGAAATTACACATAAAATTTACACATACCATTCAATATCACATTAATAATCTCACTAATAATTACAAATTAATAACCCTGTCACTGGTAGGGGATGAAGACTTATATGTTATGAAGGGTTCATGGACCTATTTATTTATTTAAACTTCATTGAGGCAAACGCTACATTATGTGGACTCTTTGAAAAATAACATTAAAGTGTTTGTATATATATGGTGTGTAGGTAAGTTAGTACTGATTTATTGCAAAGCCCAGCCATACCTTTTTCAAGTGGCTGTGAATCACTCAATTCTTAGTATAAGTGTTTGTGTGGATTTCCCTCATGACACACAGGGATTGATCAGGAATCATGCTAGTATGGCGAAGGGTAGCCTTTCAAAACAAGGATTAAAGTTATTGTAACATTGATTATTTTTATAATACTGTTTTGTAAGGAGAGTAAGTTTTATTTGTATGATTTTTCAATTTAGTCATTAAGTAGATGTACCTACTACCTTATATATATATGTACCTTCAAAGAACTTACAATACATGCTATACCTACTATTCTTGTTCATTAAAAATATCAAACATTTACTATGTTTTTTCTCGTCCTTACTAATTCAAATTCCCCAATTCGGGTAAAATACAAATATACCTACATACTCGTACACACTTACCCGTGGATAATATTTTGCAGCTACTCCAATAACATGTTAAGGTTTCCGAAAAGGTAAAAACGGAACCCTTATAGGATCACTCACTTGTCTGTCTGTGCGTCTGTCACAGCCAATTTGCTACGAAACTATCTGATTAAGGCCGTACCTGAATTTTCCGGTGTCCAGTGCTGCCCCCATTTAAAATAAATCATTTCAAAGAAAACGGAGACATTATTTAAAATTTTGCAACTACCAAGTCCTAGATAACCCTTCAAAGTATTTTATGAACTACTGTTTACAGTTTATAGTGAGAACGTTAAGCTTTACTACGCACATTTGCAAAAAACGGCCACTTTTAGCAAATGTGCGTAGTAAAGCTTAACGTTCTAATTATAAACTGTAAATAGTAGTTCATAAAATACTTTGAAGGGTTATCTAGGACTTGGTGGTTGCAAAATTTTAAATGATGTCTCCGTTTTCTTTGAAATGATTTATTTTAAATGGGGGCAGCACTGGACCCCGGAAAATTTAGGTACGGCCTTAAGTTGAAATTTTGTACACATTTTCAGGAAAACCTTTGAGAAGTATGGAACCTTCTTCACGTGAGTTTAACTCGCACAGTTCGCACTTGACTAAGATTGACCTGTTTAATTTAATTTTAATAAACTGAGCTCCACAGACCATGGATCAAGATAGACACAGCCTCTGTATAAATTTGCGTGTCGATCTGAAGTCAAATTGACTTTATTTAGGATCATCACTTTTAGTCCGTATATGTCAATTCATTAGATCGGACATTCATTTTCTACTGTAAAATACCTAAATCTACCGTTTTGAGCTGTAGAAATACGTCGAAATACGTTGGAGGAGGTAATAAAAAAGTTTCCTTCCGTTTGTAAGTGAATTTCTTATTAAATATTTGTATGAAAATTGGCACGCCAGGTTTTCATACAAATTGAAGGACTTTCTTTACGAGTATCTAGTAGTATATACAGATCTGTGCTGAGCTCACTGGATGCCAATAATACAAGCTTTGCAAGATTATTGGATCTTCATTTCCTAACGAATAAATATAATGTCGACTAAATGAATTAGCTTTATTAGCTGTACCTAATGTAAAATTATTTATTACGGTTCAGATAGGAAGGAAAATAGTAACAAGTTCCCGGCGCAAGCGCAGCTTGCATAACTGGAGAAACTTAATGCAAACATTACCTGCTATGCTGCTGGCTGCAGCGGGATATGACAACTCAGTAGATATTATAGGTAATGTACATATGTTATTACATATGTACATTACCTAAAAAAGAAGAAGATTATCTGTTTGACTGTATGTTTTTTTTTTTAATTTATTTATTTATGTACGTTTTGTTACACGATAGCTTCGCGATGATTCTTTTTTTATTTGAAAGCCTTTACCAAGTTGGTCCCATTTTTATTTGGTGAAGATATGATAAAAATCTTTGGAGATATGGAAGAAACTCCTAAAAAAATTAAGTCGGTTGTTTGTTTTTGTTAAAAATTTAATTATATTGGTTCAAGAATACTTGAAAATTTTCAAACAATAAATTTAAACTTAGGTGCAACTTATATCTATAGAAATTTCTTCTAGTAGACCCGCGAGGGCAAATGGGATTAAAGAGGTAATTGGCGTGTACAATACAAAACTAAATAAATAGACGATGTATGTGATATTTTAGACATACCACGACATACTTAGACATTGTCTAACAAAATATAATGAAACTATTTTAACCGTTAATTAAGTCCATGATACTGCAAACCTTTCCCCAAGAAACATACCTATATCACAGAATAAATAATACTTACGTACAAAAGTCTCACTCAGCAAAGAAATTCAAAGAAATATCTACTCAATGTGGCTAGCGATATGGTTTAATTTAGCTCACGTCAGGACTCAGCACCTTTTCGTATAGATACCTCATACCTAGACATCCATTGCAACTCAATTTCATTCTTATTTCTCTGAAAAACCATTCGTATAGCTGAATTTACCACCCAGAGGGGCCGCCTGCGCGCATAGTAATAATGTAGGTACTCGTACATTTTCGATACCTAAACGGGGAGTGACACAGGCCTGCCTATAGTTACGTTAGTAATAATTTTATCTTTGCCTATAGCGAACTATGAAAAAAATAGTTATGCATTATAAAAAGATGGAAAAAAACATACACGTAGACCTGACAGATCAGCTCATGCATTATTAAAATTATATGGAAAAGGTTTATATTAGGTATATTTAAAGAAGAAAAAGCGGATAGCGCATCCCGGGTTACGAAGCAGCACAGCTGATGATGCAAATGGGATACGCTAAGAAAAAGAAGATTGTACCATAATCACGTTTCCGTCTCTTACCAGGGTATAAAGAGTTTAGGGTCATAAGACCCAAAGGCTACGATCGACATACAAACATCATCACGTCTCTATCTCAAGCAAGATAGACAGGGCCGTGGGAGTGTACGTTTTGTGCTGATAAATATTTTTTCTCTTCTTCCAGACCAGCTTCTTCTTCTTCTTTCTCTACACCTTATCCCATCTACTTGGGGATACATATTACCAGCATAGAATACTAAAACTGTCCTAAAGCGAAAGTATCGAAAAGCACCCACAGACGAGATAACGAGCGTGAAGGTTAGGGCAGTGGCACGATGACCGATTTCCCGGTTTCATTTTCATAATAGAGTAGACGCAACATAGAGACCAATCGAATAGTTTTACTGCCACGAAGATTACTACTTGTAATTTAAGTTGCTTTTGTACCGACAAGACAATGGAGTTAAGTGGAGATGCATCCATTCCTCTCTTCTCTCTGCCATCTTTTTAACGTCCTGGTAGGACCTCAGTCTTAACTTTTCTTTAATTTGTTGGAAAATCTTATTAAAGATTACTACTCGGGACAAAAATCTTAAAATATTATTGTTTTATCAATAAAGATTAGTGCTTCTTTTTCGGATAATCAGGTGATTCAAACCTGCGATATCGCAACCAGACTGGTAACAACTTTTCACGAAGTATGCTTCCCAGTGGGATTTAAACCCACGACCGGATCACAAGGCCGTTTGCCTTGTGATCCGGTCGTGATCGTGGTCCTTGACCACTGGACCACGGAGACAGTCAATATTATTACTATTAACACACTCTATTAGAGGGTGACTTTCCTCTGTATGTGTCTCTACTGTACAATGTTTACAGTCAGTGTTCAAAGCTTACAATACAAAATTTGCATAACAGACGCGCGACAAATCGTTTTGTCCATACATTGCCGACGCTTTCTATCTAGACCGCAGTAACGGGCCCGCGAGATTGTTGACTGACTGCAGATCGAGGTAGGTTCTTGACCTAGGTTGGAAAAACATGCGAACGAAAATAGTGCACGTACCTACCTCACACAAAGAAAAAATATTGGTAGTAGGTGCTTCGACGGATTTACTAAAGAGTAGAACAAACATCGCAAAAACTACGTTAAGGCCGTACCTATACCTAGCACATACACGCACATATACGCACATTTACGAAAAACGGCCACTTTTGGCAAAAGTGCGTAATAAAACTTAACGTTCTCACTTTAAACTGTAAACAGTAGTTCATAAAATACTTTGAAGGGTTATCTAGGAATTGGTAGTAGACATTTTTTTAATGGTGTCGCCGTTTTCTTTAAAATTATTTATTTTAAATGGGGGCAGCACTGGACCCCGAAAAATTCAGGTACGGCCTTAAACAGGAGAAGTCGAAGTTGCTTCATCATCTCGATTTTGACAAAATATTCTTTTAAGAAATAATACATTACCATACCTTTCTTACTGGTCTGAGGGAAAAGAAAAGATATAGAATGTACCAGCTGTATCTCCTCTCGCGCAGATCGTAAAAGCCGATCGAGGAATTGGGCGAAAATATATATATAATATATCAATAGGCGATGCCCTTAGCGACTCATCGCTATTTTCATTTACTTTTTTACTTTCATGCCCATCACGCTAAAAGTTTCCTGGGCCTTACCGCCCAAGGCTCTGTCTGCCCCGTTATGGATAAATACGTGATAGTGTAGCTGTATCTGTATAGATCTGTTTTTACGCATACCGTTTTATACAAACTTCTAGTGAAGCTCTAGACCTGTAGAATGTACATAACTGTAAAAAAAAATTGTGGCATTCCGGGGTCTACGGAAGTGCCAATAGAAGTAAAAAAGTTAAACAAGGTGGCGTCAGTGTCGATCGCAAGTTCAGCGGATTTTTTTCCATCTCGAAAAATGCCAAAACGCGCTAAAAGAAGTTTTCACTTCAAAAAGTTAAGTCTATATTGAACAAAGATTGACCACGGTTTAAGGTATATTTTAAAAATCAACACTGTTTACTTTATTGCACCAAAAATAAATATAAATTAATTCAAACATCATTTCACACAATTCCACTCTGAACTAAATTCAAGAAAACCTTAAACGACACTGTCATTTCTGTTTTTATATCTGAAAAGGGTCCGAGAGCGTCCTTTGGTCATCGGAAACCTTCCTCCCATAAAAAATGCCCTTGCAATGACCTTTTGCGCTTTGTTTTAAAGTCATCGGTAATTGGATTAATCTTTTGTTTTTCCTACTACGAGTATTATTTATTATGAGAGAAGTTTGCACTGATCGAGATTATGGTACCTAATTGTGATATTTGTGACCAATGGGTATTGTCAAAGTCGAGGGCGAATTTCATAAACTGTTATGCTAGGTATCTCATCATCATCCAAGCCCTTCCTCCGCCCACTGCTCAGCTAATGTGGGTTGCAAGATAAAGTATAAGCAAGCCTGTGTCACTCCCCGTTTAGGTATCGACAATGTACCTACATTATTACTATGCGCGCAGGCGGTCGCTCCGGGTGGTAAATTCAGTTATACGAATCGTTTGTCCAGAGTAATAAGAATGAAATTGGCTTGCAATGGATGTCTAGGTATCTATACGAAAAGGTGCTGAGTTCTGACGTGAGCTTAATTAAACCATATCGCTAGCCATATTGAGTAGATATTTCTTCGAATTTCTTTGCTGAGCGATACTTCTGTACGTTAGTATTATTTATTCTGTGCTACTACTAGTAAAAATTACAATAAGATGTTATGATGAGACATGGTAATGATGATATGAGTCATCATACAAAGATCATGGAAGATTAGAAGGAAGATCTAATGTTCCTTAATATTTAAAACAGTTCTTCACTCGACCAATATATAGTAAAACTTTTTAGATGGTCAAATAAACCAGTTAAATCGAAATAACGTGATCAATAATAGTTACAAAAAGTGTCATGGCATATGTCATCCTCTGCGGTTCATCTAAATATACTTTTGCACCTCAATTCATTTTGCTTGGTTGACACGAAACATTATATTTTAAAATGTTTGTTATTTATACATTTAAGGGTAAAAAATACAAATTTTGTTCTAGTATCAAAAAAAAGTTTAGGCGTAAAAGATTTATATGGAGTACTGCCTTGTACGGGTGTGAAACGTGGACGATGACCAAAAATAATAGAGATAGATTAGAAGCGTTTGAAATGTGGTGCTGGAGGAGAATGAAAAAATAAGTTGGACAGAAAAAGTAACAAACAAAGAAGTATAGAGAACGTGGAAGAGAAAAGGCAAATATTACAAATCATAGAAAATAGAAGAGGGATAATATTCAGTCATCTAATACGAAACGATGCGTTCTTTAAAACAATAATTAAAGGAAAGAAAGAAGGAAAAAGAGGAGTAAAACCCAGTAAAAGATTTTTTAATCAAATAAAAGAAAAAATAAATTTGAAAACATTTAAGGAGGTTAAGAACTTTGCGAAGGAAAGAGAGACATGTGAAGCACTCAACCGACAGCGGTGGCTCTTAAATACAAGAATAATATAAACCACGCTCTTACATTCAAACTCCATAGGTACCGACTATAGTTTCCTTATTAGGAGGCTGGATTCAGTTCACATTCAGATCGCTCGAGCGGTGGGAATACAATTCATAGAGCTCTCTAGGTGTTTAGGAGTGTACGCAAGGCCTTCTAAATGCGAAAGGTTAACAAACTTCAATTACTGTACGATTTTGATCGGTAAGTAAGTAATAGCAGTAAAGTAATTAATATGAGACATTCATTTTTCTATGTAATTATTGAAAGACACACGTTATGGTGCATAAATTCCGGACGTTTTCCAATATTTTGTTAGCGCGTAATTTTGTGAAGATATAACTAGTGTTAGATCCAAACTGCCTGATCCAAAGGGCATCTGCCATTGCATACTTACAAAAAATATTTTTTCCAAATTTGGAAGCTTAATTTCATCTTCCACGTACTTAGAGAGGATTGGTCAGTAGTTACAGATACCTAGTTGATAGTAAAAGTCCCACATAGAAATCTTACATAATAATTGTCTAAGTAAATAACTACTACTTCCTTACTAAAATGTAAATTAACTTAAATAAAAATAAACTAAATGTTATATTTGCTTATTTTTTCCCTTGCGTATAGGGTTACCAGATGAAAAAATCAAAAGTCCGGAGAAAAGGCCTGATTTCCATGGAAAAGTCCTGAGATTTTCTACAGATGAGAATTTTCTCTCAAAAACGTATTATTATCGTTGTATACGCGTTTTACGCGACGCGTTGCAAGCTTGTATGTACATCGCACTCAAAACAGCGGGGTGGAGGGAGGAGGGGGGCGCCCGTCGCCCCGCAGCGCGGTTGCCGCTCGCTCGGTCGGTCACTCAGTCAGTTCGTCTTGCGCCATTGCGAAGGTTGGATTACGCTTCATTGAGTGTCACCACGGGACGGGCGAGCGAGCGAGAATCGGAGCTGTTGGATGGATACGAGTTAAAATGTCTTCAAGTACCAAACGACCACGATACGTGTGTACATTCACAGATACTTTAAAACAAAGATTTCCGATTATGAAAGATGGAAGAGAACCTACCGAAGTGTTTTGTTCAATATGTAACAATCATTTTTCAATTAAGTTCAAGGGAGGTGCTGATATTGAAAAACATATCCTAACGGAAAAACATAAAAAAAATAGTCTGACTGTTTCAAGTAACACCAAAATCGACTCTTTATTTCAACCACAAAGTTCTGGACTGACAGACCAAATATCCGCCGCTGAAGCCACTTTAGCTTTCCACACAGTGAAACATCACCAGTCATTTAAATCTATGGATTGCACCAGCCAACTGGTTAAGGCTATATTTGCCGATTCCAACACTGCGAAGAGTATTTCTTGTGCACGAACGAAGACTGAAGCCATTGTAACGGGCGTGATATCTCCGTGGGTAATTGAACAGGTACAAGTCTCATTACAAAATGTCAACTTCTTGGGCGTTTCCACAGATGCAAGTAATCACGGTGCTGAAAAAATATTTCCTATTATGATACAATTCTTCGACTGGCAAGAAGGAATTAAAACCAAACTGCTGGATGTGCTGAGCACACCCAATGAAAATGCTAACACTATAACAGAGATAATTAAAACAAGCTTGCAAAAGTACGACTTGTTGATGAAATGTGTATCATTTACAGCAGACAACGCTAATGTTAATTTTGGCGGAGTAAATCGGCAACCGGGACAAAATGTTTGGACTAATTTAAAAAACTTTCTGGACAAAGATATCGTAGGAGTTGGGTGCCCAGCGCACATACTACACAATTGTATTCAACATGGCACTGATAATCTGCATATTGATATAGAATCTGTAGTAATGAAGCTGTTTAATTATTTTTCCGTATACACCGTACGCACGGAGGCGTTGAAGGATATCAGCGAATATATAGACGTCAATTATCAGAAACTATTGTTTCATAGCAAGACCCGATGGCTTAGTCTGTTTCCAGCGATCGAAAGAATATTGAAGATGTATGAACCGTTGAAGCAGTACTTTTTATCTACTCCTGGTGTACCAATTACTTTGAAGAACTTTTTTGAAAATGAACTCAGCGAAGTTTATTTATTTCTTGCTCACTCATTGATGTCAATATTTCAGACGAAAATTGAAGACATCGAAAAAGAAAACAATTCTGTTTTAGATATTAAAAGAATCCTCGAATCCACACATGAAATTTTAGTTGCACGAGCGAACGCAAACTTCATGCCACTTAAAGTGCGAGAGTTGCTGGCTAAGTGCACTGCGGAAAACCAAGAAGTTTTCAAGCATGACCTTAAAAATATGTATAAGACTTGCGTAGAATATCTGATCAAGTGGATGACGCCTTTAGATGATTTCAAAGTCTTTAATTGGTTGATGCTGAAAAAGGGCCAAATGATCGACTTTGATCAGATTGCTTTATCAATTCATTATCTAAATGGAAAAGGAATACACATAGATGATGTGAAGTTATTCGATGAAATTGCATCTCTGAATAGTTTTTTGACAAAACAGGAAGAAGCATTTTTTGACGTAATGCTTCATGCGTTGTGGGCAAACATTTTCAAGACAATAGGTATTTCACGATTGCCAGAGATACTGCGTATTTGTCAATATATATTTGCAATAACAGCTCAAAATGCAAACGTAGAAAGAGTTTTTTCTATCATGGGAGCTCAATGGTCGAAAGAAAGAAACCGACTAAACGTGTCTTCAATTCGAGCTCTACTTTTAGTTCAATATAACTTGAAGAGTTTAACTTGTGAGGCATTTTATAAATCAATAATCAAAGAAAAGAATTTACTTAAAAAAGTTTCTTCAAATATTAAATACGACAAAACTAATTAAGTACCTATTTGGATAAATAAGTATTGATTTTACCTGCAAATGTTAGTAACATTATTTTTAAGGATGATTATTGAAGATGATTATTTTTAGTTTGTTTTACTTTGATAAATAAGGATTGATTTTAACTGCAACTGCAATTGTTACCAAAAGAAGATTGTCTTCAGTTCGTTTTACTTCGATAAATAAGTATTGATTTAACTGCAATTGTTACCAAAAGAAGATTATTTTAAGTTTGTTTTAAATTAATACATAAGTATTGATTTTAACTGCAATTGTTACCAAAAGAAGATTATTTTAAGTTTGTTTTAAATTAATACATAAGTATTGATTTTAACTGCAATTGTTACCAAAAGAAGATTATTTTAAGTTTGTTTTAAATTAATACATAAGTATTGATTTTAACTGCAATTGTTACCAAAAGAAGATTATTTTAAGTTTGTTTTAAATTAATACATAAGTATTGATTTTAACTGCAATTGTTACCAAAAGAAGATTATTTTAAGTTTGTTTTAAATTAATACATAAGTATTGATTTTAACTGCAATTGTTACCAAAAGAAGATTATTTTTAGTAGTTTAATAAGAGAGATCTTTAAAATGTAACCTGTATTTTATTAAAAATCCTGAGATATCACTAGATTTGCTAAATCCGGCCGGAATCCTGAGAAGAGTCGAAAAATCCTGAAATCTCAGGACAAATCCTGAGATATGGTAACCCTACTTGCGTAAAGGGGACTAGGCACCTGAAAAATGAACAAAATCAAACGTCTTGACAAGACGAGACAATGTTCCATCGGAATCGATTCAAAATCACCATAGAGACAATGAATGGCCATGAAATCACAATAACCACGATATACGGAATTACCCTTACATTAGCATGTCGACAATGAAAGCTGCATAACCATCGTAATTCGCATCATGATGTGTCAACGAGTCATTAGTTCCTTCAATAACCAAGTGACAAGTCGGAATTACCGTGCCTGCGCCGCGCCGCCGCCGGTACAAAGAAAGCCGCTTCCAATAATTCATATTGAAGGCTTGCGTTGAACTCGCTACTTATGTACCCAGGTTTATTCCCAACTCACCACAATAAGCACTCTTACTTACATACTTCTCGTTCTTGCTTACTTCTCTTCTTTTGAGTTAGGGATCTTTTTAAAAAAAGAAAAATATTTTGCGCGTTACAATAATACAAAATCTGACCTATCATTATTAGATAAGTCGACCCAAAACACCTTCCTGTACATGTACATATTACGAACTTAGCGGAAGGAAGACATGAAAGCACTCCCCCCGATGCAAAAGTGGGGTGTTTGACGTGGAGAAGTTTGACGTGTCTATGGTTCGTGTATTAGTGTGTCTGTATCTGTCTGTGTTATCGTAGCTATTAAAAAAGAAAAAAAAAACATTTATATTAAACGAATACACTGACTACAATGTTCAATGCAATTTCTTTTAATAGAAAGCTTTGTCAGTCGAGATGGTTTTAGCTATGTTTGAAAAAAATCGGTTTAGCCATTCAAAAGTTATTGCGGGGGTTTGAACGCTTTAAAGTCGGGGCTTTTATTTTTGTCTATGCTGATACTGCTGATTGAAAATGTAATGTAGCGAATCATTTAAGTGAAGAGAGTTGGGAACATAGGGAGTCGGGAAAACCTGTATTATATTAATTTGGTGTTGTCAGTTTATTCCTGCATTCGGAATGGCGCGAGACGAGACGTCACTTCCGTGTTATGTAAATGTTGCGGTTCTGGCGATTTATTGCTTCCACGCCGAAGTGAAAATAAATTTAAATTGTCAATTAATAATACTGACGCACTTCCATATTTTTAAGATGAGAAAACGTGTAAATCCTTGAATGAACTTCTTCCAACAAAAAAAGCTATAAATTATGCTATATAGAAACCTAATACGAAGAATCAACCATCAAATATTTTTATTGTTCTGTTTTTTTTCAATTGTGTTGACTTTATTTTTTTTACCTATATTCTACTTTAATGTGCTTGTATTGTGATATTTTATTGTGTATGATGTCTCTTATAATTGTGTTAGGTTACTCGCTTCTTTAAAACATTTCTAGTATAAGTAGTATTGTTTGGAATATATTTGATACGGAATCCGAAAGTGGATTTTTCAGATTAAAAGGATGTTAAATATCGTCAACAAAACGCAAAACCTATGCAAAAACTAAATAGAACAAAACGCAACCCCTACGCGGCCAAAGCCGAGGGAATTACTTCAAAAATTCTAACTAGTTTTTCAATTCAATTCAATTCAATTCAAAATATCTTTATTATCATAGGATATTTATAATATCTCTTAATAATAGTCACTTTGTTTTGTTTTGCACAAATGTTGACGTCAAATCGTTACTTACAGCTAAGTTTACGCCTAGATGACAATTACTTAAATTCGAATTAAAGGCTCAAACATCTTTGTAATCTTGACTGCCTCCGAGGTCCAGTGGTCAAGGCGTCTGTCTTGTGATCCGGGTACGTGGGTTCAAATCCCACTGGGAAGCATACTTTGTGAAAATATGTTACCAGTCTGGTTAGGATATTGCAGGTTGAATCACCTGATTATCCGAAAAGAAAGATGATTCCGTGCTTCGGAAGGCACGTAAAGCTGTTGTTTCCGAACGCCATCTAGCGTTTGTACCTATCCTAGAATTGGTTCTGGTGTACCCTTTGGGTTGCGGAGGTCAGACGACAGTCGCTCTGTGTAAAAACCAGTAACCTCGTCAAATCACCTAGGTTAGTTAGCGAACCCCGGGCTCTGAAGCGTTACCGCTGAGGATGCAACCGTGAATACGCTCGGATGATGATTACATCTTTGTAATTTTCTTTCTTGTATACCAGTCCTATGTCACTTTTCTGTATAGTATCTATACAGGGTGACTTTTAATCATCAGCCAAATTTTTGTAGCATGTTCAGTCCATGATATTGAACCACTTTCTATACAAAAAATATTAATAATCGTCAAAAAATGTTCGTCTTCCCATCCAAAATCCGTTTGGCTAAGCTAAGCACTGATTTGTATGGGAAGCCGATTTTTTTTCAGTCTTCATTAATTTATTTTATGGAAAGTTGTTTAGAATCGTGGACTGAATTTTCTCCAAAAATTTTGCTGGTGGTTAAAAAGTAACTTTGTATAGTAGGTAAGTAGCAGATAGGCTTAGATCAGATCGTCATTTTCATCATTTCAGCCGCATAACGTCCACTGCTGGACATAGGTCTCTCCCAGGGATTTCCAAAATGACCGAAGCGGCCTGCGTCCAGCGCTTTCCAGCGACCTTAGTCAGATCGTCTGACCACCTTGTGGGTGGGTGTCCAACGCTTCGCTTGCCAGTACGTGGCCGCCATTCGAGAACCTTTCTGCCCCATTAGATCAGATAGGGAAGTCTAATTTTTACTAAAGGGTGCCAACGATACCCTATACTAACGATACACTTTTTGCATCGTGGTACGGAACCTCGCACTTGTCAGACTTTTTATAAAGTACACCTAAGCATCTCATCACATCCGGTGCCGCCTGATGAATATTCAGCGACTAGAAAAAGTGCAAATATGCATATAATATGCAAATGTCTTCACACCTGTCACCTCAACCCACCAACACCTGTCTTCCACTCATCCTCGTCATTTCCTGGTGAACAATAAAATGCCTTTCGGAACAAAAGAACGTCGCTCCGCCAAGAAATGCGCAGTTCCGATTTTCTTTGTGGCATTGTTCTTCGTAATACATATAAGTAGATAAAGATGTGTATCTTTACACACACTATCAATTATCTTATTTGGGAAAGAAAAACCCAACGGCCGAAAGATTGGAGTGAGTTATCGAAGAAACATGTAGGTACAGAATCTAACAAAAAATACTGAAACTATTTTAAGGGTAGATACAGTCCATGATACTGAACAACTTTTCCCAACGAACATATATCGAATTATGAAAAATAATTTTTGGGCTCCCATACAAGTTGACCGATCAGCTGATCCGCGTTTGTATAAAAAGTCAAAAAATATTTTTCATATTTCGATATAATTCAATTCAAAATTTCAATTCAAAATATCTTTATTATCATAGGATATTTATAATATCTCTTAATAATAGTCACTTTGTTTTGTTTTGCACAAATGTTGACGTCAAATCGTTACTTAAAGCTAAGTTTACGCCGCTTCCTAGGCGCAAGTGCAGAAGAAGCGGCAACAAACTGCACTGCACGTTTTCTCCAAAGACGTCAACTAACAAACTAAAAACTTAAAATTAGTTATATAGATGGACAGAGATTACATTGTTTATTATGTCATAATTAAATTGAATTATAAGAATTACGAAATTTAAAATAATGTCAATTTGTAAATTTAGTATGTACCAATGTACCTAAATTATGACATGTCTAAGTATACAAACCTTTAAGAGGGACCCGCGCCAAGCTCAAGCCAGACCTTTTTGTCTTTAAGATAGTCATCGGTCCTATAATAAGCCTTCTCACAAAGTACTTTCTTTACATAAGCTTTGAATTTTCTGTCTGGCATATCAAGGACCGATTCTGACAATTTATTATAAAAAAGTATACACTTCCCCATAAAAGACTTACTGACTGTATTCAGCCTGTAATACGGGCTAACTAAGTCATTCTTATTACGTAAATTTCTATCTGTAAAATCACTTACTTTATTGAACATGGAAATATTTTTCCTTACATACATTATACTTTCAAATATGAATTGTGATGCAAAAGTAAGTATACCTATTTCCTTGAATAATTCCCTCAGTGAGTCTCTCGATCCTAAACCGTAAATAGCACGAATTGCTCTTTTTTGTAAAAGAAAAATAGTCTGAATGTCCGCTGCACTCCCCCATAGAAGTATCCCGTAAGACATAAGACTGTGAAAGTAACTAAAGTACACTTGTCTAGCAGTTGCTACATCTGTCAATTGTCTTATTCTCCTAACAGCGTAAGCCGCAGAGCTAAGCCTATTAGAAAGTTTAGTTATATGAGCGCCCCATTGAAGTTTCGAATCAATTGTGATTCCTAAAAAGGTAGTACTTTCAACCAGATCGAGTTTCTGACCATTAATTAGTATGTCAACACAGGCTTGATTCACATTAGGAAGAGAGAATCGAATGCATTGGGTCTTGTTCGCATTTAACATGAGGTTATTGGCCGAAAACCAATCAGAAATTAAAGATAAGGTGCTGTTCACCGCGCTAGCATCACTGTTATGTCGATCTATTTTAAATATTAGCGAGGTGTCATCAGCAAACAGCACCATGTCAGCCTCTTTCTCAACCATGTAAGGCAAGTCATTGACATAAACTAAGAAAAGGAACGGTCCTAGAATTGAACCTTGGGGTACGCCCATTTTCACATTAGACCCGTGTGATTTTACGCCGTTTATATCAACAGTTTGAAGCCTATCAGTTAAGTAAGATTCTATTAATTTAATTGACTTATCATCAAAACCGTATTGACGAAATTTGAGCAAAAGTGTTGGATGATCAACGCAATCAAATGCTTTAGAAAGATCGCAAAATGATCCAATTGCATCATTTCTGTTTTCCCACGCGTCGTAGATATTAGTAATAAGTGCTACTCCTGCATCGGTGGTCGATTTTCCAGCAGTAAAGCCGTATTGTTGACTATGGAAAAGATTATTGGTCTTAAAGTGAAGTAGCATTTGATTGAGCATTATCTTTTCGAACACCTTACTCAAAACTGGCAGAATAGAGATAGGTCTGTAGTTGCCAGGGTCTGTTTTTTCTCCTTTTTTGAATAAGGGGATTAGTTTACTACATTTCATTAAGTTAGGGAATATGCCTTCATCAATACATTCGTTAAATATAAAAGCTAAATCGGCAGCAATTATGTGTATAATATGACTTACTACGGCTACTGACATGCCCCAGTGATCTTCTGATTTTTTCAAATTTAACTGTTTAAAAGCATCTATTATATCGCTAGGGCTAACATGCTTAAAATTAAATTTAGAATCACAAGGGCTAACATTACTCTTAAGCAAAGCCTCAGCACGCTGGGCGCTAGAACTCACATTAGAAGTGAGTTCCAAAGGAATGTTAGTAAAATAATCATCAAATATATTTACTATTTCTTCAGTTTTTGAAGTATTTTTACCATTACATTTGATTCGGCAAATATTTTCTTTGGTTTTATTTTTACCTGTTTCCTTATTTATGACACTCCATGTTTCTTTAATTTTATTAGGAGCATTATTTATTTTTTTGCTAATACTATTCGACTTGGCTCGTCTACAAACTTTTTTAAATATTTTAGAATAATTTCTAACATATTCTATAAAAGAAGGATTAAAGTTATATTGTTTTTGGGCATATAGATCATATAACCTGTTTCTACTTATGTAGATGCCGGTAGTAGCCCATTCACTAAACTGTGATTTACTATGAACTACTACTCTTTTTTGTTTTAATGTTTTAGAATACTCAGAGGAAACAGTACTAAATAGTTTATTATAATGGTCGTCAGGATTATTTCCTGTATATACCACTGATAATAATTTGTTATCTAAATTATTTTTAAGTTTTTTTATGTTTTTAGAAGTAATCGGTCTACACAAGATCTTATCTTTTCTCAAATTACTGGTGGACTCTTTGACAAAAGCTACATATACACCAGAATGATCTGAAGGCAATTTATTAATAACAGATTTATCACAATATTGAATATTACTAAAAAAATTATCAAGACATGTGCCAGATGTAGCTGTAATTCTGGTTGGCTCAAAAAATAAGTTTTCTTGTTATTTTTTGAGCCAACGAAGTGTGAGAAAAGTGTGAGAAATATATGTACCCTAGGGAAAGTTGCTCAGTATCATGGACTGAATTGACCCTCAAAATAGTCTCAGTATATTTTATTAGATAACGTGAAACAAAATGTACTGAGTATTTTGTACATGGCTATGTTGTAAAGAAAAACACACGAGTGTCAAGCAGTCGTAGCCTGTTGTTTTCGTGAACTCGTATAAGTTCTTTATCCCTAACGGGGTAGAGAAAGCTTGAACACATTTCACATATACCTATATGTATAAGTACATATACTTATAACATCGTTATCCTTTATGGTAGACAGAGCCTCATTCATAATGATTCTTTTCAGCATCGGATGCATACATACATCATAAAAATAAAGGTTCGTTCACATACACCGCACCGTTCAATTTCAGGTTCATTGTCACGCTGCAGCCCGCGGTCAGCGTTCGCGGCGTGCAATTAAATCGGATCACGTCCGCACTCCTCACTCTTTCCGCGGCACGTGCAGCGAGCGGCAGAGTGTGCGGGATATTTATGGCACATTACTCTAGTGGAATGCTCGTGTAATGTCACATGTGCTGGGAATTTCTGATAAGCTTTTGTGAATCACCTGTTGCTGAACTTTGCAAGTGTTTTCTGACAAGTCTATCTTTACTTACTTATTCTATTTTCCACCACTGACAGTTAAAAAGTTTGTTTAAATTGAAGAACAACTAATTAGCATATTTTGTATTTTTGCTAGTGTTATCTTTAAGTACTAAACACATTTTTTTTCATCTATTTAAGAGTCCGAAAAAGAACATGCCCCGCCGCCACCTTTCACATTCTCAACTTTCCCTAAGTTTATTTTATATATATTACCTGATGACCGACAAACAAATAAAAATCTATTGTGTCCGCAATTTTGAAGGTGTTAAAAAAAATTTATTCGTTCACTGCCATGAAAACATGTATCCTCGGTCCGATAAAATTGAATATATGTAGATGAATATTTGGGGAAAACCGAGATGTAATTGATTCGAGTTGGTTTTGTTGTTTGACAAATACTGCCGAACTGACTATAACCGAATAAGTGTGTAGCAACCTGAGGTAGCAACCCTTACCTACATGTGTTCCTCTGCCGCCCGTGACTTGCACCAGCGCGCACTCGTACGCAAATGGAAGCGCTCTAGCGACGATGTAATCGCACCCTAATAGGGATGCCGCTTTCCCTCTAATTGCTGATCGCGGCCGCAGCCGCCCCTAGCACTTTCATTTTAATTGGTCTTTGAACGACATTGTTCCGTCATAATTCTGTAAATGTATCTAGGAATACTGAATTCATCCTTAAAATACTTTCTGCATATTTTGCTAGATGTTACTTAAAGGTACCTATGCAAAATCACGGGTTTTTTTATTTTTTATTAGTGATTTGAGTGCGTTTGACCTCTAGCCGTATCTAGCCTGATGGGAAGCTAAGATGAGATCTAAGGTATTACACGCAGACTCAAAAAATGCCTTTTCACTCTTGCCTTGAAAATCCCTAAATCATACGTATGGGGAAACATCGACGCAGGGAGGGAATTCCACACCTTAGCGGTTCGTACAATGAAGTAACTAAGCCACGGATGGACGGATCCCGGCTATTTCCTAGGAAAGACATACCGAAACTATAAGAGCTGTCTAGGGACTTCGGAACTCTAAAAATGCGAGTATTGTGTGTAATAACGACAGTAAAAAGCCGTGTGAACTGCAGACACTTGCGATTTCAATCGGAAGGCATTTAAACGACAACTGATAATTACCAACGACTGAATTGAGTAATGGGAAATCAGGAAACTAGGCTGAGATATACTGAGGAAACGAGAGCTAGCTGCCAAGGAGATACGGATGATTTTGATCTTATTTAGTATAATGGTAATTAATATTTATTCAAAAGTTATAAGACCAGCGTTATAAGTAATGTAAATGTTCGGAGTTTTAAGCTACCAAGTGATAAAAGATAGAAAGCTACATGTTGCTGTAATAACGATGCTGAGATGGATGAGTACAGTGACCAGGAAATATAAGTTCAGGAACGAGTATGTTAAGGGAGGTGCCATGGTAGCGCCAGTAACTGATAAATTAAAATGGTACGTCGTAGATGGTACGTTGTGAAAAGAGAAGAAGACATCGTTGTAAGAAGAGTTTTGATCATGACGGTAAAAGGGAACAGAAATAGGGGGTAGGCCAAAGAAAATGTGGATGGAGTGTGTGAACCAGGATATGACTGATAAAATGTAACGATTGAGATGACTGGATCGAGTAAAATGGAAGTGACTTACATGCTGTGACGACCCCACCTAGAGTGGGATAAGGAATAGAGGAAGAAGGATAATTTTAATATCAAGGTGAAATGATAAAAGGTTACAAGACCAGTTCATGTAAGATGAGACTAAAGGAATAACACAATCATCTCGTGCAACAAACAACAGCGTTCTTAAGGAAAAAGTTTTTGAAAAAGGAAAAGTCACCTAACACCACGGGACCCGAAGCAGTACAGCTACGGATTCAACCAAAAGCTTAGAGAAAGACGACGAAGTTTTTATTCACTTGCTACGCTAATTAGTAAATCTTCCATGCTGGTCTGGGAGAAAAGAAAAAACGTAGTTTGTACCAGCTGGTTCTCTTACCGCGCAGATCGTAATAGCTGAACGACAGAATGGGCGAGAACCTGAATCATGTTTAGGTAATGCGGGTAGCAACCCATCACTATTTTGATTCCCGTTTTATCTTCACGCTCACTATCACGCTAAATGTGGCCTTGGGGTCTTACAGCACTGGGCTCTGTCTACCTCGCTAGGGATAAAGACGTGATAATGTATCTGTATGTGTATGTACAGGATAACAACTAGCGTATTTTTATCCTGTAGCGATTTTCATAAAACTTTTTTCCACGATTGGACTTTGGAAAAGGATTACAATTATGTGAATTGAGGAACTTGGTTTACATTTTCTATCATCGACGGTTTAGTCTGCCTATACTCACACTCCGTGTTTTCAATAGATTGTGTGGTCGTGGAGAAAAAATTATAATGTGGGAAAAGCGCAATTGGCATCTATTTGATCTATCACTTATTGAATGTTTATACAATTTCCTCACATCATACAAACAGTGATCCTACGTTCCCATAACACAGTGGATGAGCACTTTACAAATAATTATATAAGACTTTTATACATATTATTATATGTAAGTGTGATGCGCAATACAAGGCCATTCGCAAGTATGGCCTCAGCTTCTCCACCCAACTCTTCGCCCTCTTTCATGCAGTGAAACCTGTTAAGCTAGGCAACCTAGTGGAAGAATAGAATAGAAAACTCTTTATTATACATCAAAAAAAATTACAGATTTCGTGCCTCACACGACTATCGAGTCGAGCCCATTGGAAATGAATATAGGGAATTCGAAATATGTCGTTCTGACTTTTTGACATTTTTCAAAAAAGGCAAACCCTTAACCCGATCGTATTTTTTTTAGGCTCGAATTGTAGCTGACTAAATTGTCCAAAAGAGATTTTTTCTCATATATTTGATATCATTCTTCGTTTCCAAAATATCGAGCACGAAAACCAAAAATTCGTAAAAAAAAAAACTCTATTTCGGCCATAACTTTTTTCGTATTTGACTTTCTCGAATAATTATTTTTGCACCTTACAGCTGTCGTGAATTCGCGTCTTTTTAACTTGCACTTTTTCGTGAAATCTGAGCCTACACTGGAGCGAACGAAAAGACATTTTCAATGTCAAAATACAAGACAGAGACCTTACAATAAATTTACATTAGATGAGTACAATGTGCGGTCTAATCAGTGATCTCTTCAAACAACCAGTGGATGAAAAGGAAGGTCAGAAAGACAATGACGGTGGTGTAACTAACCAAGAAGGGAGAAGAAAAATAGCTGTGGTAACTAAAAAGAAGGAAGGTTGGGTATCCAACCCCAGCAGGATACTGTCAGCGTACAAACGGGTGTTCAGTGGGTCTAGACAAGGTAGTACTCTAGTGCTACACTGGATCAGGGGATTTTTTATTTTATGCTGCCGGAGGCAGGACAGCAATTGATAGGGATGGCGTTACCTATGGTGCCCCTTGCCCCATGTGGGCTAATACCTAACCCTGCTAAGGCTAGTACCTCAGTACAGGTTAGAAAAATGGGAAGGTTGATGTCTGGTTGGAGGCCGATTATAAAAATTAATATTTTTAGGGAGCAGGCAGGATTATGGTTAACTTATTTAGCTTGCCATCGCCAATTACGAAAGATTCCCATCTTTAGCACCCCAACCCTACGGTTTACGTGGAAGATAGAAAAGGCGAAGTACTAGGTACATTCTAAGTTTATTTTGTTCCCGAACCAGCATGGAAGATTTAGGTACTACTGGTATTTATTCTGTGGCTATACTAAAGACTTCAACGCGCTCCCTAGCACGCTTGTTAGTAAATACTTTTATTTAGAATTGGAACTGACAAACAAGCTATATAAAGTGCAATGTCCGGAGATCTTATTTTTTACCCGACTGCAGTGAAGCCAAAAGGAGGGGTATGTGTTTCACCGCTATGTACGAGAATGTTCATCTGTTCCATTGTATCTTATCTTATATGATATCCATGGTACCTTGACAAATATCGGTTATAGGCTATATGACGTCACAGCAAATTCAATATGGCGCCCTCTATTATAGGCCATAAAATAATGAATAAAAAAATAAATAGAATATTACCGTGTATGATATCAAATTAAAGGGATTAATTAGTACATTCCAAAAATATATCTATACTTCTATACTAATATTATAGAGGAAAGATTTGTACCTATTTTTGTATGTTTCTATGTTTGTAATGAATAGGCTCAAAAAGTACTGGGCCGATTTAAAAAATTCTTTCACCGTTGGAAAGCTACACTATCCCCGAGTGACATAGGCTATGTGTGTACCACGGGCGAAGCCGGGGTGGACTGCTAGTACATTATAAGCTGTTTTTCTTGACTGTGCTTGTATTAACTGGATAAATGTACGTTTGAGTAGTAATCTTTCTGTAGTCGGGTTTTAGGTAATAAAACTATATCTTGTGGCAACATCATGTTTATTTACAGACTGCATCATAAGTTGCATCCAAAATGCTCAGTGGAGAAGGAAAATTACCGATTTGGCTTTTATTTTACGACCGACCGCATGCGTCACGCTCGAATCAAGTCATGACAATCTATCGCATTAGTTTAAAAACCTGTAATGATAGTATGCAAGAAGAAATAAAATAAATAATCCTTCCTTGAAAGCCCGTTTTTGTACCATTGCACTAATAATTTATCGATATTAATTTTTTGAGCTATCCTAAGTTTTTGCTGACTAGTTAAACGTTCACATGGTGAAGTTGATATAAATATTCGAAAAGTGAAATATTATAAAGCAAATATATTAAAAAAACTGCAACCCGACTACGGGTAGCAAACTCAAATGTTAGAAACAAGTTGTATCTAGTTTAACATACTCGTATTTAAGTTTAAATACCATTATTAAACTAAGTAGGTATAACTATGAATATAAAACTAAACTACATCTTAACTTATAAGTAAAAAATTTCATCAAAAGCACCACATCGAGGCAACGTACCCAAAATGCTGGCAGCATTTCTCCGCTGGATAGCTAAGCTTAATCCGTTGGTTCAAAACGCACGTCCACGGAATTTTATATAGATGGTAGTGTTGTTAAAAGTAAAATGTCAGGATTAAACACTACTATATAACTTGTCTCACTAGATAATATTTTTTTTCCTCAAGGCAGGCGCCGGATTTCCGTCAAACGAGCAGGAGTGGGGTCAACAAACACTGAGGGTCAATGACACAATAAAGATTTAACTCCACTTGCGCTGTCTTCAAAACATAATATCCTGATTTTATCAAGTGTTACTCTTGATCTTGACAGGGACCAAGTAAACAGCTTTTATTTTTCGGTCGCTCAGAGACCCCATAAAATAATCATAGAATAATAACCTAAGTATTAAAAAAAACCGTGTAACTACTTAGACATAATATTTCTACTTATTTTCGTTAAAAAAAACCACACAACCGATTTTAATAAAATTTATATGAATCCTGAACAGTACCTATACTACTTTCAAACAAAAAAGATTTTTTTCAAATCTTCGAGTAATCGGGGAATATACATAAAAAATTTTTTCGATGAATTGATAACTTCCTCCTTTTTTTTAAGTCGGTTAAAAATAAAGTAAAGAAGAACAAAACAAAATAAGATCAAAAATTAAAATACTTAAAAAAAACAATGTATAGATATTACGGTTCTCTATTTTGTCTCATAAAAATTATCTATAATTTAAGGTCTCATAATTTTTTTTTCCATAATCATCATGTGTCCGAATGATTTCTAGCTCTAACATAATGTCACATAATATCACGTGCCCTAAAGTTGAAATCCCTAAATACAAAATGCCCTAAATTTGTTTGCTTTAAATATTACATTCCATAATATTTAATATATTTAATTTTGTTTTCCATAATTATCATGTGTCCGAATAATGACTAGCCCTAAGTTAATGTCAAATATAATATAATGTGCTCTAAAGTGGGAATGCAAGTAAGCATGCAGCATGCAAGCGGGTGTCTATTAGAATACAGATTTTTTTGACATCGAATTTCATTTCCCAGAAAACACGATTTTAATATATATTTTTCTTAAGAAATCGAATAGTTTATCATCGCAGTTTCATATTGTCTAATAAAATTTCATAAAAAAATATTTTAAACTTGTTTTTGTTACTAGAAAAACGGTATATCGAACTAACATTTTATATAAACTATTAAGTTATCGATGAAACTGTTCATAAAAACATGTTTCAATATGTAACCTAGTAAAATGGATAGAACTACCCTAGCTAGCTACCTAGTTGGTCGCAGTTCTAACCCAACCTAACCGATAGGTTTGCCTTAAACTGTCCTAGCACTTGTTTCAAATGCTTCAACTATTTTGCAAACTGAAACTTACGTTGAAACAAAATTATGGTAAAAAAAACTTTAATATTACATTATTTCGTTACATTATTACAAGACTACGAGGAGTCGGTTTTACAGCAATTCGTTTCTGTCACTGAAACCTAATTATAACCTAATGTTTTTAGGACTAAAATTTTACTATAAATTAACATTTGGACCAACACACATTATACAATACAACACTTAGACATGTGACTTTCTAGCATGGAAAATTAGAATATCCAATTATTATAGCACCTGATATTATGATACGAAACTTTTATGACTTAAGATTATTATGTACAACAAAATTTCGGATATTCGAACATTATTGCTACTGAAGTTTATAGCAAATATGTTGTGGATGATATGATTCGAACAAAAAATTTTAGGAAAAGAAATAAAGTACCGATAAAATACGTTCCTCATACCAAGTAATAAAATGTTTGTTGTTTTTCGTGCAAGTGACCAACACTGGTGTTAGATTTTTTAAACTGCCTAAAGGCATCTGACATAGCTTGACTACTACCATGCAGTGGTGACAGCCGGGAAAGCAGAAGAAAATATATGTGTACAAGTAGTAGAGTGTGTTTAGAATGCAGAAGCATAATATTGGAAGAAGTAGAACAAAATGGGTTGTTTAATTAACTGTGTAATTTACGCGCAAGACAATAAGTAAAGTACTTAATAAAGAATCACCAATAAACACAGCTTGGCGTTATAGGCAATCTTATATATTATCAACCATCGTAATCTATTACATATCGTGTTACATAACGCACTGTACGATATTTTATAATTAATCACGAAACATCCGAATAAGTGTGGATATCGTGTGGGGTTTCAACGAAGGCTTGCGTGTCAGGAGGTGGTTATTGGTATACAGGCGACCGCTTGTTGCTGTTGTTATTGCCATGCGAGTTATTGACAGGATATCCATTGTCGTAAAAATTGGAATCAAATGTGTCATGGACAATACGGATTCAGAGAAATTTTCCTTTGCTTAAGTTGTGGAACATACTGGTCTGGTAAGTATAAAAGAGCTTAAAATATATATTTTTTGACACAAATTCAAACCGAACGAGGTTTGAATTTGTCAAGGTGATATGTAGAGACATTTAGCCTACAGTAGAGCGTGCGAAATAATGTTGTAGTTACAAATTGTACCTATCCATCCTATGTCACCCGGACTACATTAACGAATCCATTGGTACACTTTTTGTCAAAATCTGAACGAGTATTGAATTTTAAAATGCCACTAGGCCACTGCACACAAAAATACAAACTAAGTTTGTTGAAACAATTCCTTCGTTTTGTCGTAATCCGGTGAAAAATCGTCCTTGCTGTCACTTCATTCATGTCACTTTGTTTTATTTCTTAAGTTAGCCTTTTTTAATTCACAGTACCAGGTCGACTGACCGCCTCTGTGATCCAGTTATTTAGGCGTTTGCCTTGTGATCCGGAGGAAGTGGATTCAAATTCGGCTAGTTAGCATTGTGTGAAAAGATGTTTCCAGTCTGGTTAGGATATTGCAAGCTTGTATTAACTGATTATCCGAAAATAATATGGGCCCTGAACGCTATCTACCAATTGTTTAAACCTATCCTAGGATTGGTTCTGGTCTACCCTTTGGGTTGTGGAGGTCAGACAGCAGTTGCTCTGTGTCCCTCGTCAAATCACCTAGGTTAGGTAGCGGACCCCGGGCTCTAAAGCGTTACCGCTGAGGATACAACCGGGAATACGTTTGGATGATGCTGAGTAGGGCGACCGGGCTTAGCTCGATAAATATCGCCAAGAAGAGGTTCTCTAAAAATAAACCTAGCTAGATCGATTTTCGGCCCGAAACCCTTTAACATCATTCATAATTGAAATCGTTGGCACTTTTTCCGAGATCATTAGGTATAATACAAGAATTGCTCGTTTAAAGTAATAGGTGAGGACAGAGACGAACGAAACCCAATTTATTTTATTCAAATCCGTTCTAAAAACCGTGAAGACGATTGTCAAACATTCGGCTGTGAACTGGAAACCGCGACAAAAACGGATTACCAACAATGTAATTTGTATGCAGTTTCCGAGGGAAAACAGCTGTAAGCTGTAATATGTTTTGTAACGCGGCCTTGGCGGCGGATGAAGGGCTTCTATAGCTATCTAGCAATTGAAACTATATCAATGAAGTTGCTACGAGTAAATTTGCCTCTTAAGAGTCCCCTTGCCCTAGATACAATCAGATTTTCTATACAAACGTAGTTTAGCTTCTATTTTGAAATGGCATGTCAGATTTCAATTTCAGATCAAGAAAGAGAGATATTTAAAAAAAAAACAGATCTTTGCGACCTTTGACCTTGAATATTTAAGAACGTTATGCCGTGTGGTTTCCGGAAGCCGTGTGCTTCCCGGCAGAGTAGAATAGGACCACTCCAAGTCGTCCTGTAGATGTTGTAGAAGGCGACTAAGGAAACACAAGCTAAACAAAGCTTATAAACATCAACCCGTCTGGGCAGCGTAGAGAGTTTAGGCCTCTGACTGCTCTGGCTAATAGGTGGCTCTGGCAGTATAGAAGGTGTCGTGCTCCTGCAGTGGAGGAACTAAAGAAGACCTGATCATGATCATGATGATCTAAGGACGCAAACACGTGACCGTATGAGACATTTGAGGCAACAATGTGTAGAATGCCATAGTCAAACAACCAGCTAAGATAATATTATATATAAAATTCTATCCTTTTTTTACTTAAATAAATATACATTGGACAAATCACACAGATTGATACAGCCCCAAAGTTAATTCGAGATATTTTATAACAAACACATATATAGATAAACATCCAAGACCCAGGACAATCTGAAAAACTTTATTTTTCATCTTGACCTGACCGGGGATCGAACCTGGGACCTCCGGTGTGACAGGCTGGCATGATGACCACTAGGCCACAGAGGTCGTCTAACGACTGGACTATTTTTATGTACAATATGTCACCAATAAACATTTTAATGACTCATCTTGTAAAATTAGTCACTGCATCCTAATTAGCAATTGTATGCAATATTTTCACGTTTTTTACGCACTCATTTTCATTGGGCAGCTGTGTGTATATCATTATTGGAAGGACATAATGATGATGATATTTATATTACCGAAGGAGAAACGAAACCCGATTACCAAAATATTTAGAGTGTAAGCATGTATGATAAAAGATTTTAATTATTATTTTTTTCTGTGTAAGAAGGAACTTGATCAAAAGTGTATTAGCTCTATGAATTAAAAAAAGCCAGCCAGTATCCTAACTAATATTATAAATGCGAAAGTGAGTTTGTATATTTGTTTATTTGTTTGTTACCTCTGCACGCTTTATCTACTGAACCAATCTTCTTGAAATTTCGCATACATACAGCTAGGAGTACTGAGAAGGATATAGGGCACCTTTCATCCCGAAAAAAAGTACTGTTCCCGTGGGATTTGGGATACGCGTGTAGGTAGTAGGTAAAAGCTAGTAATAAATAAATTTATTAGTCAGACAAATTAAAAAAGCGGCCAAGTGCGAGTCGGACTCGCCCATGAAAGGTTCTGTAGCAACAAGTAACATAATATAAAAGTGCTAAAGGTAAATTGCGGTTAACGATTTATGACATATTAAAAAAACACTACTTACTAGATCTCGTACAAACCAATTTTTGGTGGAAGTTTGCCCATGCAACTCTTTTAAAATAAGAGAATGATGTAAATTACCATTAATTTACATCATTCTCTTATTTTAAAAGTTACAGGGGGGGGGGACAAATTTTACCACTTTGGAAGTGTCTCTCGCGCAAACTATTCAGTTTAGAAAAAAAAAATATTAGAAACCTCAATATCATTTTTGAAGATCTATCATAGATACTCCACACGTACGTACGAGTACGGGTTTGATGAAAAACTTAATAGTAAAAAAAAAAGTATGGGGAACCCCCAAAATTTATTGTTCTTTTTTTTCTATTTTTGTGTGAAAATCTTAATGCGGTTCACAGAATACATCTACTTACCAAGTTTCAACAGTATAGTTCTTATAGTTTCGGAAAAAAGTGGCTGTGACATACGGACGGACAACAGACAGACAGATGGACATGACGAATCCATAAGGGTTCCGTTTTTTGCCTTTGGCTACGGAACCCTAAAAATCCCCAACTTTCAAGCGTTCTTCCCCAATAACTTTTGAAGGTCTGAACAAAACTTCACCAAACATAGCTAAGGACCATCTCGACAAACAATTAGTGCTTTTAATAAATAAAACCGCATCGAGATCAGTCTATTCGTGAGCTACGATTCCACAGACAGATACACAGACTCACAGATACGTCAAACTTATAACACTCCTCTTTTTCGCTGGGGGGTTAAAATAGAAAAGCGTCCTTTAAAACTGTACATACGCACTACTTCCAATGTGCGTGCGTCCTACGTTTCTCTATTCAGTACAGTCATTGCATTTCCACGACGAATTATTGTAAAAGTGCCATAAATAATATCAATTTCCAAGATCACGTAACGCAGAGTACGGTTTGCGTTCCACTTATTCTGGGCATGCATATGACATGTTATTTCACAATCCACGATGTTCAAGTAAGCACAGTATTAACTCGGCTTGAAATGAATAGATAAGTACTTCCCATTGAGACGTACTTAGATACTATGTACTAAAGTAAGTACTTAGTTGAGCTACGTAAGGCCTTCAGGCAGTTTAAAAAAATTAACACCAGTGTTAATTAGTAGCAGAATTCATCGTTTCTTGACATTTTTCGAATTTGTGAAGATATATGTATTGTAAAGGTATATAATATATGAAGTATTTATTTTATACTATATTTATTTATGATAATTTAAAAGTACAGTCACCCAAAGAAATACCTGACCGGGCACTCTACCTATATCTTGAATTTTCTCTTAAACTGAAAATGATAATAACATGAAAATGTATATGGAGAAAGACTTCGTTAAAACCTTTCTGAACTACCTACTTATTATATCTGGTCGATATTGTATCTTTCTTTTATTTATTTATTTATGGGCACACTTAACAGATTAAGAACACAAATTGATAATACAAATATAAGATCTGATCTAGTCTGCGATCCTAAAACAAGTATGCCTAAAAGCTAATCAGTTAAAGATTCAGAAGCTAGGGCACGCTGTAAATATAAAAGTGATAGATAATTGCAACAAATTAGGAAGATCAAACAAATCATAAAGCGAAAAATAACAAAAAATGCTTATGCAGTGTTAATTAAGTACTAAGGTGTATTAGTACTTGCCACCGAAACTTGAAAGATATCAATGCCCTGTAAGAGACTAGGATTTCATTGTATTGGCGGCACATTCTGACCACAGGGTTATAATAAGATGTGTTGTTCGTTGTAGGGTAAATGCATTTTTATCTGTCATTAAAGGCCCATTTACACGGTGCAAGTTTCTTGCCTGTTGCATACAACTAAATAGAAGCAACAGGAAACTTGCATGGTCTAAACAGAACGTCAGCCATACAAATCATTTATTGCTTTAATAAAATTGTATGCAACAGGTAAGAAACTTGCACTGTGTAAATGGGCCTTTAGACGTTAACTATCTTATTTTTCTTTGCCTAAAGGTTGACAGGGAGAAAATGCTTTAGGATTAAGTCTACTTATTGTAGCTTTTGGCTCAATAAAAGTATAAATTAATTAAAATAAATTAATAACAAATTCGATAAGAAAGAAATACCTACTTAGTACAAACGAGGGAAGTGAGTGAAGTCCTCTGAGTCTTCGCCGTTGCCAACCACGGCGTATCGACGATAAACACAGTGGTTTCTCGTGTAAGTAGCCAACACTGGTGGCAGATCTTTCAAGCTGCCGAAAGGCCTCTGACGTAGCCCGACGATTGCCATGCAAAAATGTCATTATTGCATGGCCGGGCGGGACCAACGGCTTTACTTGCCTTCTGAAGCACGCAAAAGCTCGGGAAATTTTTACATGTGGTCACCCATCCAAGTACAGACCACACCCGGGCTTACTTAACTTGCAAAAGCGCTAGCGCACTTTTTAATCACACAGTTAAAAATATTAAGCCTGTGATAATTCTTTAAAAAATTATTAAACTCGATAGGCGACAAGATTGGAAATCCATACAGCTACCTTATAGCTTTCTTCTTCTTTTTATCTTATTTATTTTTATATTATTTGTATTTTAGGTATTAGTTCAATTTATGTTTGTATTATTTTAAAATATTTTTTATTGTAATTTATTTTTTATTTAAACTTTATTGCATATGAAAAAGTGTACAAATAGCGGACAGCCTTATGGCGTACTCTGCCAGTCAACCATTGGACCAAGTAGAGAAATAATAATAATATAATTTATGTTGTAAATAAACTTGAAAACGTTTTAATGCTAACCTTAAATTAACACCAATGTGCATTGCTAAATAAAATAAAACAGAAAGCAAAGTAACCGAAATATAAAAGTAAAAGCAAATAAAAGCGTAGATGTATAAATTGCTAAATTGGTATGGAAGACCCACATTTTTCGCATTTGTTTTCTTTGTAATCTGTTCTATATTATCTGCTTGAGCAAGCCTTAAGGCCCATTTACACGGAACAAGTTTTTTATAGTTGCATATGCAATCAAATTGAAGCAATAGATGATTTGTATGGCTGACATTTTATTTAGGTGATGCATGCAAGTGTAATGTGATTCCCCAATTGAATTGTATGATAAATAATAGATTAATAAATAGATTAGGACAAAGCACAATGATCGAGCTAGCCCGGAAGTAAGTTTTAACTTGTGTTCGAAATACTATCTCAACGATAGTATATTTTATTATAAATACATATATACTCGTAGATGAACATCCAAGATCTAGGAAAATTTGAAAAAGGCCATTTTCCAACTTGCCCTGGCTGGGGATTGAACCCAGAACCTCAGAATTGGCAGTAAATATAGTATCGTTGAGTTAGTTAGTATCCCATAATACAAATTTAAACTAATTTTGGGCCTAGCTCAATCAGTGTAATTTGTTCTTATCTATTTACCCTCTTATTCATAAAAAATATGAAATGTTTGCTAAACCTATTTTAGTTAAAATATGTTTGGTCTCGTTCCTACCATGTCAAATATTTAAAAGAGATATAAGGACAAAACATATCTTAACTAAAATTGGTTAAGCAAACGTTTCATATTTTTATGAATAAGAGGGTTATTATTTATACAGGTTGATTTGAAATACTGAGCTATATTGAAATCTTGGTATCATTATCACTAATAGAACACAAAATAGCAAGAAAAAGAATACTTTTTTTACTATTTTTCATTAAGGCCGTACCTGAATTTTCCGGGGTCCAGTGCTGCCCCCATTTAAAATAAATAATTTCAAAGAAAACGGAGACATAATTTAAAATATTGCTATTATCAAGCCCTAGATAACCCTTCAAAGTATTTTATGAACTACTGTTTACAGTTTAAAGTGAAAACGTTTAAGCTTTACTACGCACATTTGCGAAAAACGGCCACTTTTGGCAAATCTGCGTAGTAAAGCTTAACGTTCTCATTATAAACTACAGTTTATAATGAGAACGTTAAGTTAAAAATGCTTCGTTCACAAAATAGTTTGAAGGGTTATCTAAGGCTTGGTAGTAGCAAAATTTTAAGTGATGTCTCCGTTTGAATCGTCCTGAATTCAGGAACGGCCTTAAGAAAAATCCCCACATTTGCAATACATGGCTAACGTTTTATTATTAGTGTCAATGACCTCGCTGTCGCTTGATTTCTCCGTATGACCGCACCCTTCACGCTGGCGGCGCGCGGGGCGAGCGATCATATGGCGGTCGGTATCACTGCGATTGGGAATTTGCCGTACAATTTTGTAGGCTGTTATCTTTAGTTTTTATTAGGCAATTGTAAGAGAACATGTTTGTTTTATTTAGCGCATAGACTACTTTCCTTGAATATAGAGGGTCAAAATCATTCTGTATATATTATACATTTTGGTTTTAGATTATACATTACATATACCGAATAAAGCTTTTCTTGCTTTCTTTCACTGTATAAATGGGCCTTTAGTTCGACTTTCAATAACATTGTGTATAGAACCACAGATACGCCACATGAAATACCATTTAAGCCCAAGAGATGTTACTAAATATATTAGATCACTTAACGTTTGTTTACTAGCCATCCATCAGCACTTCACGCTGATTACTATTAGTCAACCGGTTGATACATTAGCTGCAACATGCGCAGATACTATTATATAACGCCAGCTCGATGCAACATGTGTTGCTATTTCCTACATTTCTGTAATCGGTTTTCAGGTTCCTGAATTGGCTAAGTTATTTTAATACCGTGAATTAATTTGTCTTCCGTTTAAAAATATTATGTTTTGTTTGTTTGTAAAGCTTTATTGCACACAAAAGAGAAGGAGACACAAAAACAGAAAAGTAAACATACGACAGCGGACTTATCCCGTATAGGGATCTCTTCCAGTCAACTGGTCAGTAATTGAGATGAATGTTTAACTAATATAAGTTTGGGGCAGAAGTGGTTAGTACAAAAATAGAGTATAAAAAAGATGGACAATATACATATAAAAATATAAATCTGCACTTATACAGTACATATATATAGTAAAAATAAACTTACATATAACTATACATAAACCTACATATAATAAAAACTAAAAACATGAAAAAGAAATAAGGTAGCTCAGAGAAACTCACGAATCCTGAAAGGAATTCAAAATTGTATTTTTAAAGGAACCCAAGAACTATTTCATTATCTTTGACGTTTGATCAAGTTATATACAATTTATGATCTCAACAAAATTAGATCTTTGATTGAAAATAATAAATTCTGCTTTGCCGTGCTTGGGAAGGCACGTAAAGCTGTTGGTTCCGGCTGTCATTATTAAATGGTAGTAGTAGTAAAGCTATGCCAGATGCCTTTCGGCAGCTTGAAAATCTGAAATCAGTATTGGCCACTTACACACACGAAAAAAAAACATAACAAAATAATATGAAACAAGTATTTCATAATGATCTATTAAATTATTTTAATTCTTTAGTTTTAGCACAGTATACAGTAAGAGTAAACAGAACGGAATCTCCTAAGGTATCTCCTCCCCGTCCCCGCACCTCTCCCCCGTTTTCGCCTCCGGGGCCGGCGTCAAGAACCGGGGGAGAGGTGCGGGTGCGGGGAACGGGGACGCATATTGCGCGTACCTTAGGAGATTTCGGCCTGTGGTTTTGTGTAATTTTTTTCTACATTCTAGTTAAATACAATTTAAAAATGCTTACTTTTTACTTATTGTAGGGCTCTTCTTCCTATATATAAGAGCGTGGAATCTGTCATACATACATTTGTCTCTCGTAAAAGATTTTAATGTAGGTCTTAATTTCTATTCCATTATCATATCACTTAGACATATTAGAAAGTACAGTACTGGTGTTAATTTATATTAGATGAATTAAAAGTCGATTAAAGTTGTTTTTTAACCGTCTTCAAAAAAGGAGGAGGTTATCAATTCGACTGTATGTTTTTTTTAATGTATGTTTGTTACGCGATATCTTCGCCAATTATGAACCGATTTTGATGATTCTTTTTTTATTTGAAAGCCTTTACTATCAAGTTGGTCCCATTTTAATTTGGTGAAGATATGATGAAGAACTTTGGAGAAATGGAAGAAACTCCTTAAAAAAAATTGAAGTCGGTTGTTTTTTTTGTTAAAAATTTAATTAACGCTTGGTTTCAATTATTATTTAAATAACATTAGAATGTTCTGAAAAATATTTTTTTTTATATATATCGGGGAAAACTAGTTCATAGCGTTTTGGAAGAAATTTTCGATTTTATCCATCCATAACGGAATGTAATCTTACAGTGTTCTGAGATGTAACAATAATAATAAATAATAATTAATCTTTATTGATCATAAGGGTAACATGCAAAAGTATACACTGCGATCCCACACTAGGCTAGGCCTGTATCGTGGGTATCAAAATCAAACAATTAGTTCGTATTAAAATACACCAAGAACTATTACACGGCTAATGCGTCATTACAATAGTCAAATCTAAAAAAAAACAAGTGTGTCTTACTATTCAAGCTGAACAGCTGAAATACCAGCACTATATCACTTAACTAACATTACATTTGCTGCATCTGCATAAGACCAAGATATTTACAAATTGAATATTCTTTTTATATGTATACCTACATATATTTTAAGTTGAATAGTTGAATATAGTAATGAAAAATTAAGCATGCTTTAAATGCGTGAGTAGGTAGGTACAATACATTAATATGTGATGAGGAAATTCTTCAGGTGATTCGAAGTTACGATAGCACAATTGGCTGTACTCATGGTACAGACTTAAGGGGCGTGAGTTCAAATCTCACTCGTAGCAAAATGTTTTCTTCATATATTATTAAAAAACATAACAAGTAAAACTTTACAAATAAAAATTTTAAAAATAAAACTTACAGTTTTTCTTCTAACTTGGAGTCCGGCAGTTTGCCTGAGTGGTGGCTCTCAGCGTCGATGTCCTTAACCTGGAACAATATATTGTTTTGAGATGTAAATACGATGAGACAAGCTGTATGCTGCATCTTAATTTACTGGGTAAATGGTGCAAAAATAAGCAACTTAGCAAATTTGATTTGTTATTTTAAAAATATCAATAGATTTTTTTGTTTAATGGGAATAGTCTTAATCGCAGTAGTTCCATTGTAAAATATCGGATGAAATGAATGTGACAAAACCCAATAGGGCAATAGCCCCGTTAAAAACACATTTTATAGAAAAATATTATTAAAAATACTATCACGTCTTTATACCTAATGGGGCAGACAGAGCATTTTGGGTTTGTGGCTCTAATCAGACAGAGCCCGGGGCTGCAAGACCCAAATGCCACTTTTATGGTGCGCAAGAAGGTAGACAAAGGCTTGCTAGGAATCGCCTTTTAACATGATTCGTAGTATCGCTCAGCCCCTTGATCGGCTCTTACAGCAGCTGGTACATTTTTACTTTTCTCCCAGATCAGCATGAAAGATAAAACATAATAAAAGTGCGTAAATAACGTCAATCCGTCCGTACAAACAAACTAAACTTTCACATACAATTAAACTGGAGAACTTCACAGCAATGTTTTATGAAGAAGTAGATCCAGCAAGCTAGCTTGTACTCGTAAATGCAAATATAACCTATCGCACATTGTCACCGCATCATTATCGGTTATGTCGACGTCGACGCCTCTTCCGCTGGATTACCGGCGCGGGCGCATTCTTCCGCCAGCCATAATCATTGTGCATCTAAGAATGGAGTAACAAACTTAGAGTCTAAGTTACTTAGTAACTTTTTAAAAGCCTCACTTTATTGGGATTAACTTCATATTTATATCGATTCTGCCTTCTGTTCCTCTACACACGAAAAGTAAATAACCTGTCGGTCTAGCGTTCATCGAGATTGTCTGTCGGAATTCAGTGGTAGTATCGTCGCATGGGTGGGTAAGATTCAAACGATCCATAGTTAATAGATTTAATGCTGTTTCGATCCAACTGACACTCAGGATACTATTTCGATTCTGTAATAATGTTGCATAGATAGAAGTAATTGGAAACAAAAAGGGAAGGCTTTTGCCCAACTATGGGCACTGAATCGCAAAAAAAAGTAAAAAACGCCATCTAGTGACCTATTTAAAGAAAAAAAATGTCTAAATGTTGTTTTTGGTCATTACATCCAACCGGGAAAGCAATAAGATTAGGTTTGTCAGGTGCAGCATTTATCTCGCATATCCTTGACCACGATGGAGGAACGTCAATTCACGCGAGTGCGATCATTGTGCGCGGCTAAACGCTGTTGTTACATTAGGGTTGACACCAAACAAATACACGGTCTGACTGGTTGGCGGTGGCGCCCGGGCGCGGCGCTGGAATAAAAGTCATCGGCGACATCAGCTTTGCGGCTCTAGGCATTGAGACGTTGTGGCCTGTCTACCTCAATGAAGTGAAAATGCAGCTTGTTTGTGGTATTAAGCGGTGTCCACTCCGTAAGGGTGAAGAAGTTATTGTTAAACGTGTATGAAAAAAATTGTTTGTCTGTAAAGTCGGTTTACGGACGGTAGTTTGACGTGACAACGTCAAACATTCCGAACTGAGCCGATCGCTCGAGCCGATCATGCCTCCCTCTCGTTCGTGCCGCGCTCTCGCTTGCGGAACGCGACAATGACTTCATCTTTTTCGTGCATGCTGCCCGTAGTATCGAGTTATTAGATGTTGTCACGTCAAGAGGAGTTTCTGCAAAGTATATTTTTAACTTTACGCAAGTTTTTATTATTTTCAGTCAGTACATGACAATTGTTGCGAGCCCTGGGCCCGCGCGCGCGCTCACAATGATTGCCGCATTACGTGATCTATCTCGAGTGGCATTGTTTCGGCGCAATGACAACAGTTGATATCACGACGTTCACTTATTTTGCATTATTTTGGTACCTTATTTTTTTACTTTATTGGTACTTCCAACTAAAGTGTATTCTGTCATTTCGCCCCAGACCTACATTCTTTTGTATAACTAATAACTATGGACACAAAATAAATATGATATGCTTTGGTAGCATGAAGGCATCTCGAAAATATTTACAGAAAAACTTAGTACTTTTGTTAGCCCCCTTCAGATAGTGTTAGGTGGTACACTCCGTAATTCAGTAAAAACCTGCATATTTAAAGGTATGAAAATCGGAATGATTGATCTTAATGAATCAATTTGACCCATAGCACAAGAAAAAAAGGAGAGGAGTTATGACGTCATCTTTTTTGTACAGGATTTTTTTTAGTTCTTACACCTATCATGTGTGGGTTATCAAATGAAAGGGCTTTTTGTGCCGTTTCTAAAATCGTATCATAACATCCATATATTTCACTCACATGTTTTTAATAAAATAAAAACCCCCTTCACCTTCCCCCCTCTTTATTATTCAAAATAATAGTATTAACATTTTTTTCAGTTCAGGTACCTATATAACGTCTAACAAAATATACTGAAACTATTTTAAGCATGAATTCAGTCCATGATACTTTATGGGAAAGTCTGTGAATCTGTCTAGGGTAAGACTCTTAATCTCTGGGATTTTATTAAAGATCTAAACCTTCTTTGAAGTAAAGTTTTACAACAACTTATGCGTTAATTTTAATGTCAATAAAGGATTTTACGCCACCAATCGGAAACAAAACAATAAACCTATATAAATAAACAATCGATATAAAAAAGCCACTTTCGCGGTTGCAACACTTTCGTATCGACTGCAGTTGGCAATATGTTTCCCAACACTACAGTAATTAGATTGTAGGAAGAACACTATCCGTGCGATAATTATGAAACATTTATTATAATCTAGAGGTAGAAAGGCGTTCGAAACCCTGTAAGCTTCGTGACTAAATGTTTATAATCCTTGCCTGAGGATTAAGCTTGTATTATGGGTTTGATGGCCGCAGATACAAATAAATGTGCACAACCCTAACCGTTAAGTTTATAGATATACCTACCTACAGCTTCATCATTATCATCATCATCAGGTCTTTTTTAGTCTCCACTGCAGAAGCACGACCCTCTATCAGACCCATACTTGGCTAGAGCAGTCAAAGGGTTTGGCCTTCACTCTTCACGCTGGCAAGACGGGTTGGAGAGGTCTCATTGGTGTTTATAAGCTTTGTTTAGCTTGTGTTTCCTAAGTCGCCTTCTACGACATCCACGGGAAGACTTGGAGTGGTCCTATTCAGCTTTGCCGGAAATCACACGCCATACAAATAAATGTGACATAACATAACACACAACCCTACATCATTTAGTCTATTCGTTCAATTAATTTTTTTTTGCATTCCATAAAATCTTGGATTAGCTGATCGGTCAACTTGTATGGGAGGCCAAAAAATATTTTTTAATTTTGGAGAAATGCATTTCTTTGAAAGTACAAAATATTGCCAAAATCTGACTTACCATTTGAAAATAAAAGCTAGACTGCGTTTGTATGGAAAAGTCCAAGGGACTCTTCCATACAAACGCAGTCTAGCGTCAATTGAAATAAGCATGGAAGTAAATCCGTATTAGGTATGTTCGTTACATATTATCTTCTGGTTTGATCACAGGTTAAGGCAATCAAATTATATGAAGCTCAGAAAGTAAATATGATTTAAAGAGTTAGGACATGTGTCGCAGTTGAATGGTATAATCCGCTAATTCACTAAACCTCTAGCTGTTTGGCATTACAGCACGGTTTCGTAAAACAGCGTTAAATAACTGACTGAAATCAATGCCGCGGCGCAAGACGTAAGATTTTAGATTTAGTTCGAAATTCTTCACAGCGTTCCGAGAGTAACTTGTTTTTATCGAGAGATATCGGAGCCATCGTTTATGATTTTAGACTGCAAATAGTTAGGACAAATAAAGCAGATCTTCAGCATGGTTCCCATATAGTTATTTCGACGCCCGCCTTCCGGCAAGATGGAAAATTTACGTGAATCAAATGAAGGCCGAGTGAAATCGCTTAGCCACCATTGAGATTATGTCGCGTTAACAAACTTTTCTGTATCCACTTGCATCGAACTTTGTTTATTGGTATTCTATGATATTGGAGACTAGATTACATAGTAGGAAGTTGAATTGAGGTTTTATTTTTATGCCCCGTCATAAATTTGTTTGTTTATAACATGCCTGCAAATAACCTATTCTGCGGTCTAAACGTGGTTAGCTAGTTTGTTAAACGTGACACATTGACAATCCAGCTGAACGATATTTAGCTGTTTAACAAAACCGAGCTGTAATGCCTAATAACTAGAGGTTTAGTGAATTAGCGGATTATATTATATATTCAACTGCGACATATACACAATATCTTCTCCGATGATGATGAAACTCCTCAGATGATGGTTGGATGCACAATTGCAAACCGTAGCGGAGGTCGGCTGTGGGCATGAATACTGTTTATACAAAGTTATGTACAAATATTTTATGGGATGATTTAGTCTATCATTTTGAATGACTTTTCCCACTAAATGTATTTCAAAATACGATAAAAAAATTGCTTCCATATCGAAGTAGTCACATGATATAATTACTATGGGAAGTGATTATTTTTCATAGTTATGTCTATATACATTTATTGGTTGTTCAAAATGATGGACTGAATCTTTGTACTAGTTACGACGTTCATAATACTGTAATGGAGTTATATAGGTTAGAAGCATGAATGGCCAACATCGTGTTATTTTATATTTGAAAAAAACATTTAAAGAAATGGTTATTTTTAGTAACATTTGTGTTAAAAATTGAATGCCAATAAAAATAATAAAATTACGTACCTTATACTTATAACTTACAATCAAAAGACAAAGGATTGGTTTTCAAGGATAAAACTTTTTAATAAAGCAGTGAAACTGACCTATATTACACTTACATTTAATTACCCACTGTGTAATATTGTTTTATTTCACACACATTTCATTTTGATGAAATCATGATCACGAATACACGCCGAAATCCAATTTCACAGGATATTTTTGTTACAGAGCGCAAATTTAAAAAAGATAAATAAATTTAGATAAGTTAGAATTTTTTTGGGTGTGTGTGGTTCCGGGTTAGAATAGGGCCACTCCATCTCTTCCTGCGGATGTCGTAAGAGGCGACTAAAGGACTAAGCACAAACATCTTGTGCTACAATTGCATGCCGACGGAGGGTTAACGTCGGGCGGCGGCCGCCCGGTTGAAAAACTTTTCGCACAAATACATTCCCAAAGAGGGTTGACGTGAGGCAGGCGGCCGGTCGTAAAACTATAGCCAAATCTTTAAACTCTTCCGGCTATTTCTGCCTCAACGCAAGGTCTTTGATATCCTTGAATGACCATTTTCATGCATATTTGGAGAATAAAAAAAGCGGAAAGCGCACCCCGGGTTTCGTAGCAGCACAGCTGAGGATGCAACCGGGAACTTGCTTGGACGAAGAAGAAGAAGAAGAAGGAGAATTTAGGATTTTTTTGGGATGTCGACATTTCATTTTGAATTTTACCATCGAGACCCAAATACTAACGCACTATTTTACCGTCTTTAGTCTATGACCTCTATTTTCTTGGAATGCAATGCATCTCTCATAACAAAATCTATAGGTACCTATAATTTTTTTTCCAAGTTAAACATCGTATACCTACCTACCCAGAATTCTTTGACTCAATTGAAGATACCTGCATTTTGCATCACGGCCTCAGTATCTACAGCGTCAATGTCGCTTGTTATCAGGCAGCCTTCGTTCACGTTACGTCACTAGGAGCCCCAGTTTACTGAACTAGTGTGCCGGTTGCCTCACGCACTCCTCTTTTTTTGCCCGCGAGTAAAGGGGACTGATCTAACACTTGCTATCTCGTTGCATCGTTTAGTAGAACCACAGAATAAATAATACGTAGAACTAGTTTTGACTGCGATTTTGTATTTAAGGATGTATGTCTGCTTGACGACACCATGGTGAATTGGTTAGTACGCTAGTATTAGATGCTAGTCACTCAGAGGTTCTGTGTTCGATCCCCAGCCAGGGCAAGTTAGAAAATCGCCTTTTTCAAGTTATCCTGGGTCTTGGGTGTTTATTCATTTATTTATTTTTACACTGTTTGTTCCGAATAAATGGCGGACTTAATGCTAAGAGTATTTTTCCTAGTTAAAACAGAGAAAAGAAAATCGATTTATGTATTTATTAAAAAATATAGTATCGTTGAGTTTTATCCCATAGCGCTCAATCAGTGGGATTTGTGCCTATTCCTTATCTATTTATTTATTAAGGGCATGGTATGTATTAGCACCCGTATAGTGACGGTATGTGACATAACATAACATACCTTATATCATTAATGATTGCTTGCGATGCACGCATATGTGTTAACAGGTTTATACAAAATAAGTTTTAAAAAAAATCTACAAGATTTTATTGTGAGCCCTAAGACTTATCAAATGTTATAAGCCCAAACTCGGTGGGGTCCGTCGGTTTATTACAGCATTCCATAAAGTCACCTTCCGACTCCATCATTAGATCAGCTTCTTGTTATAATAATATTGCATTGTCATTTGATTTACATTAGCATACAAAAATTTCATCTGAATTAGATTCTACTGGAAAGTGCCCAAACTTAACTTGCAGGATCTGACCCAAAAAAAAAAACAAAAATCAACAAATAGGGCAAGCAGAAGAAAAGCTTGTAAAAACAAAAAAATAAACTCTGGATCGCATCTATCAGCACGGAACAGCACTTTCCTATACTGCTATCTTTTTCTGTCGCTCAGAACAGTAATTTGCTAGAGCGAGGGAGAGCGACGGAACGCTGCAGCACGGCCGGTGCTGAAGAGTTCCGTCGCTCTCTCTCGCTCTAGCAAATGACGCTTCTGAGCTACTGAGGATGAGATGAGATCCAACCCTAATGAATCAAACTGAATATGGCGGACACACGTACGTTCATGTTCTATGTGCACGAGCACCTGCACTTTAGAGTCTTTACAATACCTAATTTTAGCTTGTAGCTCATGTATATTGAAGCAACAATTTATTATTAGAGTTAAGTACCTTTTCTGCTCCAATTTTAAGTTACAATAGGTACCTACCTACATCTGTCTGCATGCATTGCGTTACTCAGATTGCATGTGTTTGAGCGGCTTTGTCAATCGCAAATGATGTTACACGAAGGTTTTATGAGATTCGAAGATTGGCTGCCGTTTACAAGCTTGCGAGAGATGTACCTACTCATTCAATATAAGTACAATCAAATTATATATTACGTATCCAGGGTCACAAATGAATGTACAGTTTATTTAGAAAATGTTTTTATTTTTTGGAAAATGTACCTTTTTTAGTGGTTATACGAGGTCTTAAAATTAAGTAATGAGACTAATTTTCTATTGTTCGATCTAGCAATACAAATTACGTGTCCTACTGGTAGGTCTATTGGGACACTAATTCCCAGTAGTCCTACTAGTAGGACAAACTTGGTAGGATTATTGGGACTAGCTCGTCCAGTGCAAAATTCCCAGTAGTCCTACTGGTAGAACAAACTTGGTAGGACTACTGGGACTAGCTCGTTCAGTGCAAGTTTGATTGCACATAGAGTTTTTTTTTTGTATAAGAAAGGGTTTTTTATTGTGTTCTAAAAATAAGTAACTTCAGTTTGGAACTTCTGCTTTAGGTTTCTGCTTCAGACTTGGACACGGTGCGATAAAAACACTTGCAAAACTAAGGCCTATGAAGAGTGAAGATAGTTCAAGGCTTTTTTAGGTAGTTTCAAGTTTTTTCAGAAGGACTAAAATTTATTAAAGACAAGCCTCGCAGCTGAAAGTTTCTTCAAGAATTAATGAAAATGATGGCACAATCCGTGATCTCGTGTGATCAGATCGTAGCGGCCAAAAGTCGCCGTATTTCCCAAATGTGCGAAGAAAAGCTTCACGTTCTCACTTTAAACTGTAAACAGTAAGTTCATAAAATAGTTTTAAGGGTTATCTAAGGCTTGGTAGAGACAAAATTTTAAATGGTATCTCCGTTTCCTTTTATATAATTTATTTAAAATATGCAGCACTGGATCCCGGAAAATTCAAGTATGGCCAAAATTGAACTATAGCCAAATCGTTTAAGGCCCTACGTACGGCCTTAAACTGTTCCGACTCTTTCTTCTCCCATTCGCTAGATTTTTGCCACCCTTGGGTGACTATTGTTAAGCATATTATATTTGGAAAAGAAAAAGCGGTAAAGCGCACCCCGGGCTCCGAAGCAGCATAGCTGAGGATGCAACCGGAAACGCGTTCAGATGAAGAGAGAAGAGCTGTTTCGTAAAAAATATCGTGCAAAATGAAACACAGCCAAGTAGGTACCCAATTCTAATGACAATTTTGGTTTCGCCAGAACGAGAGCGAATATTCAGATTTGTGATCAAACTTTCGCTTATTGTGGTTGGAATATTGCGCGCGCGCTGATGACGCACTGCCAGGGTTGCCATTGACAACCGATGTCACTGGGCTTATATAGTTTAAGACATTTTAAGACTTCTACCGACCACATTTAGATAAATCATTTAGTAATTCTACAAAGTACTTTGTAAGAGCTTATAAATGTCGAACTTTAGGTTGAATTAAACAGTTTTGCACACTTTTGTTTGGGTGTCCAGTTAAAGAAAACACTTAATCCGAAGATATAGGCAAATGGCCTTGAAGAGTGAAATAAATTGTTAACTCGTAAATACGGTAATAATTTCCATATTGCTCTTCGTCATGCACTAGATAGCCCTTTAAATTATTTTATGAACTGCCGTTGAAACTATTATTGGTGATCCGTCTAGCTTTAAAACTTGCCGTGGCCACTTTTGGCGGAAGCAAGTTTTAAAGCTAGACGGACTAATGTAAATACTTTCAACGGTGGTTCATAAAATAATTTAAAGGGCTATCTAGTGCATGACGAAGAGCAATATGGAAATTATCTCCATATTTACGAGTTAATAATTTATTTCAAGTGAGGGCGCCACTTCAAGGTCATTTGCCTATACCTCCACCTTAAGTACCTAAATAAAATTCTGTTTATATTTGTCCTTTCAAATTTACTTCATCTTTGTAACCAATTTTATCTACAATATTATTAACATATGTAAAATCGTAGTAAAGTTAGTCATAGCAGCCTTTCGTTCCTGGGAAAATTTAGGTAATTATAGGAAATATTTTTTTTGTACGAGTAAGTATGTAATTAATAAATAATATAACGCTGGATGCAGGCCACTTCCGATCGGTCGTTTTGGAAATCCTTGGAGGAGGCCTATGTCCAGCAGTAGACTACCTGTGGCTGATATGATGAAGTATGTAATTCTCTGTCGAGCTGGTCGACTAGAAGAGATCCCTTCTGGGATAATATAAGAAGATAAGTCTACCTTTTGACGACCTCTGTGGTGCAATGGTCAACATGCTAGTCCGCCAATCCGGAGGTTATGGGTTCGATCCCCAGCCAGGGCAAGTTGGAAAATAGCCTTTCTCAAATTTTCCTGGGTCTTGGGTTTTTATCTATATTTATTATAAAATATAGTATCGTTCAGTCAGTATACCATAATACAAGTTTAAAATTTACTTTGGGGCTAGCTCGATCAGTGTGATTACTCCTTATATAGTTATTTATTTATTTTGTACCATTGTGTTTGTAACTATGTATAATTGCTGTGTGTTATATGAACTTTATTTTTGTGTACGTATACTTTTGTAAATTTTTTGAATAATTCTATAATATCGTGAAATTTATTCATATTTATTCTACTATTCAAAGTAAAAAAACTCATCCAAAGTAAAATAATCCATAAGGTTTTAAATTTTCCAGGTGTGAACCCTATTCATGACACGCCGCGCCGCTGGAGTCTGGACTAGCATATCGTCATCGCATAGATTTTATCTTGGCGCGTTTTCCATGATAATTGTCAATGCAGCTCGATTCGAAACAATATATAATCTCATCTGTCTATGTTTACTGACATGTTTGATGTTTTGATGAACAAACAGGCTTTACGGGTATGATTTATCATTCATTCTGCAGGATAACAAGTTTTTATATTTTATATTTAGAAATAAATTGGGCTATAATTTTTGCTGCATACTGTTTAGAATACAATACAAATACCCTTTATTGCACAAAAGCAAAATACAGGACATAAATATCTTATAATCTAGTAAATGCGCAAATGGCGGCTTTACCGCAAAGGAATTTCTTCCCATCACTTTTTTATACATAATCAAGGTTGCATAACCTTGATTATGTAAGTATAAAAAAGTGATGGGAAATTAAATATAGATAGACAGATCATAGGGCAAAAAAATTCTGATTTGGAGAAACCTGTTGCCACGCATAAGCTAAAGCCGTGGCAACGAACGATCTGAGGAGAGACGATATTGTCAATGAGTGGTGCAGTAGTAGGGAGAAAAGCAAAACATTGAGTGGTGTGCAGAGATTGTGTCTTATAGGAAGAGAACTAGGCTGTAAAAGAAGACTAGTAAAGAGAAAAGCATAAAAAAATACGGTAGAGTCATCACGCGATGCATTCACTAAGTACTTTACGATATAGAATCTGTGTAAAAATGTACGAGTATACGTTCCGCAATCATAATCGTGTGCAAAAATTTTAATGATGAATGCATCGTGGTATTTTCACGGAATGCTCAGCAATAATTGAATCAAACGTATATCGATACCTTACAGAAATTTCGGAATGGTGAAATAATCATAATTTTTTAGACAATCTACAAGTATTCCATAACAAGTGCGTTATATGGAAAAGAATATTGCTCAAAAATAATTTAATAAACGGGCAAGTTCGAGTCGGACTCGTACATGAAGGGTTCCGTACCACCGTACAATGTTTTAAAACGCTGAAGAAACACGTTTCTTCTTTATCTTATTTTTAGTATTTGTTGTTGTAGTGGTCATAGTAATACATAATCGGTGAAAATTTCAGGTGTCTAGCTATTACGGTTCAAGAGATGTTGTGACAAATCGAGTGAAAAACGCTGATAAAAACACGTTTTTTGTATGACGACCCTCTTTCATTTTCAACTTATTTTTATTTTGAGTATTTGTTGTTATAGTGCCACAGTAATACATAATCGGTGAAAATTTCAGACGTCTAGCTATTACGGTTCAAGAGATAGAGCCCTGTGACAGACGGACAGACGGACAGACAGCGGAGACAGTAATAGGGTCCCGTTTACACCCTTCGGGTACGGAACCCGAAAAACTGAGCATTCAAGTATACTTTTCGCCATTTTGAAACTCTGTATACCTATAACAAGTACATTTAGATAAGATAGAGACTCTGTAGATAGTCAGGCAGCGCAGTAAAATTACCTAAACCTGAATGGCTTCAATGTCAAACACCAATTTGGAAGACATACTTAAATATTCAGCAAACAGTAAATTTCTAAACATAGCATTTATCCATTTATAACTACATATAATTACGACAATAGATTTTCTCAAACGCCAAGTATTAGCAATCAGTTTGCATACAACAAGTCATGAAGAAAATAGCCTATATGGATGTGGCGGTTTTTAAGGTTGTAAAAACCCGCGATTTAAACAGTACTGTTGCTAAGAATTATTTTTTTGATGTGCAATAGGGATGATGACTTGGTACGAAAAGTATTATTCTAATTAGTCCGTTAGTTAGATTATCCAAAAATAATGTACCCATATTTTTCAGTTTATCAAAAAATTAAAAACTCACAAAGATACAAAGTTCCAGATTGGATCTTGTGACGTCGCCGATGATGTGTGAAAATCGTACGAAAGCGTGACGTGCGCAATTTAAATGCGCTGTATTTTTGTTATTTATTGTTTCTCAGAGAAAAGAAAAAAAAATTGTACAATATTTTTTAATAATCTAACCGATGGGCCAAAAATATTTTTTACTCATCATGCGTATTGATTGTATAAGTACTTATTCAAGTTGTTGGTTAGAGAAACCAGTGAGTCCTTTAGAAACTCTATATTATACAAAACCAATTTTCAACAGATTTTTTTAATATATTAGGTCCTTACATATGAAATTGCCGTTCAGTATCAAAAAAGTGAAACAAGTTTTTTGCCGTTGTTATCTATACACTTCCGCCATTTTATAGGCAGATCATTGATACCTTTGGAAAAAAAATCCTGGGAGCGAGAGTCTATGACTGTTTGAAGGCGGTTTTGACTGCCTCATCAGATTTGAAATTTTTTCCGTGTAAAAAGTTATCCAAATTTTGAAAAAAAGTGTTAATCTGTTGGGACAAGATCTAGAGAGTATGGTGGGTGACGCAGAGGTTCCAGTCGCAGCTCCTCTAACTTGGCGATCGTTTGATGTGCAGTGTGTGGTCTAGCGTTATCCTGAAGGAGCAGTGGGCTAGAGCAATTCATCAGTCTCGGTTGTTTAATGGCGAGCTTTTCCATCATTGTTTGCAATTGTGTGCAATACAAGTCTGCAGTAATCGTCTGGCCTGATCTCAAGAAGCGTAGTGGATAACACCAGCACTGGTCCACCAAACACTAACCAGAATCTTCTTTTTGGTCAGTTTTCGCTTAGGGCAAGGTTTTGCCGGTTCTCCAGGGTCAAGCCATTGTGATGATCGCTTCCGATTGTCGTACAGGATCCATTTCTCATCATAAGTCACGATACGGTTCAAAATCTTCTCATTATTGTGGCGATTAAGCAAAGAAACGCAGCAAGCAACACGTGTTTGTTGGTTTGCATCAGTCAATTCGTGCGGTACCCACTTTTTGAGTTTTTTAATTTTTCCGATTTGGCGCAAGTGGATAAGTATCGTTTTGTCACTTACGCCGAAGGCTGCTGCTAATTCAGAAGTGGATACTCAGACAACTCAGAGTTTGAGATGGATCCGCTTCCACTATCGCCTTCAATTCTTCGTTATTCACTTGAGTATCAGGTCGTCCACGAGGCTCATTGTGTAAATCGAAATTTCCAGAACGGAAACGTTAAAACCAAAAACGCACCGTTCATTCGTTAGCGGTGCCTGGTCCATACACGTTGTTAATTCTTCGAGTCGTTTCTGCAGCACTGGTGCCACGGTGGAACTCGTATTCGTAAATACCGCGAATTTTCAATTTGTCCATAGTTGTTGTTATAGCAATGTTGAAACTCAAACAAATGATGTTAAAACAAATGAAATACGAATTTTAAAACAATATTTTTCTGGCTTTATTTCGAAATAAATTTGAATTTGGAATTCCTAATGAAACGCAGGATATTTGATTTTAAAGTTGCCAGTATTGAAAATTGGCAATTTCATATGTAATAATATTCGGGGAATTTTCACAACCACACGGCATTTGCTTATTCTTATAGATAGGTACACAGCGAAAATGCAACTACAGCCCTCAAGGTAGATTTGGGTTTATCTGTGCCGTGGCATAATGGTCAACAGGCTAGCCCGCCAATCTGGAGGTTCTGTGTTCGATCCCCAGCCAGGGCAAGATGGAAAATGATCTTTTTCAAACTGTCCTGGGTCTTGGGTGATTTATTTATAATAAATTCATATATATTATATCGTTGAGTTAGTATCCCATAACACAAGTTTAAACTTACTTTGGGGCTAGCTCAATCAGTGTGATTTGGCCTTATATATTTATTTAGAAAATATAAATTCCTATTTCCCCCTGACACGTGGTGGACGAGCATGGCTCGAGCAATGAAAAAAAAAATTTGTACTGACAACCCAGAATAAAACAACCTGGCGAAGAAGAATTAGAAGAACCGACCCGACCTAAAGTGGGAAAAAGGAAAGACGAAGAAGAAGATAAATTCCTATTTGACATTGACCCTAAGCACTACCGTAGGGCAGTCTACAAGGTGTAGACCTTCAGAAAACCTCAGGACAAACAGCGGAACAATTGAATAACGGTTCATATTTAAATCATAATAATGATAATATCTACAACTTCAAAACCTACTCAGGTACCTATAGCATTATAGACATACTGACAAAATGGAATGTCTACTGCCTCCATATTTACAAGCTTTTATTCTTGCCGTGTTTGTTGTTGTTTGTTTTTTGGGCAAGTTTTTCAGCCCCTTGCCGGTTTCTGATTGTGTAGAAATTTTGTATGCTAATTTAAAACTGATGTCAATGCAATATTATTTAAACAAGAAGCTTATTTGGGAGGTGGCCACAGGAAATCCCTACAATAAAACGACGCAACCCCATTGAGTTGGCCTTATTACAAATGTAATGTAATAGGGTTGCGTCAAGTCAAATGACTTGATAAGTACTTATGCCTCATAATATATATATTTTTTTTAAACTTATTCCTGGATTCCTTACGCTTTTTTGAAGAATAAAAATTCCGCGCGCGTCCATTGTATCCTACCGCCTCTAGGCACGTGCCTAGTGTGCCTAAAAGATTAACGGTTCTTCAACCCTTTAACCGCGAACGTCGGATTAATCCGACAAACATTTTCGTGCACATTTCGCGAGCGTTGGATTTATCCGACCAAAAACTATGGATATTCACAATTCCTCGCGCTGGGAGCACGACAACTGATATAAACTCTCGCGGTGAAAGGGTTAAATCTCAAGAATTTATTTAGTATTAATACCTACTATAACTACACAAACTACTTAGGTAGATAAAACACTATAGACAGACTGACAAACTGGATTTACTGCCCTTGACGTCCTTATCGCGTGCCTCACGTGTTTGCACATCTCGGCAGATTCTTAGTTCTCACGTGGTAAGTGTTTCCTTAGTCAGAAGCTGTTTCACGGTCTATTTCATTAGACGATAATCACTTGTATAATCTCTCTTTGCTTTTTCTAATGCCTTACTTCTGTCTTTCTTAATAAATAAAATAATTTTAATGTCTTTAATCTATACTAATTACTAATATTACTAATTACTAATATTACTAATATTACTAATTACTAATCCTTACTTAATAATAATAATAATAATATTATAAATGTGAAAGCGTGGATGTTTGTTACCTTTTCACGCAAAAACTACTTGACGAATCATCATGAAACTTTGTACACATATCCTGGGAGGTACTAGAAGTAACATAGGGTACCTTTCATCCCGGAAAAAAGTAATGTTCCCGTGGGATACGCGAGCGAAGCCGCGGGAAAAAGCTAGTAATATTATAAAGAGGAAAGATTTGTACCTATTTTTGTATATTTGTATGTTTGTAATAAATAGGCTCAAAAAGTACTGGGCCGATTTAAAAAATTCTTTCACCGTTGGAAAGCTACACTATTCCCGAGTGACATAGGCTATGTGTGTACCACGGGCGAAGCCGGGGTGGACTGCTAGTATTAAATAAAATAAAATGTCACTTAGATTGTAACTATTGCCATAAGGTCTCACCACTCTCACTACGTCTTTTCTTTTGCTGAGTTTAGGTACGTATGTAAGTACTTAAGATAGACAAGGCTATCGATTTAAAAAAAATCATTATTTTCATTAGTAAACACAAAAGTCCCAATAGGCATCGAAAAGAAAGCGGTTAGATAATAGAAACAACCAATATCTGATAGTTTGGCGGGACGTGCGGCTTTCGCCCCAAAGATGAAGTCTTGCCAAAGAGCCTGCGAGTTGTGAAACAGTTCCGGCAAGCTACGAAATGAACTGAGTCACAGAACGATAGCTCATTCACTTTATTTGTTAAACTGTTAGAGTTGCGTAAATAGCAAGGCCAGTCCTTAATAACAATTAGTTAGTTAAAATCTTAATAATGACAGATATACAGATACATTCATCATCATCATCCGAGCGTATTCCCGGTTGCATCGTCAGCGGTTACGCTTCAGAGCCCGGGGTCCGCTACTTACCCTAGGTGATTCGACGAGGTTACTGGTTTTTACACAGAGCGACTGCCGTCTGACCTCCGCAACCCTAAGGGTAGACCAGAACCAATTCTAGGGTAGGTACAAACGCTAGATGGCGTTCGGGACCAACAGCTTTACGTGCCTTCCGAAGCACGGTGTCTGTAGCGCTTTCTTCCATATGAAACTTTTTTTAAGGCGCCTGGTGTCCGATAGCGCTTTCTTCCATATGAAACTTTTTTTTAGGACGCCTGGTATCTGTAGCGCTTTCTTCCATATGAAACTTTTTTTAAGGCGCCTGGTGTCCGATAGCGCTTTCTTCCATATGAAACTTTTTTTAAGGCGCCTGGTGTCCGATAGCGCTTTCTTCCATATGAAACTTTTTTTTAGGACGCCTGGTGTCTGTAGCGCTTTCTTCCATATGAAACTTTTTTTAAGGCGCCTGGTGTCTGATAGCGCTTTCTTCCATATGAAACTTTTTTTAGGACGCCTGGTGTCCGATAGCGCTTTCTTCCATATGAAACTTTTTTTTAGGACGCCTGGTGTCTGTAGCGCTTTCTTCCATATGAAACTTTTTTTAAGGCGCCTGGTGTCTGATAGCGCTTTCTTCCATATGAAACTTTTTTTAGGACGCCTGGTGTCTGTAGCGCTTTCTTCCATATGAAACTTTTTTAGGACGCCAGGTGTCTGTAGCGCTTTCTTCCATATGAAACTTTTTTAGGACGCCTGGTGTCTGTAGCGGTTTCTTCTATTTGAAACTTTTTTAGGACGAGAATACCATATCTTATTATACCAGGGCCAGAACCATCTCGATCTCGCCCACGTAAAACGTTGTTCTTATGCCTCTGCACTAACACAATACTTAAACTTATGTACTTGTAACTTAATTACCATACCATCACGCTAAAAGTGGCTTTTGAGTCTTGCAGCCCTGGGCTCTGTCTGCTTAGAGCCGCAAAAAATGTTCTATCTGCCCCATTAGGAATAAAGACGTGATAATATGTATGTTTGTATGTGTGTACTTGTTTAGGTATGCCTTGTTTTTGCTAGAGCTACAAAGAGGCTGCATCTATTACAATTTTAATTTCAAACCAGCTCTTTGAACTTTCTTCATGCTCCAAATAAACTATTCATGACCTGATAGTAATTGAATAGACAAAGAACGATATATCACTATTCGTTAGGCCTTGTCTCGTTCAATAACTAACGGTTGTTCAGGCATATTTGTCTCGATGAGGAGTTATTGTGAAGCAGACTACGGTTACCTTGGGTCAAATAGCCTGTTCTTTACTACTAAAGACTCTACCAGTCTTCCTCCAGTGTCTGTTTTCACCCACATTGCTATGAACCATTTCGAAAGACAAGGTTTTCAATAAAAAATCCGCATCGAAATCAGTCTATTCATTTAGGAGCTACGATACTACAGAAAGACACACAGGCACGTCAAGCCCCTCGTTTTCGTCAGGGATTAAAAATAGACACATAAGTACACATACGCTGGAGAAATAGCCTCCTTGTTTCGAAACGCACGTCAAGCCTTCGTTTCGGCTATCATCATTAGATGACAGTAGTGGTTAAAAGCTTTGTTACATGCCTTCCGGCAGCTTGTAAAAGTCTGCATCAGTGTTGGCCACTTACACAGTGCACTAATATGTGTCTTATTTATGACCCATGATTTATATTTCATCCAATATACAGATACATTCATCATCATCATCCGAGCGTATTCCCGGTTGCATCGTCAGCGGTTACGCTTCAGAGCCCGGGGTCCGCTACTTACCCTAGGTGATTCGACGAGGTTACTGGTTTTTACACAGAGCGACTGCCGTCTGACCTCCGCAACCCTAAGGGTAGACCAGAAACAATTCTAGGGTAGGTACAAACGCTAGATGGCGTTCGGGACCAACAGCTTTACGTGCCTTCCGAAGCACGGTGTCTGTAGCGCTTTCTTCCATATGAAACTTTTTTTAAGGCGCCTGGTGTCCGATAGCGCTTTCTTCCATATGAAACTTTTTTTTAGGACGCCTGGTATCTGTAGCGCTTTCTTCCATATGAAACTTTTTTTAAGGCGCCTGGTGTCCGATAGCGCTTTCTTCCATATGAAACTTTTTTTAAGGCGCCTGGTGTCCGATAGCGCTTTCTTCCATATGAAACTTTTTTTTAGGACGCCTGGTGTCTGTAGCGCTTTCTTCCATATGAAACTTTTTTTAAGGCGCCTGGTGTCTGATAGCGCTTTCTTCCATATGAAACTTTTTTTAGGACGCCTGGTGTCCGATAGCGCTTTCTTCCATATGAAACTTTTTTTTAGGACGCCTGGTGTCTGTAGCGCTTTCTTCCATATGAAACTTTTTTTAAGGCGCCTGGTGTCTGATAGCGCTTTCTTCCATATGAAACTTTTTTTAGGACGCCTGGTGTCTGTAGCGCTTTCTTCCATATGAAACTTTTTTAGGACGCCAGGTGTCTGTAGCGCTTTCTTCCATATGAAACTTTTTTAGGACGCCTGGTGTCTGTAGCGGTTTCTTCTATTTGAAACTTTTTTAGGACGAGAATACCATATCTTATTATACCAGGGCCAGAACCATCTCGATCTCGCCCACGTAAAACGTTGTTCTTATGCCTCTGCACTAACACAATACTTAAACTTATGTACTTGTAACTTAATTACCATACCATCACGCTAAAAGTGGCTTTTGAGTCTTGCAGCCCTGGGCTCTGTCTGCTTAGAGCCGCAAAAAATGTTCTATCTGCCCCATTAGGAATAAAGACGTGATAATATGTATGTTTGTATGTCTGTACTTGTTTAGGTATGCCTTGTTTTTGCTAGAGCTACAAAGAGGCTGCATCTATTACAATTTTAATTTCAAACCAGCTCTTTGAACTTTCTTCATGCTCCAAATAAACTATTCATGACCTGATAGTAATTGAATAGACAAAGAACGATATATCACTATTCGTTAGGCCTTGTCTCGTTCAATAACTAACGGTTGTTCAGGCATATTTGTCTCGATGAGGAGTTATTGTGAAGCAGACTACGGTTACCTTGGGTCAAATAGCCTGTTCTTTACTACTAAAGACTCTACCAGTCTTCCTCCAGTGTCTGTTTTCACCCACATTGCTATGAACCATTTCGAAAGACAAGGTTTTCAATAAAAAATCCGCATCGAAATCAGTCTATTCATTTAGGAGCTACGATACTACAGAAAGACACACAGGCACGTCAAGCCCCTCGTTTTCGTCAGGGATTAAAAATAGACACATAAGTACACATACGCTGGAGAAATAGCCTCCTTGTTTCGAAACGCACGTCAAGCCTTCGTTTCGGCTATCATCATTAGATGACAGTAGTGGTTAAAAGCTTTGTTACATGCCTTCCGGCAGCTTGTAAAAGTCTGCATCAGTGTTGGCCACTTACACAGTGCACTAATATGTGTCTTATTTATGACCCATGATTTATATTTCATCCAATATGTTTTCGACATTTTCATACAAACCTTTCAGTCATTTGAAGATTTGTATGAGAAGGAAAAAGACATAATTTTTTTACATCCCAGCATGTTAATGTTTCTATAACTAAGTTGATACAATCAATAACTTTCAATATAAAGTACCTACGTCATAATACTACTTATACAATAATGTATGTTTCTTCCTACTTTTCTTTAAAAAGAAAGAACAATGTTCTAAAACAAGTCAACCTTTGTTATTATGCAAATAACAAAGGTGTTACATGTATAAAAACAAAATAAGTACTTTCTAACATCAACAGACCCTAAACCGCATATTGTATAGGACTATTTCATTTCTACACATCAATAAAACGCAATATCGTTTTCATGAACTTGGTTTCTTTTGGAAAACGGACTGTGACTGCTGTTTTCACCGCCAATTCGGCGGTTTTCCCGCCGAAATTGATAAGAGCGTTGCGTCACTAGATGGCGCATGTTTGGAGGTCGTGCCCGGCAAGCCGTGACTCTTGTCATGACGGTGATACAGTTCGAGTGGCCTGTTAATTAGTGACCAGATCAATTGTGACAATATTAAGCCGTGTGGTTCCCGGCAGAGTAAAATAGGACCACTCCAAGTCTTCCCGCGGATGTCGTAGAAGACGAATTAAGAAACACAAGCTAAACAAAGCTTATAAACATCAATGAGACCTCTCCAACCCGTCCGGCTAGCGTGAAGAGTGTCCAAATCCTTTGGACGCTGCTCTGGCTAATTTAAGGGTCTGGTAATAATGCTCCAACAGTGGAGACTAAAAAAGACCTGATGATATCAATCAAAACATAGTATAAAATAAAGTAGCATTTCACCGTATGTCCCTCTGAATATTTATATTCTTTCTTCCTCTGAAGGTAAAATATACTGAAAGTATTTTAAAGGGTAGTCCAGCCCATGGGCTGGACTAGTGTCATGACACTGAACAACTTTTCCCAAGGAACATAAGTAAGTATACCTATACCGAAATACAGGGTTATTTTTAATTAACCGGCAACCTTTTTGGAGCAAGATCAGTCCATGATACTGAACCACTTTCCATAAAAACAATTATATATGTATATAAAATGCTTTCCTTAGAGCCTCTTTGCAAATTGATTCTAGTGGACTTTATAGTGTGAAGTTGGTGTAGTTTGGTGTTATCATCAACTCTATACCAATACGTGAAATAGTTAAGGTGGACACAGTCATAGTACGGCTGTAGTGGTATTTAATTGTAAAGCGGACTATCGTAAGCGTCTTAGGCGCTGTCCGCCACTCAATCGGCTCTATGAAAACCAGAGGACCATATAGATTTGTCGCCAGGTGCTCCCTTGAAGCAATCAAAGGACCTACACCACCCTTTGATTGAAACTGGTTACACACGCGCGTGAACGTGTGATGGAGCAAACAAAATTTTGCTGCCCCGCTTTTCGCTCGAGTTATTGCGAGTTCTCTGCGGGATACGCACTGGGTTTAACAAATTGGTAAGGAATAAAGAAACGAAAAACTTACTAAAGGACTCGTATCCAGGTACCAATGTTTGAGATAGATGGTCTATATCTATAGCAATTAGCAATGTCGTCCCACGTGTTGTGTAGTGGATAATGTGGTGAAATGGTGATGGCACTCAGATGTTCTTAGGAGGTTCTTAGTTTAGACCTTCCGTATGTCACTTATATCACCCACCACGTGATTCCACATTTGAGCAAGGAAGTGCCAGTTAATTATTGTATAATTGTGTGCTTGAGAGTTTAACTGCTAAGTTGTTACGTTAATTGCTAACATTATGTTTTAACGCCGAGCTACGCAATTAATATGCTTTGAGATTGACATTTATAGGCAAAAAATAGCTAAACACTACTTTTCTACGATCAAGGCGGCGGATTTATACTTTTTACTCGCCTGCGCCGAAAAAGGAGTGTACCTACTGTTTTAAGCGTTCATGATGTATGTGTGGGAGTTACTTCACTTGGCTAGAAGTTCGAAATACCTGAAAAGATTTGGATGTGTCGTAAGATTCCTTACATTATCCCGAGTGATATTTATTTTTTGGAAAGGTAATGGAAAAAAGTAATGGAAACGAGAGGAAGCCTTTGCCGAACATTGGGACATCAATAGCTCGTAATAAATCAATCAATTAATCCATTTTATTTCAGGCGATAAAAGTTTACAAAGAAAAAACATCCAGAGGCCTATATGAATATATACCTTAACCTAAAATAGATATAATGATCTAGTATAGACCATGGTTTGATTTATTACGGGTATGTCCCTTCCAAGTTGTATAAAATTCAGACATTGTTTATAATACTGGGTCCATTCCTTTATATTTTTTACACTGGATGTGAGATAGGTAAGACGCAATACGATTTAGGATAGATGATTTTAGACAGCTGAACATCCACGCTATCCGTTTCTTTTCCAATGAGTGAGAACACCCTCTTGAGTACTACTGTTACTCAAGAGGAAAAACTTCCCGATGAGTGCCAGTGTAACTCATTGCATCTAACAGTCTTCCCGCTAAAAGCGGAAAGCGGACTCCGGGCTTCACAGCATTGCACCCGAGGATGCAAATACGCTGAGATGAGAGAGAGAGAGAGTCTTCCCGCTGTTCTTTAAAGATGTGCCGTATTTCTGTCAAGTCCAAATGTTACTTGACGGGAATACAAATCCGTATTCCCGTTGAGTAACAGTAACGTAGTCAAGCTTATTGAAACCACTGAAGAAATTTAAAGTTTGTAATTAATTACAGGATCGTACTCCTGCAGTGAACGCAAAAAAAAGCCTGATAATGATAATTATGAGTTCTTTACCCTACGGCAACGTGCCGAGAAGGCTGGCAGAATTGCCACGTTGGATGGTAATTAATATATATCTTCTAAAGTTTTGACCTAGTTATAGATGTACCAGCTCTTAACATCAATATATATTATTTTACATTTGGTATCATTGTTAACAATGACCTTCCATTGTTAACAAAGAAATAGGTAAGTACTTATACGTACTAAAATTGGGCCTTCAGTCACTCCAAATATTATTATAAGTGAATTAAAGACCGTTCCACATCCACTGGTAACTATAGACGCATGGCGGCTGCTCGAAAGACCCTGCTACTGATGCAGCTGGTGCTACTAATAATTATGAGCGGCTACTAAATTTGAATTACATTATATAGGTACTATATATATTTGACGAAGTTTATACGCACAAATATAGAGATATTTTTTGGGCAAGTTTTTTAAAGTAGTAAAAAATCACACAGATACAGCGCGTCGAAGTTTCGCAGTGGGAGCGATTAAGGCCGTACCTGAATTTTCCGGGGTCCAGTGCTGCCCCCATTTAAAATAAATCATTTCAAAGAAAATGAAGACAATATTTAAAATTTTGCTACTACCAAGCCCTAGATAACCCTTCAAAGTATTTTATGAACTACTGTTTACAGTTTATAACGAGAATGTTAAGCTTTACTACGCACATTTGCCAAAAGTGGCCGTTTTTCGCAAATGTGCGTAGAAAAGCTTAACGTTCTGATGAGCTCAAAATACTCTTTTAGGGTTGGACCTCATCTATCAGCACGGAACAGCACTTTCCTATGCTACTAATACTACTTTCAGCCCACATCAACCTACTGTTGGGCATAGGCCTCCCTTTTTTTGCGCAATTCTATACGGTCCTGTGCCAGTCCAATCCACTGCCTTCCCACTGACTTCACAACATCGTCCGACCAACGGGCAGGAGGTCTCCCTACTGGTCTGTTCCCTGATTCGGCCACCACTCTGTAGCTGCTTTGGTCCACCGACTGTCTTCTCTTCTAGCCAAGTGTCCTATGCTACTATATAGAAAAGGATGGCAGCATAGGAAAGTTTAGCAGTGGACTTCCTGTGGCTGATATGATGAAAAATATTTTTGGCCCGTCGGTTAGATTATTAAAAAATATTGTACACAATAAATGACGAAGATACAGCGCAACTAATTTCGCATGACGTCACGCTTTCGTACGATTTTTACACATCGGTGACGTCACAAGCCCCCACTCTGGAACTTTGACACTCTGTATCTTTGTGAATTTTTACTTTTTTGATAAACTGAAAAATATTGGTACATTATTTTTGGATAATCTAACTAACGGACTAGTTAATTAGTATAATACTTTTCTGACCCAGTCATCATCCCTTCACGATTTTTGTTAAATCCGAGGAATTATTTTGTTTTGTTTTTCTGTCAGCCCGTTTCGACGTAACAATATCGGAGTTTGAATGTGATTATGTGACACAGTGAGATATCAGCAGATCACAGTCATAGAGTGACCTATTTCTTTGTTTGACAATGACACACTTAGTATTTTTTATGACAACATCTCTAGTTAATTTATTTTGGGAATATTTCATAAGATAAAAGATAAGTGTGGCTATATTTACTTAATTGACAGTTGGCATTGGCACACAGTTGGTCAATCAATATTATAAAATAAGTATCCAATTTAAAAATAAACTTTATCTTTTTTATGTTCCACTATCTACTTGTTACCCCAGTTGTTTTCCGAGTTATTCGAGAACAGATAAACAGATATCCGGATTGATTCTCAAAAATAAGTAGGTATAGGTGTTAAGAAATGTCTAGTGATGTAAATTAATTAATCGAGTAATAGGTAATTATTACTCGATTAATTAATTTACATCACTAGAAAAAAAATCTAATCTTCGTCTAAGCGCGTTCCCACACAGAAAAAAATCTAATCACTAGTATTAAATCTAAAACTAGAGGGGTTACTCCGTAAAATAAAACGATAGTCGCCCGCCTTATAGTGACGTTACGTCCTATTGTTGCTTGACACTGGAACACGGATACGCAGTGACGTACGTCTTGCGTACCGCTTTTGGAGTAACCCTACTAGTTTCGGTCTTGGATTGACAATCGTAAGGCTCTACTCCAACTGCAACATGACTGCAACTACGGAGCAGTCCGATTGCAGTTGGCGTGCAATTGACGTTCAGTCAAACGTGTGACTGCACACCGACTGCAATTGGACTGGACTGTTCGTTAACAGTTTAATTGCAGTCATGACAACTTCAACCGAACTGCATCTAAACTGCAAGTTAGCAGTTAAAATGCAGTCGAAATCCAGTCCGTCTGTCAAGAGCAAAAGTGGACGCTTTTTTGGCAATGGCTTGTATGGTCTTGTTCTCTTGTTATTTTAAAGCTGTAAGATTGAGTTTAATGGAATATTCATTGTAACCTCATCGTCACCTCATCGTCCTCATCTCCATAGATAGGCAAGAGTTCGTGCCACATTTGTCAGTTGTGGCATTTGGAAAACAACAAGATAGGCTTTAAATAAATCCAGGGCCGTAAAATAATTATAAAAAAAAATTAAAACCGGTCATGTGCGAGTCGGACTTGTACTTGAAGGGTTCCGTACCTCCGTTCAATGTTTTAAAACGTTACAAAAAACTCGTTTCTTGTATGACGACCTACTTTAATTTTTAACTTTATTTTTCGTTTTGTTGTTATTGCGCACTGAGAAAAAGAAACAGCTAAAGTTTTGCTACTTGAGAATTTGGTTATTAGATACCAAACTTTTGTATACATTAGTAGAACCAATGCTTAAATACTAGTAAACGTTTTAATTACCAATAGGCATGACTTCAGCAGTCACTCAATTTTGGTTATGTGTAGCAAATATTTTAGCTACTAGCAACCATTCTTTTTTCTCAGTGCGGCCACAGTAATATATAATCGGTGAAAATTTCAAATGTCTAGCTATTACGGTTCAAGAGAGATAGCTCTGTAAAAAACGGGAGGACCAGTTCCTCCCAACAAGTTGTAGTTGTTGTTGTAAGTTGTTTTACGGGACTAGGGTCCCGTTGGTACCCTTGTTGGGTACAAGGGTACAACGCTAAAAAAGACAACAATACCACAGAATAAATACCTACTAGTACTGACAATACCGCGGAACTAGGGCTTTTCGTAAGAAACCGAACGAGCGAAGACATCAGGAAGATTTCAAATCGTGCACACAATATAATTTCTATAACCAATAACCTACTTGTTTTATTACTACTGGCAGGTGGTCTATGTTTTAAAATTGGAATACGTAACATTTACCTTTTAGGTACTCTGTGGCTTCGTTCGTTGTCTCGGGTATCTTTTTTTTTGGTTATTTTTCGAAGTGGCCACCACTGGAATCAGATTTTCCGGGTATCTCTAACCTGCCAACTTGGAGTTTTTGGCGAGAAGTCAAGGGGTACGGTTGGGGTTTTCTTTAAATTATTTTGCAAATTGATTTTAGTGGACTTTATAATATGAAATTGGTGTTGTTTGGTGTTATAAATGCTCATGCTCATGAACAATATGTGAAATAGTTAAAGTGGACAGTCATAGTACGGCTGTAGTGATATTTGTTTCGCGGACTGTGTGGGCGTCTTCGGGCGTCGTCCGCCACTCAATCGGCTATGAAAACCAGTGGACTCTTTTAGAATTGTCGCCAGAAGCTCCCTTAAAGCAATCAAAGGCCTACCACCAACCTTTAATTGTAACTTGTTAGGAAAAAAGAATTTCCCACGTTTTATTAAAAAGCCGCACCAAGGGTTCAGCTGATCGGAAAATTTGTATACGGTTCTTGAAAATTTTTTGAGTTCCCAGCTTTGGCATCCTAGAAAAAGTTGATCAGATTGAACGGTTGGTTCACCTCTTCAAGTATGCATCAGCCGATGTTTTACACCCTGTTCTAAAAAATGCCTACCTATACATTCTGCACAATACTAGAATATACAGATGCCGTGTGGCTTCCGGCTTAGAATAGAACCACTCCATCTCTTCCTGTGGATGTGGTAAGAGGCGACTAAGGGACTAACTATTGTAGTGTTACAACTACAACTACTACAACGGTCGTATGTAAAACTTTTTGCAAAAATGCATTCCCAAAAGGTTTGACGTCAAGCAGGCGACCGGTCATAAAACTACCTATCTATAGCCAAATAGTTTACATGCTTCCGGCTATTTCTTCTCCACTTCGCAAGATCTTTAGCATTTTTTGGTGACCATGTGACTTGCATATTGTATTTGAAGAAGAAAAAGCGGCTGAGGATGCAACCGGGAACGCCCTATAATGAAGACCAGAATACAGATTGCCAGTAAAGGTTCACACTTCAAAGTTTTAACAGGCCTCTTTTTGGAATCGGGGTAAAAATAAGTTTTAAATACCTTTGATATGTCAGTATCGTGACTGGGTGGAGTCGCGTTGGTATACAAGTACACCTAATGCGTGAATCTGCGTGATGGAACTTCACGCACTATTAGGTGCATCCATAGAGCATCCGTGTCGCAAGGACGCCTCACTTTTACTTGCCCTGCCCGCCACGCCTAGGCAATCTATAGGCAGGCTTTACTTAGCATATCTACGAGCTACCATACTGCGTCTTCAAATAGACGAATAAGGGCCGGCGCACATATGGCGAAGCGCAGCGCAGCTAATTTTTAACTGTTATAGCATTATCGTATTTGTTTGCGTTGAAATAAGATCGAAAATAATTAACACAGCTCGGGTGGCATCCGCCATTTTGTCGCCGACACTTGTGCCGTGCTGTAGTTCGTATTCGATCTTTTTTCAACGCACACAAAGTCGATATTACTTTGGCATTGAACAATTCCCTGCGCTGCGCTTCGTCATATGTGCGCCGATCCTAACAGTACATGTGTACCTCCATAGATAGGTACCTACTTACGCATGGTGTTGTTTTTTTATAAAAATAAATATTTTGGTCACGTGATAAGAAATAACCCACAATATCATGTCCAGATAACAAGATTTAAAGAGCTAACTGCCAATCTTTAGGAATTGTAAATGCCTACGCTATGTTGATCCCTTTTATTATACAGGTGATTTTGAACTTTGTAGCTAGCTATATTCATGAAAGTACTCTTAAATCAAAATAAAAAAATACATGTATCTTGTTTCTTAATCTAACTATATATAACTCAAAGGTGACTGACTGACTGACTGACATAGTGATCTATCAACGCACAGCCCAAACCACTGGACGGATCGGGCTGAAATTTGGCTTGCAGGTAGATGTTATGACGTAGGCATCCGCTAAGAAAGGACTCGAGCGAAGCCGCGGGCAAAAGCTAGTAAAAACTAAAGACAAATAACATACCAAAAATCTCCGATTTGAACGTCACCGCCTCAGGCTCATAGTGGGCGGGGCGGCCGGTGGGTGGAGAGGGCAACAGCCGCGCGTATAGTAAAGTCAGTATTAGAAGCCATTAGAAATTTGGGAGGAAAAGAAAATACAAAAAATAAGTCTTTTTTTCCTACGGTTTTGTGGTTTATTAATGATTCTGATTCCAAGATATCAATATAGCTCGGAAGTGCAAAACCAACCCATTTAATATGTATTGTAATGTATATGTACTCCAGACTATTTTCGCGGCCTATTCCACAGGAAAAAGTAACTCATAAATCCTGACGTCTCGGAGAATTCTCTTTTGTTGTCGTGGCCAATTATATCTGTAGACGAGTTGGTTTGATGAGAAAATTACCGCCGAGCACTGTACGTGACCTTACCATCGTATTGACTGTAGCTCTGTTCACTGCGCGTACACAGTCATCATCATAACGGGGTAGACAAAGACTAGGGTTGCGAGATCCAAAGTGCTAGAAAATATAAGTTTTTAAATGCTTTTTCACTGAAAATTGAACAGCAATTATTTCGTGTAAGTGGCAAACACTAGATTTTTCAAGCTGCCTAAAGGCATCTGATGTAGCTTGACATAGGGGGGTCCGGACTTCCAATTAGTAAGCAATCTTTTTTTGTAAAAAAATTGCTGTGAAAAATATATCTGGTTTTATAAATGTAACTCAATGCTTACGTAAGCATAGGAGGCGATAAGAAATATATTGCTTACTTTTGCTGACAAGGGGGACGGGGGTGTTAAAAATAGCTTAAATTCTGCTTACTTACGTTATACTTGGACGGTACCTTAATACCTACTTATCGAATGAGAAGTTTACACTTTTAGGCCATCTTATGAGGCCATTCACGTATATATTACGATGAGGCGGTAATCATTTGCTTTACAATCGAATAACATCAGCTAATCTTAAATTCTCCATCGAAGTGGGCCAGCAAACAAAAAGTGGCGATTTAAAATTGGCTGATTGCTCTTCACATACGAACGGCGCAATAATAATAACATAACTGTACAGGGCATTGTTAGAAAATGTCACCAGTGTCGATGACCCATGTGTGAGTTTTGGGTGATGATTTGGGCCTGAGTTCAGTAAACAATAGCCGCACAGTCATTGCGCGGGATTGTAATCAGACCTGTACTAAACAGGTTTTTTATTTATTTTTATATTATGTTCACAAAACAGAGATTAAACAAAAGCAATCTAAGTATGTATATAATATTCAAAATCACGTCAAAGTGCAGTCTTCTTGATCTTGATCTTCTTGTTTTTATAAGCGTATCTTCTCCAAGGTACCAACGAAATGTACTATTTTGTAGCTTTTAATAAAATATCTTCAACAAAAGATATTTTTATCCTAAGAACATTGAATAAAACTAGACTTTAACACATACGACAATAGTCCACAACAACGTCCAGACTTCGCGAAATAAATATGTATCACGCAATAAATTTTCCTTTACCATTTACCAGTGATGAAACTCAGAAGTATCAGAACGTGGATGGAAACAGAGCAAAGGAATAAAGCAGACTCAAATCCAAGATTAGACAGATAGACTTTTTGTTAAAAAATGTTTGAATTCTTGCTCCAGTTCCGCATAAAAAAAAACTTAATCAAAATAAAAAAAATTAAGTCACATATTTAGGTATTCAGAATCTAGATCTACCATTTTCATGTCATTAGGTATGTTTTGTTATGATGTTAAGATTATGAATCTTTGAATTATTACCTCTTGTTATTTAATTATACTGGGATGGGAGGTTCTGGGGTTCGATCCCAAGCCAGGGCAAGTTGGAAAATGGCCTTTTTCAAATTGTCCTGTGTCTTGAGTATTTAGTATGTATTTATCATAAAATACGAGAAAAGTATCGTTGAGTTAGTTTCACATTACACAAGTTTAAAGCTTACTTTGGAGCTATCTCAATCTGTGTAATAAATCCATCTTCTCTTAATACAGGCATTTAAATCTAGAAATTGTAAACCGTAATTCTAATATTCATATTTCTACTAAATCCCTAAGGTGAACTGGTAGACAATGCTTAGCATTAAGTTTTACCTTTTGTATTACAATCGTTAGATTATAGTGCAATAACTATTAAATAAAATAAAAAGTAATAATCGAAATAGACTATTTATTGATTATTAATTATTATTATTTAAAAGAGAATGGTTAGCGTACAAGTCGTGTTATATAAATAAGTCGTTTCGGAACGGCCACCTATAAGTGTACCAGACTTCGGCCCCTGACATGCGATTCAGTGTGATGACTGATGATGTGAACAATGGATGACAATGTACTCGAACAAGATTAACGGACTGTTGACTGGTGAGGCATTGATCAAGACTGACAAAAGGAGTACGGTATTGTAAAGATCGCTTTTTGTAGGATGTAGGCCGCTGTTGACCTACATCAATATATAGACATAAATTCCAAAGTAGTCCTCTTAACAGCATCTATAACCGTCTTATTATAAAAACAGGACTAACTTTGTCACTAGGTTTAAACTATTATCCGCCCAAATCAAGTTGACATTGACAGGTGAGATGGTGTGATATTACTAGATGTCAACTTGATTTGGGCGGGTAATGGTTTAAACCTAGTAACAAAGTTAGTCCTGTTATTATAATAAGACAACACTTCACTGCTGGACCACAGAATAAGAACCAGTACTCACGTACAGAAGTCTCATTCAGCAAAGAAATTCAAAGAAATATCTACTCATTGTGGTTAGCGATATGGTTTAATTTAGCTAACGTCAGAGCTCAGCACCTTTTCGTTTAGATACCTAGACATCCATTGCAGGCCAATTTCATTCTTATTACTCTGGACAAACGATTCGTATAACTGAATACCACTCCGAGGGGCCGCTGCGCGCTTAGTAATAATGTAGATATATTTTCGATACCTAAACGGGGAGTGACAAAGGCCTGGCTGGACTAAGGGCCTCTCCCAATATAGGGGGGGGGGGGTTTGCGCATAACCACCACGCTGGGCGGACGGATTACTGATCGCTATAGATGGTATAAAGTCTTTGTATAGAGGCCGCTTCTGCCCGTACCAGTCATCCTGCTCCTGCCGTTACCTGTAGGTACCTAAGACTAAGGGAGGTCCCTTAGTCGCCTATTACGACACCCGTGAGGTGCCCGTGAGAGAGGAAAGGGGTGGTGACAAATATGTGTCTGTATATCTGTGCCTATGTATATGTGTGTATGCTGTGGCATCGCTCACTCTAAACGAATAGACCGATTTCGATGCACTTTTTTATTAAAAGCCTTGTCTGTCGAGATGTTTGTCTGGCCAAATAAACGTGTTAACTGTGTGTGTTTATGTGCAATAAGGAATTTACTTACTTACAAGTAAGTTTTTCTTTTACGTCGACCACAAAGACTTCGTAATCATGACTTTGTGTATCGCGTATTTAAGGCCATACCTGAATTTTCTGAGGTCCAGTGCTGCCCCTATTTAAAATAAATCATTTCAAAGAAAACGGAGACATCATTTAAAATTTTGCTACTATCAAGCCCTAGATAACCTTTCAAAGTATTTTATGAACTGTATGAATCTTCGTCATTTTTGAAGCGAGATACATGACATTTTTCAATTAGTGATTAGTAAAAAATAATAAATCGTCAATTCCAGTTTAAAAAAAAACAATCTAATTTGTGTAGTCTACGCGGGCAAAGCCTCGGGCGAAAGCTAATACTATACAATTGAATCAAGGAGATATTTTTTATGAATATGAGGGTAAGCATGTATGTATCACTAACATACAGAAACGCTGAAAAAACACCCGTGAAAATACACAATATAAGCTTAACTTGGAATCGAACCCATGTAATTTAAGGCCATACCTGAATTTTCCGGGTTCCAGTGCTGCCCCTATTTAAAATAAATAATTTCAACGAAAACGGAGACATCATTTAAAATTTTGCTACTATCAAGCCCTAGATAACCTTTCAAAGTATTTTATGAACTACTGTTTACAGTTTATAATGAGACGTTAAGCTTTACTACGCACATTTGCTAAAAGTGGCCGTTTTTCGTAAATGTGCGTAGTAAAGCTTAACGTTCTCACTTTAAACTGTAGATAGATAGATAGATAAATCGTTTATTTGTGAAAACTGCACATACACACTCACACACAAAAATAAATGAATGATAATACTACTGTAAACCATAGTTCATAAAATACTTTAAAGGGTTATCTAGGACTTGGTAGTAGTTAGAAATTATATTATTTTTAGTAGTAGCAAAATTTTAAATGATGACTTCGTTTTCTTTGAAATGATTTATTTTAAATGGGGGCAGCACTGGACCCCGGGAAATTCAAGTACGGCCTTAACAAAGAGTGGAATTTTATAATCCCTTTATTTTTAGCCAATTATGAAATTAATAGGCCATTAACTTTAATTAATAACGTAACGATGAACGATCGATGGTGGGAACAAAGAAGTGTTAAAAAACATGTTTTTGTTTTTTATTCAGGTGATGAGATGAGGGAGAAGCAGAAATTTTGATGAGACTATAATTTTTCCTTGTTGTTGTTTTTATTTGTTTGGGTCAAATCTTGCAAGTTAAATTTGAGCCCCTCCCCGGTTTCCGGTTGAGATGAGATTTCGTACCCTAATGTAAATAAGATGATAATGCAATATTATTATAACATAAAGCTGATCTGATGATGGAGCCGGAAGGTTATAGGAACCCTGTAATTAAACGATGCAACAACATCTAGTTTGGGCTTATTACATTTGTTTTTATAAGTAGGTACTTAGGCGTCACAATAAAAGTTGGTACGAAAAAAAATTGGTTTATCGAAAAACGTATTTAAATGAAAAAAAAAAGAATAAACAACTAATTTTAAAGTGATAAAGTAAAGGTGATGAAGGTCGAAGACAGGCATTTTTCTAATAGATAAGTGCAACAATAGGTTGATGATTACATGCGCAGTTAACAAGGCATTGATAAGACAATGGCTTCATTTGTAAAGGATTATAAGCATAAAAGATCACTTTAAAATAACAAGGAAATAAATTAAATACTTAAATATAAAAAAATAAAAAGCACAGAAAAAATATTACTTAGCTTTTGTTCAGAAAAAATAGTTTCTATAAGAAAAGAAAATATTGTTTTCTGTTAAAAAATACGTCAATATTAACTCCTTCTCTGGAAGAAAACAAAACATTGAATGTACCAGCGGCTTCTCTTTACGCGTAGATCGTTAAAGCCGGTCGAGGGAATAATTATATTGTATCGGTATTACAATAATATACGAGTATCAAAAAGACATGCTTTTCTTAATCTTAATTATTTATAAAGAAAAAAATAACTAGTTACAATTGCAATCAAACTGACTAAAAACCAAACATATTCTAAATTATAGTTTTAGAAATCTAAAAGATTATGGATGTGAGGCATAGTGCTAAGAAAGCTGGTGCAGTTCCTCTCTGAATAGCTATGCTAATTCGTTAAGAAAAGAAGCAGGCCTCTTGTTGAAACCAAAATACCTTTAACAATCTGCTCATTCTGATCTCATCACAGTGTTCGCGATAACTGTAAGTGCATTCCTAAAGGCACTTTAATAGCCTTTCGATGCACCGTTACTCGATGTCATTAATTTCCTCAAACCCCACAGGGTATCGAGTATCACCAAATTCCGCTGGCTTTTTATGAGTTTTTTAAGGATCAAAACCCTCCTTAATGCAGGAATTTTGAATTAAAATAACAAATTGCGTTGTTTATTATTTACCTTTTGCTGGGTTCAATAACCGGATGGAATTTGAAGATTTTTGGTGAACCTGTTTTGGACCCCAGCCAATGTTGTGGTAGATAATAAAGAATCCTAATGGATTAATCTTTATGGCTTCATGTTAGATTTTTAAAATTAACCCTATAAATTGACTCTAAATATTTTTTTGCTTTCCATCCATAAAAACTCAGTTCAGCTGATCGCTCAACTTGTATGGAGGGCAAAAATAATTTTTCGTAGTTCCTTGGGGATAGTTGTTCACTATCATGGACTGAATTCACCCTTAAAATAGTTTCAGTAAGTATATTATGTAAGACCCTGTATATGTATTTATTTTAAAATATAGTATCGTTGAGTTATTATTCTTGACGACCTCCGTGGCGTAATGGTTAACACGCTAGACCGCTAATCCGGAGGTTCTGGGTTCGATCCCCAGCCAGGACAAGTTGGGAAATGGTCTTTTTCAACTTTTCCTGGGTCTTGGGTATTTATCTATATATTTATTTATCATAAAATATAGTATCGTTGAGTTAGTATCCCATAACACAAGTTTAAAACCTATTTTGGGGCTAGCTTAATCAGTGTGATTTGTCCCTTTATATTTATTTATTTATTTATTATTATACCATAATACACGTTAAAACTAACTTTGGGGCTAGTTCAATCAGTGTGAATTGTCCCTAACTATTTATTTATTTATTACTTTATTCTGTTGACCTACCTAACCAAATATAGCATAAAGTCTCATTATGTGACATTCAGTTTCCTCATCATCTCCTGCTCTGCTGGTTTCACCACCATCCTTCACGCCTCAAAGACGTCACCCCTCGTCCGGAACGCCACGACTCTTCTAGGGCACGACAAAAACAAAACTCTAAATAAGACGTCACAGATTCAAGTCCTTTTTAGAGTATTTTCTGACCTTCCTTTGTTAAAAACTTTCATACAAGTAAACAAGGTGATTAGGTCGCCTATTTCTAAATTGATTTCATTTATTTATTAAATTTTATATTAGATTTAAGTAGTATTGTATAGTAAAAAACAAACACCTATTTCGAAATCCATTCCATTGACGTATAAGTTCAATGGAATGGATATTTTTTGTTTGACTGTTTAATAGTAAACAAACAAATAAATCATTTCTAAACGACAATGTTTTTGTATAATTTTTTTTTTTCCCAATTATTCTTCCATGCTGATCTGGGAGAAAAGGAAAAACTAAAAATGTACCAGCTGCTGCTCTTCCCACGCAGATCGTAAAAGCCGATCGAGGGAATAGGCGAAAATGCGAATCATGGCTGTAACCCATCAATATTTTTATTCCTTTTTCCACCTTCTCGCCTACTATCATGCTAATAGTGGCCTTTGAGTCTTACGGGCCTGGGCTCTATCTGCTTACAGCTGCAAAACATAAAATGCTATGTCTGCCCCGTTAGAGATAAAGACGTGGTAGTGTGTGTGTGTGTGTGTGTGTGAATAATCTATTTGTTAAACAAACAGGCTTACGATCTACCTGGTCATTGGTTAACTTAGCTTATTTGTCTTATAAATAGCTAAATACATTAAAAAAAAATACAATTTCATAAAAAAATATAGGGACAAATCACACTGATTGAACTAGCCCCAAAGTAAGATTAAACTTGTATTATGGGAGACTAACTCAACGATACTATATTTTATCATAAGTACATTATATAAACACCCAAGACCCAGGACAATTCTAAAAAAAACCATTTTCCAACGTGCAAGTTTAAGAAACGTTTCGACGAATCCGACTCGGCTGGGCAGCGTTCGGGAAGTTACGTAGCATCTTCTCGTCCAAAATACCTCAGTGCCTTAAGACTACAGTGTATAGTTAATCAATGTGTGTTACCAGTGATGACTTATGGCTCTGAAACGTAGCCCCTTACTATTGGTCTCATAAGAAGGCTCAAGTTCGCTCAACGCGCTATAGAGAGGGCTTTGCTCGGTGTTTCTCTACGTGATCGAATCAGGAATGAGGAAATTCGTAGGAGAACAAAAGTCACTGATATAGCCCAGCGGCAGTGGGCTCGTTGAAGTGGCAGTGGGCGGGACACATAGCTCAACGAACCGATGGCCGATGGGGTAGAAGGGTTCTCAAATAGCGACCACGTACTGGCAAGCGAAGCATTGGACACCCACCCACAAGATGGTCGGACGATCTGACTGGGGTCGCTGGAAAGCGCTGGACGCAGGCCGCTCTAGATCGGTCATTTTGGAAATCCCTGGGAGATGCCTATGTCCAGCAGTGGACGTTATGCGGCTGAAATTATGAAGTTTAAGAAACTTATCTGCACGTATCGTATTGAAGGATATACCTACCTACATACTATCACGCCTGTTTCCCACAGGGGTAGGCAGAGACTATGGACCTCCACTTGCTACGATCCTGACAGACCTCTTTCGCTTCACCTACACTCATCATCAACCTCTTCATACATACCCTTCGGTTACGGGTACTTCTTACCTCTCTCTTTTTCAGAACGTCTGCAATCTGATCGCAGAACGTTCGCCGAGGTCGACCATGTTCCGCTCTTCCTTTGACACTTGCCTTATAAATATTTTTTGTTAATCTATTTTCATCCATCCTTTCTACATACCAAATGCTCTACTTTTGTCACTACGTACGAGTACAATACATAAAAATTAAAATACTATGTATTTTATCTAAATAACTATATAAAGAATGGAACCAATTCTCGTCGTCTCAGACCAGCACGTGTCGCACGTATTATCATAAAAAAACTATTGTTTCAGCTTTCAAATTTGTTTTATTTTACATTTTAAAATAATGATTGAAACGGTCAGTATTTCAGGTATTTCATTTATACGGTATTTTATTTATTTTTATACTTAAAAATCTTAAGGATTTTCTACAGACACCCACAATAGCCAAAACACGATTAAGCACGTGTTTTGGCTATTGTGGGTGTCTGTAGAAAATACTTAAGATTTTTATGTAATTTTTTTGTGGAATAAACTGTAGTAGTTTAATAACAGTGATTTTTTAAAAACACGCACGGTATTGCAAATTGTGAACCCACGTCGCCTTAATAGTGCCTGCATTGCTCTAATTACAGGATAAACATTTGGTTCTTTGACTACACGCACGTTGCCTAAATCTAAATGGTTCCACCGCCCGACTCATTGTTTTCATAGCATTAGTCAATTAAAATATATTTTGATTACTTAGGTAAAATTTATAAATATTGGCGAGTAACAATGGCCCTACTCACGGCATTAACCAAATGTTTTCGTGCATTGTTTCTACGTGGGAGCATCGTGTATTTCGGTATCGTAATTGTTTTTTTTATTATTTTATGAAGATTCACATCGGTCGCAATTAATGTATACCCTACAATCTGGGAATTTAATTGTGTCAATCAATAATGCTTGAAGCTGCGGTAGATGTATGGAAACACACACACTATAGGTAGACAGAGCATTTTGAATTTTGCGGCTCTAAGCCCAGGGCCGCAAGACCCCAAGGCCGCATCGCCTATTAAGGCCGTACTTGAATTTTCCGGGGTCCAGTGCTGCCCCCATTTAAAATAAACGTTCTCACTTTAAATTGTAAACAGTAGTTCATAGAATACTTTGAAGGGTTATCTAGGACTTGGTAGTTGCAAAATTTTAAATAATGTCTCCGTTTTCTTTTAAATGATTTATTTAAAATGGGGGCAGCACTGGACCCCGGAAAATTTAGGTACGGCCTTAACATGATTCAAATTCTCGCCCATTCCCTCGATCGGCTTTTACGATCTGCGCGAAAAGAGAAGCAGCTGGTACATTCTAAGTTATTTCTTTTCTCCCATACAAGTATGGATGGTATCATTGCGGAAATCAAAGTAATGCATGAAAATACTAATATTTGTGTTTGCAAAAAGAAATTTAGATCATAATATCTAAAGATGCGCTCTGTTCCCTATTCCCTTGATCGGCTTTTACGATCTGCGAAAAACACTAGTGTTAGCTATGAGCACACTTATATTACAAAGAACGTAGATGATGTTATTAAATCCCTCTCTATTTAAGAGCCAAGTCGGTGTCATTTTATGAAAAGAGACGCCCACAATTACTATTTTGTCCGTCCCCGCACCTCTCCCCCGTTCTCACCTTCTCGAGGGGCGACAGCAGGGATACACACACCCTTTGACATATGCTCGGCGGCACCTTGCGGCACAATGACGGGGAGTGGTGCGGGGACAGGGAACGGAGACGCATATTGCGCGTACCTTAGGAGATTCCGTTCTGTATGTAATACTGTTACCGTCTTCTGTGGCCATAGTACCTAAAGCACTTGGTCACCACCGCTTATCTTATCTTATAAGTATTACCATAAATTTAAATGATTAGGTTTTTAACTTATAAAATTCATTTCATTTCTTTATTTAGCGCACTAAACATATTACAAACAAACCATAAAATGGAATAAATCGTATTAATTTTCCTGTTTTTTTCAAAAACTTCTCGCTCTGACGCATTTTTATTTGACATTCATGGAAGCCAGGATATTTTATGTATTGCTTTTTTGTGTATCGTGCAAGACCGCCCAGAAGACCTACCAATTTAGTTCTACCAGTAGATAGAGGTAACGTTGCGAAAATCAAATTAAATAGGAAATATTACAATCGTACTTCCATACAAACGTAGTCGACGTATAGTGTCAGTAGAGGAATATTATTTTTCAAAAAAAATCTGTGGATATATTGGCATGTCCCTTGTTTCCTTTTTTTCATGATGTAATGATTAAAATAGAACCTTCATAAACCTGAAAAATTGGAAAAAAATGTAACTATTAAGATTATATTATTAAAAGAAAACATAGGAACACAGCCACAGCTTTTTCTACATTTTTAATGAAAAAAAATTCTATCGGTAATATTTTGGAGGTGAAATCTGGAAACTACAAAACAAAGATTTTTTGTGTACTTTTAGAGTGACTATTAAAGTTTACTAGTGTGTAAAATAAACAAAAAAATATATACGGTCAAATCACACAGAGCTAGCCCCAAAGTAAGTTCGAGACTTGTGTTATGGGATACTAACTCAACGAAACTACTTATATATATAATAACAAATACATATATACATAAACATCCAAGACCCATGTCAATCTGAAGAAGATCAATTTCCATCTTGTCCCGGGAACCCGGGACCTCCGGTATGACAGCTTGGCATGATGACCACTAAGCCACAGAGGTCGTCGAAAATTAAGAAGGCAATTGGAAACCACTCCATAATTTCTGCCAAAAAATTGTCATTGTGAGCGTGTCTTTCTTGGCTACGGCTCAGAAATTAAATAAACAAAATGAAACGTCATAATAATAATATCACAAAACTGAATTAACTTCCTTGTGAACAGCTCGGTATAATATTGTATAAGTTATGGTCAAGTGCACCTCACCTGGAAACGTTTGAAGTGTGAACCAAGGCTGTGCATCCGTTTGCGGCCATTATGGGCACTTGAGCAGAGTTTGTCATGGTTCAACTATTTCACTTAAATATTATAATGATCATCATCAGGTCTTCTCTAGTCTCCACTGCAGGAGTACGACCCTCTATGTACTGCTAGAACTATATACAGGCTGACTTTTATCCACCAGCCAAATTTATGGAGCAAGTTCAGTCAATGATACAGAACTACTTTCCATAAAAACAATTGACGAAAAACTAAAATAAAAATTCACCTTCCCATCAGCGCTCAGCCAAACAGATTTTGTATGGGAGGACGAAAAAATTTTATCGATTGATGAAAGTAGTTCAATATATGGACTGAACTTGCTCCAAAAATTTGGCTGGTGTTTAAAAAGTTACCCTGTATTAGCCAAAACAGTCAGAGGATTTAGCCTACACTCTCCACGCTGGCCAGACGGGTTGGAAATGTCTCATTGATGTTTACAAGCTTTGTTTTGCTTGTGTGTCCTATGTCGCCTTCTACTACATCCACGGGAAGACTTGGAGTGGTCCTATTCTACTCCGCTAGGAACCACACGACTTATTAATAATTTAAGCAAAATGACCGAAAATGGTTTCGCCATGCTGGTCAGGGAGAAAAAAGAAGTAAGCCATTGTAAAAAACGGCCGATGGAATAAGTGAGAATGGGAGTAAGTTAAACAAGCATAAACTCGATTGGTTCACGTCTTTGATTAATGTAATATAAAGTTGATATATTTAATTTTATTGCATTTAGCAAAACAAGCAAAAAATACACCACACGCTTGATCAACGTTTGATTGGCCAAAGATTGATTAATGGCCATTCAACATGCCGTGAGTCTCTTAAGCCGCGTCCACGGACACGCGCTATGGCAATTTTGCGGCGGCCCGCGTTGCACGACGCGCCGCATGTCCGTGGACGCGCACTTAGGCACCCTGCCCTCCGACCATAGTGATCTAGGGTCAATTTTTCAGATAATATAATGTTTTACTTTTATTTAGTTATATTATTATATAACTTAGTCTTTAGTTTTCTATTTATTTAATTTGTATTTTATTTTAGGTTTTAGTAAGGTATTTATTTATGTATTATTATGTAATGGTCTAATAATAAATATAATTTACCATATAACAAATATAAAAATATTATATTTTAATAAAAAGTCGGATATAGAAGTACTTTTATAAGTATTATTCAATTTAAAAAAGACTAGAAAGAACGTTCGAGATTAAAAAACTGTTAAAGTCACGGATAAAATATAAAAAAAATTGCAGGCCATATAAAAGACTTTAACGATACCATGTTCTAATTTTGAAATTTAAAGTCTAACAAAATATACTGAAACTATTTTAAGGTGATACTGAACAACTTTTCCCAAGGAACATATATCGAGATATGAAATAGTAGATTGTGCTACAAGGCGTAAAGGTAATAGTTTTGACGCGAGGGCGCTACATTGCGCTCGCTTCACTCAGGATTCCACCGTAGAATCCCTCGCTACGCTCGTGATTATACTGTGGCATCCTTCGTTTCACTCTGGATTCAAGTATATCGACCGAGATAAAACTATAACCGTACACCGTGTAGCACATTCTTCTTTTCATCTCCATCTATGAGAAAAAGCGAATATATATATTAATAACGAAAGTAGAATACCTACATATATCTAATCAGAGTTTAATAGTCGGTTACTAACTTTTATTTGGTGGCGTTTTCACTGAAGAAGTACTATGAAAATATTTTTCTAGGACCACCACACCTTATACATTTTCCAGTCATTAGAATCAGTTCATTACTTTTTCCTTGTGTGTTAATTCTTTATATATTTAAATATGTATATTATACGTAAACTTCATATTTATGTACTATCGGCCTCATCGAGAAATTAGTCACATTTAAAATAGTTGTAAAAATAACCTAATAGTTCCTTAATAAAATTACTATTTGAATCAAAGACAATAATTGCGCGTTTTTATTGGTTTTCAATACATTATTATTTTGAAGCATGAGAACCAAAACATTTTGACCTACAGTCATCCAGGTGTTGTATTCCAATTTTAAAAAATTACGACGCCCTTGCCTATATTTTATAATTTTAAAACTAAATTCTTCTTTTTTTTAGCTGACTGCCAATATTATATTTAGTTCTACATTCGTGTTCGGTTTTGAAATGTGCTTGAACGCCTAGGGAATTTACTTTTTACTTTTCAGTGTCTAGAGAATTACCAGTGACTTTAGCCCCAAATATTTGAGATAAAATCATCGTTTTTCGAATAGATGAGATGAAAAATATTTTTTTTGCTTTTATACAACTTGCATCAGCTAATGGGTCAACGTTTACTGTATGGGAGACCAAAAAATATTTTTCATTTTTCAATATATGTTTCTTGGGGAAGTTGTTCAATATCATGGACTGAATAAACTCACAAAATAGTTTCAGTATATTTTGTTAGACCCTGTATAATAAGTATGTTTTGTAATTTAAAAACATTTTAAATTCCTGTAAATCTCAAAATTAGAACATGGTATCGTTGAAGTCTTTTATATGGCATGGATTTTTTTTTAAATTTTATCCGTTTAGAGTATATTTTTTTAGACCTTAGATTGTATGCACTCTGCCTTTGAGCGTCTTCATCTCATCTGTCAAGGCTTTTGCCGTGTTAGAGAAAGGCTATATAATATAATCCTTGAAGGGCATTCGTATAGCCTATGATTAACTTAATGATAATAACTTTTTTATTAAGGTACAAATATTTAAATACGATTTTACTTTATTTATCTGTTTACTACCTAATTGACGTATTGATTAAGGCCGTACCTGAATTTTCCGGGGTCCAGTGCTGCCCCTATTTAAAATAAATAATTTCAAAGAAAACGGAGACATTATTTAAAATTTTGCTACTACCAAGTATTTTATGAAAGTATTAAGTATTAAGTAATCCTTCAAAGTATTTTATGAACTACTGTTGACAGTTTATAATGAGAACGTTAAGCTTTACTACGCACATTTGCCAAAAGTGGCCGTTTTTGCAAATGTGCGTAGTAAAGCGAAACGTTTTCACTTTAAACTGTAAACAGTAGTTCATTAAATACTTTGAAGGGTTATCTAGGGCTTGGCAGGAGCAAAATTTTAAATGATGTCTCCGTTCTCCGAACCCGGAAAATTCAGGTATGGCCTTAAATTACATGGGTTCGATTCCAAGTTAAGCTTATATTGTGTATTTTCACGGGTGTTTTTTCAGCGTTTCTGTATGTTAGTGATACATACATGCTTACCCTCATATTCATAAAAAATATCTCCTTGATTCAATTGTATAGTATTAGCTTTCGCCCGAGGCTTTGCCCGCGTAGACTACACAAATTAGATTGTTTTTTTTTAAACTGGAATTGACGATTTATTATTTTTTACTAATCACTAATTGAAAAATGTCATGTATCTCGCTTCAAAAATGACGAAGATTCATACAAACTTGCCATCCCTATTTCACCTATATAGGGATGTTACTCGTAATTTCAAAATCTAATAAATGCATTATTATTTTCAACTAACTACTAAAATACATTAAAAACTTCATACTCGTATGTCTCACTTTAAATAGTACGAAGTTTCATACAAACTGCCAACCCCTATTTCATCCCTTAGGGATGAAATTTCCAAATATCACTTCTTAGCGGGCGTTTCCTAGTCACAATTTACCTTCCTGCCAAATTTCATCTTCATTGGCTAAGTAGTTTTCGAGATTTCGTAATGAGTGAGTGAGTGATTTTCCCTTTTATATATGTATAGACAATCTTTTGCCCGCGACTTCGTCCGCATGAACGTATTTTTTACGATTTCTTATGTCGGTCAGACATACATATATCGTTGTGAACCAATCAGTCAAGATCTCTAAATGCAAAAAATAATTTTGAAATAAAAAAAATCAAATAAAAAAAAGTATTTATTATTTATTTCCATCTTCAATTCGTTATTTTTTCTATATATAAAATTTATTTATTTCACAAACCTACGGCATTCAAGGAACGTTTGTGCAAAATTTCATGCTTCTGGACCCTGCGGTTTTTTAAAATTTACTACTTTTCATACACACTTTTACCCCCTTAGAAAACGATTTTGTTGAAAGTAGTACTACAGTAAACTTTTCTTTTTAATAGTGAGCTCACATGTCAATTTTTACATTTCTAACTTCAAAAATGACCGAGTTTCATACAAACTTTCAACCGTCATTTCAACCCCTTAGGGGATGAATTTCCAAAAATTCCTTCTTAGTGCACACCACACCTACGGCATTCAAGGAACGTTTTTGAAAAATTTCATGCTTCTAGACCCTGCGGTTTCGGCTGTGCGTTGATCGATAAGTCACTATCTATCTATCTATGTCAACCAGTCAGTTTCTTCTTTTATATATATAGATTACGCTACTGATTTAAAGATCACTGCTTTTTATATGCATTAAAACGTCTGTACTCTTTTAATTGGTAGCATACTCACTACATAACTGATTTTTAGGGTTCCGTACCCAAAGGGTGCCGACGGGACCCTATTACTCTGCCCGTCTTACTTCCTTCGTCCGTATGTCACAGGGCTCTATCTTTTGAACCGTAATAGCTAGACACTTGAAATTTTCACCAATTTTTGAGTATGTATAATTGTGGCCGCTATGCTATGACAACAAATAAGTACTAAACATAACATAAACTTTTAAACATTAAAGGGGGGTCGTCATAGAATAGTTTATTAGCGAAATATGTACAAATCAAGTTAAAAATTAAAGGGAGTCCTCATACAAGAAACGTTTTATTAGCGTTTTAAAACATTGTACGTAGATACACAGCCTTTCATATACGAGTCCGACTCGCACTTGACCGGTTTTTATGAAGTATTAAGTGCCTAAATTATTGTTAATGGGATTTTTTTGTATGATTTTGCCCTGATGAAAATTATTATATTATAACTATCTAACATAAGGGGGATACCTACTGAAATGTGCTAAGGAAATGTGCTAAATAAATGAAATGCAGTAATGACAAGATTTGCTTATCATTACTCAGTAGTTAACATTTTTAATTAATCAATTAATTCTACCTACTTAGGACTGCCGGCAGAAGCCGTGAGAATATTTTTTGTTTTATTATGCCCCGGCGTCCGATACAAACAAAGATGCTGCGTGTATTGTATATCTATACTGCAATATAACATACAGATACACTATCACGTCTTTATCCCTAACGGGGCAGACAGAGCCTAGGGGTAAGGCCCAGGCCACTTTTAGCGTGATGCTGGACATAACGGAAGAAAAGAGAAATCATAATAGTAATGGGTTGCTAAGTGCATCGCCTATTCATATGATTCAGATTGTCACCCATTCCCTTGATCGGCTTTTACAATCTCTTCCCATGCAGATCAAAATATAAAAAAAAGCATTATATATGTAAACCTTCCTTAGAATCACTCTATCTTTTTATGTACACCGCATTAATCTGTTCGTAGTTTACTCGTAAAAGATCTAGCTAGGCGTACAGAGGGACATACGGCGGGAAGCGACTTTGTTTACATTCATTAGCGAAAGTTGTTCATTTACGCGTAAAATAATATGTGTGCCTAATAATTGAATACTATTTTCTTGCTTATTATAAATGTATTATTACTCGTAGATACCTAGTTCCATATAATTAACTGCAGTAAGTATATGATAAAAGAAATGAGAAGGTTAGCTAAAGTTTTTAATAAGTACATTTAGTAGTTATACTGTAATTTATGTTTCCCTTTTTAATTATTATATTATTCTTAAAAGGCTATTTTATTACGATTATAGCAATAAAATAAATAAATTTTAATTACAAACAGTAGGTATGAATTATTTACATTGAATGGATTGACAATTGTTCGTATTAATGTGACTACCCTCAAATTTCACAGATTAAGTTTTTTTTTTGTAATATGAAAGTAATATAAAAATCTTACCTTGTACTTCATCTCGTATTATTAGAAGGTCCTTCAAAAAATAAAAACACTGGCACAAAAAAGAAAAAAAAAGCAAAATAAAACTTTTTTCATTCAACAATCATACGCGTTTGAACTCGGAACGTGTGGCGCGGACGTCTCGCGCCTGCGTGCTACGGTACGGCAGCGCGACAATGGCGAATCTTCTACCGGCGCGGCGGTTTTGCTTCCCTCCCAGCGCGGTGCAACGACCAGATCTTTGCCAAACACCCAACTAACTGCATGTTCTAAGGTGAAGGTAAAAGGTGACGCTAGGCCGAAAACGTTGCAATGCCGGTGCGTTTCTCTCGTTGGGCAATTAGCTAATGTTTGCTAATAAGATGTCTTTTTGGTCTCGGATACGGAATAATTAATTAGAGCAACCAACAGTAGCCACAGGAGTTCTTTTTATTGCAAATGCTGAAATTTTTGCAGTTTTAACGAAATTTGCAAATTTTTATTTGCCAAAATATTATCTCCAATTTTGTACGTAATCTCATATTGTATTTGTTATTTTCTATCTTGTTTGTACTTACAATTTTTCGTAAAATTTTATTGTATTATTTATACCTAGTAACTGTTACTATTTTCGTCGCATTGAACGTCCTTTGTTAACTGAGGTTCTGTGCTGAGGTGTAACAAAAGACTCATAAATACTCGTAGTCTAAACACTCCTAGGGCGTCTAAGTAGTTACCTGCCTGTGGCCCAACTTTGGAAATAACTAGGGCTATGATTTTTTTATTAAAAAAAATACCTACACTTCTACAGTCATACTCCTGATCAAAGTCAAGAAATACCATATGATGTATTTTTAAAATCCTATTTTGAGATTGAGGTGTTAGTAATTCAGCAAACGTTTCACCAAATATGTTTATTGTAGGTAGCCAAATACTATACTTATTCTATATATGATTGAAAATATTATAAGTACATCATTATATTTTGATATACAATTATTGGCAAAAGTTGTTCAAAATCATGAACCTAATCATCCTTTAAAACATTTGTAAGTACATACTTAATTAAAAAAACACCTTGTAAGTATATTTTGCAATTATAAAAATTCTCGCAATTGAGTGAAATTTGGCCAATGCGAGATGAATCGTTCCAAGTCAAACTTCAAACTTTTAACTTTAGGTTCTTAGGTACTTTTAGGTACTTTACCAACAATACCTACATCCCTCATGCATGACATCCCGTATTTATTAGTAACTAGCTTTCGCCTGCAGCTTCGCTCGCCTATCCCACGGGAACATTTCATTTTTTCGGGATAAAAGGTACCCTATGTCCTTCTCTGTACTCCTATGTGTATGCGAATTTTCAAGAAGATTGGTTCAGTAAATAAAGCGTGAAGAGGTAACAAACAAACAAATATACAAACTCACTTTCGCATTTATACTCGTAATATTAGTTAGGATAGGATTAGAATAATTAGATGTAAGTGCTTCTTATTAAATAAATTGTAGTAGGTAATCGAAGAAGCCCACTGGGAGACTGCCCGAGGACCTAAACTCTTTCCTGCCAGGCAAAACCTTCGACGCCGTCATTTCTGCATCGGCAACTCCTTCGATCACCTTTTCGATAAGCAACCCGAGGCGAGGTCCGCATTTGGATGGGTGACCAAAAATTGTCACGAAAAATTCTAGAGCTGCTCCGTGCTTCGGAAGGCACATTAAGTCGTTGGTCCCGGCTGTCTTTATTATATGGCAGACGTCAAGCTATGTCAGATGCCTTTATGCAGCTTGAGAAATCTGACACCAGTGTTGGACACTTACACACACGAAAAACAAAAACAAACAAGTGAGTTGCGTACAAATACTTTCGCATTTATAATTAGTATAAAAAGTATAAATAGTATAGAAATAACAAAACTAGAAAGAAACTCAAGTAGGTAGATAAAATACTGTAGGTGGGCAGCCCTAGCGAGTGTTTACATACTGCGTTGCTCTAGGTATATAAGTCAAGGTGAGGGCCGAGTCATAATACTGTATAATAGTTATACTGTGGCATGGTGGTGTTGTTTGTGAATTTCGCTTTAAGTGCAAATAAACTGTGCATATTAGCTGCATGCCTGGATTCTTTCATAATTAAGGTTTCTGAGGTGTTTTCTATGGCCGACAGTCGCAACTAGCCTAAAGTTGACCTCATGATGCTACTGGAATACCTATATGCAGGAAAACAACAGCTTCAATGTAGCAGAAATTCGAGGGGCTGATGTGATGATATCGTCGAGAGATTCCTGTGTGGAAACTTCAGTTGGAAATGTTGAAGTGAAAAGACAAACTACATTTGTTACTCTAAAGGCAGACTCCTTTAGAGTAACAAATGTAGTCTCCAGAACAAAAGTCCGTTGCAAACTTTGTACGAATATAGTAACATAAATAATTATTAACTACTTGTTAAAATTATAAATAAAACAATGTTATAAATTGGCACAACAGCAAATTTTATTTTCTCTGTGTAATGTAACCCTACCATTTCAATATAGGACTTTGCAGGTTAATGAATCCACAAACTATTATTACTGAATCATCCAGTGTGGTTTTAATAATTTAAATAATCGAACTCTTCTTATAACTCTCTCTATATGTATTCTTAGCACTTTTTTTTATTTACTGCAGAACACCGTTCAATCCGTGTTGATTTTGGTATGTGAAAGAAATATTTTTCTGGACACAATAATACTCTGTTTTTTCATACAGGAACAAAACACGAAACTATGGGAACATTGAGGTCGATTTTCTATCACGAATTCAATAATATACATATAAGTCAATGCACGAATTATAAAAAGCACAGACGAGAAGAACGGTACCAAATTTATTTATTCATGAAGTTCTTTTATTTATTATGGTTTTGTTTGTCCAACTGACAACTGACATCTTTTTTTTTATTTTTTTTTATTAATTTTACGGCTCTGGATACAAGTCCTTTAGAGCCTATCTTTAATTTTGTTCTTTATTCCTAATCTTAACCTAATCCTAACAAGACAATCAAAGGGTGGTGTAGGCCTTTGACTGCTACAAAGGAGCTTCTGGCGACAAATCCATATGAGTCCACTGGTTTACATAGACGATTGAGTGGCGGACAACGCCCGAAGACGCCCCACAGTCCGCAAAATAAATATCACTACAGCCGTACTATGACTGTCCACTTTAACTATTTTACACATTGTTCATGTCATGAGCATTTATAACACCAAACAACACCAATTTCATATTATAAAGTCCACTAAAACCAATTTGTAAAATAATTTAAAGCAAACCCCAACCGAACCCCTTGACTTCCCGCCAAAAAAAAAACCACAACTGACATCAACAATTATTTTTTATTAAATAATTTTACGGCTCTGGATACAAGTCCTTTAGACCCTATCTTTAATTTTGTTCTTTATTCCTAATCCTAACCTAACCTAATCCTAACAAGTTACAATCAAAGGGTGGTGTAGGCCTTTGACTGCTTCAAGGGAGCTTCTGGCGACAAATCAATACGAGTCCACTGTTTTTCATAGACGACTGAGTGGCGGACGACGCCCGAAGACGCCCACACAGTCCGCAAAACAAATATCACTACAGCCGTACTATGACTGTCCACTTCAACTATTTTACACATTGTTCATGAGCATGAGCATTTATAACACTAAACAACACCAATTTCATATTATAAAATCGACTAAAATCAATTTGCAAAATAATTTAAAACAAACCCCAACCGAACCCCTTGACTTCCCGCCAAAAACCCCCTGACATCAACAATGATAGTGTTGTGAAGTACTCGTATCAGTTCGATAGAAAGACCATCTAATATCGATAGTTCTTTCAGTACTTATAGTAGAATGAGGTTTGATAAAAAATACACATGCATTCAAATGTTTACCTATCCAAATGTTTGGTGACCAAATGAAAATAATTGCTTTATATGATTAACGTTTCAGGTAATAAAAAAATAATTTTGATATCAAGGTTTTAGAAACCATAAAAAAATTAAGTAAGCAAAATTATCTAGGTACGTTAGTTTTTGTTAGTTACTGTTCAGATAAAATACTAAGACCATATCTACTTATTCAATCATACTTTCGATATCGATATCCAACTGCTAAAAAACACAACTCTATAGACGTCAGTAAAAGTTTTATTTTTTTAATTATAAAATATGACAAAGACGTGAACTTGTTATCACCTCACTCTTGTACTTACGCTCTCTTAGAATGGAGAGATTTTAAATAATTTATTTTAGGGGAAATAATGAAAAGAAATGAGAAATAAAATACACTTACCTATGTCTTGTTTTTTAAAGTTCTTTAAGAAAAAAAATTAAAATATGCATATAACATTTTTGAAATGTTGTCAATTGTCAATCGCACAACAAGACGTTCAATTGGTCGCGTCATTGGCGACAATTGGCGATAGTCAATGGGCTTCAATCAAAACTTCTGTCATTCGCCGTCAATCACGTAGTTGCAAATGACAGTGGCTTAATTCAATTGCCTCTGTAGATCATTTGGTCCTTCAATAACGTAAAAATTGACAATTGCGAATGATCGTCTCCGAGGCACTTTACCTACACACACGAAAAACAAACAAAAAACCTACCCTACTCGATGAGTACAGTTTCCAGCAGCCTTTGCCAGCAACGTGTACAGAAGATGTGCTTTAGGAACTTTGCCAAGTGTCTTAAGCCAGGGGTCTGTACAAGAATTTCGATGGCATTGTCCTAATCTATTTATTTATGGTCCGGAAGGGAGCTACCCCCGGACATTTATATTACTGTACGAGCCATCCTCATACATTTCGTCTGCTCGCGGCCACATGCTTTGTAGGGTAATAAATAAGTCAATGCTTGTAGGTCAATTCAATTAATTTATTGCATTTCTCAATCTAACAACCTAAAGTCACTGTCTTAAAATAGCTCACTATGAACACTATGAACATCGCAAAACAAAAATTGGAACGGCAAACGAGTTTTACGACATGCAGTTAATTTATGAATATAAACCTTCATAGATACCTACATATATAGGTCGCGTGTCAGCTGTTTTTACTCTCAGTTTTGACTTTACGTTTTAAATAAAGTTATGATAATCAAGGAGATACTATCGACTGGAGATCAAGAAAGGACCCGTCACACTCAACTGTTGAGTTGGGTATTGACATTATATCAGCAATTAACAGTTTCTACGAGATTGGACCACGGTCCTGTCTCCATAACTCAACATCATCAAGTAACAACAGTACTTATCACATATTCTCTTCACGTATGGCATAGGCCTATGTGACCATCGAAGCCTGCGCCATACAATACAATAATATAAGTAAGTTTTTAAGAAGTTTTATAATTTCCTGAGCTTCTTTCCCCATCTCGTGGAAGAAAACTATTATATTTCACGCTGGATTTGAGAAAAGAAAGAACTTAGAATGTACCATCAGTAAAAGCCGATCGAGGGAATGGACGAAAGCGAATCATGTTCAATTTTCCATCTTCTCGCCCACACTAAACTAACTGGCCTTTGGGTCTTGCAGCCATGGGCTCTGTCTGCGCCGTTATACTGACACGGGCATCTGGGTTGAAGAGGGTCTATATTATTACTAATTCGCTAATAGGACCAAGTACACTGCCTTGCGGAACTGAGGAATAAAAAACAAAACTATTTTAACAATAACGTTTATTTTTTTCCTTCTTTCTCCATGACGTGGATGTAGAAGCCGGGCACGGGCACCTGGTCGAAGGGCTTAAAGTCCGCGAAGATCTGGTGCTTGCCGCGCCGGTCGAAGGCCTCGTCGAGCATCTCCGTAAACCGGTCTAGTTTGTGCGGGTAGTAGCAGAGGCGGAAGTCGCTGGAAAATAAATAAATAGATGAGTATAATGACAAATGACACTGATTGAACGAGCTCCAAAGTAAGTTTTAAACTTGTGTTTTGGGACTCATTAACGTATGAGATAAATACATAAAAGTTTAGAGATGGACCGTAGACACTTTTTAAAAGGCTATTTTCCAACTTGCCCTGGCCGGGGATAGAACCCAAGACTTCCAAGTAAAAAGAAAGGAATATGATAATAAAAATGTAATGATTTTATCAAGCTCCACAACCAAATAAGCCGTGAGTTAGCCAAAACCAACACTGCGGTCATCACTTTTTTAGCAACCGAGTAGTTAGTTCCCAATTGGAACAGTGTGCCTGAGGAAGTAGAGTCTGCCACAACTATGAACTCGTTTAAAATAGAATAAAGTGACTCCTGAACAATTAGAATTAATTAGAATCAATCAATTAGAGGCAATGAGGAAGCAACCGGGAATGCGCTTAGACGAAAAAGAATTAGAAGCATGTCGCGGATTCCTAGCTGTGAAAGTTTTGACGAAGCGTGTTGCGGATTACTGGCTGAGAAAATGTTGACGAAGCATATTGCGGATACATGTTTGTGACTATTTTGACGAAGCATGTTGCGGATTTTTGAATGTGTTCATTTGTGTAAGAACTTACAATAACTCCTAAACAATTATAGTGGATATTAAACATATTGTAAATATGTAAAGCATCAGCTATAAGCTGCTCGTATATAATTTTAAAAAAAACTGTTTTTTGAGTATATATTATTACTAGTTCACCTCGAACTGTGATCTCGCATCCCCTAAGATTAACAACTAATTCTTCTTCTACATCTTAGCGCCCACAAGGTGTCACTTTCTTCACTTCCCTCACCTCTTTTCTCCATCATTGAGGGCGCCATCCAGGCAGTAATCCAGCGTGACCAGCTCAGGCTTGCCGCGGACCACCAGAACTGAGGTCTTGATGTCCACCGGGTATTTGCACTGAAAGTAAAAAAAATCTAGGTCTATGACTGAAATAGTGACACAGGCAAATTTAGAGGTGATGTTTCTGATTTTTTTCTATCGAGCCTATGTTCAATCGTGTTTTGGATATTGTGGGTGTCTGTAAAAAGCCTTAATATTCCTTTGTAATTTTTTTGAGAAATCAACAGTAGTAGTTTAATTACAGCAATTTTTCAAAAACACGCACAGTATTGCGAGCTGTAAACCTGGCCTGTAAAAGAAATGCCGGTTAACGGCGTTTCTTCTCGGCAGTGGTCGTTGCGAAACGCTAGTAGCGGTAGTGTTTTTTTATAGTTATTATTGATATATTTTCAAATCAAAAAAATATCAATAATTATGAGAAAAGCTGATAATTTTTCAATCGGTCCAGGCGTCTTCGGTCGTCTAATCAGGGAACAGAAATGAAAAAAAAAGATTCCGAAGAATTGATAACCTCCTCCTTTTTTTGATTTGGTTAAAAATAATTTAAATATAAAATGCACATAATGATGTATAATAAATTTAATGACGTGAATAAATGCCTGCCAAGGCCTAATTACTGAATAAATATTAGGTTCTTTAATAATTCCTTGATTCTGTTGACCAAGCAGACTTCAAGCTGCCTAAGTGTGGTTTTACACGGTTGGTCAGCTCCACTGGCCACGGTCTTTGAGTATCTTGGATCGTTACACGTAAACCGCATATGTTTTTTTTGTATGGCTTTCGCGCTTTCTATCCAGTCGCACAAAACAGCCTAAATTCATCTGAGATAGCTTCACGACTCCCATGTAATGATAACGCCAAGACCAGAGCATTAACGTACCTTCCAAAGCATGGAGGAAGACTTTTAACGTAGGTCTGATGAACACAGACAGAGGGGATAACAGAATGCTTGTTTTTTTGCCCTATATGAGCTGGATTGGCGCCTCCTATGGCTTGCTAAAAAAATAATTGGGGCTCGCTTGGACCATTGGGCCCCTAGATGATGTGCTCTGCCTAATGCATAATAGGGTTGTGGACTAAACAAATATTTTTACTCATTAAAAAATATTGTATAAGAACGTATTTTTTCTGTTCTCTGATAAAAAAATAATGACGAAGATACAGCGCATTTAAATTTGGCATGACGTCACGATCTAGTACGATTTTCACTAGACGGTGACGTTAATCGCCCCCACTCCGTAACTTTGATACGCTGTAACTTTGTAAATTTTTCCGAAAAATATGGGTCCATATTATTGGATAATCTTTTTTTATATTTATTGAATTTTTTTGAACAAATCACACTGATTGAGCTAGCCCCAAAGTAAGATTTTTTAAACTTGTGTTATGGGATACTAACTCAACGATACATATACAGGGTTACTGGTTTCTAACGCATAACCTTTATGGTGCAAGTTCAGTCCATGATACTGAACTACTTTCCATAAAAATCAATATCAAAAACGAAAAAACAATTTCCGCTTCCCATACATATCAGTACTCAGCCAAATAGAATTTTTATGGGAAGACGAAATTCTTTTTTAGTTTTTCTATAATGGTTTTTATGGAAACTAGTTCAGTCAGTATCATGGACTGAACTTGCACCAAAAAGGTATGCGTTAGATACCAGTAACCCTGTACAGATAAACTTACACCCAAAACCCAGGACAATTTGAAGAAGGCCATTTTCCAGCTTGCCCTGGCTGGGGATCGAACCCAGAATCTCCGGATTGGCGGACTAGCGTGTTGACCATTACACCATTTGGACCCAGCCACATCCCTATTAATCAGGCCCTGCTTGTAATTATTAATGACGTTAACAAGCGCAATACTTATCTAATATTGCATGAGATAATTACAAAGATAGAGCAAAAATAAGCGATAGTGTAAAAACAACGAACGCGTCAAACAGATATACACTGAGATGAAAATAAGATGTTATGAACAACAGGCTCCTGTTTTTCACAACATTATCGACTTGACAACAAGGGCTTTAAATTAAATAACAATAAATATGTATATCAAATCCGCTTGACAACATTTATATGATAACAGTTGTTATACGAGTACACTCAGACCAAGTGATATCTACATCTACACTAATATTATAAAGAGGAAAGATTTGTACCTATTTTTGTATGTTTGTAATGAATAGGCACAAAAAGTACTGGGCCGATTTAAAAAATTCTTTCACCGTTAGAAAGCTACACTATTCCCGAGTGACATAGGCTATGTGTGTACCACGGGCGAAGCCGGGGTGGACTGCTAGTAATATATATAGAGCTCGTCATCGGTGTCGACTGTCAAAGCCTTTACGAATAGTATACGGAATTTTTACCGACAAATTAACCATTATAAGTAGATAGTTTTACCATTAATTATTTTTTGATAGAAAATATCACGTCTTTATCCCTAACGGTAGACAGAGCCCTGGGCCGCAAGACCCATAGGCCACTCTTAGCGTGATTGTGAGCGTTAAAGTTGAAAAAGGGAATCAAATAGTAAAGAGTTGCTAGAAGCATCACCTAATTGATACGAGTATGCTCAGATTAAAGATAGACGAGAATGATTCAGATTGTCGCGCATTCCGTCAATCGGCTTTTACGATCAGCGCGGGAAGAGAAGCAGCTGGTACATTCTAGGTTTTTATCTTTTCTCCAAGACCAGGAGATACTTCATCATCATCATCATCATATTAGCCACAGGAAGTCCACTGCTGGACTTAGGCCCCCATTCCAAAACGACCGACTGGAAGCGGCCTGCATCCAGCGTTTTCCTGCAACCTTGCTAAGGTCGTCCGACCACCACGTGGCCGCCATTTAAAAATCCTATGGAAGCACTTTATTTTAATTAGCCATTTATGTCCCATTGCTGGGCAAAGGCTTCCCCTTTCCTTCCATGATTCCCTTTCCCTGGTCTTCACTTCCCATTCTTTATCAAATCGAAGTATGGAAGTACTTACATTATAATAAATAGAATGTCCCGGCGTGGCCCCACTGTTGATCATAGCATCGTAGTTCCTGTGGTCTATGAAGAGTAAGCCGCCAGGCTTTAAGCACTGTGCGAAATTCCTCAAACACATCCTCTGCGTGCGTTGATCCTCATACTCATCTAGCAGATGAGCAAAGGAGTTCCCCAGGCAGATTACGGCGTCGAAGGTGACGCCTGGCAGGAATGAGTTGATGTCTTTCGGCAGAGTCTCCCAGTTGGCTTCTTCGATTACTGTGGATATTAAAATAAGTATGTTTAGTTATCTGGCAGTACAGAAAGGGTCGTGCTCCTGCAGTGGAGACTAGAAAGACCTGATTATGATGATATTTCATTCTACGATTTTTACGCCTCTTTTATTGATGGGGCGTGAAAACTAATAAAAAGACCTAATGATTTAGGTATTTTCATTAGTCTTTACTGTAGAAGCAGGAGTTGCACGTTGCACGACTCAGTCTGTATTGCAAGAGCTATGCTTGGTCAGAGTAATTAGAGGACTTGGCTTACACTCACCACGCCGGCCAGACGGGTTGGAAATTGGACAGGTCTCTAAATCTATCTAGTGCCAAACTTGCTTCGTACCCGTCCGGTAGTAAAGCATTTTGGTCTCTGGCTAAGTGCGTTGAAGCTAACTTTTGCCGCTCCTCACTTCCTCCTTTGCAGAAACCTGACGGTACACTGGCACACACGGCTTTAGAAAAAGCTAATTTACTAGCTTCACTGTTTGCCGAAAACTCACGTCTAGATGCTAGCAATCAAACACCGCCCCAGTTACCTCCTTGTGGATGTAAAATGCCTGAAGTCCGCATTCATCAAAAGGAGGTTCTCAAGACTCTACGCAACTTAGATGTGAATAAGGCCAGTGGTCCCGACGGTATTCCTGCTATTGTCTTAAGGAATTGCGCACCCGAGTTGTCTCCTGTTCTGACGCGCCTGTTTCGTCTATCTCTTCGGTCCGGAATCGTCCCAAAAATGTGGAAGCTCGCCAATGTTCAACCCGTACCTAAGAAGGGTAGACGTGCCGACCCTTCAAACTATCGCCCAATTGCAATCACCTCCATTCTGTGTAAGGTAATGGAGCGTGTTATTAACAAGCGCTTACTTGCGTACCTTGAGGACAATGATCTCCTCAGTGACCGGCAATACGGATTTCGCCAGAACCGATCTACTGGGGATCCTCTTGTGTACGCTACACATCTTTGGGGTGAAGCCCTTGAAAAATACGGTGAGGCACTTGCTGTCTCACTTGACATTTCAAAGGCATTTGACAGGGTATGGCATGACGCTCTTATAGCGAAGCTTTCCGCTTACGGTATCCCTCGCACTCTTTGTGCTTGGATTTCCGATTTCCTGAGGGAACGGTTTATTCGAGTAACTCTTGACGGCTGCTCGTCTGACCTATTGGCAATTAATGCTGGAGTACCTCAGGGATCTGTTCTTTCCGCAACGCTATTTCTGCTTCACATTAACGATCTGCTAAAGCCCGGTATTTTTGGGTATGCAGACGATAGCACCGTTACGGAAAGATATTTTTCTAGTGCAAGGGCAAAAAAACCGGAAATAGACGAACTAAGAGAGGCAATGGTGCTCCATACCAATCTTACTCTGCAAGCTGTCTCCGATTGGGGTGATGCCAACCTTGTGAGATTCAATGCCTCTAAGACACAGGCGTGTCTCTTCTCTGCTAAAAAGAGCCCTTTCAACTTGGCTCCCACTTTCCGGGGTGTGCCTGTTCCTATCACCCGTCATCTCGAACTTCTCGGTATCGATCTCTCATCAAATCTTAACTTCGGTAGCTATATTGAGTCCAGGGCTAAGACGGCTTCTAAAAAACTGGGCATCCTCTCCAAGGTCCAACGATATTTTACCCCTGACCAACTGTTGAGCCTTTACACAGCTCAAGTCCGCTCATGTATGGAGTATTGCTCCCACCTATGGGATGGATCTGCCCGCTATCAGCTCGAAGCCCTGGAAGCTATCGACAGACGTGCCAGAAGACTCGTTGGTGATGAGTTGCTTACGGCAGGACGGCTCCACAGCCTCGAACATCGCCGACTGGTAGCAAGTCTGTGTGTCTTCTACAGGTTGCACTTCGGGGAGTGTGCGCAGGAATTACATAATTTAATTCCCCCTGCACCATTCCACCATCGGACAACACGACGTGGACAGGGATTCCACCCATTTGTGGTCGATATTCCTCCTCATCGTACCTCTCGATTCGCCTCCTCCTTCATTGTGCGAACCGCTAAGGTGTAGAATTCCCTCCCTGCGTCGATGTTTCCCCATACATATAATTTAGGGATTTTCAAGGCAAGAGTGAACAGGCATTTTTTGAGTTTGCGTGATACACCTTAGACCTCATCTTAGCTTCCCATCAGGCTAGATAGAGATCAAACGCACTCAAATTTCTAATAAAAAAAAAATAAAAAAAAATCTCTATCATATTTAGGGTTCCGTACAAAAAATGAAAAAAGGGAACCGTTAAAGGATCACTCGTGCTTCTGTCTGTCCATCCGTTTTTGATGACTTCTGAGTTTTCCTCTTTACTAAAAGTAGAATTATGACGAAAAGTACTTACTCCACTGGTCATACTTGGGGTCTTTCCTCCGCTCCCAGCGCGCCTTGAGCGCGTGCTTCAGCATCTTGTCTGACGCATCCACCGACACCATCTGGAAGCCTTCCTCCACCAGCATCATGGAGTCTATTCTGAGAAACAGATAAGATTTAACAAAATGCGTTGGCAAGCATTTCTATATGGAATTAATTCCGAAGGAGATATTGCTATGAAATCGTAACCAACTTTTTTTAAAATAAATATTAGCCAGGTTGCCGCTATTCCTAGGTTTCTCCTTTCATCTGTCAACTGCGCATGCATTTTCGTTTTTTATTAATGTTGTATTTTTCCTCGCAAACGTTTTGGAAAACGTTATATGGAACTCTTATCACAGAATACATTACATTTCAGCTTAATAGTCTCACGCACCGGCTTTGCCAGCTTGTATGTCAAACCCGCTTCAATTGTAATGAACAACTTTCCACCCTTGTATCATTAATAAACTACTATTAAACACGCCTCACAGTGTTTGGACATGCGTTAGTTTTTATGCTAAACATAGAGTAAGGTCAAGTTCATCGTGACGGCACTAATAGAGAGTATGCATGCATTTTTTTATATTTTTAATCGATAGTCCTCGTGGAGAAATAGCCGCAAATAATAAATCAGTGCCGGAAAACATGTATATTAGGTGTAGAAAATAAATATAAAAAATAGCAAGTAGATTATAACGACTAAAACACGCCATTTTAAAATATGACGTCAAAGTCTGCAATATCCGCTCCTGATTCGCTCTGTATCCGCTGACATCCCGTTAGAAAAAAAAAACTTTTCTTTTTTGGGTACTTTCGATATTATCAGCCAGTGATATTTGTTAAACCTCTATATAAAAGTACATACATTTCGAATGTCATCGATAGTCAAACTACATGGACGGACAGTCCTACCGAACGTACCCGAACTTGTCATTTCCCTTTTGTGAACTTTGTCGTCATTGCCCTTTTGTTTGTCAAAAGTTCCCGCGCAATATTTGCACATTTTCAATAATTTATTTCCAAACCAAATAAGAGTCAGTAAGAAAAATTATTAACTAGGCGTGGTAACGTACTAATAGAAATTGTAAAATAAACATATGAGCCGGATTGGTAATACATGCATATTCCTTATTGTAAGATAGTACTTCACATAGTACCTACTTTAACATAGGTATCATAAGATGACATGATCAAATCATATTGTAAGATAACGCACTTTACGCACGGTCAAGAAGAAAAATAATTATAATCATGAACTACTTAGTCATGATGATGTATAATTGATTGATTTATTGTACCTATTTCGTTATATTGTGAAACATCAAGTCGGAAAAAATGAAAGTATTGATCAGTTGAGAAAACCATGCCTAAAATCTAATGCCAATAGAACCGAAGTCACGCGTGACCCAAGCTGGACTTTATCTGGCTCAAAAGATTAGCATTGTTTTACAAAGTGGCTAAGCTCCAGCCTTCTGGGCACGTTACCACGGGGCAGCGATTTGCCAGGGCTTTTTATTTATAAGTACGTAGGTTATGTCATCATTAAGTTTAGTTTTCTTGTGTTTTTTAATTAATTTGTTAATTATTATCTTCCTATGCCATACTCGAAAAATAAACATGACATGATGAAATAAACTGATGCAACTCAAGTCGAGAGAACAAATGAAAGTTGGTTAACGTGAAAATAATTCATATAAAAAAAACTTATGGCAATAATTCCAATGCATATATTTTTTTATTGAAGTTATAATATGTTTAGCTGGACTGAACCAGCCAGCTTCTTGTGAGAGTGAAGACTCTGGGCTTTGGTCAAACCCTGGGTATTCGTTGACTCCAGACTCACCCAGTCCCGCAGGCGATGTCCAACACCCGCTTGCAACCATGCTTCTTCAGCAAGCCAATCAGGAAGTCTTTGTAATTCTGCGTTCTCTGGTTACTGTCTCCGATGAACTTGTTCCAGGCTCTAGCGGCTTTACCGTCCGCGTACTGGTCTTTTACTCCCTCTGAGGGGATACCCTCAGACCGGGAGTGGAAAACTTTGTCAGCCGACATTATTTACTGAAAATAGATAATTAAATTTTTCTACAAAAAAACAACCGACTTAATTTTCTTTGAGTAGTTTCTTCCATATCTCCAAAGTTCCTCATTACAATTCAATTCAATTCAAAATATCTTTATTATCATAAGATATTTATTATATCTCTTAATAATAGTAATTTGTTTTGTTTTGCACAAATGTTGACGTCAAATCGTTACTATATACCTACGCAAGACTATATATATATAGTTACATCTTCACCAAATTAATATGGGACCAATTTGATAGTATAGGCAAAGAGTATAGGCTTTCAAATAAGAAAATAATCATTAAAATCGGTCTACAATTGGCGGAGATATCGCGTTACAATCATAAATAAAACATACAATCGAATCAAAAGGTCGAACATTCCATTCCACGGTCTCAGAGCAAAGACAAAATATAGACCGTCTTATTTTTACTCGCGGACTAACTTTAGTTCTTGGTATAAACCAATATCCATATCCATGCATGAAAAGAGTGATAAGTGTAGGTAGATGAAGCGAGAGAAGTCTGTCAGGTATGTAGCAAGTGGAGATTCTAGTATCTGCCTTCCCCTGTGGGAAACAGGCGTGATAGGCTTCGAGTGATAGGTATCTAATACCTATGTATATATCCGCCCAAACAAGAATTTCTCCCGCAATATGTTAGGTACTATTTTGTCATATTCATAAATTCATATGTCAATTTAATTTAGGCGAATTTTAAAATATGGCAGTTAAGAATGACAGTTGACAACTTACCTGTCATGTAACTGTGATAGTTGTTAAAATATGGCAGTTAAATTGTCAATTAGTGATATATGCAAAGAGCAATAATGTACCTTATGCACCTTCGTTATATGACTTTTTTTATCACACGTCAGACGGTCAAGGCAAAAGAAATTGCAACGACAGCTTTATGGGATTTAATTTTACGTGATTTAAAATGAATTATTTGGGCCTTGCTGCCCTAGGTTCTGTCTGCCCCGTTAGGCTTATGCCGTCACGTCTTTATAGACGTGATAGTGTATCTGTATCTAATAAACGGGCAAGTGCGAGTCGGACTTGTGCATGAAGGGTTCCGTCCGTACAATGTTTTTAAACGCTAAAAAACACGTTTTTTGTATGACGACCCCTTTAATTTTTAACTTTTTTTATTTTCAGTATTTGTTCTTATAGCGGCCATAGTAATACATAATTTGTGAAAATTTCAAGTGTCTAGCTATTACGGTTCAAGAGATAGAGCCCTGTAACAGACGGACAGACAGCGGAGTCTCAGTAATAGGGTCCCGTTTGCACCCTTCGGGTACGGACCCTAAAAATGAATTGTTTTTACATTGAATTCGCTAAACTTGTACGTTGTACATACCTACTTTGTGACTAAACGAAAATATCAGATATTTTTATGGTAGAGGAATATTATTTCTAGCATACATAAAAAAAAATATTAAGTACATTCGAATTGAGAAGCTCTTCCTTTTTGGAAGTCGCTTAAAGCGCAATAAAAATCAAAAATTTTTGCGTTTATAATAAGTAGGATTCTTACTTACATGAATTATTTAGATTTCTTATAGAATTAAATTAGTCTAGTTCACAGCACAGCTAATTACAGCTCAGTCCTTGTAATTTCGTAAACTAAATTAATTAATTAATTAATTCACCACGCGATCTGTTTGTAGACAGATGACGGACCACCTTCGCCGACTGCGGGATTCTGCGAGATTGTATCAATATAACGGAGATAAAGCCGCCGGTTCGCCAACGATACGGTACCTACGAGTATTGATTAACATGTATAAATATATACTCGTAATTTCACGACCTTCGTGGCGTTCTGATAACCACACTAGTCAGCCACTCGTAGGTTCGCGGTTCGATCCCCGGCCTAGGCAAGTTGGAAAATGGTTATTTTCAAATTAATGGTCTTGGGAGATTATCTAAATACTTATCTATTTATTATAAAATATAATTGTTGAGTTAGTATTCCATAATACAAGTTTAAAACTTACTTTGGGGCTAGCTCAGTGTAATTTGTCCTTATCTAAGTATTTATTTATAAAAACAAAAAGTGACATGTACTCGTACCTACATGGGCTCCCCAGCCCTGAACCGACAGCCAGATCCGTCACCGCGTTTCACTGATAGCAGTGGTGGCCAAACAGTGGTCCGCAAGAGCGTTCTGCGCTGGACAAAATGTAGAGACTTTGAAGAAAAGGTCAATAGGTAAGTAATAACTGTAAAACTTATACTCGATTCTGCGATATCACATTAATAGGTATAACTGGAGATAAAACCGCTGGTTTGCCAAGGATACGGTAAGTGATGCGAATGTGACGTTCCACGGGTAAAGCTACCTTATAGACGCTGGCACTTAAGACATTGTGTTTATTTAAGCTAAGTTCGTTGTACGAATTATTTTTCTAAATGTCTTAAGCGCCAGCGTCCGCAAGGTACCTCTACCCGTGAAACATCACAAATGATTATTATATATCTCGCGGTAAGTTCAGACACACCGCCAAGTATGCGCCCACTAGCCAAGCCGCTATATTACTCAACGTTGTGAGAACTTACACGGAGTATTTTTAAAGATTTAAACATTTCGGCATATAATTTTTAGGTATGTGCACGTTTTAACATGACAGTTGTCCGATAGTGTCATGGTATTTCAATGTCAAACAAAATTAAACTATACCATCATATTGTAGCGCTCAATGTAGCTTGACACTGCTACGCGGGCACGTAGGTACGTATAAAATAAGAATTATATTTCCTAAATGCATGTGGTTCCCACCTCTGGAAGTCTTTGAAGGTTGTAAAAGATGTCAAAAATTTATTTAAATTAAAAAAGCAAGAACTGACATAAACTACAACAATGGCCGTTGTTTGATAAAAGATTGGGAACCACAGGTATCCTCCGATAAATATTCTGTTCTCCAAAAAATAACTGGGGATTCACCGATACTTACCTAGTTTTCTACATTATGAAACAGGGAATCCCCATTGAACGTGAAAAATCATTTAGATTTAATTCTCATCATCATCAGTAGGCGCAGTAGGCTAAGTAAGAGGTAACCAACTCAGTAGGTAGACGTTAAAAAAGTTGAAAATTGAGCATTGAACCAACTTAGTAGGTAGACGTAAAAAAGTTGAAAATTGAGCATTGAACCAACTCAGTAGTTAGATGTTAAACGCTGAAAATAGAGCATTTAACCCATTCAGTAGGTAGACATTAAAAGCTGAAAATAGAGCATTTAACCAACTCAGTAGGTACCTAGACGTTAAAAGCTGAAAAATTTACAAGTGTTTTTTAACGACCCACTGCTGGACAAATATCTTTCCCATTTCTTTCCATATGGCTCTTTCCATTACCTTTGTCAAGGGATACATTTAGAAAATAATTAATAGAACCAGTGAAGTGAGAAAGAAGGAAAACAGGTCCCATACATCTCTCCCGGGAAGTATTAAAAAAAAAATTAATGACTTCATATATGAGGTTTCCTTGAAAGTACCTACAGTTATTTCATCAGCCTGCGTGTTTTCAAACATTAGCACAGATCATTGCCTGTTCAACTCAACAGTAACTTCAGTATAAACAAATTACACACCGTACCTACAGTAGAGCAACATTTAATTTTGAATCTTAAAGCTGAAATATATGGACTAAATTGCATTGTCGCTGCTATTTGCACGAAGCACGTGTATGAACCATTTCTGTTTTTTTTATTTAAGGTGAATATAGAAGCAAATGGCCTTGAAGTGGCGCCCTCATTTGAAATAAATTGTTAACTCGTAAATATGGAGATATTCTCCATATTGCTAATCGTCAGGCACTAAACCACCTCTAAGTCGCCTCTTACGACATCCACATGAAGAGATGGAGTGGTCGGAACCACACGGGATTGTATTAGTTATAAAATATAGTAGGTATATGTGTGAATGACTACAACGATCAAATACCGGCCAGACAACTCTAGTCTTAATGCTCAAAAGACATAAGGCCTAGTTTCTCTTGCAACATTTTGAATTACTTATTTTGATTGACCTGGCAGATAGAAAGTCCCATCAAAATGACCTGTCTTTTTGAGAATCTTACTTTTTAGTTATAAGTAATACCCTACGAATAATAAACCCTAGAAGGGTAAATAATCCCGAAAAATCATTCCACGCGATATGTACGCGGCGGGCGGGGCTTAAAATATGAACCGCGCGGCGCGACAGTTTGCCATGATCCTCGAGTCGTGCGGTTGCGTCGCAAAAAGTTTCCTTTGGGAATATTGCTGTGTTTTTGCCATAATCGATTCATTAAAAATGCCGTCATGTGCCGTGAAGTGGTGTAGAAGCCATACATACATGAAAAACACAGGACTCGCCTTTCATATGTAAGTAGATAAACATTTTAATAATCGGCCCCTGAGCCGGCTAACCGGCTGCTTTACCGACGGGACGATGACAAGTGCGTGACCTTGTCGCGACCAATGCATGCATGCATCTTTGTCTATGTGTACGTTTGAGTGTTTCGTTGTAATTACTGTTAGTTTGTTTGCGTAAATGGAATCAGAATCGAAGCGGTGAATGTAGGAGCGTTAGATTTCTAGAGATTATATTTCGATGGTAATATCCTATTAAAATTTCAAGTTGCCTCAAATACATTTTTTATATCTAAAAAAAATAATTTTGCACGCGCCTGTCAATATCAAAGCCCCGACCAACTCATCTGGCTTATTGATTTTTTTATTCTTTATACATTAAACTACAACATATAAAAATGCATATTGCCTCAAATACCTTTTTTGAAAGAAAAAAAAAACTTAAAAATTTATAGGTTGCTTTAGCCCCGCTACTCACCAGCCAGGTCTGCAGTTCCGTGTTGGAGTATAATAGGAGATGTATGTAACAAGTTTTCAATTTGCCTCAAATACCTACCCAAAAATTCGTGCCAGCTCTTAATCTATTTACTACGGTTCAAAAACGAAATATGATCATATCTATCTGAACATTTTCTACTTATTTAATTTGTGAGTCAATTGTTAGGCCTCCATATTTTGGCATAGGTACCTAAGTAGTGCGATTGATAACATAACAAGTTATGCAAAATAAGACTTTATATTTTAATTTAAATAGTATAATAAAAAACACGTTCTACTAAACTTGTAACTATAGGTACGTACATACTTATCTACCTTTACATAACTTAGTAAATAAGAAATTAAATCTAAGTTATAGTATACTCGTACAAGGTCTAAAAAAATATACTAAAACTATTTAAGAAAGAATTCAGTCCATGACACTGAACAACTTTTCCCAAGGCACATAATTATATCGAAATATGAAGAATAATTTCTCTATCAGCCAACGAGATCTATGTACTTACGTACTAGAGAAGACGCCACATACAACAGTAGTGTTCTATTCATCATAGGCTATCACTGTTCACCTCACATTAGTCACTCGCTAGCAATACGCGCATAATACACTCCACGATTCATTAAAGAAAACACTGTCAACTTAGTCAAAAATGCCTTGGTGTGTGTTGAGATACTGCACTAGTAATTCAAAGAATAAAGCAAAATATAAAGGAATAACTTTCCATCGGTAAGTAACTAGATTTCATTGATTGAAAATTAAATACGGACTGCCAAATTTCGGCTGCCATAATGTATGAAGTGAGTGAATGGTCTGTCAACCGATTGAATAATTCGTCATAGACTAACAAAACAGAAGTGAAATGTAGACATCATAAATATGCCTACATTTCACTTTCTTCATGGATGCATCGAAAAACTATTTGTTTGCTACTCAGTTATTAATGTTTGTAAAACGTTTAAAAATGTTTATATTTATAATTTTTATCTACATATGCTATAAATGCTTTACAAAAGTTTCCTAAAATCCTATAAATCCTTTATAAAATTAAGTCACATCTCGTAACGTCTCACTAGAACCTCCGAGGGCTCAAAAGTTTTATATGTGGGGGCTGTACCCCCATTCTGTTACAAAAACCCACAAAATTTCTGAGCCCTTTGAGGTGCCCCGCGCAACTTGAAACTACTATCAGATTTTGGATCCAAGATGGCTGCTTACACATTTTTGATGTTTTATTATGTTTGTCCCTATAATTCTGTTTCCTCGTAACTACTACACGGCTAAATAGATTTTGATAAATTATATGTGGTTAGATTCATCTTAATCACTTGAGTGTCATAGCACAGAATAAATACCAGTAGTCATAGGCTATATTAAAATTTTTGGAAAGCATAATGGCGGATTTTTGGCGCCCAATTGCGCAGCATACGTGTATGATTATATAATACATTAAATACATAGATAGCTAACAAAGAAAAAAACCTAATAGGTATACAAGTACAAGAAATCACTTTCTTCTAGTGCAAAACATTATGTAAAGAATTTAAGTAAGAATAATAAAAGGTTACCAATGAAACATATATGTGCAGTTTAACTTTTACCTTTATAAATATGATAAGAAAAAAAAAACAAAGAAAAAACACATTAAGAATGCAGCCGCCTCCCCTTCCGTGAAGATCGTAAAAGCTAGTCGTGGGTCTACAATCTAAAAATCTATATAACCATACAACCATCCATACATCCAGCCATACTTACCAACATTCGCGTTTGTTAAAATATATGTAGGATTTAATTTGAACCACGTACTCGTAGGTAGGTAAAAATATATTGACCTTTCTGTACTTTTCTCGTGTTTAGTCTATGAGAATGAAGAATGAATGAATAATCGAATCTGGGACATGGCCGTATAGGAAGACGCCGAGTCTATATATTCATGTCGATGCTATCAGCTGACTCGAGTTTGTATGAAAAGTAAAAAAAAAATATAATTGTATTTTGATATGACGTGTTCCTTGGGGAAAGTTGTTCAGTATCAGGGACTGAATTCTACCTTAAAATAGTTTCAGTATGTTAGACGTTATAATACCGCCTGAAAACATTACTTAGGTACACTCCTTTTTTTAAACAGTTGTGTATTGCTTTTCCATACCAAATGTATGTGTGTTTTGGTTTTTTGACTGTTATTTTAATTTCATTATACTTTAGTGATCTAGTATAGCCCGTGGTTTGATTTATTACGGGTATGTCCCTTCCACGTTGTATACAAAGAGTTAATGAAATAACGCAAATCCTCTCAGGTTGTAACTCAGTCCAAGAAACTGAACAACTTTTGTTCAACAACATTCCTAAAATGCCAAAAATAAAATTCGGATCTTCATACAAATGAATCAGCTGATCAGTTTGTATGAAAATTTAAATATTTTTTTGAGTTTCTTGAAAGTTGTACTAGAACAAAAGTTGTTCAGTTTCATGGGCTGAGGTACCATCTGAGAGGTTTTGCGTTATTTTATTAACACGATTTTTTGTAGGTACAGTTTGAAAACATAAATAACCTTATCGCTTTGTTCATAATTCGATAATGTAAGGTCGGCTGTACATGCAACAGATCAACTCATTACAATTATTGAAATGTGGGTAACGGGTCAGTAGGCGTAATGGCCGATTGCCTGAAATGTCCATTGCGCGCTTGTCACTGTCACCGAAATATATACATATAATCGGAAGTATGACACTAGCAATGTATTCAGAATAATCATTAGAACCGTTGGCGTGTGGAGTAAACTCGGCGCAGAGTAACGAAGCTATACCGCAGATAACAAAATTAATGTAAACATTGAACCGGCAGTGACTGGTATTTTTTTTTTATAACAAGTTGATACAGATGACTTCTTGATACTGATATTATGTACGTGCCAATTTTATCGGTTAAACGGTGTTTTTTTTATCGTAAGTATATTGCTCTACTTCTTTTTTTAAATGCTTATTGCTTTATTCTATGATATGTGACAACAATTCTTTTACTCTCCCTGGTCTGAGGACTCTCTAGTCTTGATCTTCAGTTCTTAAGAGTCCCCTTACCCTAGACTATTCTATACAAACGTAGGAAACAAAAACTATTGAAAGAGAATACGTTGTAATTCTATACATATTGTATCGTTGTATAGAAATATAACGTATTCTCTTTCAAGTTCATATTTTGACTGTGAAAAATTCGTAGTTATATGCCTAGATATATGGAATTTCTTTGAAATAAAAAAAAATGCTGATATCTGGGAAGGTTCACACTTATTGTTTTGAACCTCTCGTTGAACCAAAAATATTCAGCTGACAGGACAATTTGTAACCACTGTACAAAGATGTTCAGCTGACAGGACCATTTGTAACCACTGTACAAAGATATTCAGCTGACAGGACCATTTGTAACCACTGTACAAAGATGTTCAGCTGACAGGACCATTTGTAACCACTGTACAAAGATGTTCAGCTGACAGGACCATTTGTAACTACTGTACAAAGATTTTCAACTGACAGGACAATTTGTAACTACTGTACAAAGATGTTCAACGGACAGGACAATTTGTAACTACTGTACAAAGATGTTCAGCTGGCAGGACAATTTGTAACACTGTACCAAGATGTTCAGCTGGCAGGACAATTTGTACTTACTGTACAAAGATGTTCAGCTGGCAGGACAATTTGTAACTACTGTACAAAGATGTTCAACTGACAGGACAATTTGTAACTACTGTACAAAGATGTTCAGCTGGCAGGACAATTTGTAACACTGTACCAAGATGTTCAGCTGGCAGGACAATTTGTAACTACTGTGCAAAGATGTTCAGCTGGAAGGACAATTTGTAACTACTGTACAAAGATGTTCAGCTGGCAGGATAATTTGTAACACTGTACAAAGATGTTCCGCTGATAGGACGATTTGTATTTTTCCGAGATCCCAGCATTAGCCCATGAGAAATGTGTTTACGTTGACGAGCTGAGTAGCATCCTCAAGTCGTTCAACCATTCCGTTTTTTTTTTTAATGAACCCCCTGACTTGATCAGGGACTATGTTGGCTTTTTTTAATGTTGTGTACCATATAATTATAATGAATTTAAATAAATAATAGATAAAATATATACAGGGAGCATTTGAAATCATTGGCATTAATTTAACTTGTTAACATACGCACTTAAAGGATATTTGTTATGGTAACAATACTGTAGTGCAGTAATTAAAAAGCATCGAAAAGTAAGAAAAATCAACTAAGTATCAAAACATCGCGCGTCGCGCTTGCGAGGGCTATGACCCCGGCGCTGGTAAGTACACTCACCAGCTGTGGCGCGGGCGGCCGGCATACAAAAACTGACTTTAAGTTGCGTGGATAAGTCGAGTGGGGAAAGGCGATGTCACGCGACCGATTGAGGGAACGAATGTTATGTACTACGGAATCTATGACGACGCAATGAAATTAATACTATTATAATTAATTTACTTTTCATGAGTTTTATGACGATAAGTTTTTTATTTATAATTGCAGTAATGGTGTCTATCAAGGAGTCTAACGCATGTTTAGAGGTTTTCTTTGATATGAAAATGACGACTTCTGATTGACGTTTTCACTCACAGGCTCACAATACTTTGTATCATAGGTATAGTGGATATACCCTGTATAATATATGTGCTATAATATATATTTTACAAATTTTAAAACCAAAACTTTTCGGAGTGTGCATCTCGGAATCCAATGTCAGCATTGGATTCCGCCGTGCACTTCCTGATCAGCCCTAATTTGACCAACTCCCATTCTCCTACAACCATTCCGTTTAAGTCGAGTGGACTTGCCTGTTGTGGAAAAAAACATGTTGCGGAAAAAATCGGAACTAAATTTAACAAGGCTAGGCCTTTATGTGCCCATAACACAGGTTAAAACACGACGGGTGGCGCCATCATTCAGGTCTGTTGTTGACCCAGACCAAGGCGGGGAACCCACTGCACCGCGCACTGTCGCTGAGCGCGAATCAACACACTGCCGCTCCCGCGCGTTGACGCGTTTTCAGTGTGTTGGACTAGGCGTGTTTTCTATACAAACTAATATACGTGCATACAATGTTAAAATCTGACGCAGTGGGATCACCGCCTAAAGATGCAGTAAAAACGTCAAAATTGGTATAAGTATGATATTTATTATCATAGAAAAATATACATAATCAACTCTCTACGAGTTTTGGCATAATGCGGAGTTTTACGGTACGAGTGCCAACAGATGGCGTTGTAACAAAAGTGTCACTTACATTCACTTATATTCCCTGCATAGAATCTCTCTTAACTACATGATTATAAGCAACTTAAAACGGAACGGTGTCCTTTTTAGTTTGGAATAACTTTTTATTTCTTTATAGGTGAAAATTGACACTTGCGTTTTAAACAGCGCCATCTGTGGATGCATGCGGAACTACCATGAAAACCTCTCATTACATTGTCACATTAACAGTCAAGAACAAAGTTAAAGTAGGTTAAACTTATTTGATTACATTAGATGTTAAGGCCCTACCGAGTCCACAGGAGGGCCTAAACATTTCACTAGCGGACACTTCTTATGTCAAATCCTGTTTACAAAACTAATTCATTTTATCAGTTTGTTTAATAAAATGCACAAATAAAAATAATATACAAAGTGGAAGGGACATACCCGTAATAAATCAAACCACGGGCTATGCTAAATGACTAAAGTATAATGAAATTAAAATAACAGCCAAAAAACAAAAAAAAAATCGACATTCCCATACATATCGCCCAGACGGCCGCACACTTTTGTATGGAAATGCGGATTTTTTTTTTTTTTTGGCTGTTATTTTAATTTTATTATACTATAATGGTTTAGTATAGACCGTGGTTTGATTTATTACGGGTATGTCCCTTCCACGATGTATAGAAGATAACAACGGTCATTCATTCATTGCACATTTAACGCAATTGTTTTTTTAATTAAGATATTTATCACAAAAAGCAGTGTTTTGTAATTGCGATTTGATAACATTGTCAGAACTTTTACAGATATGTAAGTTTTTTGATTCCTTTGATTTCCTACTTGATTAGTCACAGAAATGGCGTACATCTTGAATTCATGAAACCTATAACATAATACATAATTTGAATACATACGACGTGGAAGGGACATACCCGTAATAAATCGAACCACGGTCTATACTAGATCATTATAGTATAATAAAATTAAAATAACAGCCGAAAAACAAAAATCAATTTTGGCATTTCCATACAAAAGTGTGCAGCCGCCCGGGCGATGGGATGGGAATGTCGAATTTGGTTTTTAGGGTTCCGTACCCAAAGGGTGCAAACGGGACCCTATTACTGAGACTCCGCTGTCTGTCCGTCTGTCACAGGGCTCTATCTCTTGAACCGTAATAGTTAGACACTTGAAATTTTCACCGATTATGTATTAGTATGGCGGATATAACAAATACTAAAAATCAAAAATAGTTAAAAATGAAAGGGGGTCGTAATACAAGAAACGTGTTTTTTTCAGCGTTTTTAACTTGATCTTCATAATGGCATTAACTAGATACTTGAATTTTTCACCAATTATGTATTACTATGACCACAATAACAAATAGGTACTAAAAATAAAATAAAGTTAAAAAATGGTTGCCTGTAAAGTCGGTTTTACGGGCGAAGATTTTACGTGACAACGGCGGCAGACCGATCATAGTTGAGTGGGAGAGAGACGCAAGGCATTCGGCGGGCCTCTCTCTCGTTCGGTGACTCATCGTAACGTTACCGAGCGTTACACTTTTTCATAAGTGACTCCCAGCCGCAACCTAATTTAAGACGTTGTCACGTCAAAATTAAAGGGGGTCGTCATACAAGAAACGTGTTTCTTCAGCGTTTTAAAACATTGTACGGTGGTACGGAACCCTTCAAGTACGAGTCCGAATCGCACTTGCCCGTTTATTTGACTGTTATTTTGATTTCATTATACTTTAGTGATCTAGTTTAGCCCGTGGTTCGATTTATTAAGGGTATGTCACTTCCACTTTGTATATTTCTTTACTATTTTAATAAAACTAACGTGAGATAAATCCATAATTGATTAATTTAAAACAGTTGACCCACGTGATATAGTCGGACAAGGCAAACCAGGTTGTGACCAGGACAGTCTTGAGCGGACAGCGATATCGTCGGGTCGCCGCGGACACTCGCCCTGAAGATGATCGTCTAAATCGATCGAAAACTTTTTAAATTAATCAATTTCTTTATTCGTTTAACATGGAATACATAGTTGGCCCGAGCTAACTATTTAAGGCATTGAACGCCATCATTGCAGACAATAGATTTATGATTGTTCGGGGGTCACCGGTGACCCATTGCCAAACTGGTGACACTTAACGTGCCAAGTAACCTTTAATATTAATATCTTCTTTTCCCGTTAGGTTTATAACTAAACGTCACTACATGCCGGCCCCGACGTCGTCCGCGTCTATCCCCAACATAGCCAAGTCATCCATCTCTTCCTTTTTCTTATCATTAGCCGTCACCTCGGCCGTTTTTTCCGGAGCTTTCGTCGCCGGAACTTTCTTCTGAACAGCAGGCTTCTGATGATTCTGCTTGTTATTTCTATTATTCTTCGGTCTAGGCTTCGGGCTTGGAACTAATGGGACGTGGGTGTCGTATAGCTGCTGTCTCGGGGGAAATAAGGGGGGGTTTAGGTCGAATCCGAACATGCCTGGTATCTGGGGTTGCATTAAGGGGAGGGAAGGGAAGGGCGGCATGCCGAGGGGGAAGCCGGGGGGGAGGCTGGGCATGGCGGCCAGGATGTCCTGGCTCACCTTGTTGAGGTCGGGCTTCACGTCGCTGGGGAAGATGATGTCCAGGGCCTCCTGCAGGTCCTTGGGCAGGCTCGGCTGTGGGGCCTGGGAGCTGGAACAAGGTCACATTCGTGATCAATTTCTATCTATATTTTAAGAATAACCACTGTACAACGACGAATAGAAGAGAATTTATAGTCCTCCGACAAGATCATAGGCTCTTGTCGGTGGATTATAAATTCTCTTATATTCGTCTCTCATCCGCCAGCTGTTTTACTTCGCTGTACGACACGACGTTCACCTTCTCCTTTATCTGTTTCATGTAGGTAGCTATGACTTGGTTTTCCTGATCCTCTTTTCCCTTCTATTTTGCCTTCAATAATAGTCTTCACGAGTATAAAGTTGTCGTGTCGTAGCAAATGATGAATTAACATGAATATATCTGCACCACGTGTCGGTTGACTGGTAGATAAAGCCTAAGGCTTTAAGTCCGCCGTTTACAATTTTTTGTAATAAAGTTGAATAAATAAAATATAATAAATTACATTACATGATATTTTGGTATGCTGGTGTACATAACACTTACACGGGCGGCAGCGCGGGCAGCGCGGGCAGCGCGGGCAGCAGCGCGGGCTGCGGGAGGCGGGGCGCGGGCGGCGCGGCGCCCAGCGCGGTGGGCAGCGCCAGCGCGGGCGGCGGCATCTCCACCTGCTGCGTGCGCTCGCGCTGCGCCTTGGCTATCTTGTCTTTGAACTCCGCCACCTGATCATCATCAATTATATACTTATACAAGGTGCTTTTTAATTAAGTACAAATATTTAAAGGGGAAATTCAATTTATAATTTTTGAACAACTTTTCCCCACAAATGTAAATCAAAATAAGAAGACAATATTTAGGTTCTTATATAAAATCGAATTAGTCACGTAATGTAGTTAATATGGGAAGTGATTTTTTTTTCTATTTCGATATACATTTATCAAAAAAAGTTGTTCAAAATGATGGCCTCAACAGCGTGGTTCAGCATAATACTGAACAACTTTCCCCAAGGAACGTGTATCGAAATATTACAAAAATTTTGCTTGTTTTTCATACAAATTTATCAGCTGATCGGTAAACTTGTATGGGAGGTAAAAATTTTTTTTTCATATTTCGATATATGTTCCTTGGGGAAAGTTGTTCGGTATCATGGACTGAATTCACCTTTAAAAAAGTTTCAGTACATTTTATTGGATCCTGTATATTCCTACTCATATACAGGGTTACTATTTAACCACCGGCAAAAAAAAAAACAGGTTCCCATACATATCAGCGCTCAGCCAAATGGATTTTGTATAGGAGGACCTACGAATAATAAATTCTCTAGAAATGTAAGGCTCCTACATTTACCGCTGCGATTCTGATTCCATTTACGCAAACAAACTAACAGTAATAACAACGAAACACTCAAACACACAAATAGACATATGCATGCTATTGTTCGCGAAAAGGTCACGCTTTGTCGTCGGGTGGGGGCGGTCACTGCAACGAGCGGTGAGGTACAACGCGTAGGTCAGGTACATTTTGCATAACACTTTCCACAGATGTCAAGTATGGATTATTAAAATGTTTATGAAAGGTGAATCCTGTGTTTTTCATGTCTGTATGGCTTCTACACTACTTCACGGCACATGACGGCATTTTTAATGAATTAATTATCGCAAAAACACAGCAATATTCTCAAAGGAAACTTTTTGCGACGCAACCGCAAGACTCAAGTTCATATTTTAAGCCCCGCCCGCCGCGGTACGTATGACGTGGAATGATTTTTCGGGATTAGTTACGCTTCTAGGGATAATTATTCGTAGGGGCGGACGAAATTTTTTTTCGTTTATCGATAATTGTTTTTATGGAAAGTGGTTCAGTGTCACGGACTGAACTTGCTCTAAAAATATTGCCGGTGTTGAAAAAGTAACCCTGTATATGAGTAGGAATGTACAGGGTCTAAGCCTAAGCCGTGTGGTTCCCGGCAGAGTAGGATAGGAGCACTCCAAGTCTTCCCGTGGATGTCGTAAAAGGAGACTTAGGAAACACAAGCTAAACAAAGCTTATAAACATCAATGAGACCTCTCCAACCCGTCTGGCCAGCGTGGAGAGTGTAGGCTAAATCCTTTGGCTTTCCTACCTTCTTCTGTATCTCGGCGTCCATCTCCTCTCGCCTCTTTTTAGTGGCTTCCTCATCCTCTTTCTTTTTCTCTTCTTCCTTCTTCTGCTCGTCAGTCTTTGCGTTCTTCACCAAATTCTTATAAACTGGCATTTTACCTGCAACAACATTAAAGACTTACGCAAAACTCGGCGCAGGCGCAGGTGGCGGCGCTAGCATTTACAGTAAACAATCTGCTGTCATTGTACATGTCATATTTCTTCGCAACAAATAATTATTACATCCTGTGCCACCAAAAACAATAAATTTGAAAATGGAAGCAAAGTTCAATATCCAACAAAAGAATTAAAATCTAAATGGCTGCTAAGTTCTGTAGAGAATCTTTAAAAGTTTTAAGAATCTCAACATTTGACCTGGCTAAGAAGGATTGTTTTTCTGTCAATTGCATAAAAAAAGTCTGCATTCCTTAAATTAGTAACATACTCATTATACTCGTAAACTGATTTAAGAGGGCAGATTTTTTTATTTATACAAATCAAATTATCTTAATTAATAATTGTTTAATTAAATTTAATTATAACATCCTAATTTTGTTATTGTGGAAATCCTTGGGAGAGGCCTATGTCCAGCAGTGGACGTTATGCGGTTGAAATGAAAGCATGATAAAGCATGAATAAATGGTGTAAACAAAACGACAACCATACAAATCATTTATTACTCTAATTAAACGCAATAGCAACTTGCATTGTAATTGCGCCATAAGTCACAACACAACAGAAATTAAGACAATACACGGTGTCCAGTGCTGCCGCAATTTGAAATAAATTATTTGTAATGAAACGGAGATATCATTTAAAATTTTGAGCTAGTAAAACCTACATAACCCTTCAAACTATTTTATAAACCACTCGCCTTGTCGCGGGGCGAGAGCGGGCGAACACATACGCATTGACGTGTGCACGGATGTATAGTTTCGTTTGTAGTAGTGTAGGCATAAAGTATACTCCACTTCTATGAAGTGCCATACCTGTGACAACACTTACCAATAAAAGGCATCTTCTTAACCTCTGGTTTCTTAGTGTCCTTGGTGGGGGTCCGCTCGTGTCGCCGCTCGTCGCGGGCGCGGCTGTCCCGCGCGCGGCTCTCGCGCTTGTCCCTGTCGCGGGAGGAGCGCCGGTCGTCTCTCCTCGGGGAGCGAGAGCGCCGCGGCTCCGGCGATCTGTTAATAGCTATACTGTAAAAAAAAACTCCAAATGTCAATAAGCTTGTTCATATGCATATTAAAATATAAACAAGCACATCAATGAATGGTAAATATCAAAAGTGGCGCCCTCATTTGAAGAAAAAAAATGTTTGATATGATGATAACTACCTACAACATAAGTGTAAAAATAGTAGCCATAAAGTTTCAAAACAAATGGTAAACATACAAGTTCCATGTTATGTTATGGTGTGGTTGTTGACTTCACCACAAAAGAATTGAGATCTAAATGGGCGGCAAGCTGTACAAAATGCTAAATTTATTTCTAAGAAACTCAACATTTGACCTGGCTAGGTTTTTACCAGCAAATCTGATACATATTTAGAAGAATAGAAACTCACAATGAAAAAAACAATAACTTGCGTATAACATACGAGGGCTGTTTGATAAGTACCCGTTTTCTAAATATATTAATATCACTGGCCGCAAATAAGTATACCACCTTTTTAAGCCATTTTTCAGAGGCGGGAAAATTAAAAAAAAAATGGCATTCTTTGGTTTTTTTTCTCATTTGACAACGATTCAGTGAAGGCGTGAACTTAAAATTGTTAAAATGGAGAAAGAACAGTATCGGTCTGTAATTAGATTCTTATTTTTGGAAGGAAAAACATGTGATGAAATAAAAGTAAGAATGCAAGCGGTTTACCATGAATGTGCTCATTCTATGACAACCGTCAGATATTGGTATAACGAGTTTAAGCGGGAGAGAACAACCGTCTTTGATGAGGATCGCCCAGGCCGGCCAGTTGAGGTGACTACAGACGATATGGTTAAGAAAATTGAAAATATCGTTTTAGCCGACCGCCGAATTAAACTTCGAGAAATCGTTGATGCTGTAAATGTTTCAATCGAGAGGGTACAACACATATTAGAAGAAAAATTGGGTATGAAGAAAGTATCGGCGAGGTAGGTGCCGCGTTTACTCACGGAGGAGCAAAAACGGAACCGACTGACTACTTCGGAGCAGTGTTTGGCCGTGTTCAAACGTAACCCGAAGGAGTTTTTGCGTCGTTTCGTGACCGTGGACGAAACGTGGGTCCACCACTACACCCCAGAAATGAAAGAGCAGTCGAAGCAGTGGATTTTACCGGGTGAACCTGCTCCAAAGAAAGCAAAAACCGTCCCGTCGGCTGGAAAGGTCATGGCGACCGTTTTTTGGGATTCGCAGGGTATTATACATATTGACTATTTAGAAAAGGGAAAAACAATAACAGGGCAGTACTATGCCAATTTATTGGATGAATTTGACGCCGTGTTGAAGGACGAACGACCCCATTTAAAAAAGAAAAAAATACTGTTTCATCACGACAACGCCCCAGCTCATTCGTCCAGAGTTGTGACGGCTAAATTAGCACAGTTACGCTACGAACTATTGTCTCACCCCCCGTATTCTCCAGATTTGGCCCCATGCGATTTCTTTTTGTTTCCCAACCTAAAAAAATGGCTCGGTGGCAAGCGATTTGGATCAAATGACGAAGTCATGGCCGCCACAGAGGCCTATTTTAATGACTTTCCAAAATCATACTTTTTGGATGGTTTATTGAAACTTGAGTATAGGTGGAACAAATGTATAGAGTTAAAAGGTGACTACGTAGAAAAATAAATGCATATATACAAAAAAAAATGATTTTTTTTTCCATAAACGGGTACTTATCAAACAGCCCTCGTAAATATGATAAGACGACGATTATGCTAAAACTAGCTAAGTAAAATATTGAGATTCTTCTATATTCTTCAAGAATTTCAGGCAGTTCCTTTTTCTTAGAACTTGGCTGGAGACGCTACCGAGTGTCTGGAGAAAGTTTGTATAGATATATATGGATGTTTGTTTCACTTTCACATCAAAACGGCAGACCGGATTACAATGGACTTTTGCATGTAGATAGTTTATTACCTAGATTAACACATAGGATACTTTTTATTCCGGGAAAATGTGAGGTTCCCATGGGGTGAAAATGTAGCGCATAATAACAATACAATACTATCACAATAAGAACGATGTTAAACGGCCAGTTTCTACCAACGCCTTGCCTTTATCATGCCTTTTTATTTTTTATTGAGTGCAACCAAAGGTCCAAGGTAATTTTTTTGTCAAGGAACGAATATTTTTATATCAATGTAATAAGGTTGAGATTCGTGTGTGTTCGCGCGGCCCGATCGGACCGCTTCGGAGATGAGAGGTTTTCCTTCTCTGGAAGCAAGTGATGGTAGTTAAAATGGCCGTACACGAGTACAAACTCAAGGCACAGAATACAGTAAGAGTATACAGAACGGAATCTCCTAAGGTACGCGCAATATGCAACCCCGTTCCCCGTCCCTGCACCTCTCCCCCGTTCTTGTGCGGCCGCGTGTGCCGCGCAAACCGTGCAGTGTGTTCGCCCGGTCTCGCCCTGAGACAAGGCGAGAGCGGGGACGGGGAACGGGAACGCATATTGGCAGGACCTTAAGATATTCTGTTCTGTACACTCTTACTGTCTTCTGTGCTAAGGGGTACAATACGAGTCGCGCCAAGTGAAGATCGATCTCGTAAGTACCTCACAGACGCACAGCCAGGGCCTAACCTAAACCTCTTCACTCCATCACTTCCCTTCCATCACTGCTTCTATCTTGCCATACCAAACATAGATAACAAAGTTGGTTGAAAATGGCCATTTGACATTACGGTGCGCCGTGTTGTCGTGGTCATCATCATCATCATCAGGTCTTTTTAGTCTCCACTGCAAGAGCACGACCCTCCCTGTACTACTAGAGCCATATTTTATGACACAGGCTTTGCCTCCAACAGTCTCCAGTCTCCTTCAATCGGTGTAGGAAATTGTAAACTATAATTCCGTTTTGTTCCTTGTACGATTTTATGGAGAAAATAAATTACTTTTTATCCTATCTTATCTTATCTATATATTAGCCAGAGCAGTCAGAAGATCGGCCTACACTCCACGCTGGCCAGACGCGTTGAAAAAGTCTCACTGATGTTTATAAGCTTTGTTTAGCTTGTTTCTAAGTCGCCTTCTACGACATCCACGGGAAGACTTGGAGTGGTCCTATTCTACTCTGCCGGGAACTACATGGCGATGGTCTTCGTGGTCAAGTAATACATAACTCACCGGAGCTTCCGAGCCGATACTGAGGAATCCCGCTCACTGGAACGTCGCTTTTCTTCCTTTTTTTCCTTCTCACTTTTCATTCTAAAAAAATATGGAGTAGAAATAAAATCTTATGTATTTCGTTTAGGGGTCACATATTACTACTACACAGCGATAGGTCATGCCAAATGTGACACTACGAGTTAAAGAGGTAGAAAAAAAAGCGTTATGGGGGGGGGGGGGGGTTCGAAAGGTTATAATTCCGCGTGACGTAACATATTGTGAACGATCCCAAACAAGTTTATTTGCTAGGCAAATTAAGAAAAACCCCGGACTGTCAAGAACGCCATCTAGTGATGAGTAGCGGAATTACCGACTCGACTTGATATCCGTAGCGCCATCTATTCTTTGCTAGAGCCCTGACTTTTAAGCGTTAACCCCCAATAACTTACGGCTGAACCGATTTTCATCGAACATAGCTAAGAACCACCGCAAAGGAACTTACTTTCACGTAAAAAAAAAACCCCCATTTAGACTTTCTGTATAACCCAAAGGTTGACTGGTAGACAACGCTTTTAGCGTTAAGTTCGCCTATTGTTCTGAACAATTTGTATTTGATGGACAATAAAGATTAAATAAATAAATAAAATAAAAAAACCCCATCGAAATCGGTCAAACCGTTCGAGCGCTACAATGGCACAGACAGATCGACAGACCGTCAAAATTTTTGTCAGGGGTTAAAAAGTATAATTAAATGTCCTCGAAATGGATGTAAGTACCTGTTTTTGATGTTGTCGAGCAGTTTCCGGTCGTTATCGTTCAGTATCTCCAGCTGTATCGCTGACATGAACTCCGATAGTCCTTTCCCTTTGGCCTTCTTAGCTATAATAAAAAAGTTAAATTAAAATTAATTTATTAATAGCATCAAATTACAAGATCGCGTTATTAACACGGTTATTAATAAACATACAAAAAAAAAATACAAATAGAAGTACGGGATATCGGAAATATCATTTTGTACGGAACCATAAAAACAAATCAAGAATCGAAAATGCCAGGGTTTCTACGCGGGTGGTATGTGGGCCTGTTGCAGCAAAAGATCGCTGAATGCTATCCGCGTCCAATACAATGATATTTTTGGAATGTTCCTGAGACTCCCCCGGTTCTGTAGTGCCTCTGAAATGTTTGCGCAGGCTAGAACGGACGGATTTCAAGAGTGAGGTCAATTCAAAAGAGCATTCTTAAAATATAATATGTGGCGGATAGACTGGATTCGCCAATAATGAGACACCTTGTGCAGGGGACCATGCCGGTAGCCTTGTATGGTCAAATTTAAAGGCATGTCCGCCGGGCCCTCTGTACACAGAGGTAGCATGCTGTGTACCTAAATACTGTGTAGCTATAAGTACTAACACTAGTTTTATGTTTGTGTAATACTAACAAATCATGGATCATAGTTATCCGAATAAAAACAGTTGAATTGAATTGAAAATTGATATGGTCAAGATACCTGGCTCGGTCATAGTAGGTGGAGTAAGACATTGTCAGAATAGTGGGTGAATGGAAGGTGACAGAAAGGGTGGCTTTTTTCTTATTATCGTTCTTTTTTAGGATTCCGTACCAGTACCGTACCCGTACCAGACGGTGCCAATGGGACACTATTACTAAGACTCTGCTATCTGTCAGTCCGTTTTACAGGGCATTACGAGTATCTCTTGAACCGTAATAGCTAGACAATTGCAATTTTCATGGAATATGTATTACTGTGGCCGTTATAACAGATACAAAAATAAGAAAAAGTTAAAAATTAAAGAGGGTTGTCATACAAGAAACGGTTTTTTCAATGTTTTAAAACATTGTACAAAGGTCTGGAACCCTTCATGTACGAGTCCGACTCGCACTTGACCGGTTTTTCTTCTCCTACGTCCGTGGCCTGTCCTTAGTTTTTTTATAGAAGCCATCTTAAACTGAAAGACGAATGTCCGAGTATGTTCAAGACAAGGCCTTACCTTTGACTTTCTTCTTCCTATCACTATCCGAACTGCTCGAATCACTCGAAGAACTGCTACTGCTGTCCTTCCTCTTGGCTTTCTTCTTTTTATCCTTCTTCTTCTTCTTGTCCTCGGGCGGCGGGCTGTCCTTGTGTTTGGTGTGGAAGCCATCTTTGTTGAAGGTGATTGTGTGGGACGTGTACTGCTGGGGCTTTTCTTTCTCTTCCCCCTTTTTGGAAGCGCGGGATTTCTCAAAAGCCTTCTGCCTGTCGGACACCCAGTCGGTTTCCCAGTGCGGGTTCTGTTCTACGAAGTTCTAAAATATTTTATATCAATTAAACATATTATTCAAGATAAGTATATTATGCACTAGGTTTTGTTTGATAGTTCTTTTTTAGGGTTCCGTACCCAAACGGGACCCTATTACTGAGACTCCGCTGTCTGTCCGTCTGTCACAGGGCTCTATCTCTTGAACCGTAATAGCTAGACACTTGAAATTTTCACCGATTACAAGATTACCTTCAGGACTAACAATAAAACAAACACTAAATAAATAGGTATTCAAGTATTTATCCATCATAGTTACAACGAACACAAAACACAAAACGAACTGTTGTTTAGCTCTGAGAAGAACTTTTGCGTAGGTTTAGTTTTGAGAACGAAATTTTAAAAAATCGCACGAAAATTATTAGACTTCGTGCACGACCGCTGCGTAGGGCCGACGTCGCGTCTGAGCCGCGCGGGTACCTTACTCATAGTTCTAAACTCCCCTCCCGCACGCGCACCCCCGCCTTCGTGACGCCCACTTCGCAACGGGCCGTGCAGCAGAAATCGTAATATTTTAATTTCGCCATAACTTCAAAACCAAACGTCCAATTTTAATCATTCAAAGACCAAATATTATCTACATAAACTGTACTTAGTGATGAAATAAATTATTTTGATAAGGATTAATCATGAGTAAAATAAACGCGTTTAAATGTAGTCCACAAAATTCAAGATTTCTAAATAAAAAAATGGTTGTTGTGCCTCACTCGACATAGGTATAGTGTGTCTATATAAAATCTACAATTAATTAGAACAGTTTATGGTTCTATCTTTTATATTTAAGGCAGCGTACGCAAAATAAGTAACTTTTCTGGTTGATTTTTTACACCTTGTGTCCGAAAAACCCAAATATCTTACGGAACCCTATATTTTTCTAAAATAAAATTTAGGCTATGTTACTCGTGGATAATGTAGTTTTCGAATGGTGAAAGAATTTTTGAAATCGGTCCAGTACTTTTTGAGCCTATTCATTACAAACAAACATACAAAGTTTTCCTCATTATAATATTAGTGTAGATGGGGCAGACAGAGCATTTTGGGTGTTGCTGCTCTAAGCAGACAGAGCTCGGGGCCGCAATACACAAAGGCCACTTTTAGCATGATGCTGAAAGAGATGGAAAAAGGAATCAAAATGATGATGGGTTGCTAGCCGCATCGCCTATTAAAATAATTCGCATTTTCTCCCATTCCCTCGATAGGCTTTTACGATCTGTGGGAAAAGCTCTGCCATTTGCCTCCAAGAGCCCAAGGTTTTTAAAGTAGTCATATGTTTATTCCAGGACCTTCTTTGACTACTGGTGTTCACACCCCTAAATTGTAAGGACTTACTTGGTAGTTTTTAGAATGCACAATGGACTTCAGATGGGCGGAGGCGCAGTGCAGGTCTCCGATGAACTGGTCGCAGAGTTTGCAGTACCACGCCGTGGACGGGACGAAGAATTGCAGTCCTGTGGACAAGCGGCCAAGTTTTTCTCAAGCTATTCTATGCATATCAATGATAGAAATAAATCCTCAAACTTTGCTGCACATTTTAACCCTTTCACCGCGAGACTTTATATCAGTTGTCGTGCTCCCAGCGCGAGGAATTGTGAATATCCATAGATTTTGGTCGGATAAATCCGACGCTCGCGAAATGGGCACGAAAATGTTTGTCGGATTAATCCGATGTTCGCGTTTAAAGGGTTAAAAACCATTCGCAAATAATACTGGGCTAGCATATGGGAGCAACCAGAAGAGCACCACCGTTCAGCTCAATGGACAGAAATGGAAACTAATAGGTGTAACTCAAACATACTTGACATTACTTTTAACTCCATTCCACCTGATGTTTTTAAAAAGTTCTTAGTCGCGCCCACAACTGGAAAGCCCCAGGATCAGATTTTATACATACCTTTTGGTACAAGAAATTTACTTATGTTCACCCTTACTTACTTAACTATCTAAATGATTTCATCCGTGAACCTAACACTATGCCCCCTTATATTACAATGGGAACTACGGCTATGATACCCAAAGACCAAAACGACCTCCAAAATCCAGGAAAATACAGACCAATTACTTGCTTGCAAACCCTTTACAAAATTCTTACAGCATGCATATTATTATACACACATAGACAATAACCAAATATTAGCCGAACAACAAAAAAGATGCCGAAGGTTGTGTCAAGGTTGTAAAGAGCAATTAGTGATTAACTCAGTCGTATTGAAACAAGTTCAAAAAACAAAAAATGACCTATTTACTATGTACATCGACTACAAGAAAGCATACGATTCAGTCCCTCACTCATGGCTTCTCCAGGTTCTAGATATATACAAAATACACCCTACACTAGTCTCCTTCCTTGAAGTCGTCATGACCACATGGTCAACACAACTCAAACTTCGAACACCTACTGGAACAGTAGAAAACAACCCGATTAGAATCCAACGTGGAATATTTCAAGGAGACGCACTGAGCCCCTTGTGGTTCTGTCTCGCTTTGAACCCTCTCTCAAATGATTCCCGTTAAATTATAAACACAGAGAAGAATCACGATTACCTCAAAAGACCATATTGAGCCATCTACTCTATATGGATGATATAAAATTGTATACTGACAGTGAAAATAACCTAACTCGACTAGCACATCTTGTAGAGCAATTTACACAGGACATCAAAATGAATTTTGGCTTAGACATATGTAAAATTAATTTAACTAAATATGGAACACCTTATCAACATCAATACACATTACAGAATGGAGAGCAGATAGATCCACTAGACGAGCACAGTACATATTAGGTCCTTACATATGAAATTGCCGTTCAGTATCAAAAAAGTGAAACAAGTTTTTTTTAATGAAATTATTATTTAATCAATCAAAGTATGCGCCGTTGTTATCGATACACTTCCGCCATTTTATAGGCAGATCATTGATACCTTTGGAAAAAAATCCTGGGAGCGAGTCTATGAACTGTTTGAAGGCGGTTTTGACTGCCTCATCGGTTTTGAAATTTTTTCCTTGTAAAAAGTTATCCAAATTTTAAAAAAAGGTGGTAATCGGTTGGGGCAAGATCTGGAGAGTATGGTGGGTGACGCAGAGGTTCCAGTCGCAGCTCCTCAAGCAACTTGGCGATCGTTTGATGTGCAGTGTGTGGTCTAGCGTTATCCTGAAGGAGCAGTTGGCTAGAGCAATTCATCAGTCTCGGTTGTGTAATGGCGAGCTTTTCCATCATTGTTTGCAATTGTTGGCAATACAAGTCTGCAGTAATCATCTGGCCTGATCTCAAGAAGCTGTAGTGGATAACACCAGCACTGGTCCACCAAACACTAACCAGAATCTTCTTTTTGGTCAGTTTTCGCTTAGGGCAAGGTTTTGCCGGTTCTCCAGGGTTAAGCCATTGTGCTGATCGCTTCCGATTGTCGTACAGGATCCATTTCTCATCACAAGTCACGATACGGTTCAAAATCCCCTCATTATTGTGGCGATTAAGCAAAGAAACGCAGCAAGCAACGCGTGTTTGTTGGTTTGCTTCAGTCAATTCGTGCGGTACCCACTTTTCGAGTTTTTTAATTTTTCCGATTTGGCGCAAGTGGATAAGTATCGTTTTGTCACTTACGCCGAAGGCTGCTGCTAATTCAGAAGTTGTTTGAGATGGATCCGCTTCCACTATCGCCTTCAATTCTTCGTTATTCACTTGAGTATCAGGTCGTCCACGAGGCTCATTGTGTAAATCGAAATTTCCAGAACGGAAACGTTGAAACCAAAAACGCACCGTTCGTTCGTTAGCGGTGCCTGGTCCATACACGTCGTTAATTCTTCGAGTCGTTTCTGCAGCACTGGTGCCACGGTGGAACTCGCATTCGTAAATACCGCGAATTTTCAATTTGTCCATAGTTATTGTTATAGCAATGTTGAAACTCAAACAAATGATGTTAAAACAAATGAAATACGAATTTTAAAACAATATTTTTCTGGCTTTATTTCGAAATAAATTTGAATTTGGAATTCCTAATGAAACGCAAGATATTTGATTTTAAAGTTGCCAGTATTGAAAATCGGCAATTTCATATGTAAGGACCTAATATAAGTATTTAGGTTTTAATCAATCACAACAAATTAATGACAAAGAGACTAAACAAAAACTAATTCAACAATTCCGACATCGACTAAACATCATATTTAAAATCCCATTTGTACGCTAGGAATACAGTCAAAGCCGTTAACACCTTCGCTATACCGATACTAACTTATTCATTTGGAATCATCAACTGGACAAAAACCGACCTCAAATCTCTACAACGCACCATTAACACTTCTATGACTAAACAACGCAAACACCATCCCAGATTCTGTATCCAACGATTAACACTACCGAGAAAAGAAGGAGGAAGGGGCCTAATCGACGCGAGCAACCTACACAACAAACAAGTCACTACCTTACGCTAATACTTTTACAGTAGAATAGCCTCATCGGACCTACATAAAGCAATAATATATAATGATAAAAAATTCACATCTGTAAATCTTCACAACAAAAATTTACAAAGCAATGAAATTCAAGTAGATGATAAAAGTAAAATTTCTGAATGGGCCGGAAAGTCTCTGCACGGAGGACATCGCCAAGACTTATGCCAACCAAATGTCGACAAAGAGGCGTCGAACGCGTGGCTTAGTCGAGGCGAGCTCTTCCCGGAGACTGAAGGCCTTATGATGGCTATACAGGACCAGGTGATGGAGACAAAGAACTACCAGCGGTATATAATGAAGAAGCACATGACTGATAATTGTAGAAAATGCAATAGCCTACCAGAGACTATTCAGCATATTACAGGTGCATGCAAATCAATAGCTCAGACAGACTACAAACACAGACATGACCAAGTTGCTAACATCATTCATCAAAACCTAGCCCACCAATTCAATTTAATACAGACCATAAAACCTTATTACAAATATATCCCAGAAACAGTCCTAGAAAATACCACTACAAAACCACTGGTATGACTCTCCATTGATTCAGAGTAACATATATACCTACTACTACTACAAACGAAACAATTTATCTGTACACACGTCGATGTGTGAGTTTTATACTTAGGGTCGCACCGCAGAATTATTTTAATACTCACCTACTAACGAGTTCGACATATTTACGATTATATTTTTCCATACCGGAAGATTTGCGAACACTATGACGTAAAAAATATTCTGTTTTATATGTATTAAATGTTACAGGAAAGTCGGAAACAGCTACATAATATCACTTCACAAATATTTTTCATTATGTCCATTGTCCATTTCACCGTTAGTTCACTTTACTGATTATTATTGAGTCATTTATAATGTAACGCACTTATTTCACTAATTCACTATTGTAAAATAGTAATTTGCATATTCGGCGCAAAACTATACGGTAATTATATGAATAAATTCAATAAAAATGTTTATCACGCTTATACCAACAGCATGTCAAGTTGTCATTGTCAGCAATGGCATTTAGCACTACCTATAACCCGCGGAAATCTAATTGGCATCTGCGTGTACCTATGTGATTACCTGTGAGCGAGGCCTTCTCGCTCTTGTGTATCTCCCGCCAATGCGAGAGAGCGAGAAGGGTATATATACAAGATGGTTGCTGGGTAATAACGTGAAATTATATTGTTGCTTTGCTTACCTGTTTTCATCATTTGGAAATGTATGAAATATACGTTCTTTAGAGTATTGGGTGGATAAACAATTATTATACGCGCACCTTCTCACCATGATGGTTACTATTGGTTGACAGTTCTCAAGACAAAACACGTCGCGTATTGTGTGCGGCTAGTAATTAAACCCTGGTTTGGAGCCGTCAAAGCTCACAAAGTGCGGGGGAGAGGTGCGGGGACGCCAATTTGCGGGAGACGCTGTGAGAGACCATTCTGTTTGACTCTTATGTATTCTGTGACAAAACTATACATTGTGCATTATATATGCATATAGTATATAGTATAGTGCATTATAACAGACCGGACATAACATTAGTTAATAAAATAGATAAAACCGCATACTTAATAGATATAGCAATCCCCAACACCCATAATTTGCAAAACACCATAGCTGAAAAGCTGTCCAAATACACTGAGCTAAAAGATGAAATAACTAGACTCTGGCACATTCACAAAGTTACTATAGTCCCTGTAGTACTATCTACTACAGGAGTTATCCTAAAGCAACTTCATACTTCACTCCAAACTCTAAATCTCTCACCGAACACCTACATCCTCTTACAAAAAGCTGCAATATTATATACATGTCGCCTGGTCAGAAAACTCCTACAAACACATTCTACCTCACACACAAACACAACTTCATCATATATCAACCAGCACTCCCCCCCAAGCACACCAGACATTAAGGCCGTACCTAAATTTTCCGGGGTCCAGTGCTGCCCCCATTTAAAGTGAGAACGTTAAGCTTTACTACGCACATTTGCGAAAAACGGCCGCTTTTGATTATAAACTGTAAACAGTAGTTCATAAAATACTTTGAAGGATTATCTAGGACTTGATAGTTGCAAAATTTTACATAATGTCTCCGTTTTCTTTGAAATGATTTATTTTAAATGGGGGCAGCACTGGACCCCGGAAAATTTAGGTACGGCCTTAACTGCATTTCGGTTAATGTAGCTACAATTATTTAAATTAATAATTACTAGGTATATAAATAATACATGGTGTATTATTTACAAAGTAATTAAGTAAAATATATTTCTTTACACTCTTATATGACGATAAAAAAAAATATGGTTTATTTTAAATGTTGTCCAAAAGCCTACTGCATAATATGATATATTTTTCCCGTTATTTCGAAGTCGTCTTCCTAGGTTTTTGAAGTCAGTTAAAAAGTAAAAGCCGTTACCTCTGATGGGCGTGCGCTTGGTGGGCGCGGAGGGCAGGCTGGGGAAGCCCTCGTTGACGCCCGTCACCGTGTGCCACGGAGCCTCCATGTGCGCCGCCGCCATCCTGCCGGGCAAAGTTAGGACGGTTAGGCTAAATTTAGTACTTGGTTTTAAACCATTATTCACCCAAATGAAATTGACAGTCACAAAAGGTGACTAAGTTAGCCTATATTTTAACATAAGACTGTGTTAGTATGATCGCGTGTTCATACGAGTAAAATTCACGCGAGCTTGCGATTTATGAGAGTATGAATGGTGACATAGTGAAGAACATCTAATAGGTAACTTGTGATGCGCGGGCGAATGCAAGAGGTTCAATTGGTACTAACTTGTTATGCGCCGGCGAATGCAAGTGGTTCAATTGGTACTAACTTGTGATGGACCGGCGAATGCAAGTGGTTCAATAGGTACTAACTTGTGATGCGCCGGCGAATGCAAGTGGTTCAATAGGTACTAACTTGTGATGCGCCGGCGAATGCAAGTGGTTCAATAGGTACTAACTTGTGATGCGCCGGCGAATGCAAGTGGTTCAATAGGTACTAACTTGTGATGCGCCGGCGAATGCAAGTGGTTCAATAGGTACTAACTTGTGATGCGCCGGCGAATGCAAGTGGTTCAATAGGTACTAACTTGTGATGCGCCGGCGAATGCAAGTGGTTCAATGGGTACTAACTTGTGATGCGCCGGCGAATACAAGTGGTTCAATAGGTACTAACTTGTGATGCGCCGGCGAATGCAAGTGGTTCAAATAGTCCTTAGCAGTGGGCGGGAACTCGTTGCACACTCTGCACCAGTGCATCTCAGGGTCGTAGTACACGTAGTTGAACTTGTGATTCGAGGGCGACCTGCAATCGGAATGACTTTTTTTACATCGAATATTTTGAAGTAGATCATGTAAATGTAACTTATTTGTTGAGTGTACATTTAAGGCGAAATGGGCGCCGCGGCCGACTAAGGAGCGCCCGCAGCTATTTTGCCGTCAAAATAAACGCGATATTATAAGAATATACTTCCGCTTGTTAAAAATTGTAGACATTAAAAAACGTCTAAAAATACAATTATAATTATTAAATAAAATAGTTTCTCTGGAGCCACTGCAGAATTTAATCTCAATTTTCAGAATTAGAGATAACTTTCAGGTTTTTTTTCTATTGAAGCAATTTGTATGAATTGTATTTTGGCTTCCACCAGCGACTGATAAATATTCTTAACTTTCAGCAAGTATCATGCAAAACTTATGGCGATTACGTGTAGTTTTGAAAACAAATAAATGGTTTTGTTTGCAGGTAAAACGCGTCAAAAATCTGTCTGTGTAGGTGGCAGTCACATTAGCGTTTACACATTACACCGCACATAATTTAAAACGCTCTTAAAGTCGACACACACTTGACGAACTGTTTAATTTTTCAATATTAAAAACTAAAATGAGGAGGAAAATTTCATCTCTGTTTTGACGTTAACATATTTTGCGAGATCCCAATATTGGTCCGGTGGCGACCTCTACGCCACTTCGAGGAACTACAACCACAACAGCAAAGCTACAATATAGTTCACAAGAAGCATACGAGATGGCGCTAGCAGTATCCCACATCTCGATATGAGAGTTCTGGTTGCAACTTCAAAGGTGTGGTTCCCCGCGCAACCTCATGCCTGGCGAGGATATCTTCCCTTTGAGGCGGTCGAGCATATAACTTTGCTCCCGCTAAAGTCTCATAGGAAAAGTTATCATATTGATGGGCTGAGTGATTTTTAAATGACATGAATGAAAAGGAGGGCTGTCAAATAGACTGTATTTTTTCTTTTTTTTTACAAACATGTTACGTGATATCTTCGCTTATTGTGAGTCAATTTGGACGATTCTTTTTTATTAGGAAAACTTTACTATCTTTTTGGTTCTTTATTAATTTGGTAAAGATAAAATGAAATACTTTGGAGATATGGAATTTCTGATCAAAAATAAAAGTTGTGCCTTTTTTTGTAATAAAAAATTGTCAAATGTGTGTCGACCGTAAATTCTAAAGTGGTTAATTACATTTTGCAGAGGTAAGAAAAGTTTCTTATACTATAGGCCCGGATTAAACGCCTTTATATTCTTCCACAGTAAACGCGTCATAAATATTTAGGCCATAACGTAGCCATTCAATAAATCAACGACAAGTGGCTCTTCCCACGACACCCTAAAATCACGATTTACCATCCGACACACGGTTACACGACTGTTCAATCCATGGTGCAAATAATTTTCACGAGCCCGGTTTTCCACTATTTCTTATTTCGTACACAAGACAACAACAGAGACAATTTTTCAACGAAAGTCTGACTCTGGGAGTTAATCTTCATCTCAGCGCGTTCCCGGTTGCATCCACAGCTGTGCTGCTTCGCAGATTGGGGTGCGCTTTCCTGCTTTTTCTTCTCCAAATATAATATTCATGTCAAATGGTCAAGGATGCCAAAGGCCATGCAAAATCTATAAGAAATAGTCGGAATAGTTTAAACTTTGGAACTTTTTATTCTATTTAATTTAGGTTGGCTTTAAACAAAGTAAAATACCATCTTTGATTCCATATACCTTACCTGCAATGTAGTGATCAATCAGAATTTAGTCATTACACTACAGGCAATGTACCTATATTAAATCAGACACGGAATTTCCGTCAATGACTCCAGCCTAAGCGAGAGAAAAAGCTTTTACAAGGTCTTGCTGTATTTACCTCCTTTAAACCCGATGATGAAGTAAACGTTAAACACTAATGAATGTAAGGACAATAATATACAACCATTTATTTATATTCATTTAATTTTACAACACATGCACAACACTAGTACAAAGGTAAATGGTTACCTACAAATTTAAATTCTATTACAAATAAAACTTACAAAATTTTAATATTACATGTACAAGGATAATTGGTACGAATAAATAAATCATAAAACATCACCTTAAATAATAAAACTTGACAACACAAATGTGTAATACTATTTAACACAGCAATAGAATAAAAGCTTACAAAAATATAAATATAATTGTATTTCAATACCGTGATAACGTTTTTATAATCTGTAGCGTTGAAAGCAGAAGGCTCCTCCAAATCGTTCTCAGCTCTTGGTTATGCGCAGCCTCCATCCTCGACGATTCTAACTCACTGTGATTATTATAAGCAAAGCTGGTAGGGTCCTGCACAAAGCCACTCGTGCATTCCTGTTTTGAATAAAATGTTACGTAACAATCTATATTTACATACTCACCTATTCTGAATTATTATATCATTTTCATAAGTGGGTAAACTAGAAGATTTAACCATGCAAATCCATTTGAACCGTTTAGAAACTATATAATATATGTAATGTCAAATTTTTTCTTAAAAAAAATTACAAATGTAATTTTTATTATATTATTCTTTTTAAAAAGACAATAATCAATCTATAAATCTAAATTCAGACCAGACCCCTGGTTACATATTCTAGTTTACCAATAAAACTTCAAAATTCAGCAACAACACATACCTGGACTTCCGTTTGGCTCCATGCTCCGAGTCATCGGAATCGTGGGCCTCGGGTGCTTGGGCCTCTTCACCTATGATTCCGTTTAGCATGTCCACCACGTTGTTGATTGTCTTCAGCTTATTTTGTATCTCCAACTATGGGACAAGTCATACACACATCACAAATCTATCATCCATAATCTCTAAAATAATGATCATTAAAAAATCTTACTCAAAAAATATTGAAAATGCTGGTTTAAATAATCATCATTTTCGGGGTCAAGCTCTTAGTTGTAAATGCAAGCACTTAAATAAATAGCGAGTAAAACAGACAACTAAGAATTTGACGCGGCACAAGCTGCGGAGGTGGTAAAAGAAAAAATATATTATCATCAGCGAGATTAACATAAATTTCAAGGTCAATTCATAATAAATATCACTTCATGTTCTATGGGGAGGCAAACCTGTAACTTGGTATTTTCCTTGAGGAATCTCTTTGTGTCTGGGCTGGGAGACCTCTTAGCGTCTCCACGCAGTTCGGTACGCTGATCCTTCAGTGTATCCAACTCCTTCTTCAGAATTCCAGCCTTCTTTATGTAGTCTTCGCGCTGTTTGGACAGTGCTGCTTTCTGGTGGCGCATTTCAGACTCTATAGCCGCTGCGAGGACAAATTTTCGCATTAACTATACTTGTTACGTGATCATGAGTGTAATATTACATACTCATGTTTTTTTTTAAGTAATATCATGCAATATGCTACAATATGTGATTTTACACTCATACCACTAGCAAATGATATATGCAGAGACCTTCCAGGCTAAGAAATAATCAGTATAATGCACATTGCTTGAGGCAAATGTGGTATTTAGTTTCGTAATGTGAGAACAATACTCCAGATCTGTCTTCTCAAATGCTAAAGAAAAAGTGGGTAGCTTAAAAATTGTGTTTCAAAAGTACCTGAAATAAAAATACATGTAAAATATAGTGTTAATTTTACTTATAAGGCTGGGAATCCATTTGCTGAAATTCAAATGCTGATTTTGTATATATTGCTAGTTTTGGAATAAAACAATTTTAACCTATCTTTGCCAAACGCGCAATATGTCTAAAATCATCTTAAATTCAGCACAGTGTATTCCCAGCTTCATATTTATCATAACTTGAACAACCTGTGTTCAATATTAATTATAAAAGCCCACTTACACTGTGCAAGTTTCATGACTGTTGCATACAATTTAATTGAACCAATAAATAATTTGTATAATAAGGAATATGCATGTAATACCAATCCAGGTCATATTTTTATTTTACAATTTCTTTTAATACGTTACCACGCCTAGTTAATTATTTTTCTTATTGACTCTTATTTGGATAAGATATAAATTATTGAAAATATGCAAATATTGCGCGGGAACTTTTGACAAACAAAAGGGAAATGACGACAAAGTTCACAAAAGGGAAATGACAAGTTCGGGTGCGTTCGGTAGGACTGTCCGTCCATGTAGTTTGACTATCGATGACATTCGAAATGTATGTACTTTTATATAGAGGTTTAACAAACATCATTGGCTGATAATATCGAAAGTACCCAAAAAAGAAAAACATGCGCTGACAGCTTCTGTCTCTAGCGGATATTGCAGACTTTGACGTCATATTTTGGAGTGGCGTGTTTTAGTTGTTATAATGTACTTGCTATTTTTAATATTTATTTTCTACACCATATACATGTTTTTCGGCACTGATTTGTTTTTTGCGGCTATTTCTCGACGAGGACTATCGATTAAAAATATAAAAAAAATGCATGCATACTCTCTATTGACGCTTTATTTAGACAATACAAGTCATCTATTGCTTCAATTCAATAGGGAAGGGATGAAAATTTCAAAAACGCTTGAATAATTTTTTTCCTGTTAGCAATAACATTCCTCTTTACCATAAAGAATATCCGACTTTTCTGTTCAGTCAATTTAATGTAAAAAATAATTTATTTTAAATCACGTATAATTAACTCCCACCCAAGCTTCTCTTTTTCCCAGCCCATCGGAAGTGTTAAAAAAAATGCCATTATGACAGTTGACAACTTGACTATCGTTAAGTATGACAGTTAACAATAGTCATTATTTTTTAATACGTCAGACGAGTAAAGCAAAAGAAAAAAAACGACGTCATCTGTATGGGAGTTAATTTTACGTGATTTAAAATGAATTAATTTTTACATTGAATAACTTAACAGAACAATCTGATATTTTTCTGGTAAAGAGGAATGTTATTCCTAACAGCAAAAAAAATTCAAGCGTTTTTAAAAAAATTATCCCTTCCAGTGCAGCACTGTACACACTGACATATACATATTATATAACGTTTAACAAAATATACTGAAACTATTTTAAGGGTGAATTCAGTCCATGATACTGAACAACTTTCCCCAAGAAACATATATCGAAATATGAAAAATATTTTTTTGCTTTTCATACAAACTCAGATCAGCTGATCGGCCAACTTGTATAGGAGGCCGAAAAATATTTTTCATATTTTGATATATGTTCCTTGGGGAAAGTTGTTTAGTATCATGGCCTCTTGCCTGTCCTACTAAACTTCAGTTTAAAATATTGTTGATGTACTGTATTCACAACCTTAATATTATTTAACAAGCCTTAAGCTTATTCATCCAAAAGAATTAGTTATAAAAAATATATATTCTTCATAAACTGTTTTTCCTTCAACTGAGATGTAAACATTAATTTTTTTCAGTTTCACAATTAGAAGTTACTTACTTTTTAGGTGTATATTTAACTTACAGATCTAGAGTCATGCATTACCTAGAGGTACCTCTGTTATGGTTAATAAGGCTCTGCACTGAAGGGATTAAGCTATATGTTGCAATGTCCGCTGTCAACTTGCAGTTACTCGAGTAAACATAGGGGCAGCAAAACCAGCCCACTGCTAGCTATTTAAACGCCCGCATGCAATACAGATAAAGCCGCCTCACGTTTGAAAAAATTCTCGTTTTAATGCTTAAAGCACGTTAACACGTTAGTCCCGGCTGTCATAATTGGCTGGCAGTTGTCAAGCTACTTCAGATGCCTTTAGGCAGCTTGAAAAACCTGACACCAGTATTGGCCACTCACGCAAGTCACGCACACGAAAACAACTAAACAAGATTTTTTTATCAATTGCATGCTTGTCTTATGCTCGTAACAAGATGTAAAACTCAAATTTTATTTACAAATACGCAAACACATATCAAAATAAATTTTCAGAAAATTATACCACTCGGAAAAAAATTATACCAAAAATACAGATTATGATATACTCACACAGAATCTGAAATATAGGACATTTTATAAAAATAAGTAAACAGTACATACCTTCTTTCTTAATTTGATCTTCTACATTAGGAACGAAGGCGGGCGGAGCCGGTGCGGGCGGCAACGACATCTGGTTCCAGGATGCCATCTCCGACGGGTGGGCTTGCGGCACCGACCCAACTGGCGGGAAGTCATCGTACATCCCCGAGTACGAAGTTTGGTAGTTGGAATTGAATGGGTTCGGTTGCATGCCCTGATACAAAATTGTAGGTTAATATAATGAATTATCTATACGTGGCTCAGTTTTGACATAACAAAGCTCTCAGCACTGAAATACACAACAGCTCCTAGCTGCTCTTCTATAATAAGTAAAATAAAGTACTGCAGAGTGCTAGTTGAACCTGGATGGGTACAGTACACCTATTACCTACCGGCGCACTTGACCTACTGCCCCTCCACATTTGGAAGCTACATAATGTTGGTCTCAGTTATAATCATTAGGGTTGGTCGGGCTGCCAGTAGTCGGAAGGAAGTGTGCTTCTTGGTGATGAAATGATGAAGATGATCGAATGTATTTGACTCGTTTATTTTATGTAAAAGACTGTTACAAATGTGTATGCACAGTGGTTGTTCGATAGCGAGTGAGGGACCGCGCAGCTCCGCTGGCGACGACCGGTGCACGTCCGTGTGCGTGTGCCGCTGTCGATGTGGTGCGTCGACATGCCGCCCCTCATTGAAGCCTTGCTTCAATCCTGGTCTAGTTTCGGAAGGGGACAAATTTTTGCGAAGGAACGTCTAATTGTTCCTGACGACGTTTTAATATCAGCAACTCGGGTCACTCCATCGGTCCCAGGATATATTGTTACAACTCGCCCCAGGTGCCACTTCATTGGAGGCAGGTGGTCATCTTTGATGAGGACAAGATCTCCGATGCAGAGGGATCCTTGAGATTGCTTCCATTTTGTGCGAGTTTGAAGCTCGGAGACATATTCACGATGCCATCTGGACCAAAATTGCTGTCGAAGTTTTTCTATTCTCTGGTGTCGATCAAGGCGATGGGAAGGAATTTCGGCTAAATCTGGCTCTGGTAATGACGTTATTTGCTTGCCAATTAGGAAATGGCCTGGAGTAAGGGGCAATAGATCTTGAGGATTTGAGGATTTTGGGCTAAGAGGACGTGAGTTAAGAATCGCCTCAATTTGTGTCAGAGCTGTGTACAACTGTTCAAATGTTAAATTTGAATTACCAATTGCACGTTTTAAATGGTTTTTTGTGGATTTTACGCCAACCTCATGCATCCCCCCAAAATGGGGTGATCTTGGTGGAAGAAAACTAAATTTAATAGATTGTTGTGCAAAAATATTTACAATTTTATCTTCATCTGAAGTTATCATTTGTTTTAACTCGTTATTAGCTCCGACAAAATTAGAACCATTATCGGAGTAAATGTATGACGGTTTGCCCCTACGGGCTATAAACCTTTTCAAAGCTAAAATGAATTTTGTAGTAGACATGTCACTCACTAATTCTAAGTGTATAGCTTTAGTGGTAAAGCACACAAAAACGCAAATATAGGATTTAAGCAGTCGACATCCTCGCCCTTCTTTGTTAGCGACCATGACAGGACCTGCGTAATCAACTGCTGTGTATTGAAATGCGTAACCAGCACAAAACCTTTCTTTGGGCAAGTTTCCCATTATAGGTGCTATTATATTTGCCCGATAACGACTACAGGTGCTGCAGTTTCGATACACAAACCTAGCCAAATCACGTCCGCCGATCGTCCAATAATTCTGGCGTGTGGAGTATAGTAACTGTTGAGGTCCCGTATGCATTAAAATTTTATGTTCATTATTAAATAAAAGTTTTGAAAATGTATGACTTTTGTGAATCAGAAACGGGTGTTTTTTATTATAATTGTACTGTGAATTATGAAGTCGTCCACCCACTCTTATAAGATTTAACTTGTGATCAAAAAATGGATTGAGAGATAATAGTGAATTGCCACATTTTAAAGTTTTATTGGATTTTAATAGTTGATACTCTGTAGGAAATGATTGCTGTTGTGAAATATTGATTAATTTGTAAATAGCTAATTGAAGTTCAGGTACTTGTAATGTACCTTTGAATTTATTATCTTTATTTCGTAAGTTATGAATAAATCTGAGCACAAACGCCATAGTCCTTTGCATCCGAAAATAGCTAGAAAATCTCTCAAATGGAAAAACAGACTCAAACTGTTTGACCATCATACATGTAGCTTCTTGTTTCACTTCCGGTAAAGGCTGACTGTTATTTTTTAAATCAATAGATGGCCATGATGACTCATCACCTTCAAGAAATTGTGGACCGTTCCACCACTGCTTACAAGCGATCAACATCTCAGAGCTCATCTTACGCGTCAAATAGTCGGCGGGGTTTGAGTGTGTAGGAACATATTTCCAAGAGCTATTGGTTGTAGTGGACTGTATTTCTTGTATCTCTCCGACCCTGTTCCGTACAAATGTTTGCAACTTGTTGGTGGTTGTATTAAGCCAACCTAGAACAATGGTTGAATCGGTCCAATAAAAAACTTCATTGATAGTCAGACGTAGCGATTTAATAATTTTTGCGCTTAGCTTGGCTCCTAACAAAGCACCACATAGCTCTAGGCGCGGTATAGTTTGGGGTTTTAGAGGACTTATTTTGTTTTTAGAGCACAATAAAAAAGTGAATGAAACATTGTTTTTATTAATGGACCTTAGATACGCGCAAGCTCCGTATGCTTCTTCAGAAGCGTCTGTAAATATATGTAATTGTAATTCAATGTAATCAGAGCAAAGTGTGTGTCTAGGAATTCTCAAATTATTTAGATGAGATAGTGAATTAATGAATTGAGACCAAGAATTTCGTGTAGCCTCGGGGACGTCGTCGTCCCACGAGAGCTTGCATAACCATAATTTTTGTAAGGTTATTTTTGCTTCTAATATGGCAGGGGTGACCAATCCCAATGGGTCAAACAGTTGGGAAATGGTGGATAGAATATTTCTTTTTGTTATTTTATTGCATGTTTTTAACTTTAAATCAAAGCAAATTTCATCGGATTTGTGATCCCAATTAATACCTAACGTTTTCGAAATATCATTTGGACATAAATCAAAACGATCGTTAGATACATTATCGTGTTTATTAATTTGAGCCATGACGTTTTTATCGTTGGAACACCATTTTCGAAGCGGAAAGCAACCCCTTTTAAGTTGTTCGGTTACTGCGGTATAAATATGGAGCGATTGAGGGAAATTTCTAGCACCGGTGATGAGATCATCGACGTAGAAGTCCCTGGAGATCACCTCCTGAATAAGCGGGTCGCTACACTCGTCGGCTAGTTGCTTGAGACACCGTATCGCAAGGAACGGTGCCGAAGCAGTGCCGTATGTCACGGTGTTTAACTCGTAGGCTTTCAGAGGATCACTTGGCTCGTTGCGCCACAGTATTTGTTGCAGACATCGTTGCGACTCATGTACTTCAATTTGGCGATACATTTTTGTGACGTCAGCAGTTATAACTATATCATGCTGTCGAAAACGTAATAAAATTGAGAATAGATCATCCTGTAGAACCGGGCCAATCATTTGAATCTCATTAAAAGAATAGCCTGATGATGACTTCGCGGAACAATCAAAAACCACCCTTAATGACGTGGTTGAACTGTTTGGACGCTCGACGCCGTGGTGGGGAGCAAAATACCTGATGTGATCACTACTTTCGTGTTTTGATAGTCTCATATGGCCTAAATCGATATATTCTTGAATAAATTCTTTATATTTCATTTTTAATTGTCTATTATCTTCGAGTTTTTTTTCTAAGCGTAAAAATCTAGTTTTAGCTAATGTATACGAATTACCTAAAACGTCTGTACTAAGCTTTAAAGGAATTTTTACACAAAATCTGCCATTAGGTAGGCGAAATGTAGTGTTTACAAAAGAATTTTCACATTCGATCTCCTCCGGAGACCACTCCAATTGTTTATTTTTTGATGTATGGAGAGTGTCCAATTCCCAAAACTTTGTCAATTGGTTGGTGAGTACTTGAGAATCAGAAAAATTGCAGTATGATGAATTGCAGTGTGAATTTGATTGTATCGACCCAGCAATAAACCAACCCAATTTGGATTTTTGTAAAATAATGTTTTGAGATTTTAGTTGTATCTGTTCTGGTTCAATTAATTCCCACAACACTCCGTTGCCCACCAAAATATCTATATTTGATGGTATATAAAATTTAGGATCGGCCAGAGAAAAAGATTTCGGAATTTTAATAACCTCTTTATCAATAGGAGAATTTGGCCAAGGATTAGTGATATCTGAGATAATGATACATGTTATTGTTTTACTGTAAGTCGAATGAAGTGATTGAATCGTAATATCGCAACATTCCTTTGCTACTGACACATTTTTATTCAAACCATTAATAGTCGTAGTTATATTTTTGGTAGGCAACTGAAGTTGTTTACATAAACGTTCCGTAATAAAGTTCGAAGTGCTGCCCGAGTCTAACATGACGCGCACACGGCGGCGATCACTTGTCGTGGTCGCGCAGGCGGAGCGCACACCTACGCACGCCGTTGATAACAGTCCTTGGGCGGACACGACGGCACAAGATAATGCAACTTCGCTATGCGAATCTAATGTATCGCGGCCGCTACTCGGCAACTCCGGGCAAATTAAACTATTATGTTTTTTATTACAATTCTTGCAAGCTCTTAGTTGACATTTTTTAGTGGCATGTCCAGCCTTTAAACAATTCAAACACAAGTTTAATGAACTAGCTTTAGCTTCTCGATCTTTATTATTTAATTTTAAAAATGTTTCGCAATAATAAATAAAATGATCCGCTGATTGACAAATGGGACACTTTTTACTTTTAATTTGATTTGTCGCTAACAAACTGTGGGTATTATTCAATTGTTTAGGTATTGTTCTATTTTTGTTACTATGTTCCAATATTTCTAATAATTCTGATCTATTTCTTGTAAACTTAATTAAGTCTTCAAATGATAAATGTTGATTTTCGTGTAATGCCTTAAATTTTTCCCATTCAGTAAGGGTCTGCGAATCGAATTTATTAGATAACATGTAAATCAATAAAGTGTCCCATTTATCAGTGGGTTCACCTAAAGTGGTTAAGGATCTTAAATTCTTAACAAAATTGTCAACTAAGCGCTTTAAATTATATGAAGTTTCTTTTTGGATAGAATAAACGGTAAATAACGCTTTCACATGATTCGCGATAAGCATTTTTTTATTATCATAGCGATCACAAATCAACTTCCAAGCCATTTCGTAATTGCTTGAAGAAAATTCAATTGATTTTATAACCAACGATGCGCTGCCTTCCAATGACGAACGCAAATAATGAAACTTATTAATCGGACTTAAGTCATGGTTTTCGTGAATTAAAGATAGGTATGTGTCTCGAAACTCCAGCCAAGAACAATAGGCGCCGTCGAATTTACTAAGCTGTATGATAGGTAGCCTAACACTGGCCCCGTGGGCCTTGTGATAAGAATGCTCGGAATCGCAGCTACGATTATGTGATTGCTCCGCCACTATTCCCAACTTCGACTTAGCGAGCGCTACGGCTTTATAGTACAAACTCTCAAACAGGTCGCGTTCTTTACTCTGCTACGTGATGTTCGCAGTGATATCTTCTATTTCCTGTTGAATCTCATTGTAACTATCAAATAATGGTTCCAACTTTGAAATACGAACTTCAATTTCTAACTTCAGTTCGTTGCTTAAGTGGGCTGGTAGACTATTAATATAATTGTAAAACGATGTTAAACGGCCCTTTAAGCTGCCTCGCTTTTTAACTAAAGCTTGTTCATCGGCCATAATTCCAGAAAGTATCAATTAAAGGGAAGACAATTACAACGAGTATCAATGTTAAAAGAGCGCACCGTAATTTAGTGCGCGTCCCTTATAACTTGAGTTGGTGCACAACACGGCTTTACGTTTAATGTATGAATACCCGTTTGTTAATCGAAAATAAATGTGTGTAAAATATTTATGCACTTTTTTGGTTCAAATGGATAGATGAGTGGATGATTTAATTGTAAATAGATATACAATAATTAAAGGTTGTTGCCAGTAGGTATACAACAAATGTAACTATGATGTTTAATGTTGATAGGATATTATCATAAGTATTCCAATATCGGACTTGGCCGACGGGTAATAGGTAACCCGGACCTAAAGCAATAGGTAGCTATAGGAATATTGTAAATACTGTAACTATGAAAATAATCTACACAGTACTGATACAAATGACGCGGCACAGAGTTAAATTAGAAGAAAGAAAAAGGAAATTGGCCTTATCTATTTAGTCTGTTCACCAGTTCGCCACTTGCCTGTTCACAATGTATGTTGATTGATGATATGTATGATGGTCGATGATGACTGTGCACAATCCTTTGTCCGATCCAATGTTGTCCCTGCTGGTTGCTTCGTGGACCCGGGAGAAGGACCAATGGTCGGGCTGCCAGTAGTCGGAAGGAAGTGTGCTTCTTGGTGATGAAATGATGAAGATGATCGAATGTATTTGACTCGTTTATTTTATGTAAAAGACTGTTACAAATGTGTATGCACAGTGGTTGTTCGATAGCGAGTGAGGGACCGCGCAGCTCCGCTGGCGACGACCGGTGCACGTCCGTGTGCGTGTGCCGCTGTCGATGTGGTGCGTCGACAAGGGTTGCTACACACTTATTCAGGCAGATAAATAAGCACAACCTGATTTGTGGCCTGTGGGTCATCGTTGTTTGACAAATACTGCCCAACCAACAATGCTAAGGCCGCCTTTTGCGCATTTCCTAGGTTTTGCCCAACCAACAATGCTAAGGCCGCCTTTTGCGCATTTCCTAGGTTTTAAGATAATAAGGAATATGCATGTAATACCAATCTGGCTCATATTTTTATTTTACAACTAGCTGACCCGGCGAACTTTGTTCCGCCCGTTCCCGTTCCTTTTCCCATATTTTCTCACCGTTTAAACCTTCCCTGGACTACGACAAACATTTCAAGACCAAAATTAGCCAAATCGGTTCAGTCGTTCTCGAGTTTTAAGCAGACTAACGAACAACAATTCATTTTTATTTATATAGATTTCTATTAATTCGTTACCACGCCTAGTTAATTATTTTTCTTACTGAATCTTATTTGGATTAGAAATAAATTATTGAAAATATGCAAATATTGCGCGGGAACTTTTGACAAACAAAAGGGAAATGACGACAAAGTTCACAAAAGGGAAATGACAAGTTCGGGTGCATTCGGTAGGACTGTCCGTCCATGTACCATTGATGACATTCGAAATGTATGTACTTTTATATAGGAGTTTAACAAACATCACTGGCTGATAATATCGAAAGTACCCAAAAAAGAAAAACATGCGTTGACAGCTTCTGTCTCTAGCGGATATTGCAGACTTTGACGTCATACTTTAAAATGGCGTGTTTTAGTTGTTATAATCTACTTGCTATTTTAATATTTATTTTCTACACCATATACATGTTTTTCGGCACAGATTTATTTTTTGGGCCAATTTCTCGACGATGACTATCGATTAAAAATATAAAAAAAAATCATGCATACTCTCTATTGTCTTGTATTTTTATTTTGTGCAATAAAGGGTATAATGCCAGCTTGAATAAGTGTGTAGCAACCCTTAAATAAATATTTCCAAGTACCATCAACAAATTTTTCAACTGCTGAGAAACTCTCCCCTAGGTGGTATGAAAATCCTTAAACAGGCTCCGGGCTGGTGTTAGGAGATACAATGAGAACAAAGTCAAGTGCAGCTTGTCAAACAAAGATTGTTGTGACTGTGGAGCTGTCCAAACTATGCCCACCTCTTCTCATGTCCCAACTGCCCACTCACAATACATACATACAGATCTCACCTGTTTCCCACAGGGGTGGGCACTGGACCTCCACTAGCTATGATCCTGACAGACCTATTTTGCTTCATCAACACTTCTCTTGCACAATAGAGGACAAACTCGACAGGGGAGTAAGTGTGCCCATACACTGGTCCACAACCATATAAAAAGGCCACTCCAACTTGCTTAGAAGAAGTTAGCTACCTTTAGAAACTTCAAAGAACTGAAACCACCACCACTTTCGGCCACTAACACATTTATGAGAGAGATTTTAAAGTTTGAAAGATCTCAAATGACTACAAAAATACCTATCTTACCTAATTATGTTCATTATGCTATCCTAACATTCATGAACCAGCAAACTTATTCTGGCACAAATCTTGCTGTTTTAGGTAGGTAGTTTACATTTTGTAACTAATTACCAGTTGTACTTGAATACACAGAACAATAACCATCTTATTATAAAACGCAGACCAACTTTAGGACTTGGTCATCACTTTAGACCATTATTCAACCAAATGAAGTTGACAGTGACCAAAGCGAAGGTGCCATAATAAGTCTAAACGAAGTACTAAAGTTAAACCGCGTTTTATAGTAAGACGGTAATAGTTTTAGGTTATAAAAGTTAAAAAATATATAACTTTTATAACCTAATATCAATTTGAATACTATTTCTATTAAAACTCACATCTGGCGGGAAAGAATTAGGTGCGGGTGGGCCTCCAAATCCATCACCAAACTGATTCTGATCCCACAGCTCACTCGGCTCCGGCAACTTGGATATTTCACTCAATATGTTTTCATCAAGGTCTTTGTCGGTCTTTCTGGGCGATCGACTACGGCGCTTCTCTAGCTCCCTGGTCGGTGGACTGCGGCTCCTGCTTCGCTTCCTGGGCAGCGGTGGACGACTACGGTGGTAATCTGAGCGGCCCCAAATCGGAGGGTCCCTATGGCGGTCGCGAAGATCGTGGTCCCGCTCCCGGTCGCGGCTTGTCAAGTACTTGTTACGAGGGTCGCGAGGATCGCGAGACATTTCGGTTATTAGAAATCTTTGTTGCAATAACACTTGTCGGTTGTGTAATGTGGTATTTTATTACATTTCTCGAATACAAACAGAAAATTAGCACAAACACAAAAGAACAACTTTACGTGCGACGCCAAGCTGACATTTTTTTCTGATTTTTGTTGACAGTTAGTTATTTTTTTTTAGTGTTGCTAGAGTCAAACCCAAATAATTTATAATACAATAATATTTATACAATGCGGAAATGCGGCCAGCGTTCTTGGCACTATGCCACATAGACACGATTTTTTAGACTGTCAGTGTAATAAAGTAGAAGGGAAGAGCTATGTATGACTTTAGGTATATTTTTTGGGAACGATTTTGCCAGGGATTTGCCACTTCGTAAGTACTCTAGATTGTATACAATTTCTTCCAAATTTCGTGAGCAAGGCGTCAGCGAATCTCTGCACAAACATTTTTTCAGATTTTATCTGTCAAAAAGTGATTTATTTCAATGTAATTAATTTTTACAGTGAGTACTACTCACTGTAAATTTAATTAAGTACCTACATTATTTATCACAGACCGACGATTTTTCTAATAACCCCTCTTATTTAGTTTACAAACCGTGAAACCATCATTCTGGTCGGCGTCAATCAAATATCCCTTAGTAAGCTAAGCCCTTACGTATAGTATCTGCTCCATAGTCTGTGGCCCTTACTCAGGTCAAGTTAGTCCAGATGACACAAGCACAGAGTACTTTTGTATATACTGAAATAGAGACCTAACTTGATGCATAAAACCGGAAATAAAATTTTCGATGCATAGACAACGCCATCTGTTATTTCTAGTAGGCATTAATGTATATAGGTAGGTACTTAGTAGGTAGGTACGTATATACTATGCTTATGTATAGTAGAAAGGTAGGTTTGTTAGGTTTTAAAGGAAGTTTGGCCTTACTTCACAATGTGATGAACTATTTCAAAATTAGCGCTACTGAAATTTAAAAATATTAATTTTAAACTTATCTCATGGACTTACCTACGTATTACTAGCGTAAATCATTGACTTATCTACTTTGTTGGTACCGTACCTTTACCAGACATTGCGAAATAAGGCAAAAAATAAAATAATAGGCTTGTTTATACATACATATATTAAAATTCAAATATATTATAACAAATTACAAGTTTTGTAAATCAGATAATCACAAAACATTAAATACAGTCATGTTAAGTATTCAATAAATCCCAATAAATAAACAGGCAAGTGCGAGTTGAACTCGTACATGAAGGGTTCCGTACAACCGTACAATGTTTTAAAACGCTTAATAAACACGTTTCTTGTATGACGAACCCACTTAATTATTAACTTTTTCTTATTTTTAGTATTTTTTGTTATAGCGGTCATAGCTATACATAATCTGTGATATTTTCAAGTATCTAGTTAATGCCATTATAAAGATTAAGTTAAAAACGCTGAAAAAAACACGTTTTTTGTATGATGACCCTTACGTTTTTAACTTTTTCTTATTTTTAGTATTTGCTGTTATAGCGGTCATAGTTATACATAATCTGTAAAATTTTTAAGTATCTAGTTATTGCCATTATAAAGATCTAGTTAAAAACGCTGAAAAAACAAATTTTTTGTATGACGACTCTCTTTAATTTTCAACTTTTTTTTATTTTTAGTATTTTTTGTTATAGTGGCCACAGTAATACATAATCGGTGAAAATTTCAAGTGTCAAGCTATTACGGTTCAAAAGATAAAGCCCTGTGACAGACGGACAGACAGCGGAGTCTCAGTAATAGAACCCTAAAAACCAGCCAATATAATAATGTCACATCTCATCAAAACGGACGTCATAGGTACACATGTGAAACTACTACTACGACGTCCGTTTTGTGTTTCGTGTATTTAGTATTGTGTGATTAACCCAAGTAAGATGAAACCTTAAAATTTAAATTAAATATTTTAAAATAACATCGTCACAACTATGAAATAGGACAAAGCGCTTACCTGAATTATTAATTCTGAATTTACGTGAAAGTAAATAAACATAAATAATCACTTAGGACATAAAACAGATTCAATAATAAACATAATGACATGTCATCCGTAGACAGCCGCTGTTTATAGGTGATCACCATAGTCAGCGAAAAAAGCGGCTGGTTACCGGCTGGCTGGCTACGATAACAACCGGCTTCACATCTGTAATCACCACAGGTCGACGATAGCTCTGTATTGTTTTCGATGACGAGGGCCTGTAATGCTTCTTTTTGTCGAAGCTGCCATTGACAGTCAAATAAATTGTCCATGAAAAGAAGAAAGTCTGCTGATTCCTTGCACTCGCTTGGCAAGATGCCTTTATCTGAAAGAGAAATATGAATAGTCAGGTTTATAAATAGAAATAATAGCAAAGATAACTAAAGTATTTAAAAATGTTATCAAATCAAAATGATAACACATTGATAACATTTCGGGTATTTTATTACCTGCTAAATATCCCATATTAGACTGAAAATTTGTGTTGTGAGGCATATTTCACCTTCATTTTATTTATTTTGTCTGCGTGGACATGATTCGACGTTAATTTTGGTACGAGTAAAAGGCAAACGCCTCTGTAGGTACTCGGGGTTTTCTAGGTGCAGTATTTTTATATGACCCCATTTAGCCAATCGCTGCTGTCCCTCTTAGATATTTTACATTTTTTGTAAGGAAATTATTCCGAATGCAAGGGCATTCGGAATTCGAGATTCTTGGAAGGCCAATAGGTGCGGTGGGTCATATAATGGTATAACTTCTTGCTTGTTGATGATCATTATACTTTCTTTTTTTTCGTTTTCTTCTTTGAGCCAAGCTGCTTTGGATTCGTTTATTTAATATATTTTCCTCATATTTTCATTGCATTTCTGTTGTTCGCTTCTTGTTCGCATATTGTAGCAACGATGGTGAGATGAGACCTGCTTTCTGTAGTTATGTTATTGCATTTATTATTTGTTTTACGGAAATTCAAGGAATAGTCAAAAACACCACAAGATAACTGCGCCAGCGCAAAAAGACACCGAATACCGGCACTCTTGACTTAAAAAGAAATCAAATTGTTTTGTGTCCGCCCAGTCCGCCACACAGAACTATATTACTCCTAGCGGAGTCTTGGTCATGCCTATGAAACTTAGAACGTTGCAGAATTTTGATAAAAAAATTCAATAAAACGCCATCTAGCCAATAAGTTCTAACCTAATTCCTAATGCGTGTTATAGACTAGGAATATCAAATGGTAAAGAAATTCGCCATACGATGTCACAGAATACATAAGAGTCAAACAGAATGGTCTCTCACAGCGTCTACCGCAAATTGGCGTCCCCGCACCTCTCCCCCGCACTTTGTGAGCTTTGACAGCTCCAAACCAAGGTTTAATTACTAGCCGCACGCAATACGCGACGTGTGTTGTCTTGAGAACTGTCAACCAATAGTAACCATTATGGTGAGAAGGTGCGCGTATAATAATTGTTTATCCACCCAATACTCTAAAGAACGTATATTTCATACATTTCCAAATGATGAAAACAGGTAAGCAAAGCAACAATATAATTTCACGTTATTACCCAGCAACCATCTTGATTATATACCCTTCTCGCTCTCTCGCATTGGCGGGAGACACACAAGAGCGAGATTACATAGAGAGACATAGGCTCCTCGCTCACAGGTAATCACATACACGCAGATGCCAACTAGATTTCCGCGGGTTATAGTGCTAAATGCCATTGTTGACAATGACAACTTGACATGCTGTGCGTGTCAATTTGTCATCATCATCAACATTTGTTTATTTTTATTTAATTTATTCATATAATTACCGTATTGTTTTGCGCCGAATATGCAAATTACTATATTACAATAGTGAATTAGTGAAATTAGTGCGTTACATTATAAATTACTCAATAATAATCAGTTAAGTGAACTAATGGTGAAATGGACAATGGACATAATGAAAAATATTTGTGAAGTGATATTATATAGCTGTTTCCGACTTTCCTGTAACATTTAATACATATAAAACAGAATATTTTTACGTCATAGTGTTCGCAAATCTTCCGGTATGGAATAATATAATCGTAAATATGTCGAACTCGTTAGTAGGTAAGTATTAAAATAATTCTGCGGTGCGACCCTAAGTATAAAACTCACACATCGACGTGTGTACAGATAAATTGTTTCGTTTGTAGTAGTAGTAGGTATATATGTTACTCTGAATCAATGGAGAGTCATACCAGTGACGATGTAGAACATGTGATAGCTCAGTTGTTTAGAACATGGTTGTATCGTATCGTATTTGAACCAAGATTGCGAGTTCAAGTCCCGCTCACGGAATATTTTTTTTTAATTTTATTCCTTTGGTGTTGTGAAATCTTGCTACCAGATGGCGCCACTGGTTTGATTTAATGTTAAAGCTTCAGTTTCTTATTTATTTCAGTATATACAATATTATTCTATAGTCCTGGTCCGCCATACCAAAATACCAAAACTACTACGGTGTTGCCATTTATGATTTCGCGAAATATACATACCCTTTTCAATAAACTATAAATTTTTACCCTGCGATTTCTTCTTGTCGTGTCTGATTGTATAATTTTATTATAAATCGCTTTTCATATGTATTAATCGTTTTAAATATTTTTAATACTGCATAAATATTTTTTTGTTGTTTATTATAATCTACCAATGTTACAAGATTTTTTGTGGTATTTCTAAACACTGCTCTACTAGTGCCATCTTACTGATTTTTATTGAAATATTTAATACATTTTACTAGTTATGCCATCTTTAATCTTTAGTTGAAGAATGTATTATACGATAAGACAAAAAGTCATAGTTTACATTAACACTATATGAAAATATATTACTTCGCTATTTGGTATCATAAAACTTATGAATTTCCCGGTTTCTTGTACTGAGATTACTGCCACTGGACACAAGTCACAACACTCACAAACAACACAACCACAACAGTGACAACAGTCACACACAACACAAGTTCACAACACAACACAAGTTTAAAAAACTTACTTTAGGGCTAGCCGGCTAACCCGATGTGTGTGTTAGTTATGTTAAGTTAAATATACATATTTAGAAATATATAGAAAATTCTTTAATCAGTGATAATGATAAAGTACAATCACCAAAGATATAGGAGGAAAGGTACATCTTTCTGTTTTTTGTTTTCTGTCATTGACATTACAAATATTTATGGGAACTTAACCTAGGTATAAATTGTCGATTCTAGCCTGAGATAAGGGATATATGATTCTAGCAACACCAGTTTTTCAAGTTTTTTTAGGGTTCCGTACCAAAAGGGTGCAAACGGGACACTATTACTGAGACTCCGCTGTCTGTCCGTCTAATAGCTAGACACTTGAAATTTTTACCGATTATGTATTACTGTGGCCGCTATAACAACAAATACCAAAAATAAAAAAAGTTAAAAATTAAATGGGGTCGTCATAATAATAATATAAAATAAAAAAAAATAAAAAGTAAAAATTAATCCAAACATCACCTGGTCACAATAAATTAATAAATATAAAAATTACAATACAAAAGAAATGATCTCTCTCTCCCCAAAGAAATAACTATCATGACATATTGTAACTGTCAAACGTGATATGATAAATAAAAGAACAATACTGTGATAAATATATGTTAACAAGACAAAAACGAAGAAAAGCGGAACAAAGCGCACACCCTACACCCTCGCCCGCATCGTCGTCCAGCTCCTCGCCATCTTCGTCAGGCAATGAGTTCGCCTCAGCGCCCGACACCAGCGAGTCGAGCGACGACGACCGCGGGCCGTCGGTCCCGTCGCCGCGACCACCTGCGCGACGAGGACGACCTCCGCTACCGGCACGCTTGGGGCCTGCGGGACCATCTGCTCCGCGCTCGGCTCCCGCTACCGGTGGTGTAGTACGACGCATGCGATGGACTGATTCAAATAATGAGAATTGCATGCGCGAATATTATGGGGCCACAGAGGGAGAAACTAACATGACTGCGTATCGTGTTCGGATGCTTTCTCTGTTTCAGACGCTTGAACCAGCTATCACCGTCTCTGCTCAACGATTGTCGGATCAAGTGCGGGTCATCCAACGATCCAAACGACTGGATGAATCCGTGCTTGATCGGTTACGCCTGGAGGCACGTCCCGTTCGCTCAGTTCCCTCTACGTCCCGGGATCAATCTGTCGCATCATCGGCTGCGGCATCAACACCTGCTCAGCCGATAAATGTGTTGCGGAATGAAACCGGTGCCGATGAGGATGATTGTGCGAACATAAGCGTAAGTCCCCAGGCCCATGAGCAATTGAGGAGGACTTTGGAAGAGACGATCAGTCTGTATCGATCCACATCTAACTCTAGACCGCGATTACCTCGCCTGCCCACGAATAGACGCAATTTAGCGTTAATGGGAGCCCTGGATGATTTGCTAGTCTCATATTTAGGGACTAGCAAAGACCTTGCTGCTACGCACTCAATTTTGTACTGCGGGGCCATTGCGGCGTGTCGGGTTGCTCGTGTCAAGTTCCCTGAAGTTGACCGTGCATCTTGGACCGCCGGTGGTGTCCCCGCATGGCAAACGCGAATTGAACGACGTATCGGCACGTTCAGGACTCTCATTGCAAAGCTTATCTGCTTCAGAGGGGGCAATAATCGCCCCCGAGTCATGCGATTCGTGAACCAGGCATTCACTGGGACAGGAATTAATCCCCGTGATTATATGGCCTGTGTCACGGAGCGTATTGACTTCCTGAAGCAGAAGGTCTATGCGTGGGCGGGTCGTATTCGTCGGTACAGGGAGCGTGTGGATAGATTCCAGCAGAATCGCCTCTTTCAAAGTGATCAAAGGAAGGTATATCGGAAATGGGAGGGAACCGACCAACGTGTGATCGACGGGCAGTCAAGGATGCCTCTGCTATGATTAATTTCTGGCGTGGCATCTGGTCGCCAACGGTCGAACACACGGAGGGCGATTGGATGAGAGTCGTCGGACGTGAGTGTGAGAACATCGAGACCATGGGGGCTATCACTATCAGCCCCGATGACGTAAGTTGTGCAATTTGTACGGCACAGAATTGGAAAAGTCCTGGGCCGGATGGATTGCACAACTTTTGGATAAAATGGTTTCGAAGCTCACACGAACGTCTGGCGGAGCAATTCCAAAGTGCCCTAGAGCTTGGTTCACTCCCAAAGTTCTTGACAACTGGTATCACCTTCCTACTCTATAAGTCTGGTAGTACCACGGATCCGAAGAACTATAGACCCATCACGTGCTTGCCTACATTATACAAGCTCCTTACATCCATTTTGGGAACAAAAATTAATACGCACATTGTTGCGAACAAAATTTTGGCTCCATCTCAAAATGGATGTAGGGCTGGGTCCCGTGGTACTAAAGAGCTTCTCCTCATTGACATGACCATTAACCAATAAGTCCGACGGAACAAAGTGGCTCTCTCTACTGCTTGGATTGATTATAAGAAGGCCTATGATTCAGTGCCTCATTCATGGCTGGAGAGGATATTAGAGTTGTACAAAGTTGACACAACTTTAAGATCCTTTCTGAGCACTTGTATGAGACAGTGAATGACAGTCCGTTGTCAACCAGGCGGTGGAGATAGTACCTCAGATCCGTCAGACTATTTATGGATTGAGCGAGGCATTTTCAGGGTGACAGTTTGAGTCCATTATGGTTTTGCCTAGCCCTGAATCCTCTTAGCACTTTGCTGAAGGAGTCAGGATTGGGCTACCGACTCCGGAGAGATGGTGAAGTTATTTCTCACCTACTGTACATGGATGATCTCAAACTATATACACAAAAACGCACTGACTTGTTGAAACTACTAAAAATTATGAAGTTTTTAGTAGTGGCATCAAGATGGAGTTTGGTGTAGATAAGTGTGCGGTTATGCATGTACAGCGGGGAAAGGTTGTAAATTCAACAAATTTACAACTTTCTGAGACAATGACTATCAAGTCTCTTTCGGAGTCTGAAAACTACAAATACCTTGGTATGTCACAGTCATTGGGTATTATAAATAGGGACATAAAACAGGCGGTGAAAGAACGCTTCTTTGGCCGACTGACAAAAGTACTTAAAAGTCTTTTGTCAGGTGGCAATAAGACCCGTGCCTTTAACGCTTGGGTGATGCCCCTACTCATTTACTCCTTTGACTCAGACTGAACTGGATGCCCTAGATAGGAAGGTCCGCCTACTGCTCACAACACATCGTATGCTACACCCACGCTCATCTGTTATGAGACTGTACATCCCACGGAAATGTGGTGGTCGTGGCTTTTTGAACGCCAAGAATCTTCACAACCGTGAGGTGTGCAGCCTTAGGGAATAGTTTCTTAACAATGAGTGTGAGTTGCATCGTGATATTGTAGCAGTAGACAAAGGCTTCACGCCGCTCTCCTTGGCAAAAGAGAACTGGCGCAAACCAATGGTACTAAGTACCGAGGATCGTAAGAACGTATGGAAGAGCAAGGAGCTCCACGGGCGGTTCTATCGGGCCTTAACAGGGCCTGATGTGGATCAGCTCGCATCGGTGAACTGGTTACGTTTCGGCGACCTATTTGGGGAAACCGAAGGTTTTGCCTGTGCAATTGCAGACGAAGTCATGATGACAAACAACTATCGGAGATATATCCTGAAAGACGGTACGGTTGATGTCTGTCGAGCATGTCGACATCCCGGAGAATCGATCAGGCATATAATCTCCGGTTGTTCTCATCTGGCTAACGGCGAGTACTTGCACAGACATAACCTAGTAGCCAGAATTATTCACCAGCAGCTTGCTCTTCGATACGGGCTTGTAGAATCGGAGGTACCGTACTATAAGTACTTACCGGCGTCAGTTCTCGAAAATAGTCGTGCCACGCTCTATTGGGATCGATCTGTCATCACGGACAGGACTATTATCGCGAATAAGCCTGATATCGTGCTGACAGATCGATTGATGCGCCAGGCAGTGCTCGTCGACATCACCGTCCCACATGACGAGAACCTCGTGAAAGCCGAGAAGAACAAGCTTAGCAAGTACCTTGACTTGGCCCACGAGGTGACTGCTATGTGGGATGTGATTCGACGATCATTGTCCCGATAGTCGTATCGGCGAACGGTCTTATAGCGAAGAGTCTTGACCAACATCTTAAGACTCTCTCGCTAGATGGCTGGATCAAGGGTCAGATTCAGAAGGCAGTACTCCTGGATACGGCACGTATTGTCAGGAGGTTTCTCTCTCTGCGGCCCTAACCGCCGGTAGCTTGGGCCTTGCCCTGCTGCCAGTGGGCACCTTGGTTAGGTTTTTGTAAATGTTTATATTTTGTAGTATGTTTTATATTTTACTTTTTATAAATGTACCTATACTAAAACCTAGCCTAAGTTTTAAATTAAATAAAGAGAATAATAATAAAATGCATTTATTTTCCTCCAACAAATTAATTACACATAAACAATAAATAAGTACAATGAGAAATAACATATTGACTAATATATAATAAGTATATATTACATGGGTAGGTATTTATATGTTAGTGGAGGACTGGTGCCTATGCTAGGTTTCCGAAGAACCTGTAATTACGGGTCACCAGGACTCGTTAACTAATCAAAATACTTAATTTTTATTTGCTTGTAACATAATTACATAATAAAAGTTTTAAACAAAAACAAGTACTTAGGTTATAAATTAAATTCTTAACAAGGACATGATTTACCTAAAACGTATCTAAATAAAAGTGTAAACAAAAAAACTACTTTAATATAATAATAATAATAAATTAATTACCTACTAGAAGTTATATATAGTACTGGTATGAACACCAGTCTAACCAGGTCAAATGGTCTGGACAGTTTTCTGAGGAGTATAGATTGGAGTGTGGGCTGAGACAGGGTGGCCTGACACCTCCGTCACTCTTCAATCTGTACATAAATCAGCTGATTGTTGAACTGAGCAACACACGTGTAGGATGCTCAATTGACGGCCAATGTGTAAATAGCATTACATATGCTGATGATACCGTGTTGCTGAGTCCATCAATTGCGGCACTCAGAAGGTTGTTAGTCGTCTGTGAGATGTTTGCTGAGAGTCGTGGTTTTACACGATCCAAACCTATTTGAGCCGTCCAGGTTTTGAATATATGTCATACAAGAAACGTGTTTTTTTCAGCGTTTTTCACTTGATCTATAAAATGGCATTAACTAGATACTTGAATTTTTCACCGATTATGTATTACTATGACCACTATAACAACAAATACTAAAAATAAGAAAAAGTTAAAAATTAAAGGGGGTCGTCATACAAGAAACGTGTTTCTTCAGCGTTTTAAAACATTGTACGGTGGTACGGAACCTTTCATTTACGAGTCCGACTCGCACTTGCCCGTTTATTTACGTTTATTCTCACGCAAAGTGGACTTCTCTCTCCTCAACTGTATTTGCTCGGCAAATGTTCTCATCTGCGTAAAACAATTCGTTGTCGACGTTGTCGTACACTTTCCAGCGTGACGTCACAATGACGTCATTATTTATTATTTGACATTTGACATTTCAATGAGGCTTTCTTTGCCTTTTGGTGGCCTTTTATTTTAATTGTGGTTCATTTTAATATTTTTCTTATTGAATTGTGCTATTTCGATTGGAAAAAATGCATTAAAGAGACAGAAGTAAACTAAATTAATTTAATTTTTTTATTTTTGTTTTTAGTACCTACTAATGTATATTTTTAATTCCTATAAGAAACATCATATTGCATATTTTGAGGTGTGTTCTATTTTCTGTGAGTTGTTTGTGAATATTATTAATGATGAAGCCTGGAAAGAGTGTAGACGTGAGGGAGGAGATAGCTGAAGTGCACACAGCAGCTCGCTCGCCCTCTCCGAAACGCAAAACAAAAGCGCGTTCGAGATCAAGATCGGGATCTCGGAAACTGTCAAACGGACACACTGAAGGGCTGGACGCGATTGAGATGGCTCCAGCAGCTGAGGAATCCCCCGCCGATAAGTCTAAATCCCGCGACAGTTGGATAAAATCTGAACACGAGTCCCTAGACATAGAATTGCCTATACATGACCAAATAAAACAAGGTATTTTAGGTTTCGTTGAAAAAGAATTTAAGAAAAGTGATAAGAATCCCTCATTTGTGTTTTACTCCCATGATCCTAATGGGCTGGACGAGAAGTTCATGAAGACCTTGTCGAGGCCCTCCAGTGGACACAAAGAGAAGCGGAGTCCTTCTTACAGGAAGAAAAAAAGACATTCTTCTAAGCATCGGGACAGAGATCTGCATGACTTTGAAATCCCTGGCTCAAGTCTTAGTGCTCTGGAAAAGGTAAGAATTCATTATTTCAATGGACATTTTGTTTTACAACACTTTTTTTTTATAAAGTCTAATGTAGGTAAAAACAATTTCATCTTTTCTGACGATTTGCGGAAAAGTTGTAGATATAATTAAAAGTAAGACTGAACTGTAGGTAGAAAAGGCCAACGACCTTAAGTCGGCCTGTTACCATTTTCTAAAGAATAAAATAATAAAGTTAAATAAAATAAACAAGGCCTACATGTTGATTTTTAAAATTTTTGTATATATGGGTTGGGTTTTATTAACATCCAATTTTTTTTCAAAACCTTAGTCAACTTTCCTATAATATAACTTAACAATAATTTTATGAAAAATAGAAAAGCAGAAAAGGAAAACTTAGAATGTACCAGCTGCTTTTCTTGCGATCGAAGGAATGGGCGAGAATCTAAATCATGTTAATAGGCGATGCGGCTAGCAACCCATCACTATTCTGATTCCCTTTTTCCATCTTTACACTATACGTAGGGTCTTACTTAAATAAATAAAAAATTAACACATCTGTGTCTGGAATTCACAAACAAACTAGTTATCTATAAAACTACCTATTTGCGCCACTTGGCTTCGCTTAGCATGCGTACACAACTCTTAGGCGCGGTTCGCCAGGCGGTCCGAGTCGCACACTGCGCCGCGTGTCCGTGGACGCGGCCTTAAAGGTTTTGCTATTGACTTGTTTATTTTTGCAGGTGGATGACTACCTTAAAGAATACAATAAAGATGAAGTTGTAACCCTAAGTGGGGAGTTAGAAATAGAAGCAAATGATGTGGAGAACAATAATGGCACTTCTAAAGAAATTCGTCACAAGCCGAGGAAGACACGGCGAAAAACTAGAGAGGAACGGCAAGATACAAATGCTAATGGCAGAGATGTCAGTCCAAAAGTGTTTAAGACAGGGACAAAGAGCAAATCTGGAAGTAAACCTGGTAAGGGAAGTCGTTTCTCTGCCCTTTTTGGCCTCTCAATACAGCCTGTGTGGTCCAGTGGTTAAGGAGTTTGCCTTGTGATCCAGAGGTCGTGGGTTCAAATCCCACTGGGATTACAGCTGTGCCAAGTCCCATTCACTTTGTTCAATTCAATTTAAAATATCTTTATTATCATAGGATATTTATAATATCTCATAATAATAGTTACTTTGTTTTGTGTTGCACAAATGTTGACGTCAAATTGTTACTTACAGCTAAGTTTATGCCACTTCCTACGCGCAAGTGCAGAGGAAGCGGCAACAAACTGCACTGCACGTTTTCTCCAAAGACAACAAAGTTGTTCAATCTCTCATGATATTTACAGATGAGTAAATGTAATAAAGAAAATCTTAATTTCTTTCAGCTCGCCCCACAGACCTTACAACAATGCTGCAAAGTCTAGAATCCAACTTGCCATACCACGACCAGTACATTGACAATCCCTTCTCATCCCCCTCCCCTCTGACGTCACCGAACGATGAACAACTGGGTCCGTTTGGATCACACAGACCAGAGAAGATATATTTACAAGGAGGCGGCACATTTAGAGCTGTTTCAAGAGATAGAATACTGGAACCTCAGCAGTCAAGGGACGGAGATAAATATTTGAGGTAAATAGTTTTTTTTTTTTTTTTTTTTTTTATTTCACACTTATTTCTAAATATTTTCCTGCTTTCTGGTAGTTTTTGTTTCGTATAAGGTGACCAAACATTTCCTCATTTACTCTTCCTATGCCAATTGTTGTTAATGTTCTCCTCTCGTTGAAAAGTTCCAGAACTTCTCTATATAGTATTCGTAGAACAATTTTATAAAGATGTATTATGTTGATTCCCTTTCAGACTTGGCGATCTAACTCCCCTCGACATAGCACTATGTGCGCAAAAGGCATGGCGCGGCATCGGCGCTGCAGCGCACGGGGTGCTAGCGGGGCTGGCGCTGCTGCACCTGCTGCTGATCAGCTGCTCCGACAACCTGGACGCGGGGCACCTGGCCTTCCACGCTGTAGTCACCATGCCGTACGTCGCGACCTACTACTTCTTCTGCGTGCTTTGTCTGCTCTCCGTGTTGGATAGGTGAGTCTTATTGCTGGTTGGCTATCCACGCTGTGGTCACCATGCCACAGATATGGAGGATACACTCTATAGAAGTGGAGTATCATTTATGCCTACCTTACTACAAACGAAACTACATCTGTCTTCAACTTTCTTTATATAAGCTTTGAATTTTCTGTCTGGCATATTAAGGACCGATTCCGGAAATTTATTATAAAAAAGTATACACTTCCCTATAAAAGACTTACTGACTGTTTTCAGCCTGCCGGTTTAACTAGTGATAAGCCCGACTCTGTACCTACTTTTTAAGACGTTCTTTATAGCAATTTCGTGCCGAGAGGACGTTGCTTGTGCTGTAGAGAGACAGACACACGATGGCAGGCATCCAGTCTTTGGCCGTTTACCACCACCCACACGTCTGAAAAGCCGTAACAGCTTTCTCAGACAGCCAGCTATCGATGCAAAAGAAGCCGCTAAATCAAGAGTAGAGCTATGGGTCCATAAATTCCCGGACTCACCCTCTGATCTTCCGCCTGCTGAGAAACTTCCACCGGGTGCCGACCTCTCTTGGGCAGTCTGGAAGTCTTTAAATAGACTGGTGACCGAACTGGTGTTAGGAGATATCTAGAAAATCGTGTTAGGTAGCGTTACTGCAAAAACGACAAACGCTGTCCAATCAATGAACCACTTATTGTCATGCCCGAAAGGCCTACATCCTGCACAATACAGGACCTAAATGAGGCAAATGACCTGAGAGGGGAATCGTTGTGGCCAAATAGTGGTCAAGTTTGATTTAGTTAAATTAGTATAATAGCCATTTGACTCGAGAAGATGTTCTTATAGTTGGTGCAACAATAGTACAATACTATATAAGTGCGTTATGGTGTTTATAACACACGAAGCAGAATTTCAGCCCGAGCCGAAAGCAAGGGCGTAATGGTGCTGACTGTGTTTAACCAATATACGCACATATATCGTACGATGTTTTTCAACACACTTGCGAGGAAAAATACGATGCTGCTTTATATATCTAAAACCGGTGAAATTAGATCCACTATACGAGCAAGGGTGTTGAAAAGAGATTTATCTTACAGGTTAGACGTAACCAGCATAGACCTAACGAGGGGTCTCCAGCCGTACTTCCAGCCCATCGTGCTGGTGATCCTCTACACGGCGTGCCTGCTGGTGTGCTCGGCCGCGCGCGCGTACGACGAGATGATGGTGTACCAGTACGCGCCGCTGGTGGCCAACATCACCGCCAATGTTACCAATGTGAGTCCTTTAAGATTGAAACTACGTCAAGGGGACGGGTTCACGCCCAACGCACAAAGAGTGTGCGTTTCGCGTGCTTTGCGTCGCCATCTGTCATTTCAACGCCCCGTATGGCATGTCGTCATACTTATATGTAAAACGACGGAGCTTCACCGCTCAGTCGGCGCAGTTCTAACGCAACGCACAGACAACGCCTGTGTGGCATCGCCCTTAGAGAAATACAAAGCGGCCAAGTGCGAGTCGGACTCGCCCATGAAGGATTTCGTAGCAGCAAGTAACATTTTACGATTTATGACGTATTAAAAAAAAACTACTTACTAGATCTCGTTCAACCCAATTTTCGGTGGATGTTGCATGGTAATGTACATCATATATTTTTTTTAGTTTTATCATTCTCTTATTTTAGAAGTTACAGGAGGGGAGGGACCAACATTTTACCACTTTGGAAGTGTCTCTCGCGCAAACTATTCAGTTGAGAAGAAAATGATATTAAAAGCCTCAATATCATTTTTGAAGACCTATTCATAGATATCCCACATGTACGGGTTTGATGAAAAAACAGTTTTTTGAGTTTCTGTTCTAAGTATGGGGAACCCCCAAAATTTATTGTTTTTTTTCTATTTTTGTGTGAAAATCTTAATGCGGTTCACAGAATTCATTTACTTACGAAGTATTTACATAATGTGTTCCTTGTAGCCAACGATCCCAGCGTTCTACCACACGTGGAGCCACTTCTCGATCTGGCGCGCCGTGCTGGCCCAGCTGGGGCTGGCCTACCTCGTGGTGGCCAGCCCGCCCGACCTGCTGCTCGCCAACCTCACCAAGCTGCTGCAGTTCAAGCACTCCTTGCAGAGCATCGGATGATCTCACTTCCATTGGCTTATTTATTCTCTGTTCTATTTATAAGACTTGAGACCACGTTAAGGTGAAGACCAAGCAGAAGTGGCGCCCTCATTTGAAATAAATTGTTAACTCGTAAATCTGGTGAAAATTTCCATATTTCTCAATGTTAGGCACTAGATTAATAGCCATTTAAATTATTTTATGACCTGCCGTTGAAACTATTATTGGTTATCCGTATAGCTTTAAAATTTGCCAGAGGCAAGTTTTAAAGCTATACAGACTAATGTAAATACTTTCAACGGTGGTTCATAAAAGTAGATTGTGTTACAAGGCGTAAAGGTAATAGTTTTCACGCGAGGGCGCTACTTTGAATCCAGAGCGAAACCAAGGATGCCACAGTAGAATCACGAGCGTAGCGAGGGATTCTACGGTGGAATCCTGAGTAAAGCGAGGGATTCAAGTATATCGCCCGAGATAAAACTATTACCGTACACCGTGTAGCACATTCTTCTTTTCATCTCCATCTATGAGAAAAAGCAAATATATGCCTATAACGAAAGTAGAATACCTACATATACCTTATCAGAGTTTAACAGTCAGTTACTTAGCTTTATTTAGTGGCGTTTTCACTGAAGAAGTACTATAATAATATTTTTGTAGGACCACCTCATCTTATACATTTTCCAGTCATTTGAATCGTTTCATTAATTTTACCTTGTGTGTAATTATTTATATTAAAATATGTATATTATACGTAATCCTCATACTTATTTCAATCGGGCTCATTAAGAAATTACTCACATTTAAAATAGTATGAGTAAAAATAACCTAATAGTTCTATAATAAAATTACTATCTAAATCAAAGACAACGATTGCGCGTTTTTATTAGTTTTTGATAAGATATTTAGAAGCAAGAGAACAAAAAAAATTTGACCTACAGCAAAGATAATATAATTGCCTACAGTCATCCAAGTATGTGTTGTATTCCAATTTTAAAAAATTACGACGCCGTTGCCTATATTTTATAATTTTAAAACTAAATTCTTCTTTTTTTGCTGACTGCCAATATTATTTTTGATTCTACATTCGTATTCGGTTTTCAAATGTGTTTTAACGCCTAGGGAATTTACTTTTTAGTGTCTAGAGAATTACCAGTGACTTTAGCCCCAAATATTTGGTGAGTGAGATGAAAAATTATCTATATGGATATTATTATATATGGTTCTCTTGCTTCAAAATAATAATTTATTAAAAACCAATAAAAACGCGCAATTGTTGTCTTTGATTTAAATAGTAAATTTATTATGAAACTATTAGGTTATTTTACCTAAACTATTTTAAATGTGAATAGTTTCTTGATGAGGCCGATATACTAAGTATGAAGTGTACGTATATATACATATTTCATTATATAAAGAATTACGCACAAGGAAAAAGTAAGGAAACGATTCTAATGACTGGAAAATGTATAAGATGTGATAGTCATAGAAAAATATTTTCATAGTAATTCTTTAGTGAAAACGCCACCAAATAAAGGTTAGTAACGGTCTGTTAACTCTGATTAGGTAAATGTAGGTATTCTACTTCCGTTATAGGTATATATTTGCAAATTTTCCTCATAGATGGAGATGAAAAGAAGAATGTGCTACACGGTGTACGGTAATAGTTTTATCTCGGGCGATATACTTGAATCCCTCGATTCCACAGTAGATTCGCATCCTCGTAAACTTTTACACACTTCATACATAATACTATATTCGCGCGGGGCACGCGACGGACGCCCGCGCGTCCATCGTCAATCACTTTCGTATTTCGTAGCGTCAAGCCTTAAGAGGAAACACCAAAGGCTAGAGAAATAAAAAAATAGGGATTTGTAAAATCTATTGCTGTCGCGCTGTGTCCGAACTACAACCGAGCAAGTGCGATAGAGATATACTGCAGCTTGGACTGAAAATACCTATTAAAAGAACAGAAAATCAACGATTCGTAGTCCCCTCTGATTTCTTCTCCAAAACTCAACCAATATAAGTACTTTTTTATTACGAATTATCAGATTTGAATGGTGTTCAGGTGTATCAGGGAGGAAACAGGGGACTACGTTTGTATGGAAAAACGGCCCTTGTGTTTCGTCTTAAGCTTGAAATTATGTCAAGCGGCCTTACGTGTCAGAGATAGCTGAAACCGTCGCGGGTTACGTGTCTCTCTCGCACTTAGAATTTGTGACAGAGATGGACTGAACCCATCCGGGGCGTCTGCTTGACGTAGTTTCAAGGCTAATGATCTCTTCCTAGTCACGAAATGTACAAATCTATTGCATTCATGTTTTTTTTTTGTTTTTTTAATATTTAACTAAAGTGTGTTGATTGAGCCAGCCCAAAAACAAGGATTCAACACTTAATAGGGCAGTGGTAGAATAGTTAGCACATTAAATTGTACCTTATGCCTTTTTACATAAAGATCATAACATAACATATAACCAATAAAAATATTGAACCTACGATGGTAACGTAAAAATGCACAGTATGATATTTTTTTACAAGAGGAGCTCGGTTGCACGCATTACTAGCACTTTCACAAGTCAAGCAATCCTGGACGTGGTCTGCACTTGGATGGATTATATCACAAGTGGTACTTATAAAATTTCATGAGCTCTTCCGTGCTTCGGAAGGTACGTTAATCCATTGGTCCTGGCTGTGACCAATGGATTAACTGTGTTGGCCACTTACACACACTAAAAACAAACTAAATAAAAGAAATACTTTTTCGTTAGCATTTAAAAGTGGAATTGATTCTTGATTTATTTTCCATTAGCTTAATTATTATATTAGCTTGATTATTAAACTTTAAATATTTAACATATCGTTATATTTTAACCGCTGTATTCATAATTCTGCACTCCGTAAATCAGTTACGTAGTATAACGCTACTGATTTAAGGAGCACTGTTTCTTTCTGTTATTGACGTGAAAATGTCGGCACTCTTTAAATTGGTAGCATACTCATTATATGACAGATTTAAAAGGGCAGTTTTTTATGAATATGAGGGTAATTTTTCTAGTCGTAGTTTTAAAATTGGATGTAAGACTATATATATATATATATATATACGGCAGCTATGTAAAATATATAGGTAATTGAGAATGTAAGTGATAAATATTATAGTTATACGCTTCGCCTCATAAATATTTTATTTTTACTCGAATGCTGAAGGAGGTTAATGCTTTTCTATGTCTTCAATGTTGGTATCTCACTTCTTATATTTAAGAAGAATATAGAAGCAAATGGTCTTGAAGTGGCGCCCTCATTTAAAATAAATTGTTAACTCGTAAATACGGTGATAATCCATATTGCTAATCGTCAGGCACTAGATAGCCCTTTAAATTTTTTTATGAACTTCCGTTAAAAGTATTATTGGTGATCTGTCTAGCTTTAAAACTTTAAAAGTAGCCACTTTTGGCGGAGGCAAGTTTTAAAGCTAGACGGACTAATGTAAATACTTTCAACGGTGGTTCATAAAAAAATTAAAGTGCCAGTAAAAAAATTTTAGTGCCTGACGTTTAGCAATATGGAAATTATCACTATATTTACGAGTTGACAATTTATTTCAAATGAGGGCGCCACTTCAAGGTCATTTGCTTGTAGATTCACCTTAAGAGCTGCGCTCTTGTCTGTGGTGTATTAATATTTTTGTATTTAGCACAGCTGACGGCGTCCGCTACATTAGGCGGGCGCACGCGACGGGTTCAGCATATCTCTGTCACAAACTGTACGTGTAAAAGAGATAACAGAACTCGTCGCGTGATGCCGTGTCTCTCGCACGTACAGTTTGTGACAGAGATAGACTGAACCCGTCGCGTCCGCCCGCTTAACGTAGCGCATAAAGGATAAAAAGCTCAACTACCCGGAATACTATTTTTTATGCCGTTATGTCCACTTTAGCAGAACAATCTGCGCCGGTAAAGATTTTTCCGAATTTTAAATTAAACACTGTCCAAATTTTTGGAATAAGTTCAATCCGTGATGCTGAACTATTTTCTATAAAAAAAATATTAAAAATCGATAAAAAAATTTCGTCCTCCCATACAAATCAGCGCTCAGACAGACAGATTTTGTATGGGAGGACGAAAAATTTTTATCGATTTTCAATAACTTTTTTTGTAGAAAGTAGTTCATTATCATGGACTGAACTTGCTTCAAAAATTTGGACACTGTTTAAAAAGTCACCCTGTATAACGTCTAACAAAATATACTGAAACTATTATAAGAGTGAATACAGTCCATGATATTGAACAACTTTCGCCAAGGAACACATCAAAATATGAAAAAAAATTTTTGGCCTCATACAAGTTGACCGATCTGATTCAAGTTTGTATGAAAAGCAAGAAAATATTTTTCATATTTCGATATATGTTCCTTGGGGAAAGTTGTTCAGTATCATGGACTGAATTCACCCATAAAATAGTTTCAGTATATTTTGTTAGACATTATATAACGTCCTGTATATAACGTCTAACAAAATACATATACTGAAACTATTTTATGGTTGAATTCAGAACATGATACTGGTCAACTTTTCCCAAGGAACATATCATAGGGTATCATGGTTTGAATTCATCCTTAAGACGATACAGGGATTCCAGTGCTGCCCCCATTTGATATAAATTATTTGTAAGGAAACGGAGATATCATTTAAAATTTTGATCTAGTAAAACTTAGATAACCCTTCAAACTATTTTATGAACCACTGTTTACAGTTTAAAGTGGGAACGTTAAGCTTTAGTTTGCATTTTTGCGAAAAACGGCCACTTTTGGCGAAAACCTGTTTTAAAACTAGACGGACTACCAATGTTACTTTCAAAGGTTATACATAAAATAGTTTAAAGGTCTTTTTAGACATTGATACAAATCAAATTTTTAAATATCACCATATTTAGTTTTAAACAATTTATTTCGAATGAGGGCGCCACTTATGCTACCACTTTACCTTAATGCTAAGAGCATTTTCTCCCAGTCAACCATAGGGATAAGCAGAGAAAATTGTGCTGCGCAAAAGCTATAAATACCTATATACTTACATCAAAAATACTAAGTACTTCATACACACTATTATACAGGGACTAACAAAATATACTGAAACTATTTTAAGGGTGAATTCAGTCCATGATACTGAACAACTTTTCCCAAGGAACATATATCGAATTATGAAAAATATTTTTTGGCCTCCCATACAAGTTGACCGATCAGCTGATCCGAGTTTGTATGGAAAGCCAAAAATATTTTTCATATTTCGACATATGTTCCTTGGGGAAAGTTGTTCAGTATCATGGACTGAATTCACCCTTAAAATAGTTTCAGTATATTTTGTTAGACGTTATATATACATATCTCCGTTTCCTTTTTATTTCATTCAATGTATTTCAAATGGGGACAGCACTGGACTCCGTGTATCGTCTTAAAACAGTTTCAGTATACTTGGTTAGATAGACCCTGTATACTACTGATTATTTTGTTTGGGGCAGTCGTGTACAAACCGAAGACTTGATCTCAAATTGTAGATTTAAATCTAGTCACACTAATTGCCAAATAACAAAATAGCGAAGATAACATATTTTTGAGAGGGAATGTAGATTGCATGTTACATTTCGATTTTAATTTTTGTTTTATCGATACAAATTTTTCGTCCTCCCATACAAAATCCGTCTGGCTGAGCGCTGATTTGTATTGGAGGGCGAAAAATTTTCATCGATTTTTAATATCGTTTTTTATAGAAAGTTTTTGGAGCAAGTTCAGTCCATGATACTGAACTAGTATCATGGACTGAACTTGCTCCAAAAATTTGGACAGTGTTTAAAAAGTCAGCCTGTATAAGTAATATATAAAGAAATAAATATGCTCTAAAGTACTCAAATTAAATAATTAAGCAGATCGTAGAAGCCGATCGAGGGAATGGGCGAAAATGCAAATCATGTTAATAGGTGATGCAGCTAGCAACCCATCACTATTTGGATTCCTTTTTCCATATTCTCGCCTACCATCATGCTAAAAGTGGCCTTTTAGTCTTGCGGCCCTGGGCTATGTCAGCTTAGAGCCGCAAAACCTAAAATGCCCTGTCTTCCCCACTATACAATACAATACAATACAATACCCTTTATTGCACAAAAGTAAAAAACAGAACATAATTATCTAAAAAATTAGGAAATGCGCAAAAGGCGGCCTTATCGCTAAGCAATTTCTTCCAGGCAACCTCGTTTATATGGAAAAAAATGATGGGAAATTAGGTAGTGCGGGGTGGTCAATATAATAAACATACTTATATACAATAATTATAATAAACATACATACATCTAATACTTAAATACATACATACAACTTACACAAAGAAAAAATAACAAGACAAAATGAAGAAACTAAGTGGAAACAAGGGAAGGAAATTACCTTTCATAAGGATAGAAAATGCGATTTTACTTGGGATTTAAAGCTGGCTAGCGTTTGGGCGCGTCGGATAGTAAGTCACTATCCCATAAAGACGTGATAGTATGTATGTATTAAATAATGAAATAAGAAATATTAATTTGAGTACTGTAGTACTGCATCCGGAATGCCATGCTCTATATTTCTTTCATTATAAATCAAGTTTATAAACATCGTTTTCTCGGCTCATGTTGACACATTATATCAAAACCATATAAATAATATCTTGTACGAAAAATAATGTACAACGTTTGACAGATTTTTAACATAAAGTTACTTTAAAACCATAATGGGACCATTGCTTGACATATTCCCATAAAACATTCTATGCCTTTTAAATAATAAATTGTCTATGTTATAGAAGATCGGCTTAAATAAATAATATCAACTATACAATAATGAAATTTATAATTAAATATAAATAAGGATTATAATGTTTAAATTGCTAACATCATTTAGATGGTTAAGTTTACGTACGTACGAAAATAAGTATGTACGAGAAAATACTCTAAAAATAAAAATTGTGACCAAAAAGGTTTACTTTCGTACTAAATTGTTTCCTTCTTAAATTAAAGTATAATAAAATAAATGTTCTTATAAATCTTTTTATGGATGATTGATGTATGTTTGTTTCTAATATAATTTGTTTATATCCTTACTAATATTATAAATGTGAAAGCGTGGATGTTTGTTACCTTTTCACGCAAAAACTACTTGACGAATCATCATGAAACTTTGTACACATATCCTGGGAGGTACTAGAAGTAACATAGGGTACCTTTTATCCCGGAAAAGTGTAATGTTCCCGTGGGATACGCGAGCGAAGCCGCGGGCAAAAGCTAGTATTGTTATAAGTATACAAATTCCTCGACATTATATTATTATACAAGTTGAAAATGGTGACATCATCATTTTCATGCAAACTCGATCAATTATAATATAATTGTTTGTTAAATTTTTATTAGGTATAGTTATTTTTTATATATAAGTTATTCTTTCTTATATTGTATTATTTGTTTTCTGTTAAGGTTCTTCAATATCGCATACTGAGTATGTTTTTCAAATAACATTTTGCTTTTCGGTATTTTCTCAGTTTTTTTATTTCTAATTGATCTTTAAAAAAGTTAATTTGGTCAGTACAACACAGTTATTTGAAACAAACCGAAGAATAGGGTAGTATCCTGGGTCAAAAATAAATTAAGTAAAACGTCACAAAATAATGTATTTATTTTTGATCATATCCATTTTCATGCAGAAGAACTGATATTTGACTCCCAAGAAACTATGACGTCACGGTTTGGTATTTAATTCAAATCCCATAGAAAGTGTTTGTTTTGACGTTCAGAAAAAATATTTGATTTGACTCGTTGGAAACTAGCGGGTTGTGGTCTTTATTTTGAAAAACACGGAAATAAAATATGTTGTTTATTCCCGCAGAAATGACAACAGGAAAAAATATCTTTTCGGTTCGTACGTTTTTTCCTGTTTATCAAAATATGTATGGTTAAAGAATATGACGTATGTACATATATGTATAATTTTGTTTAAATAGTCTAAAAATAAAAGTTACTTGTAATATTTTCCATGTTTCATTTAAAACAAATTCCGTTTAAAACATAATCATAGGGTTTAAAACGGAATTTGACATTGTTTGTTCGATTATTTTTAGGGTTCCGTACCCAAAGGCCAACGGGTCCCTATTACTGAGACTCCGCAGCCTGTCCGTCTGACACAGGGCTCTCTTGAACCGTAATAGCTAGATATTTGGAATTTTCACCGATTATGTATTACTGTAGCCGCTATAACAAGAAATACTAGAAATAAGATTAAGTTAAAAATAAGGGGGTCGTCATACAAGAAAAGTGTTTTTTTATCATTATATTTATTAAAACATTGTACGGAGGTACGGAACCCTTCATTTACGAGTCCGAGTCGCACTTGACCGGTTCTTGTTTTAAATAAGGAAATTCGTTTACTTCACCCTGTACATAGAGCGGAACACTCAAAGGGAGATAAGAGTTGGATCTCATCTTTCAGCACGGAACAGCACTTTCCTATGCTGCTATCCTTTTCTGTCGCTCAGAAGCGTCATTTGCTAGAGCGAGAGAGAGCGACGGAATGCTTCAGCACCGGCCGTCCTGCAGCGTTCCGTCGCTCTCTCTGGTTCTCTCTCGCTCTAGCAAATTATTGTTCTGAGCGACAAAGGATAGCAGCATAGGAAAGTGCTGTTCCGTGCAGAGCTTGAAATACTGTTAAAAATCTGGTAACTTTAATTCTGTCAAACAGCGTAAACGTTATCAGCAAAGATAACGTTATGCTGGGTAACGGTATTTTTCCCACTATTTACCGTTAATCAGATAACATTACCAATGATATTAACGGTAAAAGGTATTGTTAACACTGTATTTCTTTTTGATATTTGACAGAATAAATTGATGAGAGTTTGTCTAGTAGGCTACTAGAGCTATTTATATAATATTTTACAATTATTGAAAAAAAGTATCGTTACTTATATCGTAAATTGATAACGTTATAAACTGTATTATCGATAGTTATAACGTTACCACGAAAATGACGTTATTTACCGTTACTTTTAGTGTGAAATTGGTATCGTTAACCAGCCCTGGTTCCTTACTGACAAATGAGATCCAACCCTAAACCTAAACCTCTTACACTCAAGGACTTGCAGGTCGTACCATGTCAATGATTGCAGTATAACATCCCGATATCAAAACTATGAAATTGAATATAATTAATAAGATATTCTTCCAAAAATAGTAGCCATATTTTCCCAGCCCACGGTTCCACTTGTGGACGATCTGGACCACGGCTGGGATGAGCAGCCCTAGGGTGGAGAAGAAGATAGCGCCGACAAGACGCATAAGGCCTTCAAGATTGGGTATTGCCACAGCCAATGCAACTGAAAATATAATTAAAATAAGTTGATTTAGAAAATGCCCTATAGTGGGACAATAGGAATGTATAAGGTTTTTGTAAGTATGGGACGGGGTATGTGTAACCCCAGCAAAATGTTGCGCCTTAGAGAAATGAGAGTATTACAGATTAATGGTTCATAGTTAGCCTTAATGTAAACAACTGTAGCAAAATTCGTTCATGTTGTATTTTCGAAGTTATTTGAGAAAAACTGATTTTGCTGGGGGAACGTTACCCCAGCAAAACCTTTTTCAAAAAAAGCGTTTAGCCTAGAATTAAGTATATGAAAAGATAGCTCTGAATGAGTTGTAAATTTATACCAATAGCAAAATCTGTTCATCTTATACTTTTTGAGAAATTCAAGATTTTGCTGGGGTAACGTTTTGCAATTTTCCATGTCTCGAAAACTGTTAGTAATAGAATTTTGAAAAATAGTTTGGAAAATCCAAAAGTGCACGCCTCACGATATACAACACAAACGAAATGTCACCTGTATTTTTATAATAATAATTACGATTAAACTACATTGAATTAGACCGTGAACTTCGAAAGGACTTAGTTTTGGATAATACTGAAGCGTATAAAAAAAAAATGGACTTGATCAGATAAGTTTTTCGGGAGTTATCGTGACCACGCCAGTTTCCATACATACAGACACACGGACTCCACAAAATGATTTTATTAAACATTGTTTTTATTTATTTAAAAGGCAAAATGCCATAAGTGTTGAAGCTAGTGTTTTTCCTTGACATTTATGTGTAAATATTATTGTACAAGTGCGATAGAAAATAAATAGAGACACATTTAGTTAAAAAAATCACTTGATTTTTGTAAGGCGAGACTAGAGCACTACCTCATGCGCTTCGCTTATGAGGCGTGCAAAATACTGTTTATAGGCCTTCATTTGTTCAAATGTGTTCAAATATAAGTATTTCGATTCATCAACAAATATCGAAGTAATTTATTACTTATTTTAAAAAATCTGAAAATTCCGGTTTACTCGTAAACTAGTACATTTACTAACAAATCAAAAGCAGTTACATATACGTATGATATAGCCTTCTAACGTGTACAAATTCTGATGAACAAACATTACGCGATATGAAGATATAAAGGCATTTCATCGAATTTCTAGCGGTGTGACTTTGGCCATCGAATACGCAGTTCTCTCTGAATACAAAAAGATAAACTATAATGAACATTGGTTTTCATTTTGTTACAAAACATGCCTGAAAGTTTCGGCTTCAAATTTCGTATGAAATAAAAGTTATTAAAAAAATAAGAAAATATCATCAATTCTCCTATAAACCGACTAAATAACGGAGGCTACGAAAAAGCGGCCGTTTCATTCTTGAGCGTAACCATCTCAAAATATTGGTATAATAGTCTTATTTGCTAGTACAGTCGCATACAAAAAGTTTACTGCGATTGGTGGATAAAGAAAATACATGAGCATGATTTTTTTTTATTCAAATTACTGTTTCACAATAATCGTATGCTATTTAACTACTTACTCTTCCTGTGGATGTCGTAAGGCGACTAAAGGACTTAAGCACATACATCTTGTGCTACAATTGCATTCCCAAGGAGGGTTAACGTCGGGCGGCAGCCAGTTGTAAAACTTTTCGCACAAATACATTCCCAAAGAGGGTTGACGTCAGGCAGGCCGCCGGTCGTAAAATTACAGTCGAATCATTTTAACTATTCCAGAAATTTATTTTCCACTTCGTAGCGTCTTTGGCATCCTTGGTTGACCATTGGCACACCTCGGTCACTGGCGCTAAAATGTATGAAACAAACGCGTTCCTACGCACACAGTCTCAGTTCGTGTAGGTGAACGCGTACCATGCTTGTGTGAGTGTAATAAGACATGCTAGGTTTAACGCTGCGCGTCGCGCCGCCGCCCGCGTTTAAGTTCAATGACCTCAATTACTTAAAACTCATTGCGCGTATTAGGAAGAAATAAGGATCATATTATGCTGTAAGGTGGGTATCTAAGCTCGATTTATACAATAGTTTCCCATTTTTAATCAGTATAAACGAAGTAACCAAATTTTTGTATGGAAATTCAGGCCACCAAAATATTACGTAAGTTGAAAACATGATTTTTTTGTTCATATAGATATTGTGTTGTTTTCAGTGTGATCTGATAGGTGTACGAGGGCCACACCGAAAAGATCGGGAATAGAAAAAAGTACAGAGATAATATAATAATGTTTACTTTTTTTTGTTTTTCGAAGTATTCTCCGTGACAGTCAATGCACTTTTGCATTCGATCAAACCAATTATTGAAACAGTAATTTCAGTCTGAAGTGGATACAGTCAAAACAGCTGATTTGTAAGCTTCGACCGCCTCGCTTCTGGGCCGTGAAACCTTTGACTACATAGCATATCTTTAATTCTTGGGAATGTAAAATAATCATTGGGGCTCAGGTCAGGGCTATACGGAGGATGGTCCATCAACACCACGTTTTCCAGATTTAAAAACGCGCTTATATTATGTATATATATATATATATATATAATATATATATGTATATATATATTTTTATTTATATTTGATTTTATATATATATATATAAAATCAAACAAAGCAATAAATACGAGTTTTATATTTTATTATTATCTACCAACGATTTCAAATCCATCCTGTATATTTGTAAGAAGTTATTAGAAATCGAAACAAATTAAGATATAAAAATATTTGATATTGTTATTTATACTATTGTCAAAGAATTATATTTTATTTTATAATATTGACCAAAATAATCTGGTTCACCTACTCTTCTTCATCAAAGCGCGGTCCCGGTTGCAACCTCAGATGTGCTGCTTCGGAGCCCGGGGTGCGCCTTTCCGCTTTTTCTTCTCCAAATATAACGTGTACGCCAATGGCACAGTATAATAAAGAATACTAGCGTACATTATGGCCAATCCCTGCCTTCCAAAAGTGCCGCCCACATAAAATATTCAAATAGTTACAAATACTTTTGTAATGGGCGTGTGTTGTGCTGTGTACGGTTGTTTAAGCTCTATAAACGACAAAACTAAAAGAAAGTTCTGCATATTCAGGCAAGTACATACCCAGTTATTTTTAAAGTGTTTTATATTTTAGCAGAAAACCAACTTACAATAGGTTAAATGTTTAGTAGTTTCTTTTAACCTATCCGTTTTAGACCTACGAGGGCAACACCGAAAAGATCGGGAATAGAATACTTAGGAATAAATTAGAGTAAAACCTTTTTGGTGTTTGAAATGTAGTATTATTTCGAACACAATTCCATTTTTGAATTTTAAATAAAGTAAAAAAGAAAAGAGTATTGACTATTTGAATTTAACAAGTCGGTGAGAAAAATGACATGACAATGAAAGACATGTGACATACGAGCAGATTCGGGTTTCTCTCAGCATTGGTATGACAGCCATTCAGACCATTTTACATGATGAACTGGGTGTCAAGAAGTTAATTCACGCTGGGTGCCCCACCGTTTGACCGAGGAACAAAAGTTGGCTCGTGTTAATTGGTGTCGGTCTGCTCTGCAACGGTTCAATAGAGGGAGGTCAAATGCAGTTTACAATATCGTCTCTGGGGATGAATCGTGGATTTATTCATATGAGCCGAAAGAAAACATCAATCGGCAGTTTGGGTCTTCGAGGGTGAGGTCAAGCCAACAAAAGTTATTCGCTCACGCGGCGTGTCGAAAAAAATGGTCGCTTCATTTGTATCGAAAACTGGTCATGTGGCTACGATTCCTTTACAAGAACCAAGGACGGTTACTGCTGATTGGTACACAAAACAGTTTGTTTGCCGGAATTCATAATAGAACTTCATAAAATTAATCCGAATCATCGTATAATTCTTTACGACGATAATGCAAGCTCACATACCGCACGCAAAACAAGCGCGTTTTTAAATCTGGAAAACGTGGTGTTGATGGACCATCCTCCGTATAGCCCTGACCTGAGCCCCAATGATTATTTTACATTCCCAAGAATTAAAGATATGCTATGTAGTCAAAGGTTTCACGGCCCAGAAGCGAGGCGGTCGAAGCTTACAAATCAGCTGTTTTGACTGTATCCACTTCAGACTGAAATTACTGTTTCAATAATTGGTTTGATCGAATGCAAAAGTGCATTGACTGTCACGGAGAATACTTCGAAAAACAAAAAAAAGTAAACATTATTATATTATCTTTGTACTTTTTTCTATTCCCGATCTTTTCGGTGTGGCCCTCGTACACCTATCAGATCACACTGAAAACAACACAATATCTATATGAACAAAAAAATCATGTTTTCAACTTACGTAATATTTTGGTGGCCTGAATTTCCATACAAAAATTTTGTTACTTCGTTTATACTGATTAAAAATGGGAAACTATTGTATAAATCGAGCTTAGATACCCACCTTACAGCATAATATGATCCTTATTTCTTCCTAATACGCGCAATGAGTTTTAAGTAATTGAGGTCATTGAACTTAAACGCGGGCGGCGGCGCGACGCGCAGCGTTAAACCTAGCATGTCTTATTACACTCACACAAGCATGGTACGCGTTCACCTACACGAACTGAGACTGTGTGCGTAGGAACGCGTTTGTTTCATACATTTTAGCGCCAGTGACCGAGGTGTGCCAATGGTCAACCAAGGATGCCAAAGACGCTACGAAGTGGAAAATAAATTTCTGGAATAGTTAAAATGATTCGACTGTAATTTTACGACCGGCGGCCTGCCTGACGTCAACCCTCTTTGGGAATGTATTTGTGCGAAAAGTTTTACAACTGGCTGCCGCCCGACGTTAACCCTCCTTGGGAATGCAATTGTAGCACAAGATGTATGTGCTTAAGTTCTTTAGTCGCCTTACGACATCCACAGGAAGAGTAAGTAGTTAAATAGCATACGATTATTGTGAAACAGTAATTTGAATAAAAAAAAAATCATGCTCATGTATTTTCTTTCCACCAATCGCAGTAAACTTTTTGTATGCGACTGTACTAGCAAATAAGACTATTATACCAATATTTTGAGATGGTTACGCTCAAGAATGAAACGTCCGCTTTTTCGTAGCCTCCGTTATTTAGTCGGTTTATAGGAGAATTGATGATATTTTCTTATTTTTTTAATAACTTTTATTTCATACGAAATTTGAAGCCGAAACTTTCAGGCATGTTTTGTAACAAAATGAAAACCAATGTTCATTATAGTTTATCTTTTTGTATTCAGAGAGAACTGCGTATTCGATGGCCAAAGTCACACCGCTAGAAATTCGATTAAATGCCTTTATATCTTCATATCGCGTAATGTTTGTTCATCAGAATTTGTACACGTTAGAAGGCTATATCATACGTATATGTAACTGCTTTTGATTTGTTAGTAAATGTACTAGTTTACGAGTAAACCGGAATTTTCAGATATTTTAAAATAATAAATTACTTCGATATTTGTTGATGAATCGAAATACTTATATTTGAACACATTTGAAAAAATGAAGGCCTATAAACAGTATTTTTTCAAAATTCTGCTACTAACAGTTTTCGAGATATGGAAAATTGCAAAACGTTACCCCAGCAAAATCAGTTTTTCTCGAATAACTTCGAAGATACAACATGAACGAATTTTGCTATAGTTGTTTACATTGATTACTATGAACCATTAACCTGTAATACTCTCATTTCTCTAAGGCGCAACATTTTGCTGGGGCTACACATACTGGGACGGGCTCTTTCGTATTCTCTTATCAAAAAATACTTAGATAAATACAAAGAAAAGTAATATAAATACATACATACACAATCACGTCTTTATCCCTAGTGGTGGCCAGACAGAGCCTTGCGGTTCTAAGGAGACATAGCCGGCCGCAAGACTCAAAGGCAACTTTTAGCGTGGTGGTGAGCGAGAATTTGGAAAAAAGGATCAAAATAGTGATGGTTGCTAGCCGGATCGCTTAATAACATGATCACAATTTATCGAGTTTACAATCTCGCGCGATAGTTTATGAACTATCTGTCATAATAATACGGTGATATACAGGCTGACTTTTTATCGGGCAGTTGACGCCCGGGGTGTGAATACATGAACACACCCCGTAAACGTATACCCCTGACATATACTTACTCGACGGCGTGAACCAGCCAGAATAAAATTGTATTTTTCCCTTGACTGCACAAGGAGAGTTATGTTTATCGAGTGTGTGTATGTATGTATTGTATGTATGTATACCGGGTGACTTTTTATCCACCGGCAAAATTTTTGGAGCAAGTTCAGCCCATGATACTGAACTACTTTCTTTCTTTAAAAAAAAGTTATTAAAAATCGATAAAAAAATGTTGTCCTTCCATAGGTAGAAATCAGCGCTCAGCCAAACAGATTTTGTATGGGAGGACGAAATTTTTTTATTATTTTTAATAACTTTTTTATAGAAAGTAGTTCAGCATCTGGACTGAACTTGCTCCAAAAATTTTGCCGGTGGATAAAAAGTCACCCGGTATACATACATACAATACATACATACACACACTCGATAAACATAACTCTCCTTGTGCAGTCAAGGGAAAAATACAATTTTATTCTGGCTGATTCACGCCGTCGAGTAAGTATATGTCAGGGGTATACGTTTACGGGGTGTGTTCATGTATTCACACCCCGGGCGTCAACGTATACCCATACATAACATGAACCTACACATGGCGCCATTTATCTATTTTTCAATAATTAAAAAGAAAATGGCCTTGAAAATGAATAATGTTCGCAATTAAAAATAAATCTTCGTAGCTATGGCCACGTCTGTTTCGTATTACCTTTTCCGCTATTAATCAAAATTTATGAAATTATATTTCTTCCCGCTAAAGACGTTTTAAATTCTTTATGAGCAAGTTAATTCGGGTAACTTTGCAAATTACCTTTTTTAGTGTCACATTGAAAGCTGAGTTTAAGGCTCCGGACGGAACCAAAGAACGAGACCCTACCTTATAATCCTGTCATCAGTCGGAGAATCCTCGAGGTGGTTGTCAAAGTCAGTCATTTGTTTAGGGTTCCGTACCCAGAGGGTGCATCGGGACCCTATTACTGAGACTCCGCTGTCTGTCCGTCTGTTTGTCCGACTCAGCACGGAAGAGCATTTTCCTATGCTGCTTTCCTTTTCTGTCACTCAGAACAGTAATTTCTCTCTCGCTCAGCTTTCTCGCTCTAGCAAATGATGCTTCTGAGAGAGAGATCCAACCCTAAAGGGGGTCGTCATAAGAAAACGGGTGTTTAAGCGTTTTTAACTCGATCTAATTAATGGCATTAACTAGATACTTGAAATGTTTATCGATTATGTATTACTATGGCCGCTATAACAACAAATAGGTACTAAAAATAAGATAAAGTTAAAAATTAAAGGGGGACGTCGTCATTCAAGAAACGTGTTTTTTCAGCGTTTTAAAACATTTTAACCTACTTAAAAAAAGGAGGATGTTATAAATTCGACTGTTTTTTTTTATGTAGGTATGTTTGATCGCGACATCTTTGCCAATGGTAAACCGATTTTGATGTTTCTTTTTTTCTTTAAAAGCATTTACTACCAAGTTGGTCCCATTATAATTTGGTGAAGATATTACGAAATAAACCTAAAACTTACAAGATATATTTTGATTATTACAACTCACCCGTTAATAACACGCTGAAGGTTCTCAGGCATATCTGCCCGACGTTGTGGTACCTCTCAGGTATCCTCTCTTTGATCCGCGTCCATATGATCTCCATAGGTGCGTACATCTGCAAGCAGTACGTGAGTAACACTGCCAACGGGACGAGAACTTTAGCCGCCATCGCCAGACTGAAATAAAATAAAAAAAAGAAATTTTGTACAAGCTTTTATTGTGAGACGAAAGGAGCACCTAAGCACAGAATACAGTAAGAGTAAACAGAAGGGACTCTTCTAAGGTACGCGCAATATACGTCCCCGTTCCCCGCACCCGCACCTCTCCCCCGGTTCTTGACGGCCAACGTGAGAAATCGAGGCGAAAACGGGGGAGAGGTGCGGGGACGGGGAACGGGGACGCCTGGGTGACGCATATTGCGCGTACCTTAGGAGTTTCCGGCCTGTGACCTAAGCCTAAACTCAATGGGGCTGCGTCGTTTAGTTACGGAGTTCTTATGGCCACCTTCCAGCTCAATCATCAGACCCCAGATACAATCTAAAGACAAAGTACTCGTCAAGACGAATCCAACGAGCCCAAGTTCGATGGGGATCCGTCGTTTCACTACAGAGTTTATATGACCACCTTCCAGCTCCATCATCAGTTCAGTTTCAAGTCATCATAATATTGCATTGTCACGCGATATACATATACGCGAAAAATTTCAAGATGAAATTTTCTACGCAATCGGTTGAAGATATCTGCTTCAACATTGAGTTGCAAGATACCCACCCGAACAAACATAGTTACATAGGTAGGTACATACATTGCAAGTTAAATAAAAGCTTGTAAAAATGGTAGGTATTTTAACCTTTGCTTTTGCGGTGGGACGACGTAGATTAGGTAAAATGAAGTTTAGGTATAAAGCAGGTTGTTAACTCACAAAATATACATAAAGAAACATAAGGTACATACCTAAAGTCTGTAGGAAGGTATATTGCAATCACAGTGCGTGAGCAATAAGCAAATCATAGCTGGCCTATCATGTATGTCGAAATTGAAAAATGTCGCCTGAGGAAAAAATAGGGATTTTTATGCCCCGTGTCAAAGTCCCTGCTTTTAATTTAGCGGCGGAATATTACAAACTTTATGAGCGTAGGGCAATAAAATATAGAATGTTTCAGATACCAGAAAAAGATCTGAGGCTTTCAGAGGTACCGCCCGTGGTTTTCTTTTTTACATAAGTTTTTCTTTGAGTAAGAAGTGGCATTTTTTGCGCGCATAGCGTTGTAGTAGGTAGCTCGGAAACGTAAAGATATCTAAGCGCCAATTATTTAAGGTCGTACCTGAATTTTCTGGGGTGCAGTGCTGCCCCCATTTAAAATAAATCATTTCAACTGCCGTTTTTCGCAAATGTGCGTAGTAAAGCTTAACGTTCTAACTTTAAACTGTAAACAGTAGTTCATAAAATACTTTGAATGGTTATATAGGATTTGATAGTAGCAAAATTTTAAATAATGTCTCCGTTTTCTTTGAAATGATTTATTTTAAATAGGGGCAGCACTGGACCCCGGAAAATTCAGGTACGGCCTTAATTATTTTTAACATGTAAAGCTTGTTATAAAAAATTATTGTCATCTTTTATCATTCGTCATTCTACCGCTAACGAGCCAATTACATTACAGGACCCGTGGAAATGCTTACAGGGAAAATGATAAAATAAAAAGGATAACGGAAATAAAACGCGAGTAGGTAGTAAGTATAACGCGCACGGGATAAAATCAGGAAAACAACCAACTGCTGCCTACACATATGTTGGCTTTGGATCATACATCTAAAGGTACAAATCAAGTTACATACCTATTAGGTTGGGAAATTATTTGCCAAATTTCTATTTCAATTTCTACTTTTTTATACGCGCGGCCGTTGCCCTCCCCGCTAGCTGGTGGCGACATTTAAATAGATTTTTGGACTGCATAGAAACAATATATGACAGAATTATGTATTTTTTATTTCGCTTTAATAATACTTTCCTTGAATTTAACTAAGAGGTTTAAAGTCACCTGTATATTTAATGTAGTGGCACAGATTAAGTGCAGTGGCTTAATCGACGAGGATCATTTCAAAATTTAGTTAATTGCTCAAATAATTATATCTAATATTTATTCATTTAGAAAACTTTTATCAAAACCTCTGTTTTATTATTAACATTAAACGCACCAAGCAATTACCGAAGAGTAATAACAGCATTTAATACCTGAAATGGAATGCTTATTGCTCATGGAAGCGAGAATTCATTGTAGCCCAGCCAAACGAGCGTAAGGCTGGTTTCACAGCTGTGCATCCGTAGGGTTCAGCTGTAAAGCTGTGATACGAGCGACCTGAAGGGGAAATGAACGCAGTGCTCTCTAACGAGTGTTCCGTACGATTGAGCGGGTGGCGTTGTACGGGCTCTACCCGGAGCGTGTTCCGTACGGAACTATCCGCATCGCTGAGAAACGATGCTCTCTAGCGCCTCACGTTTGTCTCCGCTCCGGAAGCTCGGCGATCCGTACGGATCTCCCGTACGTACAGTGTCAAAACCAGGCTAATTTTGTGATACACCATCACGTCTGTATGCAGATAGAGCCCAGGGCCATAAAGATGCAAAATAATAGCGATGGGAAGAAGCCGCATCGCCTATTGATATGATTCAGAATCCCTCCCATTTGAGGGAAAGCCGATTGAGGAATCAGCTTTTACGATCTGCGCGGGCAGAAGTAGCTGGTAATATAATATTATTAAAAATTATATTACCAGCTGCTTCGGAAAATACAATATTATTTAAATTAATAAATATTATAGCAGTGGGACACATTATCAGGTTAGATAAAAAAAAGAAAGAACATAATTTGACCACCCGTGTCGTACCCGGCTCAAATGTTCCCATGATACTGGCATCATTGCCGCGCTGTATTGCAATGGAAATCCTTTGATCCAGATAAGATATGGAGCGTCTATTTTTTGCCTGCTCTGATATTCTATTGATATAAGAATGTGCTAAAATTGCTAAGCCGTCAATGTACGTAAGTACTTATAAATTCAGCCAATTTATAAACTGTAAGCGAGTTTAACGGTTTCGGTTTTGTAATATATTTTTATGGGATTGTGAAATGGATTGATTTATTATGTACATAAAATAAAAGAAGTCTGTTAAAACCTATTATATATATATAAACAGCCATTATTTATTTAAACTTTATTGTACAAAATACATTTGTAAATAGACGGACATAATGCCAAAGACTTTTTTTTTTTTTTTAAATTATTTATTTGGTTCGCTAACTGGCTGAACAACACACAAATCTAAGCATATACAAATTAGATCATATAAGTTGCCAACCTACTTAATGATAAAAGCCACAGATGTGCTAAAGCATTATCTGACACCTAACCTTTGGGTTGTTAGAAAACTTAATTACCTACCTACACTACGTTAGTATTATTTATTCTGTGATTACACATAGTTTCAAACACAATGGTACAAAAGGTGGACTTATTCCAGAAGGGATTTCTTCCAGTCGACCAGTTCTGCATCACAGTTCATATTTGAAAATATTTACAATGTACGTAAGGAAAAATATTTCCATGTTTAATAAAGTACCTAAGTGATTTTACAGATATAAATTTACCTTAATAAGAATGACTTAGTTAGCCCGTATTACAGGCTGAATACAGTCAGTAAGTCTTTTATGGGGAAGTGTATACTTTTTTATAATAAATTGCCAGAATCGGTCCTTGATATGCCAGACAGAAAATTATGTAAAGAAAGTACTTTGTGAGAAGGCTTACGAGTTGGTACATACACACTAAATTTACAAATTGACATTGTTTTAAATTTCGTAATACTTATAATTCAATTTAATTATGACATAACAAACAATGTAATCTCAGTCCATCCGTATAACTAATTTTAAGTTTTAAGTTTGTTAGTTGACGTCTTTGGAGAAAACGTGCAGTGCAGTTTGTTGCCGCTTCTTCTAAACTTGCGCCTAGGAAACGGCATAAACTTAGTTGAGTTAAGTAACGATTTGACGTCAACATTTGTGCAAAACAAAGAGAAAACAAAAGAGATATTATAAATATCCTATGATAATAAAGATATTTTGAATTGAATTGAAGCCCACGGCGTTGACCGCGTGGTTAGATTAAAAAAAGCGGCCATGTGCGAGTCAGACTCGCCCATGAAGGTTTCCGTAGCAGCAAGTAACATAGTATAAAAGTTCTTGTAGTTCATTGTTGGTTGAATGAAAGGTAAATTGTGGTTTACGATTTATGACGTATTAAAAAAAACTACTTACTAGATCTCGTTCAAACCAATTTTCGGTGGAAGTTTGCATGGTAATGTACATCATATATTTTTTTTAGTTTTATCATTCTCTTATTTCAAAAGTTACAAGGGGGGGGGGGGGGGACACATATTTTACCACTTTGGAAGTGTTTCTCGCGCAAACTATTCAGTTTAGAAAAAAATTATATTAGAAACCTCAATATCATTTTTGAAAACCTATCCATAGATACCATACACGTATGGGTTCAATGAAAAAATAAATTGTGTTTCAGTTCTAAGTATGGGGAACCCCCAAAATTTATTGATTTTTTTTATATTTTTGTGTAAAAATCTTAATGCGGTTCACAGAATACATCTACTTACAAAGTTTCAACAGTCTTATAGTTTCAGAGAAAAGTGGCTGTGACATACGGACGGACAGACAGACAGACAGACATGATAAATCCACAAGGTTTTCGTTTTTTGCCATTTGGCTATGGAACCCTAAAAAAGAATACCTCAAAATCGGTAGAAAAATGCGACTTGAAGTCGAGAACAGACGTCTGTCTGTTCTACCTACATACAGGCATACGGCACAGAATACATTAAGAGTACAAAACTACGGCCACAGAATAAATACCAGTAGCTACGGCACAGAATTAAGGTGAATACCAAGCCGAAGTGGCGCCCTCATTTGATAGCCCTTAAAATTATTTTATGAACTGCCGTTAAAAGTACCTATTACAATAGTCCGTCCAGGCGATAAACGATAGACGGATCACTTATAATAGATTTAACGGCAGTTTATAAAATAATTTTAAGGAATATCTAGTGCCTAACATTAAGCAATATGGAAATTTGCACCATAATTACGAGTTAAAATTTATTTCAAATGAGGGCACGTCTTTTCTGCTAGGTATTCAATTCACCTTAATAAGAGTATTTACATACCTACGGACAAAAGCATTTTTGGCCTCTCGAAACTGAAACGCTTTTCTCGCTTGGTAATTAAATAAACATTTAGGGACAAATCACTCAAAGTACTCGTAAGTACTAAACTGTGTTATGGGCAAGCAAAACCCAAAATACTCTGTTAGCTCTGTGATAGTGTATTTTTTTTTTTTTTTCCTAGCCTGTTGGTGTTATGTCCCACTGCTGAGCAAAGGCCTCCCCCTTCCTCTTCCACTCGTCTCTATTCTCTGCTATCTCTTGCCAATTATTGGCATAACTATCGAGGTCATCCCGCCATCTCTTCCTCGATCTGCCTCTGCTCCGACGGCCATCCGGCAGCCAGAACGTAGCTAACTATAACGAACGTAGTTAACGTGATAGTGTATTAAATAAGGGGTAGTATTTAAACGCAAATCAAAATTACTGATTGCACAGCAAAATACTCAACTGAAAATATTACTAAACAAACTGCAATTTATATTTGTGGCATAGTAAAATGGATAGAACTTTTCTAGCACTCGCCGGCCGCTGCCGCGGCACGCTCGCTTCGCTCGCTCGGCTCGTGCGTGTGTTGGTCGCAGTTCTAACATAACCTAACCTATAGGTTTGCCCTAACCTAATAAATTTGATGTGCAGTCAGTATTTATTTGCTGTGCAATCAGTACTTATGATAAGATTGTTGATTTATTTGATGTAAAAAAGTATATAAATGATGAGATTAAATTGATGGGTGATTATTTATTAGATGTGCAATTAATAATATCCCTTAAATAAGTATATTAAAAATGTTACTGAAACAAACTCATAGATATCTTTGAACTTTCAAGTTTATGCATACTTACCAAGTTTATGACAGCAATCACATCTTACATTGTAGATACAAACTTTAGACTTCACTCTCCTGAATATTGAACGACGCGAATTCATTGTAATTTCGTCACTATTACCTCTGTATAAAGGTGAAGGGTAACCCTGATGCTTATTGTACAAATGTAAGAATGTTAGAACTTTATAAAATATGGATCTAGATAGCACTTATATAGTGTAACTGTAGTATTCGCTATTTTGCACTAAGACACAGAATAGTACTAAACTAAGAGCAATAATATACCTTTTGTACCTTCTTTGATTTTGCAACAAGTCATATCAGATCAAGTCAAGTCAGATCAGATTCTTCTTTGCTGGTCTGGGAGAAAAGAAAAAACATAGAATGTACCAGCTGCTTCTCTTCCCGTGCAGATCGTAAAAGCCGATCGAGGGAATGGGCGAGAATCTGAATCATATGAATAGGCAATGCGGTTAGCAACCCATCACTATTATGATTTCCCTTTTCCACCTTCATGCCCACCATTACGCTAAAAGTGGCCTGGGCTTTACCGCCCTTGGCTCTGTCTACCCCGTTAGGGATAAAGACGTGATAGTGTATATGTATCTGTATCATATCAGATACTTTTTTCTAAACGTCAAAAACAAAAATGTTCTATGGGGTTTGTATGAAATATCGATTTATGATGTCATAGTTCCTTGGAGTCAAATAGCGCTCTTAATAAATCTAAAATCACGTTCAAAGTGGATGTGATCATTGACAAATGGCATTATTTTGTGACGTTTTGTTCTATTAACAGTACCAAATAATTTATTTTTGACCCACCAAAGTACCCATAAGACTTTAAGGCTCGCGCTACACTGAATTGGCAGCGACGCGACGACACAGCGGCGACACTTCCTGTACGTGAGAGTTCGAACACCGGTGACCTTGAGCCGGAGCGCGTAACGCTAGGATTGATGATGGTTGGTGTGGTGCGTGAGAGAGACACGAACTAGGTGCTAGCCCTCGGCCCCCGCGCACAAGATTTTACGTGTACACATGCTTAAGTGTCGTTTCTTTTCGTGTAGTGTATATATTCTTTGGCGACGAGCAGTTACTTAAATAACAAGACATTAGAAACTGTTGTACCCTCTAATACTTAAACGCAAAAAGAGAATTTTCGGTGCCGGCGGCAACTTGAATAAAGTCATGGGTTCTTCTTTTCCATTTTTATTTCAGCGCTTGAAAAAACGTCTCAAATTAATGATCCTGCCGCGTGGCGTGGCTTTTTCTCAAATTTTAGGTTCATTAGTATTTCTTTCCGAACAAAACATTCATTAATATTACAGTAAAGAAGGATCGAGGCATATTTTTTGCCTACAAGATACCTAATATCAGGAAGACAAGAAATAAATGTTGAGAAAACACATTTTGTAATAAATTTGCTATTTTATTTTCAGAGTACAGCGAAGTTAAACCAGGCCTGTGTCACTCCCCCCCCCGCCCGGGTTCTCATCTTGTCGCGATGGGGGGGCTCAGTACCTGGAACCCATTGCCCGGGTTGAGACGTAGGCCTCCCCGGGTCCGGAGGAGGCCATTTCTGGTGGGAATGGCCTGGCTGTGAGAGAAGGGGGTTTACTCCCTACTCTGACAGCCGTGGTAGGGGTCGCGGGGGAAGAGGAGTGTCGGTGTGTCGTTGCCGCTCTCCCTATCCCCTGCGGCCGGCTTGGTGGGCCCCGGTCACCGTTAGGTGGACTGGGGCAGGGCCTGCTTCTGCAGGCCCCAAATTATGAGGGCTGGTTGGACGGTGGAAACGGGATTCCATCGTCCAACGGACAGCCCTCCGGAGTGGAAGGCAGGCGGGTGTGCGTGTCAGCGCGCAGGTTCTTGTCGGGCCGAGAGGCCAACGCGACGGTTTCTCCGGCCCCTCTGATTCAGCAGAGGGTGCCGTGAGGCCGTTGGCGAGCCGGGGCCGCTGAGATAGCGGCCGGCCGCGCCGGGGCTGTGGAGCAAGAGAAGCACACGGCCCCGGCCGATAGCGGCTGAGAGGTGACACCGCGGAGTTTTTAGTGGTAACACCACATAACCTTACCGGTGTCCCGTAACCGGTAAGGTATCCGAAGGGATTTTCTCCGCGTCAAAAAAAAAAAAAGCCTGTGTCTCTCCCCGTTTAGGTATCGAAAATGTACCTACATTATTACTATGCGCGCAGGCGGCCCCTCCGGGTGGTAAATTCAGTTATACGAATCGTTTGTCCAGAGTAATAAGAATGAAATTGGCTTGCAATGGATGTCTAGGTATCTATGCGAAAAGGTGCCGAGTTCTGACGTGAGCTAAATTAAACCATATCGATAGCCACATTGAGTAGATATTTCTTTGAATTTCTTTGCTGAGTGAGACTTCTGTACGTTAGTATTATTTATTCTTTGGTTAAACAGCTGGCGGACCAGATAGACAAACCGAAGAGGATTTATACTCTACCGACAAGAGCATAGCTCTTAAACATGATGAGAGGTTTGTTCATTTTACTAAGTGTTATTGTAAATTACTACTACTCGTACCTACGGGGGTCAAAAATTGTTTCTAAAAACTTCTCTCTTTATTTCTAGTAAAACTTGTGAGATTTAGTAGTTTTTGCCGCGGGTTTACTTCTTTAATAGTGGCTGTCTTTAACCTAGAAAGTAACCGAAAGATACATAAACACCTTTCGGAATGGCCTTAGGCTTGCGCTACACTAAATTGGCAGTGACGGGACGAGTACTTTAAGGCGAAGATATAGGCAAATGACCTTGAAGTGGCGCCCTCATTTGAAATAAATTGTTAACTCGTAAATATGGAGATAATTTCCATATTACTCTTCGTCATGCACTAGATAGCCCTTTAAATTATTTTATAAACCACCGTTTAAAGTATTTACATTAGTCCGTCTAGCTTTAAAACTTGTCTCCGCCAAAAGTGGCCACGGCAAGTTTTAAAGCTAGACGGATCACCAATAATAGTTTTAACGGCAGATCACAAAATAATTTAAAGGGCTATCTAGTGCATGACGTAGAGCAATATGGAAATTATCACCATATTTACGAGTTAACAATTTATTTCACACTTCAAGGCCATTTGCCTATATCTTCGCCTTAATAACAAGACTTTATAAACTTTACGTACAATGTCCTAAGATACACGGCGCGAGTTATTCCGGTCTGATCCACCAAACGGATCTACTCTTCATTATTATTATTACTTTTGTCCGGTCTGATCCCCTACTTGTTTAGTACAGTCAAGAAATAAACGGGCAAGTGCGAGTCGGACTCGTACATGAAGGGTTCCGTACCACCGTACAATGTTTTAAAACGCTGAAGAAACACGTTTCTTGTATGACGACCCCCTTTAATTTTTAACTTTATTTTATTTTTAGTATTTGTTGTTATTGTAGTCACAGTAATACATAATTGGTGAAAATTTCAAGTATCTAGCTAATGCCATTAAAAAGATCAAGTTAAAAACGCTGAAAAAAACACGTTTCTTGTATGACGACCCTCTTTAATTTTTAACTATTTTTTATTTTTAGTATTTGTTGTTATAGCGGCCACAGTAATACATAATCAGTGAAAATTTCAAGTGTCTAGCTATTACGGTTCAAGAGATAGAGCCCTGTGACTGACGGACAGACAGACGGACGGACAGACAGATGGACAGACGGACAGACAGTGGAGTCACAGTAATAGGGTCCCGTTTGCACCCTTTGGGTACGGAACCCTAAAAAACTGTTTTTGATAAAAAATTAATCAGTTTTTATTAATTATAATCAATCACAGATAATCATAAATTTGCACCTTTGATTTAGATAACATAAAATAAAATTGTAAATAATTAACCAATGAAAAATCAAATACTTAACAAAAAAACTTTCTTTAGACAATTATTACAGTATACAGTAATCACATATAAAACCTGTCCTGTGGACTTGGTCGATATGATAACGATTTTCTATTGTATATCACTCCCCACTGTTTTCCAGGTATAAAAATTCTAACCGACAATTTATTATACCAGATCAAAAAATATTTTCCAGTACAAACATTTTGTTACTGACTGTACCGAAAATGTGCTTGGGGATCCAACCGGAATACAATTTTTAATTATTTATTCTGATCCCCTGGACGGAGCATCAGAACGGAATAGAAAATAATTAAAATATAACGGATCTACCCTAGTGGATCAGATTTTGGGGATCAGACCGATATAACTCCAAGGCGCGGCGGTAGCTCGCGCGTCATTCTATCAAGCGTTTCTACATTTTATGACACTATAATAATAATAATAATAAAGCTTTATTTATTCCATACAATTTTACATTTATATTTACACTGTTAGCCTTCAAATGTATTTCAAAAGAATTTTAATAATTTATAAGCATTAGTTATTTTTATATTTTTGTCATAATAATTAATAGTAAAATATAATAAAGAAATGTCAATGTATTGCAATGTCCAGATAATTATTGATATTGAAAAAAAAAAAAAAAACTATTGTATGGACCCCTCTCGGGTAAAAGCCTCCTCCAAAGCTAAAATAAAGCTTATGACACTATACATAAAGTTTATAATGTCTTGTATTAAACTCCTCGTCGCGTCACTGCTAATTTAGTGCAGAGCGAGCTTTAGACATACCCCACCCAGCTCCACTTTATTCCCGAGTTTAATATATATTATACATACATACATACATACATACTATCACGCCTGTTTCCCACAGGGGTAGGCAGAGACTATGGACCTCCACTTGCTACGATCCCGACAGACCTCCTTCGCTTCATCTACACTCATCAACCTCCTCATACATGTCCTTCGGTTACGGGTACTTCTTACCTCTCCCTTTTTCAGAACGTCTGCAATCTGATCGCAGAACGTTCGCCGAGATCGACCCTGTACCGCTCTTCCTTTCACACTTACCTTATAAATATTTTTTATTAATCTATTTTCATCCATCCTTTCTCTTTGGGTTGTCCTTATATATTATATAATATATAAGGACAACCCAAAGTAAGTTTTTAAACTTGTGTTATGGGATACTAACTCAACGATATTATATTTTATGATAAATACATATATATATAAACACCTAAGACCGAGGACAATTTGAAAAAGGCCATTTTCCAACTTGCCCTGACTGGGGATCGAACCCAGAACCTCCGCATTAGCGGTCTAGCGTGTTAACCTTTACGCCACGGAGGTCGAGTTTAGAGACAGAAAAATAAACTTACCCATCTTTCGTCGGATCCGGCAGGTTCTTGGTGATCAACGGTGATACCCCATTTCCATACGTGAGGTATCCAAAAAAGCCAGTGACGCCATACAGGACCGCTACCACCATCATGGTCGCGTTGAGCACTCCTGCGCAGCTCAGGAAGTGCTGGGGTTTCTCCATCTCGTTCTCCACTGGCATCACAACGTTGATGCCTTCCATCGCGAACACTGCTGTGCTGGAATAGATAAATAAATAAATAAAAAACATTTATTAAACTTGCCGTTAAAGCCGTGTGTTTCTCTCTCTTTCAGCATCAGTCATCATCATCATCTTTCAGCAGCATCTCATGCTACAATTGCATCCCAAAGGAGGGTTAACGTCGGGCAGCGGCCGATTGTAAAACTTTTCGCACAAATACATTCCCAAAGTGGGTTGACGTCAGGCAGGCGGCCGGTAGTAAAACTATAGCCAAATCATTTAAACTGTCCCGGCTATTTCTTCTCCATTTTGCAAGGTCTTTGGCATCCTTGGGTAACCATTGACATGCATGTTATTTTTGGAGAAGAAAAAGCAGGAAAGCGCACCCCGGGCTCCGAAGCTGTACAGCTGAGGATGCAACCGGGAACGCGCTTAGACGAAGAAGAAGAAGATTGAGGAGCCGTGTGTTTAGAACCACTCCAAGTCTTCCCGTGGATGTCGTAGAAGGCGACTTAGGAAACACAAGCTAAACAAAGCGTTTATAAACATCAGTGAGACCTCTCCAACCCGTTTGGCCAGCGTGGAGAGTGTAGGCTAAATCCTCTGGCTACTCTGGCTAAGTATGTTTCTGGTAGTACAAAAAAGGTCGTGCTCCTGCAGTGGAGACTAAAAAGACCTGATGATGAAACTTAATTGGCATTCGCATCAGGTTGCAGGATCGCGTTCCAAGCACTTAAATCCGACAATGTAGGAACTAGTACAACATGTTGGTATAACGGTAATAAAATGAAAGCTTACATGCAAGCCTCTTAAGGCTTAAATGTAAGCCTCTTAAGGCTTAAATGTAAGCCTCTTAAATTCATACTTACCGCATTTCAAGCTCCTGCATGAGCTGGAAATTCACACACGCATTGAAAACGTTTGTTTCAGTCATATTTTCAGTAATTTTTTTAGTCCTCTGCATTTGGGTTGACTGGAAGAGATCCCTTAAAGGGCTAAGTCCACCTATGGGTTATTATTTTTATTTTTTACTTTATGTGTATCCTTTTATGTATAATAAAGAATTAACATACATAGATATTTTTTCATTACAGCAAGGGAGAGCGAGACGCGAGACGTCCGTATAGCATTAGGCCTCATCGGCCGATACAATAGTCAAAATGACATTTTAAAAAAAAAACATAGTTCGTTAGTATGTATGTTGTGATAAATAAAATTTTACAAAAAATCCATAGTGTTCCCATACATTTTATAACAGTTCTACTCGTTGAAAAAAAAGCGGCCGAGTGCGAGTCGGACTCGCCCATGAAGGGTTCCGTAGCAGCAAGTAACATTTTACGATTTATGACGTATAAAAAAAAACTACTTACTAGATCTCGTTCAAACCAATTTTCGGTGGAAGTTTGCATGGTAATGTACATCATATATTTTTTTTAGTTTTATCATTCTCTTATATTAGAAGTTACAGGGGGGGGGGGGGGGGGGGGCAACATTTTACCACTTTGGAAGTGTCTCTCGCGCAAACTATTCAGTTTAGAAAAAAAAATTATATTAGAAACCTCAATATAATTTTTGAAGACCTATCCATAGATACCCCACCCCACACGTATGGGTTTGATAAAAAAACCAATTTGAGTTTTTTTTTCTATTTTTGTGTGAAAATCTCAATGCGGTTCACAGAATACATCTACTTACCAAGTTTCAATAGTATAGTTCTTATAGTTTTGGAAAAAAGTGGCTGTGACATACGGACGGACAGACAGACAGACAGACATGACGAATCCATAAGGGTTCCGTTTTTTGCCATTTGGCTACGGAACCCTAAAATGTGGTATACAGGCTGATTTTTTATCCAGTGGCAAAATTTTTGGAGCAAGTTCAGTCCATGATACTGAACTACTTTCTATAAAAAAAGTTATTAAAAATCGATAAAAATTTTTCGTCCTCCCATACATATCAGCGCTCAGCCAAACGGATTTTGGAATAAATATGTGATGAATAAAGAGTTAAAACAAACAAACGGCGGCGCAAATACTTGGTCCCGGTAATAAGTAATTATTTGGGCCGTTTGCGGTCGAAACCTTCGTCGTAGGGGCTTTCAGGGGATAAAATATACGTAACACTAATTATTTCGCGGCGCTGCCCGCATTTTCACAAGTGAAGTTATTTGTCATTCCCACGAAATCTCACACTTTTCCGGGAGAAAAGTATCCTTTGAGCAAATCCAAAAAGGTAAATAAGCTATCTCAATGCCAAATCTCATTCGAATCCGTTCGGTCCTTTCTGTAAATTTTTGTAATTTTAAATGTTATTTGGTGCAATAAAGATTTTTGTATTGTATTGTAACCACCAGCCAGATTTTTGGAGCAAGTTAAGTCCATGAAAGTAATGATATGCAAATTTATTTATTGTCTGGCGCGCATTTTGGCCAAAGGCTGAGTCTGGCCATTCAACGTGGGAATGCCGCCAGCCTCTTGGGTACCCTACCCTGCGAGCGCAGCGATTTGGGTTCCATTTTTTATATTATTTAATTTTATTTAGTTTAGTTTTATATACGTATGTAGTAATAGATTAATTTTAGTTTAATGTTGTTATTTTTAGTTGTATTTGACCTTACATGTAAGCCTTATAAACCATGAAAGTTAGAATACCTATTAATTCTTCTTTTTCTTCCTCTAAGCGCGTTCCCGGTTGCATCATCAGCTGTGCTGCTTCAGAGCCCGGGGTGCGCTTTCCCGCTTTTTCTTTTCCACATATAACATGCATGTCAGTGGTCACCCAAGGATGCCAAAGACCTTGCAAAATGGAGAAGAAATAGCCGAAACAGTTTAAACGATTTGGCTATAGTTTTACAACCGGCCACCTGCCTGACGTCAACCCTCTTTGGGAATGTAGGTATTTGTGCGAAAAGTTTTACAACCGGCCGCCGCCCGACGTTAACCCTCCTTGGAAATGCAATTATAGCACGAGAAGTTTGTGCTGAGTCCTTTAGTCGCCTCTTACGACATCCACAGGAAGAGATGGAGTGGTCCTATTCTAACCCGGAACCAAACGGCTTGAATCACCTAATTATCCGAAAAGAAAGATGATTCCGTGCTTCGGAAGGCACGAAAAGCTTTAGGTCCTGAACGCCATCTAGCATTTGTTTAAACTAGTCTAGGATTGATTCTGGGTAGACCCCCTTGGGTTGCGGAGGTCAGACGGCGGTCGCTCTGTGTAAAAACCAGTAACCTCGTCAAATCACCTAGGTTAGGTAGCGGACCCCGGACGTTACGCTGTAGATGCAACCGGGCATACGCTCGGATGATGAAGATCCTTGTTCTAACTAAACTTACCTCAGAAACAGTGGCCATCCGCTAACATAGTTCACTAACACCACCTCAGGACTCTCCGGGACATCTCGACACATGTAGTAGTACGTTATACTGAGCGTGGCAACTAAGCTGAGGTTGGCAAACACCGAGAAAGGGACTAGGAATTTAAGGTATCTGATTTGGGTTATCAGGACTAGGGGCACGATGAGTATTGCGCAGTACACTTGTAGGGACAGTGCCGTAGCGTAGTGGTCCACCACCTGAAAATAAAGTTTAAAGATTATACTGGGTGACTCGGAACCTCGTAGCTTTGTTCAAGGAAATTACTCTTTGTTGTATATAATGTATCTTCTTCTTCGTGTAAGCGCGTTCCCGGTTGCATCCTCAGCTGTGCTGCTTCGGAGCCCGGGGTACGTTTTCCTGCTTTTTCTTCTCCAAATATAACATGCAAGGATGTCAAAGACCTTGCAAAATGGAGAAGAAATAGCCGGAACAGTTTAAATGATTTGGCTATAGTTTTACGACCGGCTGCCTGCCTGACGTCAACTCACTTTGGGAATGTATTTGTGCGAAAAGTTTTACAACCGGCCGCCGTCCGACGTTAACCCTCCTTGGGGATGCAATTGTAGCACGAGATGCTTGTGCTAAGTCCTTTAGTCGCCTCTTATGACATCCACAGGAAGAGATGGAGTGGTCCTATTCTACTCTGCCGGGAACCACACGGCAAGTTGTATATATACGAGTATGTATCTTGTTTCATAGTAAAAACCAAAGATATCACCCGACAAAATCTCTCATTTGAATGTCACCACGGTCACCACCCGCTAATGGGCTAGCGGCGGTAAGCGGGGAGGCAACGGCCGCGTGTATAATTAAGTCAGTAAATTTGGGATAATTTTTCTTTCACATACAATATACCGTTTCCCTGGAGTTTTCTTTGACTGCCTCCGCGGTCAAGTGGTCAAGGCGTTTGCCTTGTGATCCGGAGGTCATCCCACTGGAAGGCATGCTTTGTTAAAAAGTTGTTTCCAGTCTTTTTATTTTTTTATCCTAGGATTGGTTCTGGTCTACCCTTTGGGTTGCGGAGGTCAGACGGCAGTCGCTCTGTGTAAAAAAACAGTAACCTCGTCCAATCGCCTAGGTTAGGTAGCGGACTCCGGGCTCTGAACCGGGAACATGCTCGGATGACGATGATGATACCGTTTCCCTGGAGGACTTAGCGAACTCCATAGTTTAACCCCGGCAGCCGTAGACTGGCTAAAAACCTGCCATTAAGTATTTAGGATTTATGCAGTAACGACATGATGACATACAATAAGTTTTTTCCTCGAGATTCCAATATGCAAGATTTCAATAAGCTATGCTATGCCATTCGTACCCGGTTATACCCTTTCCCAAAACTACGTTATGAGAATTGTAGAGCTACGAACAACAAATAAGATTAGTAAGGGCAGTAGGTGCCAACGTCATGCAAAGTGTTTAAGGACACGTAAATAGCATGAGCCGAACGTCATTAAAGCCATTAAGCTTGTACTCCTACGAAGGGCAGGGCACGTAGAAATAATGGACGAGGCCAGAGTACAAAAACGAATACTGGAGAGTCGACCCGAGGGTCGCAGAAGCCGAGGCAGACCCAAGCTCAGATGGCTGGATGGCGTCGAACAAGACCTTAATAACGTGGGCGTCAAAGGCTGGCAGAAAGCCCAAAACCGGACTATCTGGAACAAATTACCTACTTAACCAGGCCCACGTCCACCCGCGGCTGTAAAGCCTTAGATGACGATGTTGATGAAATAGCAGAAACTTGTTGATACCATATTAGAACCAGCTGCTCACAGAGCTGCACACACATTTCTAGCAAACCTGCGAAAGGTAGTTAATATAGGCCAAGTGGTAGTCAACTTCGGAACCCAAAAAATTATATAACTAAATCAAGAAGTACAGAAATAATTTGTTTGAAATCCTTTCCAATTCGGCAGATGAGAGTGGCGGAAATATCAATTACTTTTAAACGTGAATAATTAATGTTCTTTTTCGAAGGGTGAACTTTTCGTGGCCTCCATTATTTTAGCTACCATTATTTTAAAACAAATGAGATGCCGGGTGCTCGCTCGTTTATTTAGTCTCTGTGTTTCGTATTTTGACTGGTTCTTGTTTCGTGTTAATTTACCATATGACGTATATATTATGAAATAAACGGGCAAGTGCGAGTTGGACTCTTACATGAAGGGTTCCGTACCACCGTACAATGTTTTAAAACGCTGAAGAAACACGTTTTTTGTATGACGTCCCCCTTTAATTATTAACTTTATGTTATTTTTTAGTATTTGTTGTTATAGTGGTCATAGTAATACATAAACGGTGAAACGGTTCAAGAGATAGAGCCCTGTGACAGATCGAGTTAAAAACGCTGAAAAAACACGTTTTTAGGGTTCCGTAAAAAAAATTAAAAAACGGAACCCTTATAGAATCACTCGTGCGTCTGTCTGTCTGTCCGTCTGTCACAGCCAATTTGCTCCGAATCTACTTTACCGAATCAGGTGAAATTTGGTAGGATAGTGTAATCCTATGACCCAAACACATACGAGTATGTGCAAAGTAAATAAATATTTTTAAAAAAAGGGTCATTTTTGGGGGATAAATTAGGCAATTGAAAAAATGTTTTGCAAACCTTACTATGTCACATATCAAATAAAAGGGCTCGTTATGAGGATTTCAAATATATTTTTGTTATAATTATAAAATAAATAGTTTTGATTTTATTCATGAAAGAAGACAAAAATTGACCTAATGCCATATGGCATTGACAGGTCCGCCACTTGTACTTTTATTTTATTGTGCAATAAAGATTAAATAAATAAAATTGACCATTCCTGATCTCCGAAACTACTGAGCCAAAAATTTAAAAAAAATTACGAAATATAGTTAATTGCTTGTAGATTACAAGAAAACCTATAAGAATTCAATCAATTTTACGGAACCCTCTCCACGCTAGTTTAACTCGCACTTGGCCGGTTTTTATTTGTATGACGACCTCCTTTAATTTTCAACTTTTATTTATTTTTAGTATTTGTTTTTATAGCGGCCACAGTAATACATAATCGGTAAAAATTTCAGGTGTCTAGCTATTACGGTCAAGAGATAGAGAGCCCTGTGACAGACGGACAGACGGACAGACAGACAGCGGAGTATCAGTAATAGGATCCCGTTTGCACCCTTCGGGTACGGAACCCTAAAAAGACCTTGGGTAACTAATTTAATCTTGTTAGTTTACCAAGAATTATTGGCTGTAAGTTGTAGCTACTCGTACAATGTAAAATCTTATTGTAAATAAAGGGCTGTGGATTTGTTAAATAAATTAAATAAATTAATTAATAAAAAAAAACATTAGTGTGCAAATTGTAACTACAGGTTTATGTTAGCTGACTATATACACCGTTAGAATCATTAAAAAAATATTCGACCGAATTGCACGTACACGACATAGGCCTTCCCATAAAGCGACCACACTACTGAGACATATTCAAGAACAGTTCGGACTTGAGCATTAAAAATATAAATTAAACTCTTCTCTTCTTTTTTAAATTCTTTCATAATACGGGTAATAAAGTATACCAACTGATAATCACAGAAACTTAATAACGCCACCGAAACACAGTATTTCGAGATGGTCTCTGATAATAACCTCAGTAAAATTCTTTACGACTAACAAAATTTGAGTAATTTGGTTTAGTAGCATTCGTTTATCTTGAGGTTATTATTTTTTTGTTGCTTTTATAGGTAAGCTGGAAAACGGCGCATGCAATCAGCTTTTGATGGGACTTTCTATAGAATCCCTCCAGAATGGATTACGTTCATTCTTTCGTTCATTCTTACGTTCATTCTTTTGATGAATACATTTCGTTCATTCTTTCGTTCATTCTTACGTTCATTCTTTTGATGAATACATTTCGTTCAATCTCACGTTCATTCTTACGTTCATTCTTTTGATGAGACTATAGAATCCCTTAAGAATGGATTACGTTAATTCTTTAGCTGTGAGCACAGCTGTGAGGTGAAGACTTCGAGAGTATGACGTTGCATAGCTGATTTGCTACGTCTCTCATGGCTCCACCGTTTCGAAAAATTTCCAAAAACTGAGTCGACATAAAAATTCCTTAATATTATTGAACCTGCTTAAAAATTTCACAAGAATCAGTTGAGTAATGCGACCCTTATAATAACACATCCGGACCGACATACTATAAATAAATAAATATATGTAGGGACAAATCAAACTGATTAAGCTAGCCCCAAAGCACTGGTATGACTCTCCATTGATTCAGAGTAACATATATACCTACTACTACTACAAACGAAACAATTTATCTGTACACACGTCGATGTGTGAGTTTTATACTTAGGGTCGCACCGCAGAATTATTTTAATACTTACTTACTAACGAGTTCGACATATTTACGATTATATTTTTCCATACCGGAAGATTTGCGAACACTATGACGTAAAAAATATTTTGTTTTATATCTATGAAATGTTACAGAAAAGTCGGAAACAGCTACATAATATCACTTCACAAATATTTTTCATTATGTCCATTGTCCATTTCACCGTTAGTTCACTTTACTGATTATTATTGAGTCATTTATAATATAACGCACTAATTTCACTAATTCACTATTGTAATATAGTAATATGCATATTCGGCGCAAAACTATACGGTAATTAAATGAATAAATTCAATAAAAATAAACAAATGTTTATCACGCTTTCACGCACAGCATGTCAAGTTGTCATTGTCAACAATGGCATTTAGCACTATAACCCGCGGAAATCTAGTTGGCATCTGCGTGTATGTGATTACCTGTGAGCGAGGAGCCTATGTAACATTACCGGATTGCTTATTAGCAATCCGGTGTTGTTGTGTGTAAAATGCGAGAGAGCGAGAAGGGTATAGGTATATATCAAGATGGTTGCTGGGTAATAACGTGAAATTATATTGTTCAACGATACTATATTTTACGATAAATACATATATAAATAAACACCCAAGACCCAGGACAATTTGAAAAAGGCCATTTTCCGACTTGCCCAGACTGGGGATCGAACCCAGAACCTCCGAATTAGCGGTATCTAGCGTGTTAACCATTACGCCACGGAGGTCGTCTATGGAAATAAATTGTTATTTTTATTATTTGGTTGAGGTTGAGGCGAAAGGTGTTAAGGTGTATATTCCACTTACATCTTTTATCGCTGTGGCGATGAATATGACGTAGACGCTGGTACCACCTAGGCACATCCCGGCCATTGTGCAGTCCACGAAACGTCTGGAATAAGACAACTTCAGTTACGAGCATTGAAGTTACGAGGTTTATTCTAAGTATAACTACGTATTACCAGGCCTGTGTCACTCCCCGTTTAGGTATCAAAAATGTACATTATTACTATGCGCGCAGGCGGCCCCTCCGGGTGGTAAATTCAGTTATACGAATCGTTTGTCTATAGTAATAAGAATGAAATTGGCTTGCAATGGATGTCTAGGTATCTATACGAAAAGGTGCTGAGTTCTGACGTGAGCTAAATTAAACCATATCGCTAGCCACATTGAGTAGATATTTCTTCAAATTCAAACCAAATTATTTAAACTGTTGCAAGGTCTTTGGCATCCTTGGGTGACCATTGACATGCATGTTATATTTGGAGAAGAAAAAGCGGGAAAGCGCACCCCGGGCTCCGAAGCAGCACAGCTGAGGATGCAACCGGGAACGCGCTTAGACGAAGAAGATTTATATAAATAGTAGCAACATCATTAGCTACTGTTGCCTTGTTAAATGATAAGCTATTTACTCGTATTTATTGGATCATTACATACGCAATTACCTATATATATACTCGTATACCTCTATTTTAATGAATACCACTTAAAACAAATTGGCTCAATTGTTGATTATGTTAGGAGGGAATTTAATTAAGAAGGGTGATATGATATGCCGATGAAAATTGCCGTATATAACGTATACGACGTGGAAGGGTAATAAATCGAACCACGGTCTATACTAGATCATTATAGTATAATGAAATTAAAATCACAGTCAAAAAACAAAATAAAATTTCGGCATTTCCATACAAAAGTGTGCGGCCGCCCGGGCGAGTTTTATGGGAATGTAAAATTTTTTTTTGGTATTTTGGCTCTTATTTTAATTTCAATATACTTTAGTAATCTAGTATAGCCTGTGGTTAAATTTATTACGGGTATGTCCCTTCCACTTTGTATTACACCAGTAAAACGGCCAGAGATATGTAAAACTATAGTCGCTTGCTAGCTCTTATATACGCTTAGAACTTTCGACAGTACATAAGTGAAAACCATACGAAAATATAGTACTTAAACATATTTAACCCTTTGACCGCCGTGGACACCTTTAGGCGTCCAGCGGAAACGGTCCTGAAAAGCCAACATTCGTGTCACATAAACTGGTCGCGGCGTAGTAGGCACGCTTGTAATTTTTTCTTGTGGCGTTCAAAGGGTTCAGAATCCCTTGGTGTGTGTAAGAATAGAGTAAGAATAATTCAAGGAACACGGCAAAGTGCAAAGAAATAACTTTACGTCGGTAAGTAAACAGATTTCATTTTTTGAAAATTAAATACGTATATGTATCTGTAAATACGTATGATAAAATTTACGCCGCCATGTATTCAAAATAAACGGGCAAGTGCGAGTCGGACTCGTAGGTACATGAAGGGTTCCGTACCACCGTACAATGTTTTAAAACGCTGAAGAAACACGTTTCTTGTATGGCGATCCCCTTTATTTTAATTTTATCTTATTTTTAGTATTTGTTGTTATAGCGGCCATATCTGTGAAAATTTCAAGTATCTCGTTAATGCCATTACAAAGATCGAGTTAAAAACGTTGAAAAAAACACGTTTCTTGTATAACGACCCCCTTTATTTTTAACTAGCTGTGCCCGCGACTTCGTTCGCGTGGTTGTCGGAATGTTATATAGCCTAAAGCCTTCCTCTATAAATGGACTACCCAACAAAAAAATAATTTTTCAAATCGGACCATTAGTTCCTGAGATTAGCGCGTTTAAACAGACAAACAAACTCTTCCGCTTTATAATATTAGTATAGATTTTATCTTATTTTTAGTATTTGTTGTTATAGCAGCCATAGTAATACATAATCGGTGAAAATCTCAAGTATCTAGTTAAAGCCATTATAAAGATCTAGTTAAAAACGCTGAAAAAACACGTTTTTTGTATGGCGACCCCCTTTAATTTTAATTTTTTTTAAATTTTTAGTATTTGTTGTTATAGCAGCCACAGTTATACATAATCGGTGAAAATTTCAGGTGTCTAGCTATTACGGTTCAAGAGATAGAGCCCTGTGACAGACGGACAGACGTACAGACAGCGGATGAGCGGAGTCTCAGTAATAGGGTCCCGTTTGCACCCTTTGGGTACGGAATTCTAAAAAGAACAGGGGCCAATGTTTGAGACAGCTGGTCTATATCATGGTCTGGTCAATGATGACGGGACACAAATTACATATTCGGGCCTCGCCCATTTGTCCATGTATATTTTATATAATGTCATATTCCTAGAAGTACCTAATTTGTTACAAGTCCCAGTTCTTTTGTAAATCTTCTATGACCCTATAATTTTTGATGTCCTAGACTGGCATAGTGATAAACTTCCTCATATATATAAAATGCTAAGCGTAATAAATATAGGGCTATCCAGATTTCGTTACCTGACGTGTAGGGAATATCGCCTCAGATTTCTGGGCCCCAATTTGAACACATATTCACAGGTGTCCGTGTAGCTGAGGAAAGGCGCCCTGACCTCACGGCAGATCTCGCGGGAGGTAGAAACCTGTAACAAGACATTTTTATAAAAAGAAGCCGGACAAGTGCGATTCGGTCTCGCTCATCGCAGGCTTCCTTACCATTCATCAATTGAGTTTAAAGGTCTACATGAATTTTCCGGGGTTCAGTGCTGCCCCCATCTAAAATAAATAATTTCAAAGAAAACGGAGACATTATTTAAAATTTTGCTACTACCAAGTCCTAGATAACCCTTCAAAGTATTTTATGAACTACTTTTACAGTTTAAAGTGAGAACGTTAAGCTTTACTACGCACATTTGCGTAAAACGGCCACTTTTGGCAAATGTGCGTAGTAAAGCTTAACGTTCTCATTATAAACTGTAAACAGTAGTTTTTAAAATACTTTGAAGGGTTATCTAGGACTTGGTAGTAGCAAAATTTTTAATAATGTCTTCGTTTTCTTAGAAATGATTTATTTTAAATAGGGGCAGCACTGGACCCCGGAAAATTCAGGTACAGCCTTAAGGGTCTACATGAATTTTCCGGGGTCCAGTGCTGCCCCCATTTGAAATAAATTATTTGAAAAGAAACGGAGATTGGCTGTCTGTCGGTTATAGGCTATGCTAGTTTTATGATGTCAAACTAAATTCAGCAGATTCAGTCAAAATAAAATCAGCTAAAACCACCCATTTGTGGTTGATATTCCTCCTCATCGTACCTCTCGACTCGCCTCCACCTTCATTGTGCGAACCGCTAAGGTGTGGAATTCCCTCCCTGCGTCGATGTTCCCCCATACATATGATTTAGGGATTTTCTAGACAAGAGTGAATAAACATTTTTTGAGTCTGCCTGTTACACCTTAGACCTCATCTTAGCTTCCCATCAGGCTAGATAGAGGTCAAACGTACTCATTTTTTTTTCTTTTATTAGTAAAAAAAAAAACTGCAGATTTTTTATACCCCCGTTTTGTTACACGTTATATTAGGGCCTTGCGAATTGATTTGTTTGCGACGTTAGGTATATAGAGACACCAATTTTCTTGTCATTGTTGTGACGGGTTGGGCCGAGTCTGAGCAAAGGGGACGATGACGTCACAGGATGAAATATGATCGTGAAGAGTTTGTCCAATCATCTAGTACTTATACGACAAATAATCATGGCATACACAAATGGTAATTTAATTCCGTACGCCTTTTACAGCAAGTTCTTTTCATGATACTTACATTACTACCTAAAGAAATAAAATCTAGTCAAGGCCTTAAGCCCTTTAAGAGAAAGCTAAAAAAATATTTGTTGGAAAAGTCCTTCTACTCCATAGACCAATATTTTAAGTGATCTGAAATTATTATTTAATTAGATTATTAGATTGACTATTAATTATATATTCTTTTTTCTATATTTATGATTTTTTTTTGACATTGTTTTAAATAATTAAATTGTAGTATAAGTTATAACGGTGTTGACATAGATGTTTGTATATTTTATATGTTACATAATTAAATTTAAAAGATGTTAGTTTTAAGTTATTCCGACACAATGTATATTGTTTTATGGATATAAATAATAAATAATAATAATAATTACCTACCTAAGAAACAAAATAAGAAGGTGAAAGATGATTTTCTGTCAATATACCGTACAGACGTGGGATAAATAAAATTACGGATTTATAACATTGGATTAATTGTTCAATAGGCTGGCAGGAGGGGGTTGAGATTTTACAATTTCATTTTTTATAACAAGATTAGACCATTCAGAACCAAGAATTAGCTGTAAAAAAATCTTGCATTGCCCTCAATCTGTAGGCAAAAAGGGCCGCCCTTTACATAAAAGTGGACTCCCTGTGGCTAAAAATGATGATGACAATGTAGCTAACAATTTATATAGCTGTTCCCCGCAGCTTTCCTCCATGCAATGCCATAAAATGTAATCCATATCTACGAATGTCTACATTATTTTAGTCGTTTTGCCTTGAAAGCGGAACAAGCATCCTTAGTAATTGCCGCATTTATAATATTAATAAGTAGGATAATTAAAAACAAATACTTACAAAAACATGCACGCAGTGTGTAGCGATAAAGGCGACTAGTAGCGTACCAATACACCCCGGCACCATCCCCGCCTGCTTGAACGCGGCCGGCATGGCCAGGATGCCGGTGCCCAGTGATGATTTCAGCAAGTGAAAGAAAGAGCCGAGGGTTCTGCAAGGATAGCATAATATTGATATATTGGTATAGACGTTGTTGGGGATAAAACAGAGCCTTGAGGAACACCAGCGTTAATGTCCAAGCTATTAGTATGACTGCTATCAACTACTTCCCTGATGCTTCTTTCGGGCCAAGATCTGACCATCTGAGTATTTCAGAGTTTTTCAGGCGGCCCGTATGATGGCAACTTCGGTTGAAGTTAGATGCTAGACCTAATCAAACGCCTTAGTCATTCCTAAGCTATGTTCCAATAGGATTGTGTTTTCAGACATATTTTCAAACTGTGCTATAAACGAGATTTGATTATACAACCCAGTACTGGTGCCTGTTTGAACGCCGTTTTACTCACTTAAATTTCTGTGAGGATCACACCATTTAGTAATGGAACTACAGAAGGCTTGTAGCGCGACGAACTGATGCCTGATGGGCAGAGATTTTTGGCTGGTGATGAAGTACCACCGCAGCGGAGGATACACTACTTACCTTACTACCGCAGTCTTTCTAACGTTATTTCGCGTTTGTAATAAAATAAAACAAGAAACAGTCGTAAAAAGCACTGAATTAAAGAACTTCAGTAGCACGAATTCGGCGTTCTTTTTGTTTCGATGTCGAGGTCAATAAATATGTTATACGAGGCTTTTAATGACCGCACGTGGTGTGTGTTAACGTATAACCCTCATCAGGTAGCTGGCTTAACATAAGCGTACCGTTGGGACGTAAAGATTATGTTGTTTATAGGTGTAATGATTAATAATAGAGATTAAATACAAAATAGGTGCTCAACCAAATGGATGCGTTGTTTTAAGTATTAGTTTTAGATTTAATTTATTGCTGTTTAATTTAGTTATAATTATATTCTGTCATAGTTCTAGTAAAATTTCATATAATATTCATGTACCAAATAGACAATTTTACAACTGATATACGTTTAAAGGAACGGAAACAATACAAAAATCTTTTGATGTCATTTCAACGGAAAAAGGAATTACCTTTAAAATGTTTGTGAGATACTGTAATCAATTCTATTCTTAACTTCGTCTTATATCATCCATCATTTTTAGGGTTCCGTAGTCCACAAGGAACCCTTATAGTTTCGTCATGTCCGTCCGTCCGTCTGTCTGTCCGTCCGGGCTCGTACTCCGCCGCTACCAAACATTACCACGAAAATTGGTGGAGAGAAAGATATTGAAGTTCCAAAAGTTGGTTTTTAAAATTATGAAAAAATGTTTTTTTTCAGCCCCCCAACAACGAAAAGTGAATTTAAGAAATTAAATTGGACTAACCTCAACGTGTGGGGTATCGTTGAAAAGGTCTTTTAAAATGCAACAAAAACTGCTTTAAAACTATGTAGATCAAAGCCAGTCTTGAGATAATCTAATACAAAGTGAAATTTGATGTGTCCACCGTAACTTTTGAAATATTACTAAAATAATTCTGAAAAAAATGTGGTATATACCTCAAAGTATGTAATTTCAATTAAAACTATAGCGGTCTCGGTATCATAGATAGTTATTTTTTAATACGTCATAAATCGTAAACCGCAATTTACCTTTAGAACTTTTATATTATGTTACTTGCTGCTACGGAACCCTTCATGGGCGAGTACGATTTGCACTTGGCCAGTTTATTTATATTCCCCACCGTGGCTAACAATTTTATAATATCCTGGAGAGAAAATGCACCAGGTGGTACGAGTACAATTTTCATATGAGTATAATACGTTCATTATCTAAGAGCTCTCGACATAATGGCAGTTAATGGAGTGGTTAGGGTGAAACTTTCCAATGAGCGAGTAAAGTTCTTCTATTCCACTTTGCTAATTTGGTAATATGGATGTGGCCTTTTATTAATAGTAGATTGTTGCACCGAGCAGAAAGTAAATTATTATTGCACTGAAGACTTATTGAGACTTATTACTCTAAAAAGCACCAGTGGCATATAAGAAAAGCAGATGCTTTTATTTTAACTACTGCAAGAAAAGTAGGTGAAAAATAACTACAAATTATTAGGTAAGCAACTGCACGCTCATATTTTTCAGTGAAAATTAGCTGTTTACATTCCCGCCATTTTTTTCTTTATGCCATTAGATTGGCCAACTGAACGCAACGTAAATCTAAGCAACCTTAAGTAATCTAGGCTAATTTTATGACATGAGCCAATGCGGGTCGCGCGATTTAAAAAAAAAAAACTAAAACTGTGAAGTTTCCATATTTTTCCTGCTTTTAAGCAAAAAAGTTCCGTTTTGTGTTGGATATGTAGTGCAGTTATGATAGAATTGCAGCGTAGTTGAATAAAAAAAATATGGTTGTTATTATTGATTCTGATTAGCAAATTAGCTATGTCAGATGCTTTTACGACAGCGCGTTTAAATTTTGCATGAATTCACGATCTAACATGTGTTTCACTAAACGATGACGTTATCTGGACAGAAGTAGAAAGAATTCTGTCATAACTGTAAACTTTTTTATACGTATACTGATATCTATAATATAATATATAGGGACAAATCACACTGATTGAGCTAGCCCCAAAGTAAGTTATAAACTTGTGTTGTGGGATACTAGCTTTTGCCCGCGGCTTCGCTTGCGTATCCCTCGGGAACATTTACTTTTTTCCGGGATGAAAGGTACCCTATGTCCTTCTCAGTACTCCTAACTATGTGTATGCGAATTTTCAAGAAAATTGGTTCATTAGATAAAGCATGAAGAGGTAACAAACAAATATACAAACTCACTTTCGCATTTATAATATTAGTTAGGATTAGGATATAATATATTATATTTATAATATTATAATATAATTAGGATAGGATATAGTTAGGAAGTTAGGATTAGGATAGGATTAGGACTAACTCAACAATACTATATTTTATGATAAATACATATATAGATAAACACCCAAGACCCAGAACAATTTGAAAAAGGCCATTTTCCAACTTGCCCCGGCTGGGGATCGAACCCAGAACCTATGCACATATAAATTGACTCTAAAATAATAGTGAACACTTGGGGAAGTGGTATTTTAATTTTCAACACTGCTTGAAATAAGTAGAGACTTAAGATAAATGGCTGGTCTGATGCTGGCCTGTAACGAAACAAATAAAATAGGAGAACTCACGAAGTCGGGTGAGGTAGGTTCCGGTGTTTGAATGGGTTGTAATCCTCGTCATGCTGCTTGTCTAGAGTGACTGTAGATTGATCCTGCGACCGAGTTACTTGTAAGTCGTTGATGCTGAAAAAAAAAACAATTTATAATGGTAATGTACCCATCAAAGTATTATTTATAACAAAATCGTTTGCCAAATCAAAATTCTTAATTCTTTAACTTATTCAGAATTAGTGGAGTGTCGTAAGGTGAATTGGAATTGGCCAGTCGATGAATCTTAAAAACTTTGAGATTCATTCTTTGAGATTTATGATTTACATATAGTGTAGATGTTCAGGGATTATGCAAGATAAATTTAAAATTGAATAAACAAACCATGAAAGTGCCCACACTAAATAATAATATGTAAACCGTTAAACAATTAAAAATAACAATTACCTTGTTCTGTTCGTCATTATATTTACAAACACATTTAAACTTTATATCCAAGATTAAAAATTATTTTTTATAACAACATGAACTCTCTGCGAATTACTCGAACGTATAGTCGTATTTTTCTCTCTTAGGTTTCACACCACTGAATTAATTTAAAAAGTAAATTATTTTGAAGCACAATTTAGTAGTTTACTTTGCATGCAGCAAAGCTAGAATATGGCTATTATATATAATGATTTCTTTTATGTACTATAATGTATAATGCGTCATCTCTATTAATTCCTACATTTATATGGTTTTATCCGCCAGTCGCACACGGAAATACGGATCTGTGAAAATACCCAAAACATTTTTTAAAGTGAAATACCTACCTAAAACCGCAATTATGTTTTACAACTAGCTTTTGCCTGCGGCGTGTCCAAGGGCGGATCCAGCTTTGGCGCCAGGGGGGGTCACATAGTCGTGGTCAAGTCACAAGAACTTATAATTTAATTTTGATAATAATTAGATACAAGTATAAAAGTAGGTTTTTTATTATCAATGTTAGTACTGTACTTAAAATACCTACCTACCTTTATAAGGTGTATACATACACCATCCACAGTTGTGGATGGTGAAGTGGAAAAGTGGCAGTGGTAAACCCAGCCCAGGGGGGTGGTCATGACCCCCATGACCCCCCCCCTGGATCCGCCCCTGGGCGTGTCCACGTGGTCGACGAGGCAGTAATTTTACAAAGGATTTCGCATGGTATCAGGATGTTTTGTGTGTTTAAGTGTCAGGCACTGGTGTTAGACTTTTCAAGCTGCCTAAGGCCATCTGACATAGCTTGAAGACTCCCATGATGACAGGACCAACGGCAACGGCTTAACGCGCCTTCCAAAGCACCTGTGGTCACTTATCCAAGTGCGGACCACGCCCCATGCCATAAATTAAGTTTAACTTACAAGTTTTAGTTAAACTTAGTTGGGGCTAGCTAATCTATGTGATGTGTCCCTATCCTTATCCATTATTATAGAAAACTGCAATATTTCATCATGCTTTGAAAAAGGATGATGTAATATATATTCATTGTTGCGAACTCCTTTTTATAAAACTCTTTTTTATTGTATTTTAAATTTTTTTTTAATTCTTATTTTGTTTTTAGCATGGTTTTAGTGTCATGGCTAGTTTGTCAAGAAAGTAAAGGAGTCACATGGGTACGAGTATTAAAAGGTTTTTTATTTTCTCTTTTACGAACCCAGCGCAATAACATCGATTGGTAATACTCATGTTTTTTTATGTGTGAACATTTGAAAGAATGTGGATTGAAGCTGGTTTTACAGCTGTATGGGAGATCAGTACGGGTCACCCGTACGGGCGACGTGGATCGTTCTGTGCGGAAAACGTTCCGTGTAGAGTCCGTACAACGGCACTCGCTCACTCATACTGAACACTCGTTTCGTAGCACTGCGGGCGCTTCCCGTACCGGTCGCCCGTATCACGGCCGTGCCGTATGGATCTTCGGTAAAGCTGTAAAACCAGCCTTCAAAAATATACCATGTGGAATAAGCTCCGTAATCCGTATAAAATCAGTGGAAAAGTACTTAGGTATTAAATATTTAAGGCCGTACCTAAATTTTCCGGGGTCCAGTGCTGCCCCCATTTAAAATAAATCATTTTAAAAAAAACGAAGACATTATTTAAAATTTCGCTACTACCAAGTCCTAGATAACCCTTCAAAGTATTTTATGAACTACTGTTTACAGTTTATAATGAGAACGTTAAGCTTTGCTACGCACATTTGCCAAAAGTGGCCGTTTTTCGCAAATGTGCGTAGTAAAGCTTAACGTTCTTATTATAAACTGTAAACAGAAGTTCATAAAATACTTTGAACGGTTATCTAGGACTTGGTAGTAGCAAAATTTTAAATAATGTCTTCGTTTTCTTTGAAATGATTTATTTTAAATGGGGGCAGCACTGGACCCCGGAAAATTCAGGTACGGCCTTAAGAGGAGGCATTTTCTGAGCTAAAAATAAACACAGGATTACTCACGACGTGGAGTGCGATGTGTCCCGATACGCAAATGGACTGTTATCTTCATGGCTTTGCTTGTGCAGGGTGATAGTGAATTGAGTCTGTGACGGAGCGACTTTGACGTCATCGATGCTGTAGAATAATGTGTCAAAAATAATAACTATAAATACTTTGGAGGATTTAATAAACGAAAGCGGCTTTGGTAGTAGTAGTACGTAGGTCTCATTAAGAAGATAAATTTCCAGTACGGGTAGGTCTCTTCTTCATCTTAACGCGTTCCCGATTGCATCCTCAGCTGTGATGCTTCGGAGCCCGGGGTGCGCTTTCCCACTTTTTCTTCTTCAAATATAATATGCATGTCAATTGTCACCCAAGGATGCCAAAGACTTTGCGTAGTGAATAAGAACTATCCGGAAGAGTTTAAAACTTTAAACGCTTTGTCTTTAGTTTTATGACCGGCCTGCCCGACGTCAACCCTCTTTGGGAATGCATTTGTGCGAAAAGTTTTACAACCGGGACTACGGGTAGGTCTATTGGGTCATACAGTAAGTTTAGTATAATCGTTAATTAAGATAAACAGGACAAGTGCGAGTTTAACTCGCGCAGAGAGGGTTCTGTATGTTGTTAAGGGTCAGTTTACACCGACACGCGACGCGACGCGACGTAGCGCGCACGTGAAAGAAATATAGAACTTGTTTACTAGACAAAAAGAGTGGGAGCCCGCTGCGCCTCGCTATGCATCGCTGGGCAGCGCGGCAAAGCGGTCTGTCGCTGAAACCAGTATCTTTTTGCCTAGTAAACAAGTTCTATATTTCGTCGATAGCGTATAGCGTCGCGTCTCGGTGGGAACTGACCCTTTAATACCGTAAGCTTCTTATAAGTTTATCTGTAGTCTATAGTTAGGTAAAGAACTATTTTTGTGAACTTCGGCTTTTTACCCCATGGGGAACTTACTTGCATTATTTAGCTTGCGTACACATCAGACGACCTCCTTAGCGGCGTAATGGCACAGAATAAGAACCAGTACTCACGTACAGAAGTCTCACTCAGCAAAGAAATTCAAAGAAATATCTACTCAATGTGGTTAGCGTTATGGTTTAATTTAGTTCACGTCAGAACTCAGTAATTCAATTCAAATTCAATTCAAAATATCTTTATTATCATAGGATATTTATAATATCTCTTAATAATAGTCACTTTGTTTTGTTTTGCATAAATGTTGACGTCAAATCGTTACTTAAAGCTAAGTTTACGCCGCTTCCTAGGCGCAAGTGCAGAAGAAGCGGCAACAAACTGCACTGCACGTTTTCTCCAAAGACGTCAACTAACAAACTAAAAACTTAAAATAAGTTATATAGATGGACAGAGATTACATTGTTTATTATGTCATAATTAAATTGAATTATAAGAATTACCAAATTTAAAATAATGTCAATTTGTAAATTTAGTATGTACCAATGTACCTAAATTATGACATGTCTAAGTATACAAACCTTAAGCTCAAGCCAGACCTTTTTGTCTTTAAGATAGTCATCGGTCCTATAATAAGCCTTCTCACAAAGTACTTTCTTTACATAAGCTTTGAATTTTCTGTCTGGCATATCAAGGACCGATTCTGACAATTTATTATAAAAAAGTATGCACTTCCCCATAAAAGACTTACTGACTGTATTCAGCCTGTAATACGGGCTAACTAAGTCATTCTTATTACGTAAATTTCTATCTGTAAAATCACTTACTTTATTGAACATGGAAATATTTTTCCTTACATACATTATATTTTCAAATATGAATTGTGATGCAAAAGTAAGTATACCTATTTCCTTGAATAATTCCCTCAGTGAGTCTCTCGATCCTAAACCGTAAAAGCACCTTTTCGTTTAGATACCTAGACAGTCATTGCAAGCCAATTTCATTCTTATTACTCTAGACAAACGATTTGTATAACTAAATTTTACATTCCGAGGGGCCGCTGCGCGCATTAGGTAATAATGTAGGTATATTTTCGATACCTAAACGGGGAGTGACACAGGCCTGGTAATGGTGAATTCGGTGATTCATCTTTCGTCGCGGTTTGGACTTTGCCTTGCTTTGTGCGATATTATAAGTTTATTTAATATATTTCATCAGCTTATCGTATTGGTTTAGGTACCTTATATTACTACTGGCATTGGTTATCAATTAAATTTTAATTAAAATTATTTCAGCATTTATTTTTTCCGAGAATTTTTGAAATACCTACTTGGTAAATAGTTGCCTACACGGAAAAAATATTCTCGTAAGTGAAACTAGAGTCCGGTTCCCGTAACAACTTTTTAGCGCTCTATACAGGCTGACTTTTTATCCACCTGCTAAATTTTTGGAGCAAGTTCAGTCCTTGATACTGATACTGAACTACTTTCTATAAAAAAGTTATTAAAAACCGATAAAAAGTTTTCATACAAATCAGCGCTCAGCCAAACGGATTTTGTATGGGAGGACGAAAAATTTTTATCAATTTTTAATAAGTTTTTTTATTGAAAGTACTTCAGTATCATGGACTGAACTTGCTCCAAAAAGTTAGCAGGTGGAAAAAAAGTCAGCCTGTATGTGATGACTACCCGTATTGTAAACTCTACACATTAGATTTATACTTGTGACAAATTAAAATGTTCACTTTACAATATTTTGTCTTATGATAACTATGATGTATTTACGAGTATTGTCTTACCAACAAGAAAAAAAAGTCCAAAGAATCAAAAGTACTGCAAAGGTAAAAATATTTCTACTATCTTTTTTGTAAATTTATAACTACTTTGTATTTAAAATTTAACAGAATAATATTGTTTACTCTACATTGTTGTTTTGTAATAACAACAATTTAGTATAGCATTGATAACTTTTATTTTGTAAAAAAAAAGTTGGGTTTAGTTGGGGGCATTCCTAGGAAATTGTCCTGTTGACGTGATTGCTTGAAAGTGAGTATTTCATTTACCTGAAAACAACGTACTTGCCAGGATTAAGGCAGTTAGATTTGTTTTTGTTGCGGTTTTCAGATAAATAAAAATCCTACACCCTCAAGCAATCAAGTCAACAGGACAATTTTTACAAAAATAATAATAAATAAAACACAGTGAAATATTCGTCGAGAGCGAAGAAAGGCCGGTTAGGCAGTTAATAACAGTGATTAGCTGCAAACTTCTGCTACGATAAGAATAAGTGTAAATCTGTAATGCAATAAAGCCCATCAGGCTGGGTAGGAACTAAACTGAACTGGGTTTTTTTAGCGTAATCTTGCCAGCAGTAGGCGTTCCGAAACACTAGTAAGTTGTAGCTTTTGCAAAAAAAATAATTACCTTCATCATCGTGTAGGTATATGTACATTGTACATTGTTTTTTTTTTTTACTTTATTTAAAAATCAAAAATGCCCTGGCATATTGCTGCCCCGTGGTAAAGTGCCCGGAAGCTGGCAGCATTGCCATGTTGTATGGCAATGATTATATTTTTGGCCGAATAAAGGCCAGCCCTATATAAATTAAAAATGTATTAGCTAAATATATTCTTCAAAAAACACAAGGCTATATACGAAAAAATATTTCAGTCACAGATTTGGGATTTTCGTTTTTTTTTGTATTTAGTATGTTAGGCTTTATACAGGCTGACTTTTCAAACACTGTCCAAATTTTTGGAGCAAGTTCAGTCCATGATACTGAACTACTTTCTATAAACAAAGTTATTAAGACGAAACAAAGGGGCCGTTTTTCCATACAAACGTAGTCCCTTGTTTCCTCCCTGAATAATGCCGGTAGAGTTATAATTTTTTTCCTGAATATTAATAGCCACTATTAGCATGTCCCAATGTTTTCTTTTTTTTCATAAATTATTTATCAAAAGAGATATGAACGTTCAGAAACCTAAAAAAATAGCCAGATTTTCCGCTGTGTTCAAACATGCAGAAAACAAATTTGAAAAAATTATATAAAAAAATTAAAACGTAGGAACACCGATCAAGTCTTTGTTAATACGTAATGAAAAAAGTACTTATATTGGTTATGTTTTGGAGAAGAAATCAGGGGACTACGAATTTTCAGTCCAAGCTGCAGTATGTCTCTATACAATACAATACAATACTCTATCGCACTTGCTCGGTTGTAGTTCGCGCACAGCGCAACAGCAATAGATTTTACAAATACCTATTTTTCATTTCTCTAGCCCTTGCGGTTGCCTTGAGGTTTCCTCTTAAAAATCGATTAAAATTTTTCGCCCTCCCATACAAATCAGCGCTCAGACGGATTTTGTATGGGAGGACGAAAAATTTTTATCGATTTTTAATAACTTTTTTTGTAGAAAGTAGTTCAGTATCATGGACTGAACTTGCTACAAAAACTTGGACAGTTTTTAAAAAGTCACCCTGTATAACTGGAGTAGATACATACAGATACATTATCACGTCTTTATCTCTAGCAGGGCAGACAGAGCATTTTAGATTTTGGCGGCTCTAAGCAGACAGAGCCTGGGCTCTGGAGACACAAGTTTCAAAGGCCACTTTTAGCGTTATTGTGGGCGAGAAGATGGAAAAGGAATCAAAATAGTAATTGGCATTTTCATCCATTCCCTCGATCGGCTTTTACATCTGCGAGGGAAAAAAGCAGCTGGTACATTTTAAGTTTGTTCTTTTCTACCAGCACGGAAGGAGTGGATACATGTCATCATCATCATCAGGTGTTTTTTAGTCTTCACTGCAGGAGCACAACCCTCTCTGTACTACCAGAGCTATTATACTCGTATTAGCCAGAACAGGCAAGGTCAAAACGGGGGAGTTTTTGGCGGGAAGTTAAGGTGTTTGGTTGGGGTTTTCTTTAAATTATTTTGCAAATTGATTTTAGTGGACCTTATAATATGAAATTGGTGTTGTTTGGTGTTATAAATGCTCATGCTCATGAACAATATGTGAAATTGTTAAAGCGGACAGTCATAGTACGGCTGTAGTGATATTTGTTTCGCGGACTGTGTGGGCGTCTACGGGCGTCGTCCGCCACTCAATCGGCTATGAAAACCAGTGGACTCGTACAGATTTGTCGCCAGAAGCTCCCTTAAAGCAATCAAAAGCCTACACCAACCTTTGATTGTAAATTGTTAGGAAAAAAGAATTTCCCACGTTTTATTAACTTGTTCCTGGCTAAATACGCAGTAGCGTCAAGCCATAAATTAAAAAAAACAAAAAAGGTCAAAACCTGGAAAGCCACATTTTTGCTTATAATGTGATCAATTATAAACCAGTCCTTGTCTACCATGCTGGTTAATTAATTTATTTATTGACACTTTAGTTTTACCATCACTCAATACAGGGTGACTTTTTAAACATCAGCAAAATTTTTGGAGCAAGTTCAGTCCATGATACTGAACTACTTTCTATTTTAGTTCTATTTTTCTATTTTTTAGTTATTAAAAATCGATAAAATTTTTTCGTCCCCCATACAAAATTCGTTTGGCTGAGCACTGATTTTGTATGGAAAGGTGAATTTTTATTTTAGTTTTTTGTTAACGTTCTCATTATAAACTGTAAACAGTAGTTCATAAAATACTTTGAAGGATTATCTAGGATTTGGTAGTAGCAAAGTTTTAAATAATGTCTCCGTTTTCTTTGAAATGATTTATTTTATATGGGGGCAGCACTAGACCCCGGAAAATTTAGGTACGGTACGGCCTTAAAGAAGAAGATTATTGTATCATGTAAACTTTCCTTTTAGCTGTAAGTGTTGACATAACATATCAGTGTAGGTTCTTGAGTGTTTTGTGACATCAATGGATAAATAAAATAGTTTTGAGAGTGACACAACAATAGTCTGTAAAAGTGTTTACACAGATTTAGAGCTGGAGCAATCTTATCACTACTTACCTAACTGCTACACTACATTGTTCATTCAAACAGTACGAGAGCCGTGGCCCGCAACACCTCACTTATTTTCTCACAAATAATTTGTGTGGGATTAAGTCGTGTTAGTATAAAGAAAGTATCTACTATGTACTTTCAATTTACTCATTCTACCTAATTTGGTTTGGGCTTAGCTGACCCACTTCATTGACCGTCCCCCTTAACATGTGATTATTTTAAAGATAGTTAATAATATTATTTTAGACGCAGATCTGTAAATACTACTAGATAAAGAAAGTCCTCCAATTTGTATTAAAACCTGTCGTGCCAATTATCAATACAATATTTAATAAGAAATTCACGTACAAACGGAAAGAATCTTTTTTATTACTTCCACCAACGTTTCTTGACTAGTTTCTAAGGCTCAAAACAGCAGATTTAGGTATTTTACAGAAGAGAGCTCAATGTCCGATCTAATGAATTGACATACACGTACAAAAGTCTCACTCAGCAAAGAAATTCAAAGAAATATGTACTCAATGTGGCTTTTGCTGGTGTTTAAAAAGTCACCCTGTATTGAGTAATGGTAAAACTAAAGTGTCAATAAATAAATAAATTAACCAGCATGGCAGAAAAGGACTGGTTTATAATTGATCGCATTATACGCAAAAATGTCGCTTTCCAGGTTTTGACCTTGCCTGTTCTGGCTAATATAATAGCTCTGGTAGTACAGAGAGGGTCGTGTTTCTGCAGCGGAGACTAAAAAAGTCCTGATGATGATACTATTAAATTTCTTTTAAGTATGTTTGCTTTTTTAGATAAATTGGCTAGGTATTATTTTGGTTTTTCATTTTAATCTATTCGAAATTCTGTGTTGTCTTCTTCTGTGTAAAGTTTAGTGTATAGTATGTGTTGTGTTTTTCTGGAAATAAAGATCTGTCTATGTATACACATAGACAGTATGTATGTAGTTCATGTAGAGATAGCCATACGGCTATCTCTACATCTAGAAAAGCAACACATCATTATCTGTCTGTCAATGTCCACTTGATTTGCCTTGATTTACATGTAAACCTAGAAATAGTTAGTGTTTTATACTTAAATACGAGACCAAAGATCCTGACTGTTGTAATATTGAAGATAACAATGGCCTTTTTAGAGTTAGACTATTTTTTATCTCGCACATACCTAATTAATATCATTGTAATTACCTTGTATTGCTCAACTCCATAGCGGTGCACAGTCACTACAACCTTATATCTATGGCTATAAGACATGTTTTCCAATGACACTCATTTTCTACGTGTGTTTCGCACTACTTAATGAGAAATGAAGTAAAGGCGACTGAATATCTCTTGAAGTGCAATAAGACTGGTTTCTTGCGAGAGTAGGGTAACCAATTTTTTGTATTTAACTCGGAAAATTATGCTTGATGCCATTATGAGTACTTCTTCTATTAAACTATCGCGTTGCATCATAATTAAATTAATTCATACGGGAATTAACATTATAAAAAAGTAAAAAAGGCATATTTCGCGTTAATTATGCTTTAATAACATGCGTTATGTATGCGTAAATAATGAATTAATTTGAATTTAATAATGTCTGATACAATATCCTTGTAAACGAGCAATTCTTTTATAAAGGTAAATAGGAAACGGCTTTGACGATTTTGATGCATTTAAAAGGAGTGTCGGGGGCCATACATTTATCTAGGTTTCATTTTAGAGAACCTCTTTTTTTCTGTCTTTTCAAGTAAGTATTCATTCTTTTTATGAAATATCAATAAAATTGAAATATCACGCATTCATAAAAACTATCACAGATACTATAATACTAGTCAAAACTGTAGCTAAGTGCCCCAAGTAATAAAAGCTTCTATAACCAGGGCGTTTATCACCAAATAATGATATAGTAGGCCTATAGTGGTAGGTAATCATTGTGACTGCTTGTATTATAAAGATTTATAACAGAGCATTTTGGTTTTATGTTGTAGAGCGTTTAAGTTCTGTAATTTCACTCTTTAAACGCTAACAGGACCGTACAAAAGAATCTTTAAAGTATTTCACTGTAATAGGTGTGAAAAAATCAATAATGGTACTATTTAGAACTATAGCCGACCTTACTGACCCTTTTATGTATCTATTTTGAACTAATAACCGTCATAGCCTTGGTTGATTTCAGTAAAGCATTTAATATAGTTGATATTGACATCTTACTAGCTATCCTCTCCAGTTGCAACGTTTCTCCTCCAGTGATTAAATGGTTTTCCAGCTATCTTCGCGGTCGTCGGCAACAGGTTCGTAGTGGTCAGGATAAATCTGACTGGTGCGACCTAGAGGCAGGTGTTCCGCAGGGCGGTATTTTATCTCTATTTCATTTTCTATCTTTATAAATATCTTATCACACTATCTCACATGTTCTTACCATTTTTACGCCGATGATCTGCAGCTTTATACACAATCAACCGTCGATAATATTGTAAATGAGAATTTGGCCCGTGTTATGGAATGGTCAAATAATTTTGGCGTCCGCGTTAATGCAAAAAAATGTCAGGTTATTGTAGTGGAAAGCATTATTCAAATTAGCAAACTTGACATGAACGCCATTCAGCCAGTATTATATGATGGTACTATCATTTCATTTAGTTATTCCTTCCCACCGTACTGGTTTTTTCTCTAATTCTTTCGCCGTTACGGCAGTAAGGCTTTGGAACGCGCTTCCTGACACTGTTAGGACTGCCACTAGTCGTGCTGGCTTTAAGGTCTTGTTGATCAAGCATATGCTCGCTCAGTCCAATCAAGTGTAATACCTACGTAAGTACTTAATTGCTGCATTTGTAATATCGTTATGAGAAACTATTATTTGTTAGTAGTGTATTTTATAGATGAATATATTAGGTCCTTACATATGAAATTGCCGTTCAGTATCAAAAAAGTGAAACAAGTTTTTTTTAATGAAATTATTATTTTATCAATCGAAGTATGCGCCGTTGTTATCGATACACTTCCGCCATATTATAGGCAGATCATTGATACCTTTGGAAAAAAAATCCTAGGAGCGAGAGTCTATGAACTGTTTGAAGGCGGTTTTGACTGCCTCATCAGATTTGAAATTTTTTTTCTTGTAAAAAGTTATCCAAATTTTGAAAAAAGTAGTAATCGGTTGGGGCAAGATCTGGAGAGTATGGTGAGTGACGCAGAGGTTCCAGTCACAGCTCCTCTAACTTGGCGATCGTTTGATGTGCAGTGTGTGGTCTAGCGTTATCCTGAAGGAGCAGTGAGCTAGAGCAATTCATCAGTCTCGGTTGTTTAATGGCGAGCTTTTCCATCATTGTTTGCAATTGTTGGCAATACAAGTCTGCAGTAATCGTCTGGCCTGATCTCAAGAAGCTGTAGTCGATAACACCAGCACTGGTCCACCAAACACTAACCAGAATCTTCTTTTTGGTCAGTTTTCGCTTAGGGCAAGGTTTTGCCGGTTCTCCAGGGTCAAGCCATTGTGATGATCGCTTCCGGTTGTCGTACAGGATCCATTTCTCATCACAAATCACGATGCGGTTCAAAATCCCCTCATTATTGTGGCGATTAAGCAAAGAAACGCAGCAAGCAACGCGTGTTTGTTGGTTTGCTTCAGTCAATTCGTGCGGTACCCACTTTTCGAGTTTTTTAATTTTTCCGGTTTGGCGCAAGTGGATAAGTATCGTTTTGTCACTTACGCCGAAGGCTGCTGCTAATTCAGAAGTGGTTTGAGATGGATCCGCTTCCACTATCGCCTTCAATTCTTCGTTATTCACTTGAGTAGCAGGTCGTCCACGAGGCTCATTGTGTAAGTCGAAATTTCCAGAACGGAAACGTTGAAACCAAAAACGCACCGTTCGTTCTTTAGCGGTGCCTGGTCCATACACGTCGTTAATTCTTCGAGTTGTTTCTGCAGCACTGGTGCCACGGTGGAACTCGTATTCGTAAATACCGCGAATTTTCAATTTGTCCATAGTTGTTGTTATAGCAATGTTAAAACTCAAACAAATGATGTTAAAACAAATGAAATACGAATTTCAAAACAATATTTTTCTGGCTTTATTTCGAAATAAATTTGAATTTGGAATTCCTAATGAAACGCAAGATATTTGATTTTAAAGTTGCCAGTATTGAAAATCGGCAATTTCATATGTAAGGACCTAATATGTAAGTGTATAGTATGTATCAATGTATGTATATTTATGTAGATATTTATATTGTTGAAGTATAGTAAGTATTAATTAAGTAGTTTATGTAGAAATTAAATATATATCTGAATGCTTATCAATATATCTTTTGTACCTACCCATTTTGAGTTTTCTAACAACCCAAAAGTTGGCTGTCAGATAATGCTTTAGCATTAAGTCTGCCTATTGTGCTATACAAATTGTATTTTGTAGAATAAAGTTTAAATAATAAATAAATAATAATGCGTCGCAATAACTTTTACAGTACCTACTAGTATTGTAGCAGTATCAAAAACACTATTACAGGATGAATCTGCACTATAACTATTAAAAATAAAACTCTTGTGTAGTGTGAGAGACTGTGATCAAAAAGTTAATTGTTCGAGACTCTTTAATGTTTTTCTTTACTTAATAGAAATAAACCAAGCTAGGTCTCATGTCCACTCATCATCATCATCATATTAGCCAGAGGAAGCCCACAGTTGAACGTAGCCAAGTCCCCACTATCGTTCATAATATTCGAGTCGATAGTACCTACATGATATTTGGACAACAATTCCCATTAGATTTTGTAGGGCTACAGGCAGCTCATTTGTATTCAGTAACAGTTGAAATTTGAATAAGTTACTAGAAACTCACTAACAGGATAGTGCTCTTCCGTGCTGACAGATGTGTTGGAATCCTTAGATTGAATCCGTTTCTGCTAAAATACGCATGATGACTGAAAATATATTTTTGACGCATCGGTTAGATTTAAAAAAAATAATGTACACGTATTTTGTCTTTTCTCTTAGAAACAATAAATAACAAAGATACAGCGCATTTAAATTTCACATGACGTCACGCTTTCGTACGATTTTTACACATTGGTGACGTCACAAGCCCCTACTCTGGAACTTTGATACTCTGTATCTTTGTGAATTTTCACTTTTTTGATAAACTGAAAAATATGGGTACATTATTTTTCGATAATCGAACTTACGGACTAAAATAATATTTTTCTAAACCAGTCTGATGACTGGTTTAGAAAAATATTATTTTAGTATAATTAGTATAAAATATATTTTAGTTTAGTATCGATAAATATTCGCCTAAAATGGCCAATAGGTATGATTCCCTATTGGCCATTTTAGGCGAATATTTATCGATTTGATTCGACTTGCGACAGGCGGCATAAGCCCGGCTGGTGCGGGTCGTCGGGCTCTATCTAATACTTACGAATCGAATTTTCAAGTCTTGACCCATAATAGAGGTATGCATGCTTTTTTTTAATCGATATTCCTCGTCGAGAAATAGCCGCAAAAAATAAATCAGTGCCGAAAAACATGTATATGGTGTAGAAAATCAATATTAAAAATAGCAAGTACATTATAACAACTAAAACACGCCATTTTAAAATATGACGTCAAAGTCTGCAATATCGTAAGATACAGAAGCTGTCAACGCATGTTTTTCTTTTTAGGGTAATTTCGATATTATCAGCCAGTGATGTTTGTTAAACCTCTATATAAAAGTACATACATTTCGGACGGACAGTCCTACCGAACGCACCCGAACTTGTCATTTCCTTTTTGTGAACTTTGTCGTCATTTCCCTTTTGTTTGTCAAAAGTTCCCGCGCAATATTTGCATATTTTCAATAATTTATTTCTAACCCAAATAAGAGTCAATAAGAAAAATAATTAACTAGGCGTGGTAACGAATTAATAGAAATTGTAAAATAAAAATATGAGCCGGATTGGTATTACATGCATATTCCTTATTACCATTTATTTTAATACATACCTATACTTTTCCATCTTCACGCCCCTCATCACGCTAAATGTGGCCTTTGGTTGTTACTTTGGGAATAAAGGCGTGATAATGTATTTTTATTTTCTACCTAGACTGCTTCCGTGGTCCAGTGGTCAAGGCGTTCCCCTGGTGATCCGGAAGGTCGTGGGTTCAAATCCCACTGCGAAGCATACTTTGTGAAAAGTTGCATTTCCCGTATGGTTAGGTAGGATATTGCAGGCTAGTTGATGATCTGAAAAGAGAGATGATTCCGTGCTTCGGAAAGCACGTAAAGTTGTGGGTCCCTTACGCCGCCGTCTAGCGTTTGTGCCTATCCTAGGATTGGTTCTGGTCTACCCTTTGGGTTCTGTGTAAAACCAGTAACCTCGTCAAATCACCTGGGTTAAGTAGCGGACCCCGGGCTCTGAAGCATTACCGCTAAGGATGCAACCAGGAATACGCTCGGATGATATATTTTTTTGTAACAACTAATTTAATTAAATGTTGCTCTTTTCTCACGAATAGTATACGCAAATGCCTGTTTCGTTGGTTATTGCGTTTGATATGAAAATATATGTTGTCATATCGTATTTTTTTCGGTAAATATAGTCAGTATACGAACTGAACTGCAATATACAGTATGAACTGCAATTTGCTTTAAAAAATCCGCACTGAAAAAATATTTCAGCTTTCATGCAATGTGTTTCAGAACGGCTTTTCTAAATTGCGCTGAATATGTCTAGTTTGTTCTCAAAACAGCCAGCACTAAAACTGAAGCTAAAAATTTAATTAAGAAACTGTGTGCACTTCTATTTACCAAGCTGAAAGAAGATAAACTCATTTATTTGCTGCTGTAACACACATACAAAAAAAAAAAAAAATATAGTAAAAGCAGACACTATAAAAAAGGCTACATACGAAATGTCGAACTTTTTTTTGGTTCTTTGGCTGTTATTTTAATTTCATTATTTATTATACACTAATATATACTTTAGTGATCTAGTATAGCCCGTGGTTCGATTTATTACGGGTATGTCCCTTCCGCTTTGTATATTCTAGTTGTTTTTGGTTTTAGTTGTATTTTATGCTACATCACAATATTGACTTAAACACTTACCTATTTTGTATAGAATATAAATCTTCAAGTAAGAGGAAATATTAGGGCTGTATTTCCATACAAACGTAGAGTATTTTTTTTCCAAAAAAAAAAGAACTGTATATATTGGATTGTCCCTATTATATTCATAAACCTGAATTTTCCACCGTGTTAAAAAATCTTGCAATCTTTGACGAGATGTTAAGGTAGGACAGGTATAAAAAAAAAAACAAGGAAGACAACCATAGCTTTTCTTAAATTTTTAATGAAAAAAATAATTAATTCAGTCAAGGTGAAGATATAGGCAAATGACCTTGAAGTGGCGCCCTCATTTGAAATAAATTGTTAACTCGTAAATATGGTGATAATTTCCATATTACTCTTCGTCATGCACTAGATACCCCTTTAAATTATTTTATAAACCACCGTTGAAAGTATTTACATTAGTCCGTCTAGCTTTAAAACTTGCCTCCGCCAAAAGTGGCCACGGCAAGTTTTAAAGCTAGACGGATCACCAATAATAGTTTTAACGGCAGTTCATAAAATAATTTAAAGGGCTATCTAGTGCATGACGTAGAGCAATATGGAAATTATCACCATATTTACGAGTTAACAATTTATTTCACACTTCAAGGCCATTTGCCTATATCTTCGCCTTAGGGACGGAACCATTGACTTATATATGACGAACGTTGATTTTGTATTCTTTTCATAGGTATTTTCGATCCGAGCTGCAGTTGTCTCTATCGCACTTGCTCGGTTGTACGAGTAGTTCAAGCGCAGCGCGACAGCAATATATTTTCCAAATACCTATTTTTCAATTCTCGCGACCTTTTGGCCTGAATTATTGTACTATCGCAATACATATTGTTATGTTACTGGGTATTCTCATACTACAATAAGTATACTCATAGCTGCAAAAATGTAGTTTTTAATACAATAAAGAATGTAGAGATAATTTTTTTCATGTTTTGCAATATTTATCTCAGGGAATGTAATGTAATCATAGTATCATAGACGGAATTTTCTATTAAATTTCAGCGCACTGGAAAATATCTTCTTGGCAAAATTTATAAAAAATGTTTCATATCGTCGACATCGTGGAACTTACTCGCAGTAAAATAAAACAAAACTACAACAAAAAAAAAAACGAGCCATTCTTGTATCTCAAATTTTAACGAAACGTGTGGTCACTTAAACAAATCGAGATGTATACTGTACAATCAAGCAGAACAGCCTGTCGGCTCCGAGAGATCCTTATACATCGGTGATAAAGTTGAATATTGCACACACGTTATTTGCGTGCCGGACAAGTATTTTTATGTAAAATATTTCCTTGAACACTACGTTTATGATTTTCGTAAAACGCAATGTTTTTTGCAATCTTTATTATTAAGTACCTACCTAATTGTAATTAAATAAAAATAAATATATATATATGGACAAAACACACTGATTAAGCTAGCCCTAAAATAAGTTTTTTTAAACTTGTGTTATGAGATGCTATCTCAACGATACTATATTTTATGATAAATACATATATAACGTCAAACAAAATATACTGAAACTATTTTAAGAGTGGATTCAGTCCATGATACTGAACAACTTTCCCCAAGGAACAAATGTCGAAATATGAAAAATAATTTTTGGCTTTCCCTACAAACTCCGATCTGATCGGTCAACTTGTATGGGAGGTCAAAAAATATTTTTCATATTTCGGTATATGTTCCTTGGGGAAAGTTGTTCAGTATCATGGACTGAATCCCCCCTTAAAATAGTTTTAGTATATTTTGTTAGACCCTGTATAGATAAACACCCAAGACCCAGGACAATTTGAAAAAGGCCATTTTCCAACTTGCCCCGGCTGGGGACCGAACCCAGAACCTCCGGCACGGAGATCGTCGTCGGAGTAATTGAAAGAAATGAGCGAAGCGGAATTCCCTGAGTCTATTTGGGCAATAAAAACAGCGTTTGTATGTATGTAGAGCCGCGTGGTGACGGCAGAGTAGAATGGGATTTGTCACCACTCTTTTCCCCTATGTGGGTATCAATGTTGCCAACTTTATTTTTACGAACCCACCAAATGTGGCCCTGTGACCTACCACTAAATATTTTTATCTTCCCCATCGGCAGAAATATTCTTATTTGCACCCCACCCCTTCGAAATCAGTTTAGCAAATACGACACTGGGTTCAAATACGTATATCTTTTTACAGAGGTTCAATTCTGTTACATACTTAGATATTATTTTGAAAAAAAAACAACAATATTTTCATTTATATTATGAAATAATTATAAACTAAAAGAAAAACCAAAAAACTGAAAATACAACGTTGATAAGAAATGGATTAAAAGGGATGTTAAAAAGGAGGCTTTTGCATAGATATTAAAATATATCTAGCGGTTAAATACTCACCGTACTGGATTTCTCTCAAATTCTTTTGCCGTCACGGCTGTACGACTTTGGAATGCCCTTCCCGATAACATCATGAGAGCACAAACGCGGGATCACTTCAAAATGCTGGTAATTCGACACTATCGCGAAAAAGCTTTGCTGCAATAATTTAAGTAAGTATATTTATTTTATGCTTATGTATTCATATTTATGTAAGTTTATTTTAAGTATGTAAATATGTATATGGATTAATGTAATTTATATATGTATAATGTATATATCTTATGTAATTATACGAATTATGTATGTTTTGTTATTTGTATATAACACTCTTCTTTCTTTATTTTAAGTAGACTTGCACCCCATTTACTACCTTTTCTGCTACGTCCCTAAGGTGAACTGGTAGACAATGCTTAGCATTAAGTTTTACCTTTTGTATTATAATCGTTAGATTATTGTGCAATAAATATTAAATAAAATAAATCTCATACCTTTCCACTAACTGCAACAACCTAAACCGCTAGCAATTATTACCCGCTAAAGAAAGGGTCTAAACAAACAGATGTAGTGGAAAATTCGCTGAGTTGGCAACACTGGTGGGTATGTTTGTTCGATTATAACTCAATTGACGACCTCCGTGGTGTAATGGTCAACATGCTAGTCCGCCAATCCGGGGGTTCTGGGTTCGATCCCCAGCCGGGGCCAGTTGGAAAATGGCCTTTTTCAAATTGTCCTGGGTCTTGGGTGTTTATCTTTATATGTATTTATAATAAAATATAGTATCGTTAAGTTAGTATCCCATAACACAAGTTTAAAACTTAATTTGGGGCTAGCTCAATCAGTGTGATTTGTCCTTATATATTTAATGTAATTTAATTATACGAGTATATTATTTGAGCTTCATGAAATTTAGTAGGCGTGTTGATGGACCCAATAAAAATTCTAAGCACGAACATCGAGCCAAATCAAACCAAATCAAATATATATATATATATATATATATATATATATATATATATATATATATATAGATAGATAGATAGATATCATTGTATAAAAAAGAAGGACAGAGAGTAGGTGCCGAGAATGAAAAACTCACACAAAAATAAAACAAATTTATACTAAAAAATCAGACATTTATTTTAAAAACATTTAATAAACAACTTTTACATAATACTACACTTAGTAATATTCACTTAATTGTATGTACAGGGGGATATTTAGGATTAAGCAGATCTAGGTAGAGTCTAGACACAATAAGGCACTAATGAACTGCAAGATTAAAATCTGAGTTCATTACGACCTTGCATTTAAATAGAATCCGATTGAAGGTAAGGTTTTGAGTGATATCGATTATTTGGTTCTGGGTGAAACCTTCAGCCGTAGTCGTCTAAGGCTTAACCCTTAAAAAATATAATAATTACAAAGTCGGTCTATTTTTAGCTAAAGTCGTCATAAGCCGAAGCTTCCGTCGGACACTAAGGGTTGGATGAGTTGAATCTCATCTATCAGCACGGAACAGCACTTTCCTATGCTGCTATCCTTTTCTTTCGCTCAGAACAGTAATTTGGTAGTAGCTCTACCAAATAAAAAAGCATCGTGTTTTCGAAACATTCTGAACTTAGCTGTTTTTATTTCAATTTGAGTATTTTCTTAATATTATTTTTATAATATACAGGGTCGAAAAAATTATACTGAAACTATTTTAAGGGTGGATTCAGTCCATGATACTAAACAATTTTCCCAAAGGAACATACATCGAAATATGAAAAAGAATTTTTGGCTTCCCATACCAGTTGAGCGATCAGCTGATCCGAGTTGTATGGCAATCAAAAATTTTTTTCATATTTTGATATATGTTCCTTGGGTAAAGTTGTTCAGTATCATGGACTGAATTAAACCTTAAAATAGTTTCAGTATATTTTGTTAGACGTTATATAAGATCGCTCTAACAACTTTAGGGTAATACTGTCGTGCCGACAATATCGGCCCGAATAATTGTGTAGCAACCCTGAAGCGCTGGCTTTGTACACTGGTCGTTGTGGTGGTATTGCCCAGTGACTAAAATACTAGATATGAATAGGTACGCCCTGGCAGTATGGCAACAGCTACAGTCACATTTTACAATAATTCATTCTGTGGATTGAAAATTTTACGACATGTTATCTGCGGTGATGACGTCATAGAAGACTCTAGATCGGGCGGCGCCTGCGATGCCTGGAGCCTGAGAGCTAGCCAGAGCCCCTGACGTGGATTTCAGATAAGACGTGTCGATCTCTTACCTACCTGTGACGTAAGCGCGTGTGCCTATGTCTTCGACGATACAACCTGCCTACGTTATAGATAATAGAGTTGTTCCATATAATAGTTTCATTAGTGCTTTATACTGCTAACATGGCCTAAGGTTGGATTTGAATGTATACGTAAAAGTTTTTAGTGTTCCGTATCCAAAGGGTGCCAACGGAACGCAATTACTGAGACTCCGCTGTCTGTCTCTCTGTCCATCCGTCTGTCACAGGGATCTATCTCTTGAACCGTTATAGCTAGACACTTGAAATTTTCACCGATTATGTATTACTGTGGCCGCTATAATAACAAATAATATGTCAGCACCATCGCATTAGGTATATTATGAGACCTGTAATGATTAGTGCTTGTAAGATATCAAATAAAATAAAAAATAAATAAAATAAGTACTAAAAATGAGATAAAGGGGGTAAAATTAAAGGGGGTCGTCTCGTCATACAAAAATTTGTTTTTTCAGCGTTTTAAAACATTGTACGGAGGTACGGAACCCTTCATGTACGAGTCCGACTCGCACTTGACCGGTTTATTTAATTTTGATAATAATCAAATATTTATTCAGTAATACAGGCTGACTTTTAAACCACCAGCCAAATTTTTGGAGCAAGTTCAGTCCATGATACTGAACTACTTTCTATAAAAAAAGTTATTAAAAATCGATGAAAATTTTTTGTCCTCCCATAGAAAATCCGTTTGACTGAGCGCTGATTTGTATGAAAAGGCTAATTTTTATTTTAGTTTTTCGTTAATTGTTTTTATGGAAAGTAGTTCAGTATCATGGACTGAACTTGCTCCAAAAATTTGGCTGGTGGTTTAAAAGTCAGCCTGTATAATAAGGCCTATTCAGGCACTTTTAAACATGCCAATAAGTTGGGTATCTATATACAATACGCCTACTCGCCAGAAAGGCTTTGTCATATGTCTGTCAGTTTACAATAATACAATACAATGTTAACACTAACACATAACATGTAATGTTTACAATACAAACGAGCGAACAAACATAAATAACATATCTTTCATAGTATGTAGTCATATATTGCAAATACCTATCAGTCAACATTAGGCACACACTTAACTTGATCGACTCTTTTTACTTTTTTTCCCCGTTTTTAATAAGTGCCATAAGGCCACATCTCACACTCTTAAAAGTTATTTATAACTCATTCTGAGTATATTGAATGCAATCCACAACTCCATCCTTTTTAGACGCTTTAGATTTTTTTATGTAAACTATTAAGGAATTGCGTGTGAACTGTGAGCATTATTAGTTAAGACGCCGTAGCTAAAGGACACTAGGACCTCTGTCACTTAGATTAATTTTAACAAGTAATAAAAGCTTACTTGTAATTTGCATAAATAATAGTTTTTATTTCAAAACATCGGTCCCGAATCTAACTATGTTGTCATTGTATACTTAAATGTTATTTATTTAATTTCAAGGAACAGGCCGAGTGCAATACTGTTAGATATCGTTACCCACGGTTTTCTACGATGCCATGCCATGCCACTGGGGCTGAGTTTCTTCGTCACTCCGTTTATACATTTAGCTATTTACAAGACAAATACACTTTTGCATTTTTAACAAATACTTACTCGTATACCGAAGATTCGTTGAGTTTAATAATACTCTTTGATATTGCGAACTGAAGGTGGCCATTGTCGGTCATAAGTTGGTCCTAACTAACTACCAACTACCCAATATTAAAGAAGAGTCAATCACTTAACTAAGAAGTAAGCACTCGATGTTCAATCTTCTAATCATATTAAAATACGTTCGTATCGATCCATATACATTTATATTTATGAACACCACGGTAAATTTACTTATTCTAAGAAACTGCTTGCATATTAAAATATTCTGTGAATAAAAATGTGTTTCAGAACACCATTTTATCATCAGCCATCAATTCAGTCGTTTGGCTTTCATAACATTGTATGAAAACCCGCACCGCCTTATCACATTCGATATTTCTTTTATTTCTTTATCTGTGCATTTTTGTTCCAAGTTGGAAAACTAAGAAAAGTTCACATACATCTAATCATAGGCCGTAATGCAGTATTTAAAGAATCCGAGAGACAAAATCCGAAACAAGTACGTAAGAGCACAGAATACTTAAAAGTTGGTAAGAGGGAGTTTTAAATTTACCCCGGCCCGGGCCTATATCAGAGAAACTTGTTTAAAAAGGCCTCAGATGGTATGGATACGTGCAGAGACCAGAAGACCATATAGCTAAGCTCGCTCTAAATTTACCAACGATGAAGCGGGACCTGGAAGACCACCTTTTACCTGGATGACGATGGTAAAAAATGACCTGAAACAAGCTCAGTTGGACCCCACCACAGCTCAGGACCGTGCAAAGTGGAAAAGAAGGACAAGGAAGGCCGACCCCAAGTAGATGAGATAAGGTCTAGAGAGAGAGATAGAGACGGCATCAAATTATTTTCAAAACCCCTTTGGTTATCTTAGACCAAACAAAGACCTCTCGCTAGTATATGACTAGCAACAAATGGAAGGTCAAGAAATTTTGGATAGTAATTGTGTTTGTGAATCCAATAGCGATGTAGGGGAAAGTGGAGCAGATTCATACAAGGGGCACCTTCATACACTAGAGATTTCTGATATTAGGCACACATCAATTAAACAACTTATGCGTGTATGCGTAGCTTATATATGTGTCTGTTTGCTCGCGGAGTTTGACAGCAGTCGGTGTGAAACGCGCGACGAGGTGACAAGGTAAGTGATTCGGCCACGCGTAAAAAAAATTATAACCTCATTTTGAACATCTTTTTATTGATAAAAGCTCTTTTCTAGATTATTTAGTACTATTTTATTTAAAAGATAATAGGGTCAAGTTTGTGAATTGATATGTGATTCATGATACATATGGTTTGTTTTTTTAAGGAATAGTTTTATTTCGTTTTCTTGTGATGGAGTAGGTACATACAGTAGTAAGCGGGGTACATTCATACTGTATGAATGTATTGATACTACCATGAAATAAGAATTAAGCAATATTTAAATACTGACATGATTGATCATAAAGACTGTTAGGTTAAGGCCGTACCTGAATTTTCCGGGGTCTAGTGCTGCCCCCATTTAAAATAAATCATTTCAAAGAAAACCGAGACATCATTTAAAATTTTGCAACTACCAAGTACCAGATAACCCTTCAAAGTATTTTATGAACTACTGTTTACAGTTTATAATGAGAACGTTAAGCTTTACTACGCACATTTGCCAAAAGTGGCCGTTTTTCGCAAATGTGCGTGGTAAAGCTTAACGTTCTCACTTTAACTGTAAACGGTAGTTCACAAAATACTTATCTTAGAAGGGTTATCTAGGACTTGGTAGTAGCAAAATTTTAAATAATGTCTTCGTTTTGTTTAAAATGATTTATTTTAAATGGGGGCAGCACTGGACCCCGGAAAATTTAGGTACGGCCTTAACTGAGTTCCTTCAGTGCCATAAAAAGAAAAATTTCGTGCATTTATGTAATTCTCTTTTTTACTTAGTATTATTTGTTTATACATACTCCACCGACAAGAGCCACTAAGCTCTTAAATAAGAAAAAGAAGAATTATTTGTTTATTACTCAGTATTGTGTGCTCATACAGCCGCCTGTTACATTTTTTGTAATAAAGTTAAATAAATAAATAAATACAGACTGATTGCTTTTGTGTTCGAAAACGTTGTATTTTGATTTTGATAAATAATTAAAAATTTCACGCTCAATTTGTGTATTTTTTGAAAGTATGAAAGTGCCCGCGTGTGCCCCACACGGGCACTTTCATACTTTCAAAAAATATTCATACATTTTTTTCATTTTTGTTTTTAACTTTTACAGAAAGCCGCACAAGTGTATTTATACAAATCACATATTTTTTATATAAAGTCAGATAGTAACACTATTCATTTTAGATGAATCGATACAGATATTGATACCAGAGAAAATTCTATAAGACAAAATATAAAAACTGTATGAGGCTGCCCCACTTTCCCCTATTTGTTAACATACTTTTGATGAAAAATACTTTTCATCCATCAAACAGATGGGTGAAAATCGACATCACGCGTCACCGATATTCGTTTCTTTCGGCGTATTTCGGAAATGAGGGTTGCTAAACACAAATAAGCGGATCGGCATTCATTGGTACAGCCGGGTGGTAAAATCGAAGTTATTATTTCGATGAATGCTCGGGGAAAAAGCCGCTCGGTTTTCACTAGGCGGGCAACTAGTGGGATGGCATTAATCCGTTAAGCTGGGCAGTAAAACCAAAATATGCAGATGAATGCAAATTCTGCGGAATGGAATGATGAACCTACTCGATCGGCAAAACTGAAAAACTAAGTGATTGCTTCGGGTCGTCTTTGTTGTTCGACAAATACTGCTGAACCGATTATTATTTGTGTAGCAAGTCTACTGTGACGCTGGCGACCAGAACAATGAAAATCCCCTAAATACGCCAGAAGGAACCGAATGTCGGGTCACGATTTTAATTATGTTACATTTTTCCCTGTCGACTCCCACCGTCACGCGCGTTCATTTAAGAGTTGTCGAAAAAAAAAACACTTTTTCGTATAAGCTTTTATATATTGACTTTTTAAACACCAGCCAAATTTTTGGAGCAAGTTCAGTCCATGATTTTCTATAAAAAAGTTATTAAAATTTATAAAAATTTTTCGTCCTTCCATACAAAATCCATTAGGCTGACCGCTGATTTGTATGGGAAGGCAAATTTTTATTTTAGTTTTTTCATCAATTCTTTTTATGGAAAATAGTTCAGTATCATGGACTGAACTAGCTCCAAAAATTTGGCTAGTGGTTAAAAAGTCAGCCTGTATTTATTGTAAGTTGTACTCAAGACAAATGTACCTAATAAGCCCAAACTCAATGGGGTAGCGCCGTTTATTTATTTATTTAACTTTATACACAAATACAAGTGTAATGGCGGACTTAAAGCCTAAGGCCTTATCTACCAGTGATGTTGAGAAAGACACGGGTAGTGCAAAAACTCAAAAAGAAATGGTAAAAAATGAATCAAGTATACTTAAATATGTAATAATAAACCATAAACTACATATAAATAATACACACTATTATTATACTAAGATATACTACTCACATATACTACATACACTAAGAACTATCTGACAGTTGTTTAAGAAAATGTGCTTTCACCTGTTTTTTAAATGAAAAGCGGGTTTTAGCCTTCCGAACATCAACTGGTAAGGCGTTCCAGAGCTTTATAGCTTGGACAATAAACGAATTTGAAAAGAACCCACTCCGGTGATCTGGTATAGAAAGGCTGAGATTGTTAGAGGAACGAAGATGTCTGACATGGGTGTCACCCAGAAACTGAAAGTTAGACTTAAGTTATGCAGGAGTAGCGGATTCAAATAGAATGGAAAAGAGGGTTGTGAGGATGTGCAAATTGCGACGTTGACGAATTGGTAACCAATTAAGTTGGGAGCGGTAAAACGACACATGATCATATTTACGAAGACCCAAGATATACCGAAGACAATTATTGAGAAGAAGTAGCACACATCAGCATAATCTATGATTAGCAGGATCAATGTATTTACTAGCATTGTTTTAGTGTCACTGGGGAGATTTTTTTTTAACTAATAGAGAGTTCTTAGGACACCCGTAACCTTTTTGGAGATTTCTATGACTTGTGTATTCCACGAGAAACATGAATCCATGTGCAGACCCAGGTCTTTGGCAGTTGTGCCAAATGGAATTACTGTTCCCTCAAAAGAAACAGAGAGATGGGAATCAATGTCAATACATCTTATATGAACTGCCTAGTAATAAAGCCTGACATTTTTTTGGATTGACCTTAACCCTAAACCTCCGCGACCAATCAGCTACGGCACTCAGAGCAGTATTGACTTGACCGATAGCAACGTCCAAGTTATCTACATCAGCTTGTGCATAAAGTTGCAAGTCATCGGCATAAAGGTGATACGAACACTGAAGATCTTAAGCAATAGAATCGACAAAAATGGAAAAAAGTAGAGGCGAGAGAATACCTCCTTGAGAACCGCCCGTCTCAAGCTGACACCAATCGGAGGAGGATTCCTCGATGCGAACTGACTGCTCTCGCCCTCGAAGATAAGACGAGAACCAGTTTACAATCGATGGAGAAACCTTGAGATATGATAGTATGGCAAGAAGGATGTCATGGTCCACGGTGTTAAAAGCATTGGAGAAATCTACCAATGCTAGAACTGTGAGTTTCTTATTTTCCATCCCCAATCGAATGTCATCAGTCACTTTGAGGAGGGCCGATACCGTGCCATATCCACGACGAAAACCGGATTGGAAAGGACTTAACACGTTATTACCGAAGATATGTTGAGTGAGTTGATAATGGGCACAAGCCTCGAGTACTTTTGAGAGAAACGGGAGGATGGAGATTGGACGAAGATCACCATAGAGTTGGGGGTTAGAGACTTTGGGAAGAGGACGAACAAAAGCTTTCCGCCAGAGAGCAGGAAATTGTGCTGTAGAGAAGGATGAGTTAATAATATGGGTCAAAACGGGGAGCACAATATTAAGGACGATTTCAATTATACGCCGGCTAATGTTGTCATAACCCACAGCTCTTGATTTTATAGTTGTAATTATCTTTTTTATATCCTCCTCACTTACTGGCGAAAAATTTAATTCAGTTACATCAGGAGAAGGGAGTGAAGTGATATGGGAAATTGTAGCCGCTTTAAGTGACTGATTAAATTGAGAGGACGTTACAAAATGATTATTTATGTCATCTAACGTCATTGAAGAAGGAATCTCAAGATTGCGAGATTTACCAATACCGAGGATTCCGAGGAACTTCCAGATATCAGCAGAAGAGGAAGAAGAAAGAGTGTTATGGATTAAGCGGCGTTTAGCATCACGTATCATCCTATTGCACCGTTACAGGTTTCCTATAGCCACCTTTCGGCTCCATCATCAGATCAGCTTCTTGGTCCAATAATATTGATTTACATTAGCATACAAAATTTCACCTCAATCGGAAACCAAGAAGTGGCCCAAAAATTTGCAAAATTTGACCCAAAAAACCAACAACAGTAAACAGGGCAGGGTTAATAAGTTAATAAAGTAAAAAGCTTGTAAAAAAGGGTGCCAAAAGTGATAATGGCATCCTATTTTAACGTTTACCGTATGAAGATACAGAGTTGCTAAAGCAGACCATTAAAACTTTGTTTATATCCTAATTAAGTCTACAATACGATTAAAACATTCTTTGGTCTAAATATGTTTAGAACCCTCATTATGCACACAATTTGTTGCTACCTATAGTGCAGTTTCACTAATCACAACCTTGCCTACCAAAGGTCGTTGTATTTCGACCTTCGCACATACACAATAGAGTTCAGTTTCACCGTTCACTCATAAAGTGGCTGTGAGGATGCTGTTCCTTTTGAGGGTCCCGTTCGCGGCCACGTGATGCGGTACAGGAACTGGCTTCCTTCTTCTCCTGTTTCGATGACCTGCAACAATCAGTGAATGCTTACAAACTACACACGTAGCGGGACACTCGGGTTGTTCTGACATTCGAATGTTATGGTTTTATACCTATAGGTACACGGACTTGTGGCTCACCTTCGTGCCAGAGAGTATTCACTTCCGGCCGCCAGAAATCTGTTTTTGTTTTTAATATGGCTGAACCACTGTCCATCTAGTCCAGGAAGGACTATATAGGACGTAAAGAAGAAAAGAAAGAAGGGCCGGCCATTTTGAAAAGAAAAACGACTGTCTGTTGGCAACGCATGAGTGAACCTCGCAAGTGGAAAATTTATTTTCCTAGGTCTTGCGGAGATATGGAACTTCGCTATTATTTTATTACTAGCCAAATCATGTTTTTACTTCTAATTCCTACAGCTTTACTAAAAATATCATACAAGAGTCCAATTTTCAAAGTAAAAATATATAAAATACTGCTTTTAAATTTCTGGCAGCATTTTTATCGGCAGTTATAAAAGAACGACATTTTACCAATAGATAACGCCAAAACGTTTAAAATAGAATTTAACGATAAAACAGGGACAAACGCTTGGCAAATAATTTTCAATTCAGCCTCCGACGCTTTCATGACGAGGATTCTATTGTCGATCTACTCAACAAAGGGACATACTTAATTAAAAATCGTCGATTATTTTGTCTCTACGTATTTACTTTTGTTGCGCAATTTATATTATGAATCTGTTTATTCAAAACAAGCAACATAATCATTACAATACAAACTTTATTGCACCAAATCACATTTACAATTACAAAAATTCAAAAGACAACATATATTTTAAGGCAGAGATCTAGATCTCTGTTCTAAGGTACAAGAGGCGGCCGAAGTAATCTTTTAGAGGCAACCATTTTAAGGGCAGAGTGTAAAGTATAATTATTAGAGTTAACAGGTGGCACAGTTCAAATTTTATACGTACACTAAATTAATATACGTAAGTATATAATGTTTATACAGGCTGACTTTTTAACCACCTGCTAAATTTTTGGAGCAAGTTCAGTCCATGATCGATAAAAAAATTTTCATCCTCCCATACAAATCAGCGCTCGCTAAACGGATTTTGTATGGGAGGACAATTTTTTTTATCGGTTTTTAATAACTTTTTTATAGAAAGTAGTTCAGTATCATGGACTGAACTTACTTCAAAAATTTTGCAGGTGGATAAAAAGTCAGCCAGTATATGTAATAAATATAGCTAGGGGATGCCAGATCAACCTGTATAATTCTCATATTAGTTCAAGGTGGATCTTGACTTCTGAAACGAGACGGCATCAGAGTTACAACATCTCACATGACACGACACAGTCATGTAAGTTAGTTGTCAGATGTCCTGATTTGGGCGGGACGTTTGTCCTGTCTGTGTCGGGTCGGGTCTCGTTTCGCCCCGCCTAGAAATACACCTGATACGCAACTGCGCTGCTTTTACGTAGTAACTATTTATTGATCAATTATTTTAAATTTCGTAATTCTTATAATTCAATTTAATTATGACATAATAAACAATGTAATCTCTCTCCATCTATATAACTAATTTTAAGTTTTTAGTTTGTTAGTTGACGTCTTTGGAGAAAAAGTGCAGTGCAGTTTGTTGCCGCTTCTTCTGCACTTGCGCCTAGGAAGCGGCGTAAACTTAGCTTTAAGTAACGATTTGACGTCAACATTTGTGCAAAATAAAACAAAGTGACTATTATTAAGAGATATTATAAATATCCTATGATAATAAAGATATTTTGAATTGAATTGAATCTGTGGCTGCGTGTCGCCACAGATTAATAAATAGTTATGGTGTCGCGGTGAAGCGGATGACCTTTCGTTTCACGCCTTTTAGTCTGCCTTTACGCTGCTAACCAAAGGGCCGGAGGGACTCATTACAAAAAAATATTTTTACTAGCCGATTGTGTCCTCCAACTAGGTAAGGGCCTCCCCTACATCCTTCCACAAGTCTCTGTCTAGCAAAACTTTCTCGCCCAAAACCGTTATCTTTTACCGTCCCTGATGCCTCGTATTCTGTATAAAACACCTGATACACTATATACAGGTTGATTTTGAACACTGAGCTATATTGAAATCTTGGAATCAGAATGACTAATAGAACACAAAATAGATAGAAAAAGAGTAATTTTTTATTATTATTTTTCATTAGAAAAAATCCCCAATTTTGCAATATGTGGCTAACCTATTATTATTAGTGTCAATGACCTCGCTCTGTCGCCAGCGGTGTAGGCACAGGAGGCGCGCGAGGCGAACGATCATAATGGCGCTCGGTAACACACTGGGACACTGCGATTGGGAATTTTCCGTACGACTTTGAGGGCTTTTATCTTTAGTTTTTATTATGAAACAAGATAATTTTATGCGAACATGTATATTTAATTAAGCGCATAGAGTAATTTCCTTGAATATAGCTCAGAGGGTCAAAATCATCGTGTATAATACCTGGGTGATGGGCCGAGCAACGACAGGAGCCGGCAACGCCGGGTGCGCGCCGCTTGCCACAGCGGAGCTTGAGCCGCTGCTAAACACAATCCTCTCCCTCTAGCCCCTCCAGATCTGACAACAAAAGAGGTAAGATCAACACAATTGAACGAGCTAACGGAAGTACTTTTGATCAGATTTGCTTATTATATTATATGTATTTATTAAGTTATGCCGATATTCCCGTGTGGAGATATTCTCTGGTATTTTTCAAGCTGCCCAAAGGCACCTGGCATAGCTTGACGACTACCATACCACAATGACAGCTGGGACCAACGGTTTAACGTGCCTTCCGAAGCACGAGAAAATTTTATGCCACTTTTGGGTAACCATCCAAGTGCGGACCACGCCCGGTGTTGCTTTACTTGCAATGCGTTTTCCCATCGGGCCACTGACTCCTCACTCCGATTATAACTATACTTAAATTCATACCAAATCATGCTAATCATCTGAAAAAGGCAATATGGAAGACGCGATATACCTTGCCAGGCTCATATATGATGGATGAGCCATCAATGCCATAATATCCCAATTGGACCCTAACTACTATGAAATAGTATTGGCGTAATGCCCAATCGTTATGAAAACCCGGGAAAGGTCTAACTGCCGAAAGATTATTTGACGTATAGCTACCATAAATAAAAAAAAATACAGATTAACACCAAAAATTGTCTAGTAGTTATATATATTAGGTTAGGTTATTTACTGTAGTTCGCATCGAACCGTAACTCACAAACCCCATATCTCAGACACTAACTTTAAAAAAAATATTTACTTTAATGAAGTTCATCACTCGAGTTATAATCGAACAAACATACATACAGACGCCGGATTGTTCAGGTAGAACTTCGCTCGCTCGTCCAAAAAAGTTTGCGTTAGTTGAAGCAAATGGAATAGCCGTGTGGCTTACGGCTTAGAATAGGACCACTCCATCTCTTCCTGTGGATGTCATAAGAGGCGAGTAAAGGAATAAGCAGAAACATCTTGTGCTACAACTGTATTCCTAAGGAGAGATAACGTCGGGTGGCGGCCGGTTGTAAAACTTTTCGAACAAATGCATTCCCAAAGAGGGTTGGGCAGGCGGCCGGTCGTAAAACTATAACCAAATCATTAAAACTGAGTCTTTGGCATCCTTGGGTGACTATTGACACGCATATTATATTTAGAGAAGAAAAAGCGAGAAAGTGCACCCCGGGCTCCGAAGCAGCGTCGCTGAGGATGCAACCGGGAACGCGCTAAGATGAAGTAGAAGAGTTGACGCAAATGGAAACTGAAATTATTGTTACAGAGCCATACTTATTATAAAATGAAGTCGAACTCCTCTCTATCCATTGGCAAACGGATCAATTTCTCGACTTTGGTGAGTCCGGTCTACTCTCGTATGTACCTCAGCCACGATTTTTTACGTCTATCAACGCGTCTTTTGCCTTTGACTTTATCCATAAGTTGCAGCATGTCGTAGAATGTGTAAACACACCGATGTTACCTAAAAAGTAAGGTATTTCGTGCGAGTTTCCTTCTATGATTGTCTTTAATTTGTGACGTGAAATTGTGGACACGATTGCCGATTAGGGCTGGGCTCGGAGATCCCGAATAATAAAAACGTGGACGAGACGCCATGTCGGACCGGAAACGGGATGTTAATTATTTTACGCCTGCCTGAATGTCTGATAAGGAAAATAAATCTTTTATCTTTATTTGCTCTGGCGACACTCAGGCTTTTATACATGCAAGGACACACACGTGCCAATTATCAAGGGAACAAACGTATACAAAAATCCAAAGATAATTAAATGATTTTGACTTTGACTTTGGCCCTGTTTGTTGTTAAGTATTCTCAAAGGTGGTACACGTTAGGCAAGCAGGTGATTTTAAAACTACAGCTAAATCGTTTTGACAGGACCATTGACCTTTGACATGCATATCTTTGGCACAGAACACGGTAAGAGTACATATCTTACATGTCTTTGGACAAGAAAAAGCCGGAAAGCGCAAACGGCAATGCGCTTACCCTGAAACCGTGGCAATCTAGCTTCCACATTGAATTAAACCTCATTCATTCAACGAAAAGTTCAAGACCAATCAACAAATTATACCTGTAAGGGCTATAGTCTGACCACGACCGCTGTACAGCGCCTGAAGTTGCGCGGGTAGGCAGGGGGGATCATGTACTCACAAGAGATTTATACTGACGGATAGACCTTAAGATATCGAAGTACAATATTTTGACGCTATATACATATTATATCCAATTCTTATTATGGTTCAATACAATTTTTAAACACAAATAAAAAAACCAATATAAGTAAAATTACCAGAAGACCTGAAAGACCAAGAACGCGATGGCGCGATGAACTGGATAAAGATGGCAAATGGAAGGATATAGCGCAGGACCGGACTGAATAGAAGAAGTGGAGGGTGGCCTTTGCCCAGCAGTGGGACACGCGATTGCTCGTATTATAATATTAGGTCCTTACATATGAAATTGCCGATTTTCAATACTGGCAACTTTAAAATCAAATATCTTGCGTTTCATTAGGAATTCCAAATTCAAATTTATTTCGAAATAAAGCCAGAAAAATATAGTTTTAAAATTCGTATTTCATTTGTTTTAACATTATTTGTTTGAGTTTCAACATTGCTATAACAACAACTATGGACAAATTGAAAATTCGCGGTATTTACGAATACGAGTTCCACCGTGGCACCAGTGCTGCAGAAACGACTCGAAGAATTAACGACGTGTATGGACCAGGCACCGCTAACGAACGAACGGTACGTTTATGGTTTCAACGTTTCCGTTCTGGAAATTTCGATTTACACAATGAGCCTCGTGGACGACCTGATACTCAAGTGAATAACGAAGAATTAAAGGCGATAGTGGAAGCGGATCCATCTCAAACCACTTCTGAATTAGCAGCAGCCTTCGGCGTAAGTGACAAAATGATACTTATCCACTTGCGCCAAATCGGAAAAATTAAAAAACTCGATAAGTGGGTACCGCACGAATTGACTGAAGCAAACCAACAAACACGCGTTGCTTGCTGCGTTTCTTTGCTTAATCGCCACAATAATGAGGGGATTTTGAACCGTATCGTGACTTGTGATGAGAAATGGATCCTGTACGACAATCGGAAGCGATCATCACAATGGCTTGACCCTGGAGAACCGGCAAAACCTTGCCCTAAGCGAAAACTGACCAAAAAGAAGATTCTGGTTAGTGTTTGGTGGACCAGTGCTGGTGTTATTCACTACAGCTTCTTGAGATCAGGCCAGACGATTACTGCAGACTTGTATTGCCAACAATTGCAAACAATGATGGAAAAGCTCGCCATTAAACAACCGAGACTGATGAATTGCTCTAGCCCACTGCTCCTTCAGGATAACGCTAGACCACACACTGCACATCAAACGATCGCCAAGTTAGAGGAGCTGCGACTGGAACCTCTGCGTTACCCACCATACTCTCCAGATCTTGCCCCAACCGATTACCACTTTTTTCAAAAATTGGATAACTTTTTACAAGGAAAAAAATTCAAATCTGATGAGGCAGTCAAAACCGCCTTTAAACAGTTCATAGACTCTCGCTCCCAGGATATTTTTTCCAAAGATATCAGTTATCTGCCTATAAAATGGCGGAAGTGTATCGATAACAACGGCGCATACTTCGATTGATTAAATAATAATTTCATTAAAAAAACTTGTTTCACTTTTTTGATACTGAACGGCAATTTCATATGTAAGGACCTAATATTATTATTTTATGTAAAATTAATGTGTAATTATTGGAAAAATAAAACATTTCGAAAATCACTTTTGTATTCGAAACTATCTTTGTCCGCTTTTCTTTTCCTAAAATATTCGGCCAGTATGGCGCCTAGTGTATGAGCTAACATACTCATACATTGTAGCAAGCAATTCATACCTACATAGGTAGCACTAATTTAACCGACATTTTAACTATCTATATATGAGCAATATGCACCCTTACGATTAAGTAAACTACGTCATTATGTCAATAGAAAAGTGATCTTAGTGTTGAGGTGAAATCAATACATATGTAAAGAAATCACTCGACGGGTTTGGTAATCTTCGGAGTTTATTTATTTATTTAAAAAACTTTATTGTTCCACATTAAAAAAAAAAATGGTACAATTGGCGGACTTAACGCTAAAAGCGTTCTCTCCCAGTCAACCATAGGGATAAACAGAAACAAATCATGTTGCGGCGCAAAGAACTAGATACAAAATAAAGTATTAAAATATGTGCATAATATAATATATGTCTACTTAACAATATATAATATACATATAAAATATAACTCACAGAATATACCTACATACGTACATAAGACTATCTATAATACATATAACAAATAAATATATACAAACCTACAATATATATAAATAATGAATGATGATGGTGAAAAAAAAGAAAGATACTAACATCTATCAAAAAGATAAGAGTGCACTCTTCTCTTAAAATAAAATTTTGTCGAAATATCTTTGATGTCAATGGGTAAAGCATTCCAGAGCCGTATAGCTTGTAAGTTAAAAGAGTTCGCCATAAAATTTGTGCGATGAGGAGGAACAGAAAGGAGAAGATTATCAGTAGAACGAAGTTGCCTATCATGCGTGTCAGAAAGAAATTTAAATTTACATCTAAGATACTCAGGGGAATTAGGATTCAGAAGAATTGAAAAGAGAGTGCAAAGAATTCGCACTTGTCTGCGTTCACGGATAGGAAGCCATTTAAGCTCAGAACGAAAAGATGATATATGATCATATTTGCGAAGGCAGAAAATGAAACGTATACAATTATTAACGAGACGGTCAAGCTTATTCAGTAAATCTACATTGAGATCAGGGTAACACAAATCAGCATAATCAATGATGGGTAATATCAATGTATGGACTAATAAGAGCTTTGTTTTGAAAGGAAGGAAGTTCCTTAGACGATTAAGCTGTTGAAGAGCAACAGTAACAGAACGACTGACTTCAGCTACCTGAGTGGTCCAACTAAGTGTGGAATCAATGTGAAAGCCAAGGTCCTTTACGGATTTACTGTAGGGGATAATACAGTTGTTAAACATGACAGGTGCAACAGCATTAAAGTCAATCAGAGAAATTTGCCTTGTACTGCCTACAATTATAGCTTGGCATTTGGAGGGATTAACCTGAATTCCAAATTGATCGGACCAGGACAAGATAGCCGACAAAGCCAAGTTTACACTCGCTACACTAGAATCAAGGTCGTCAACTGATGATTGGGCATAAATTTGTAGGTCGTCAGCATAAAAATGGTAAGAACAGCCAAGGGAAGTGGAAAGTAAATTAATAAAAAGAGAGAAAAGCAACGGTGATAAGATACCCCCTTGAGGCACGCCATTAGACAGATCATTCCAGTCCGAGAAAACGCGGTCCATACGAACTGCCTGCTGGCGGTGACAGAGATATTCAGAAAACCAATCCAACACTGAAGACGAGAATTGAAGGTGCTCAAGGACAGCAAGCAGAATATCGTGGTCTACCATATTGAAAGCATTGGAGAAATCGATAAGAACTAAAATGGTGACCAACGTATTCTCCATGCCAAGTCGAATATCTTCGGTGACTTTAAGAAGAGCAGTGGCAGTACTGTGACCAGGACGAAAACCAGATTGAAAAGGAGTAAGGAGGGAATTGGTAAAGATATAGGATGACACTTGAGCGTGAACTACGGCTTCTAGTATTTTGGAAAGAAAAGGAAGGATAGATATAGGTCTAAAATTATTCAAAAGGGCAGGAGTGGGGACTTTAGGAAGGGGTATGACAAACGCTTTCTTCCAAAGAGAAGGGAAGGTCCCGGTAACTAATGAGAAGTTTATGATGTGAGTAAGAATTGGGAGAATTACTGTTAAAATATTTGTTATCATTTCTCGACTCACATCATCACATCCAACTGCTTTGGATTTAATCGCTATAATTATTTTACGAATGTCGTCTTCAGTAGCTGGAGAAAATGTAAAAGGGTCAGTTGAAGGTTTGGCCATGGAAGATATTTGAGAAATAGTCGCTAACTTGACAGATGGATCTAGGGTATTTGTAGAAGAGAAGTGATTATTAAAATCATTAGGTGAAAATGAAGTGGAATAAGAATTTGTAGGATTTTTACCAAGATTATGAGTACGAAGAAACTTCCACATGTTAGCCGAAGAAGAGTTATTTAAATTGTCGCAGAAGTACTTGCGCTTGGCAGCCCTTACCATATTGTTACACCGGTTTCGTGCCTTCTTGTATGCATCCCAGTGTATATCGCACCTGTCACGCTTAAATATACGAAAAGCACGATTCCTTCTGGTCATGGCCATTCTGACGCCCCTCGTGATCCATGGAGATGGAGGACGCTTGCATTTCATTGATTTAAGAGGAGCATGGACATCATATAAGGAAATCACCATGGAATTTAACTTAGTGACTTTTTCATCCAAAGTTGCTGCCTCAAATATAGGAGTAAAATCTAACTTAGCTGCATCACTCAGTAACTTGTCACTTGGAGTTCCTCCCGACTAGCTAGCTAGCACCCCTTCAGCTCAACTTAATTGTTGGACAACTCAATTGTTGGAGCACGCAACAAGAAAACCGTGTGTTTTCAATGTCTACAAGAGGGTCTTCCACTCCGAATATCTTTGTAATCTTTAAATTCTTATTTTTTGTTATGACAACATCGGCGTTGTCTGATTGCATCCGTTTCCGCTAGGTCCCTCTCTCTTCACCATCTTATTCACGTGACTTTGATAAAAGCTAACAATAATTCGCACTCTTAAAAATTGTACTAGTATAATACTAAAATATACGCCAGTCTATTTCAACCGAATCCACAAAGCAAGTTATATATCGTCGTACACTTACTTAGCTCTGTGTGTTTATCCCATACACTTAGTGTAAACAAATGAAAATAAATTTCATTTCATTTCAGAAAGACTGGATTCGGTTAATCCGGCACTGCTCCCTTTATTTGGTTGGATTAATCACGTAGCAATTATTTCGGGCCCTGCGTGGCCCCGCGTAAATAGAACCCGCTCAAATATGCTTTGGGAACCCCCCACCTCCAAAGCGTATTGCACGCCTCATAAGCGAAGCGCATGAGGTAGTGCTCTACTCTCGCCTTACAAAAATCAAGTGATTTTTTTAGCTAAATGTGTCTCTATTTATTTTCTATCGCACTTGTACAATAATATTTACACATAAATGTCAAGGAAAAACACTAGTTTCAACACTTATGACATTTTTAAAAGACATTTTGCCTTTTAAATAAATAAAAACAATGTTTCATAAAATCATTTTGTGGACGTCCGTGTGTCTGTATGTATGGAAACTGACGTGGTCACGATAACTCCCGAAAAACTTATCTGATCAAGTCCATTTTTTTTATACGCTTCAGTATTATCCAAAACTAAGTCCTTTCGAAGATCACGGTCTAATTCAATGTAGTTTAATCGTAATATTATTATAAAAATACAGGTGACATTTCGTTTGTGTTGTATATCTATATATGTAGATAATAACAAGGAAAAACTTAGCTCCGTTTACAACGCTTGCGTGGTATGGTACTGAGTTAAAAAAAAGGCGCGTATCATTTTTTATTCGAAAAAATAATAATAACAATAATTAAATAAAAAAGTCTTGGAGAAATTAGTGGACCAATAATTTCTAGAAGTAAAAAAATGTCTCTGTCATATTTTATTATTAATTTATTTTGTTTATTTATTTCATTTTATTAGTGTTGTTTTTTTATTGGAATTTTTTTTTTTTTTATTTATTTTTTATTATTATTTATATATTCTGATTTCTTATTAAATTTGAATAGTTTCTCAGTTAGATGGAGCCACCAAAAAACTACCTTTATAATTATGTTATAACAGTATTTTTTAACTTTCCTTTTGCTTTGTCTTTTTCTTTTTACTTTTCCGACTATTTCTTGTTTTTGCTTAGTTTTTTTGAGATTTCTCAAAATCTACCGGTCCGAATCGGTTTAAATTCACAGGAAATCTGAGTTGTATAGAACTCTTTGGAAAGCTACTTGTTTGGTTCCGATCGGTTTAGTTGTTCAAGAGTTATAAGCGGGTCACATACACACCCACACACACATACGGATAGGGTGCATGACACTTGCTCGTAAGTGGTCAGGGAAGATTCCTGAGACCTTTAAACGTCGAGATCTGATGAAAACTGAACTTTTCAAAAACGGGGTGAAACTAATAACGTCCCGAATTTTGAAAATTTTCAATTTTCTCAGCGGGAAGTTAAAAATAAAAGTTAAAAATAATCTCCAGTCATGCGTTAAAGCCGACACATACTTTTCTTCGTTTTAAGTTAGCAATAAAACAATCAAAATCAATTTAATTGTGAAAACTGAGATTATGAGGCGTGCACTTTTGGATTTTCCAAACTATTTTTTATTTGTTTTTGTTTTTTCGTAAGAAGAAAACACAGTTGTCAATTTTTTCTAGCGACTACCATCTAATGGCTGCATCCGTAGTCTAGTGGTCAAGGCGTTTGCCTTATGATCCGGAGGTCATGGGTTCAAGGCTTCATTAAGGTCTGGTTAGGCATATTGCAGGCTTGAATCATCTAATTATCCGTAAAGAAGATGATTCCGTGCTACGAAAGGCACGTAAAGCTGTGAGTCCCGAACGCCATCTAGGGTTTGAAAACCTAGGATTGGTTATGGTCTACCCTTTGGGTTGTGGAGGTCAGACGGTAGTCTGTGTAAAAACCAGTAACCTTGTCAGATCACCTGGGGTACCTAACAGACCCCGGGCTCTAAAGCGTTACCGCTGAGGATGCACCCGGGAATACGTTTGGATAATGATGATGACTGCCATCTAATGATGACAACAGGCAAACGTGGAGGAGCTCGTAATTTTTGTCACTTATCGTCACCATGGTTCCCAGCAGAGTAGCATAGGACGACTCCAAGTCTTCCCGTGGAAGTCGTAGAAGCCGACTTAGGAAACACAAGCTAAACAAAGCTGATACACGTCAATGAGACTCTCCAACCCGTCGGCCAGCGTGGAGAGTATAGGTTGAATGCTCTGACTGCTCTGGCTATTAATATATGATTTCGGTGGTACAGATAGGGTCGTGCTCCTGCAGTGGAGGCTAAAAAAGACCTGATGATGATATGTCACAATTCCAATTGGCAACCACTCGGGATGTTTATCATGCGAAAGTGCTAGTAATGCACACACCCGTAGATCAGGGTCCCTCCTACTCATCTGAGCGCGTTTTCGGTTGCATGCTTAGCTGTGCTACTTCCAACGACCGTCCGGATACTCGTCCAAAGGGTTTTTGAAGGGGTTTTTATAAAATACCCAATGAGTTACATTCTATTCGGGTAAAATATACCGCTTACCATCATCAGGGGTTTGGAAGGGGTTTTTTTAAAGGGTTTAAAAATATATTATTACTTGGGTTACACTTTTAAAATAAGTGCTATCCCGCTTAAAAACACTTCTTCAGAGCCTGGGCTTCACTTTTTGGATTTTTCTTCAGATAAAGTAGATGGATAGAATTAACAACGGGCCCCGTTCTTGCTTAATCCGGCCCTGTTTAGTATTAGTATTTATTCTGTGTATTCAATATTGGGGAATCCCACACAGATTCCCCAATATTAAAACTAGAATTACGAGTTTGTTTGCTCGAGACTACAGCGAAATAGCGTTATATTCCACATGTAATAAAGTACATTCATTTGATTGAATCTGAAATTACTGTATTGTGTGGCACAAACACTTTGATGTCTTTATCCCCGTAAGGGTAAGTGGTCAGGGTCGAATGAAGGATGTAAAAGCCCCAAGCCACGTTGTGAGCTTTTAAAATAGTGACAGAATTAAAGCATACGAGTTGAACCATCATCAGCATCAAAATTTAAGAGCGACGCTCTTGTCGGTGGAGTTTCTTCCATTTTTTTCTATCTTCCGCCAACCAATTGACACTGCTATCACCTTTTCCTTGACTTGCTTACACTTTCAAACGCTTTAAATTATTATTAGACTGCTGGTGTGTCCTATATCTTTTCTCTCTGATCAAACCATTATATTTCTATCTCAGTTCAATAATAAATATTTGATTTTTGTACTCTTGATTGGACTTAGCACGAATCTATTTATTTCTTCAAACTAAAGAGATGCAACTTATTATGATAGAGCATTTAGCGGCATGGTAATGGCGGCTTCGCCACACTTGGATTTTGTATTAATTTGTATTAGTAGTGAGCCCATGATGCTAATGGTTGTGTATGGTTATGCCTATCATGGTTGGGCTCATTTCATTTGTCTTGCTTGACTAGGACTTGTTTTCTCACAGTAAACGAGTTTACAAAAAAAACATTTTTTTCTTAATCTGGCGGTTTGACAAAATAACTTTTCAAATCGGTCAGAAAACCTGTCAAAATAATCGTCAGATTTTCGGCAAGCATGCATCAGACTTGAACCGTTTGTAGGTACCTAACCAAAATGATCTGACACGCGTAATGTTCTTTGAAAATATACAGGTTGACTTTTTATCCACCAGCCAAATTTTTGGAGCAAGTTCAGTCCATGATACTGAACTACTTTCTGTAAACAAATGTATTGAAAATAGATAAAAAAATTTCGTTCTCCAATACAAAATCAGTTTGGCTGAGCGCCAATCTGTACAGGAAGGCGAAATTTTTTTATCGTTTTTCGTTATTTTTTTTTATGGAAAGTAGTTCAGTATCATGGACTGAACTTGCTCCAAAACTTTGGCTGGTGGTTAAAAAGTCACCCTGTATTATAGATTATATATAGATATAATAGATAGACAGATTATAATAACGTTTTAGTTTTTTTATCATCCAATCTTCAAAATCCAATAGATCTACCTATATGAGTGAGACATGACATTTGAGTAACTCCCAAAATAGCCCCTTGGGCTGTACTATATTGATATTTACACGGACACCGCAGCGGTGCTGCGGCCGCGGTGGTGCGTGTATAAACACTATACAGGCTGACTTTTTAAACACTGTCCAAGAAATATCTACAACACTCAGGAGAAAAACAGGGGTGATTTTTAACTTCCTATAAACTAACTTTAAGCGAAAAAAAAAAACAAATTCTATCTTGTTTCATAATAAAAACCAAAGATACCAGCCGACAAATGCATACCTAAAATCTCCAATTTGAATGTCACCCGCTACCGGGCTCTTGATGGGCGGCGGCCGATGAAGCATTTTTTTTTCCAAAAAATAGGTAAGTATTTTTTTTTACGGTTTTGTGTTCTATTAAGCGACTTCAAAAAAGAATTTTCAATTCTTAATGATTCTGATTACATAGTTTCAATATAGCTAGGGGGTGCAAAATCTTCTTCTTAGTCTAAGCGCGTTCCTGGTTGCATCCCCAGCTGTGCTGCTTCGGAGCCCAGGGTGCACTTTCCCGCTTTTTCTTCTCCAAATATAACATGCATGTCAATGGTCACCCAAGGATGCCAAAGGCCTTAGCAAAATGGAGAAGAAATAGCCGGATCAGTATAAATGATTTGGCTATAGTTTTACGACCGGCCGCTTGCCTGACGTCAACCCTCTTTGGGAATGTATTTGTGCGAAAAGTTTTACAACCGGCCGCCGCCCGACGTTAACCCTCCTTGGGAGTGCAATTTTAGAACGAGATGTTTGTGCTCAATCCTTTAGTCGCCTCTTACGACATCCACAGGAAGAGATGGAGTGGTCCCATTCTAACCCGGAACCACACGAGTAGGCTAGGGGGTGCTAAATCAACCTGTAATAACAATTGAACGATGGTATGTTTATGATAAGTCAATAAAAAAAATTATATACTATAAACACTACCCCAGCTCTAGTGTTATGAACGCAAGTCGCAGGTCAAAATAACAGGCAAGGAGATGGTGTTTTGTTATTCACTTGAAGGGTTTTGGTAGCGTAAACATACTCGTACCTATTTGTTGCGCTTATTGTATTGGGAAAACGTCGGAAAAACACGTTTGCTACAAAACGTAGAAAGTTATTACTTCGATTAAATTACGTCGGTGTAGCAAGAATGATTTATGATAAAGCCAAAAGGTGGCCACGGCATCTCTGTGATAACACAACATACCACCGAATTTAGGACTGATTGATTCGTCTTCAGGAGCACTTTTCATTGTTTTAAATAAAAGCTAGTTTTTAAAAATATATTTAAATAATTCTACTTGTTTATAACTGACTTGGTTTTTCATGTGGACTGTGATCACAAAACCTGTTAGGGTGGAAATGCTGGATTACGAGATTGGCTTTCCATAAGAGGAAACCTCAAGGGCTAGAGAAATGAAAAATAGGTATTTGTAAAATTTATTGCTGTCGTGCTGTGCCCGAACTACAACCGAGCAAGTGCGATAGAGACATACTACAGCTTGGACTAAAAATACCTATTAAAAGAACAGAAAATCAACGATTCGTAGTCCCCTGATTTCTTCTCGAAAACTTAACCAATATAAGTACTTTTTTCATTACGAATTAACAAAGACTTTAGCGGTGTTCCTATGTTTTAATTTTTTTATATAATCTAGTCAAATTTGTTTTCTAGATGGTCGAACACAGCGGAAAATCTAGCCATTTTTTTAGGTTTTTGAACATTCATATCTCTTTTAATGAATAATTTATAAAAAAAAGAAAACATAGGAACATGCTAATAACGGCTATAGATATTCAGAAAAAAAATATAACTGTACCGGCATTATCCAGGGAGGAAACAGGGGACTACGTTTGTATGGAAAAACGGCCCCTCTGTTTCGTCTTAACAAGTATTGTTTTTAGGGGATACATTACAATGTCGTGAACAAACCTTAACGTGACATTGACGCATCTGCGACGCGTCACGAACATCTGGCACTGTCGGCTGAGTTTGTTGATTATAACAATCTAAACTTATTCTGGTGTAAGTAAATCTGAGAGATGAAAGTGAGTGGTGGGAAGATTAGAGTGACGAATATTCAAGTGCTTCAAGATTTTCACGTGTTATTGGGTGTTTATGAAATAAATACGCCACGGTCATTGACTTATTTACTCGTGTAGAATCTTTTCGGCGGGACCAATGATTATATACCTATAGAAGTAAGTCAGTGGGCGGGACGGTATCGCGTGGGCGAGATTTCCTGAAAAATAAAGGTCTTGACATTCATACGGTATAAGAAATAAGTAGGAAATAACGAGAGCTTTGTACGAGTTTTATTAATAGTTATGTTACGTAATATGTGAGAAATATGAAAAATAAAGATTGTATGTCCGCGAGGAAGCGGGGACTAGAGCTTAGCTTGCGCAAAGTATACCTAAATATAGCACGGCTAGCCCGCGTCTTAACCTTGTCCGGTTGAGTAAGATCACAGTAAGATATGCCGTCTGAGGCAACCTATATTGATCAATCAAAACAAAAAAACAGTGGCACTCTGGGAGTGTCGACAAAACTTAAACAAGTTAGGGTTTACGGTAACAGTGTCGCGAGTTCAATTGTTTTTTCTTATCTCAAAAAGTGCTCAACGCGCCTAAAGAAGTTTTCACTTCAATAACGTCTTTAGTGTGGTGGTAACAAGAGTGAATTTCCATTTAAGTTCATAATGTCCAATTCTCAAAATGGCAGCGGTTCCAAAACGTCCAGTTCTCAGAATGTCCAATCATCAAAATGTCCAATTTTCAAAATGTCCAAGTCGCAAAATGTCCAAATCTCAAAATGTCCAGTCTTTAAAATTGGATTGGCAAATAAATGAACTCACAAGACATAGTTTTAAAAACTAAAACCCGACTCCACGGTACTCTCTATATGGTAAGATTCGCTTTTTTTATTTTTCCAGTCTAAAGACTGGACATTTTGGGATTGGGACATTTTGAGACTTGGACATTTTGACAATTGGACATTCTGAGAACTGGACAATTTGAAACCGCTGGACAATTTGAACGAGAATTTCGATGCACACACGTGCGTGGAGCTAAAGAAGAAGGAGAAGACGAAAAGGAAGAATTTTGCAAGAAACTTTGGCCTCCTCTCCCCAAGGCGTGCTGAGTTCTGAACCACCATATTGTTTCTTTCTTAGACCCTAGCCCCCAGTCGCAGTCTACTGCAAAAATAGACAGAACCTCAGGCACCAAGTAATTACTAAAAAAACAAAAAATCTCGACTGCGTGATACAACAGCTACCTATGTATGCCTAAGACGCAACCGGGAATACGCTTGGCGAAGCGATGTCATATGTTGTCTTTTAGCATTTCTGTTTCCAAATTTCATTTAAACATCTTCCTCTTGGTCTAAGTACGTCCCAGTTGCATCCTCAGCTGTGCTACTTCGGAGCCCGGGGTGCGCTTTCCCGCTTTTTCTTCTCCAAATATAACATGCATGTAAATGGTCACCCAAGGATGCCAAAGACCTTGCGAAATGGAGAAGAAATAGCCGGAACAGTTTAAATGATTTGGCTATTAGTTTTACGACCGGCCGCCTGCCTGACGTCAACCCTCTTTGAGAATGTATTCGTGTGAAAAGTTTTATAACCGGCCGCCGCCCGACGTTAACCCCTTCTTGGGAATGCAATTATAGCCCGAGATGCTAGTGCTTAGTCCTTTAGTCGCCTCTTACGATATCCATAGAAAGAGATGGAGTGGTCCTATTCTAACCCGGAACCACAAGGGTAGGATGATGATGTCAAATATATTACGTATATTCAGAAAGAATTTTTTACGTAACTATGCATGAAAATGATGTCTTTTTTATCCAGAGAGCCGATAGGTTTGTCGTTATGGAGGCGAAATTACATTTTATTGAATGTTATTTCGAACGGATTGAGTTTGGATTGGATCAAAAATGTCTTTTCAGCCGACTACAAAGGGACAGCTTTTAATTTCATTATACTTTAGTGATCTAGTATAGCCCCTGGTCCGATTTATTACCCATATATGTCTCTTCCAGGATTCAGTTCCCAAAACGGAAGGGGGTGTCTCCCAAACTTTGACACGCTGTATCTTTGTGAATTTTCACAACTTTGATAAACTAATAAATATGAGTCCATTATTTTTGGTTCTAACTGACGGACTAAATAAAATACAATTTTTCGGACCCAGTCCATATGCCTATTATGGTCTACGTAATTTCTAGCTATTTAACTAAAAGGTTTTGTTACAGAAGTCATCTTTATTTGAGGCGTAATCCGACGATACATCCGATAAGAATGGCATAGATTTTGATGTCGTGAGTCTTTATCCCTAATAGAGTAGACAGATTCGCGATAAGATTAGCAGTAAGATCTTAAGACCTCTTTAAGGCCGTACTTACCTGAATTTTCCGGGGTCCAGTGCTGCCCCCATTTAAAATAAACTATTTCAAAGAAAACGGAGACATCATTTAAAATTTTGCTACTACCAAGTCCTAGTTATCTAGGAAGGGTTATCCCTTCAAACTATTTTGTGAACTACCGTTTACAGTTTATAATGAGAACGTTAATCTTTACTACGCACATTTGCCTAAAGTGGCCGTTTTTCGCAAATGTGCGTAGTTAAGCTTAACGTTCTCACTTTAAACTGTAAACAGTAGTTCATAAAATACTTTGAAAGGTTATCTAGGGCTTGGTGGTAGCATTTTAAAAGATGTCTCTGTTTTGTACGGCCTTGAAAGAATGACACTGCGCCTGAAGGTGGAAAAAGGAATCAAAGTAGTGATGGGTTGATAGCCGCCTTTCTGATAAATAAATAAAAATAAATACATAGGGACAAATCGCACAGATTGAGCTAGCCCCAAAGTAAGTTTTAAACTTGTGTTATGGCCGTTATGGGATACTAATCCAACTATACTAAATATTATAATAAAAACATTTAAAGATCAACACCGAAGACTCAGTATAATTTGAAAAATTCAATTGTCCAACTTGCCCTGGCTGGGGAACGAACCCAGAACCTCCGGAGTGGCGGACTAGCATGTTGACCATTACACCACGCCAGAGGTTGTTAATTACTATTAAATATAATTTAGCGTTTCGCCCATTCCATCGATCAGATTTCTATGATCCCGGAAAGAGAAGCAGCTGGTAGATTATTATTTCTTTCTTCCCAGACTTAAGTATTTCTTTCTTCCCAGACTATTATGGACGACAAAACTTCGTGCTCTAAACATACGTTAAATAGGTACTTTATCAGGCGTCTTAATAATGGGTGCTCTAACAGTAGTGCACTTATCGTCTCCATTAGTAAAGTAACACCGTCTGAAAATGGTATAGTACCTTTATATCATGGGTTATCATTCTTGTTTTACTTGAAAGCCTTTACTACCAAGTTGGTCCCACTTTAATTTGGTGAAGATATGATGAAGAACTTTGGATATATGGAAGAAACTCCTAAAAAAAACCGACTAAATTTTTTTGACATGTCATGTCATGTTTTTGGCATGTCGATGCGGTCACCTAAAGATGTCGAAGACCATGCGAAAGCGAGAAGAAATAGCCGGAATTTAACTATAGTTTTACGACTGGCCGCCTGCCTGACGTCAAACCTCTTTGGGAATAAGTGACCTACTTCATCGTTCGATTTAAACTTGGTAAACTCTAAAGGATTTGTATCCCATTAGCCCAAAATCCAAAACGCTAATTAACCACATTTCAGTAAGCACATTGATAAATCCTCGCAATATTCATCTATAATGTACATTTGTGGAACGTTTTAATAACTGATACTATTGTCTGGCCCAGGCTTTGCACGGATATGATCTATACTTGTTAAGTTTTTCGGATAAACTATTTACATTTTAGTGAAAACCGCATCAAAATCGGCCTAGTAGATTCAGAGTTTATAAAGTACAAGCGCCGGGGACTTCAATTTATTTAGTACTTGCGGTTTAGTTAACAAAACAAAAAATGTTAATTAATACCATACGAACAAACATAGCTTACATACAAATATTGCAAGTCAAATAATTGTCTTGTTTTTTGTGTGTATGTGGCCATAACTGGTAGCAGGTTTTTCCCAATAATTTAAGCGAACCCTAACTGAACCCGTTGAGTTCCCGCCTCCGCTCCTCACCGCATCCGTATTTTTTAACCGACTTAAAAAAAGGAGGTGTATGTTTGTTACGCGATATCTTCGCCTATTGTGAACCGATTTTGGCGATTCTTGTTTTATTTGAAAGCCTTTACTACCAAGTTGATCCCACATTTGGTGAAGATATGATGAAGAACTTTGGAGATATGGAAGAAACTCCTAAAAAAAAATTGTAGTCGGTTGTTTTATTTGTTAAAAATTTAATTATTGTTTTGTGTATTGTGTAAGTGACACCCGTGTTAGCCAAAACGAGTGTCACTCATTTTTAAGCTGCCTTAACTCATCTGACATAGATTGACGACAGTCACACAATGTGACAGCCGGGACCAACGGCTTAACGTGCTTTTCGATGCACGGAAGAGCTCAAGAAATTTTTGTTCCACTTGTCACCCATGCAAGTGTGGACCACGCCCTGGGTTGCTTTACTTGCTAAATCGCTAGCAATGCGTATTACTACCAGGCCACCAAACTCTAAAATTGTAAGCAATTTAAAAACAATGTAGTAGCCGTGTGGTTCCCGGCAGAGTAGAATAGGACCACTCCAAGTCATCCCGTGTACTAACTAGCTATAAAAAGTGTTCATGTACAGTTTGTGTCGGGTGTATTTAAAGTGTAAGTGTGTAGTCCTGTTTTGTGCTGTAATAGCTAGTCACCTGTACATGAAGTATGGAAAGAGAGAGACTGTAACCTACAATCAACCCTATCACCCTACCTACACAGCCTAGCCCTAACCATACACTACGAATAAATACACAAATAAATAGATGCAGGATGTCTGTTACTTGCGACCTATAGTAACAGACGGAAAGTGGGAAGGATTCAAGGTATTAGGAAGATTTTCTCACTGCCGGTCAAGCAGACTCACAAGACCCGTCACAGGCTAAGGGTGTCTTGGCCACCGTGAGAGGAAATAAAACCAGCAGTATGATGTCCGAGCGTAGGCAGCCAAAGAGGATTATTATTAAAATAAACATTAACTATATATACAAAAAATATCTACATGTGTGTGTATAATTTACAATATTTGTATGCGTCTAAATTAGTAGCGTTGCGATCTTTCTTCCCGCTTGCAAATTCTTGGGTGAATGCCGGAGGTCACATGTTCATATTCAAGTGAACACCGTGGATGTCGTAGAAGTCGATTTAGAAAACACAAGCTAAACAAAGCTCATAAAAATCAATGAGACCTCTCCAACCCGTCTGGCCAGCGTGAAGAGTGTAGGCCAAATTCTCTGACTGTTCTGGCTAATATATGGCTCTGGCAGTACAAAGACGGTCGTGCTCTTGTCGTGGAGATTAAAAAAGACCTGATGATGACGATGATAAAAATCAAACAATGTAGGATGGAAAATTGGAAATGCTTCCATTGTGTTGACGACCCACGTGCTCATTCCTACAACAGACCTGCATGGAAGGATCGCAGCCGCCGACTGAAAGACGCCGACCAATCAGAGAGCAGAGAATGCCGGCGCTTTCACTCGGCGGCCTACCTGCCAATCCCAGCGCCCGCATTCTTTACGCGCATCGAGCCCAGCGACCGGAGTGGGACCCGAACGCGCGCTGTGATTGGCCGGTGCACTTCGCGGCACGTGCACCGTTTGTATTGTTAGTTTTAAGATAAAATAGCGTACATTTTAGACAATAGTCGTAGTCAACCGTGAGAAGTCAACCAAGAACAAGTAACCGCCGAGAACCAAGAAGCCTCCAGCAAGAAAATCAAGAACATCAAGGAAGATTCAGCCAGATCGGCATAGATATAATTGTGAACATCTAGAATTTGTAATCAGCCAGATCGGCACAGCTTTGTGATAAATAAAATAAGTAGTTAGTCGTCATCGTCGTTTAATTCAAGTCATATACAGTCCACGCAAGATCCATCGCCAACACATTGAATGAACTAAGTACGAGTAATAATACTCATTTGCCGCAAGCCTGTCCCATTTTAGCTTTTAGTATTTCAATTATTTATTCGAGAGTCTTGGCAAATTAAGCCGAGCTTTTATGCAGGAAGCACGAGAGCTTTTGTTGTTTTGTTGTTTAAGTAAGCAAATTGTAATGCTGCTGTATTTAATAACAAAAAGCACTAAGTATACCTACACAGTACTTATGAAATACCTAAATGCAACCATCATAATCTTTGAAAGCTTTCAACCAACTTAAAAAATAGAGGAGGTTATCAATTCGCCTGTATGTTTTTGTATGTTTGTTAAATTGTTAATCGATATCCTTACCTATTGTAAGCTTATTTTAATGATACTTTTTTAAGCCTTTAAGGTGAAACCTTTCAGAAGTGGCGCCCTCATTTGAAATAAATTGTTACCTCGTAAATATGGTGAAAATTTTCATATTTCTCAATGTTAGGCACTAGGTATAGCCCTATAAATTATTTTATGAACTGTCGTTGAAACTATTATTGGTTATCCGTCTAGCTTTAAAAGTTTTAAAGCTAGACGGACTAATGTATAATTTCAACGGTTGTTCATAAAATAATTTAAAGGGTGTGTTTATCTAGTGCCTAACATTAAGAAATGTGGAAATTTTCACCACATTTACGAGTTAACAATTTTAAATGAGGGCGCCACTTTAAGGTCATTTGCCGTATGTGTTTTTCTCTTTGGAAAAATACACACGTTGCATTTTTCAGCAGTGGAAGTGTTAACTTCTCCTTAATATTTAGTGTGACGGTGTTTACTAGTACTTGTTAGTCTGTGGCACTGACAGTGATAACTATTGTCTCTATGCTTTTGTTCTGCAATAAACAGTCTGTCGCTCAGCCCGTGTTTGATTGCCGTCCCACTGGCGACAAAAACCCGATTCTCATTATCGCGAACGAGCGGCGCGACATCTGTGGAAAAGGAGGAGGGTCCGGAGGCGAAGCTCGATGAGCCTGAGGTCGATAATAGTGCCGATGGGGAGTCGTTTGAGGATGCGTCCAGCGGTGATGACGGTGGTGATGCCAAAGATCAAGATCAAGCGGAAGGACCGGCTCAGTCGGAGCGGCCATCTACATCTTCGGCTTCAGTTATCCCGCCGACACCGGTGGGCGCGTCCGCTCGAGCTCTGCGCGCGCATTATCGTGCGAAGCAAGCGTTACCAAAGTGGGATGTGATTCACAATAAGTTTTACGTAGTTATATAAGTTGTTAGCTTAGTGGGAAGAAGTGTGACGGTGTTTACTTGTACTTGTTAGTCTGTGGCACTGACAGTGACAACTATTGTCTCTATGCTTTTGTTCTGCAATAAACAGTCTGTCGCTCAGCCCGTGTTTGATTGCCGTCCCATTTAGTTGGTCCCTTATTAATTTGGTGACGATAATTATGATGAAGAAGTAGCGCGCGCTTCTTCAGCTTTCTGTTACACACCATTTATCTCATTTCACGAAATCACTCCTACAGATTGCAGGAAAGTGAGTGGAAAGATGTTATATATCGAAAAAGCCCCTTACCAGTGCGTCCAGTGTGGCTGCCTCTCACGATGCAAGCCGTCACATCTTGGCTCGAAGGTGGCGGCGTGGCCTGCTTGCATTCCAGTTGCACGGGAAAACAGCCCCTGAACAAGACAGTTCGTGTAGAATTCAGTGTTTTAGCTAGATTTTATTTGTCAACAACCACATTTAGTTCGTGTTTTCATCGGTCGCACCAGGTATCATCATTATTCGAGTGTATTCCGTGTTACATCCTCAGTGGTAAAGCTTCAGAGCCCGAGGTCCGATACTAAACCTAGGGGAATTGACGAGGTTACTGGTTTTTAGACAGAGCGACTGCCGTCTAACCTCCACAACCTATCAAAGCGTAGACCAGATCTAATCCTAGGACAGGTTTAAACAAACGTTAGATGGTGTTCGGGACCCACAGCTTTATGTGCCTTTCGAAACACAGAATCATCTTTCTTTTCGAATAATCAGGTGATTCAAGCCTGCAATATCCTAACCAGACTGGAAACAACTTTTCACAAAGTATGCTTCCCAGTGGGATTTGAACCCATGATCTCCGGATCACAAGGCAAACGCCTTGACCATTGGACGGAGGAAGTTCAGGTACTGTAAGTACTATATTTCGAGTGCGTACGAGTATTTTTTACAGCAAGTTCAATATGGGTCCGACCGATATCTAAATCCGATCTAAATGTATTCGAATGGATTTTGTTCCAGAGATTTTTTTTGCAAACCCCAATATGGTAAAATACGATAAGAAAATAAAAAATACTGAATTAATTCCTGCACGTATTGGTAAAGGATTTTTGACATATTCCGCTTTGTTGGTATTCCAATTGGTTGTGGAGTTTAATCTGTATGTATAAATGAATTGTGGAACGAACTGGCTTTAAAAATTAGACAAGTAAGTACCTGGAAGAAAGGAAAAAAAATTTGGTTCTTAATAATTAGGTGTAGTCACGTGGCCGTTTTTAGCACGTTTAGCCCGTGGTTTTTGGTGCAAAAGTCCAAATAAAAAGTCGGGTCGCCGCTCCTAATACTCCCCCAATGATAATGATCTAAATCGATCAAATCTTTATCGGCCTTCTCGACTATATTACGCAAGTAAACTGTTTAAAAATATTCATAATTCCGTTTATTCAGAAGTTAGACTTGCTACATTAGACACAAATTCCATTAAGGCTTCCGTCATTTCGAGCGAGAACGCGTAAAGAACTGACAAGTACAAAAAAAAATCACGCCATTGTTGTCTCAAATTTTCGCCTTCAATTCTTCAATAAAATAAAAATTGCGTAAAAATTTCACACCGACGTCACTCTCTACGATAAAATTCATGTCCACAAGGGAGCTATTGCGATTAGGGCCCATTCACACAATGTATGTTTCCTGCCTGTTGCACACAGTTTAATTAAAGCTATTATTACACTATCCAATTTAAAGGAATCCTAACTAGGAAATCGGATGTAATCGCAGGACTCGATTTATATTATATTGGATCCGATTTAGAGTAAAAACAACGTTCTCCGGTCTTTTTCTTTTTAATCTGTTAATTCATTTCTGAAATGCAATAGGTCACGACAGCAACATGTTAAACAGGAATGACTTTATAATAAAAGTACTTCTGCCTTTCTACTAAATTTGTTACTGTTTTCAGCCCTACTGGTCGACTGGAATAGATCCCACCATTATAAGTCCACCATTTGTAAAATTATCTTTGTTATTTTATTATATGTAACTATCGCTGATGTACAATAAAGTTTTTTAAATAAAGAAATTAAATAAATAAAGATTTTTTTGATTAAGAAAGAGTTTTTGTATTCGTCGCCGTCGGTCATGCGCCTCGATTTAGGATGCGATTTAGTATTGTGATAATAATTTAGGAACCTACTGATCCTAGATGAGTTCCTACAAATTAGATAGTGTAATAACCGCGTAAAGCAATAGATGATGGTATTAAACAAAACGTAGACCATACAAATAATTTATTGCTTAAATTAAATTGTATGCAACAGATTAGAAACTTGCAGTGTGTAAAGGCCTTTAAGTCTTCATCAATATTTAAGGCCGTACCTGAATTTTCCGGGGTCCAGTGCTGCCCCCATTTAAAATAAATCATTACAAAGAAAAAGGAAACATTAATTAAAATTTTGCTATTACCAAGTCCTAGATAACCCTTCAAAGTATTTTATTAACTACTGTGTACAGTTTATAATGGGAACGTTTAGCTTTACTACGCACATTTGCCAAAAGTGGCCGTTTTTCGCAAATGTGCGTAGTAAAGCTTAACGTTCTCACTTTAAACTGTAAACAGTAGTTCATAAAATACTTTGAAGGGTCATCTAGGACTTGGTAGTAGCACAATTTTAAATGATGTCTCCGTTTTCTTTAAAATGATTTATTTTAAATGGGGGCAGCACTGGACTCCGGAAAATTCAGGCACGGCCTTAAGGAGTTTTCAAATGTCAAAGTGTATTAATGTAGGAAAGGCTCAGCCTTGTCCTTGCCATCGGGAGGCTCACCTAAAAAGTTTGCAGGATTTGAGAAGCGTGATGAAAGCCTGCCGGAACTTCCGGTTCATGAAGCAGTAGGTAATGGGGTTGCAACACGAGGCGCAGTATGCGAGTAGCTGCAGGCACACGATGCCCTTTGAGCCGATGTACTGGTACAGCTCCTCGGGGTAGAACAGGTAGATCTGGGGACAAATTATTGAAATGAAGGTTTGTTTATTGTAATAACTTTATTGTACCAAAAAAATAAGTATAAAGACAACATAATACGAAAGAGCAAATATACAAAGGCGGACTTATCCCATGTATCCCAGGTTTTTAGGGTTCTGAAGTCGAGGACTAGATTCAACCATATACTCCCTAAAAAAGGAGTTGAAAATGGAGAGGCATCTCTACTTAACTCCACCGATAAGAGTAAGCTCTTAAATTACAAGAAGTCGAAGAAGGTTAGAGTCAGTAAAAGAAAGCTGTAATTTTGCATGAGTTTATTGGGGATAAAGTTATTTCGATGTTTAGCATAAAGAAATAAGAATGATTGTGAGCTAAAATTTGCCAAAAGAAAAAAAAAAAGAGAATTGTGTTACCGTTTTTTATGGAAAATAAAACATACGATAAACGAGTTATACTCACAAAATTATGTAAAGATATTGGCTTGATATTAAAAACGTCTTAATAACTTTTAAAGTAAGATATAGTATGGAGCCTAAGAAGGGATTTTGGGATTAACTCGAGCGCGTCAGATAAACATACAGTCATGTCAGGATGAAAGTTAGTAGAGGAACATATACATAGATCTACATCAGGTCTTTTTGAGTCTCCACTACAGGAGCACGACCCTTTCTGTACTACCAGAGCCATACTTGGCCAGAGTAGCTAGAGGTACAATATAACAATATCATATTGGTCAACTGATCATGGAGCCGGGAGGTAGCCTCGAGAGATAACACAGTAATGAAAAGACGAAAACCTATCATGTAATGTTGACCACATTTGATTTGTCTTGACATGGTCTTTGGTGAAGGTTTTAAAAAAATATTTTTTTAAGAACACCCCTCAAAATAATCGTCAGATTTTGGGCAAGCACGACTAGAACATCAAGATAAACCAACTGTAATAATGATCTGATCTGACACGCGCGCTTGAGTATTTCCATGTAATAGTTCTATTGAAAAACTGTAGACGCTTCCCAGTGGAAAATAACAATTTAATTATTTTTATCATCTTATCTTCAAAATCCAACAGCTACCCATGACGACGCTCGAGTAAATCCTCATTTAGCATCATGGGTTCTCTTACCAATAGGTAATCGATCTTACCGTGTTTATCACGTGTAGAGGTGTCCAGCACACAAAGAACTCCAAAATGATGACGAACAGCATCCTGATTACCTGCAATCAAAGGTGTAATTATAACCAGAGCTTGGTTAGGATCCAACGCTTGTTGGAAAGGATATTTGGATTTACAACGGATTTCCCGAGATGTACTTTAACTCCAAACCAAGAGCATTATAGATTGCCACTTGTACAATCTTGAGAAAATTTACTTATTTTTAGAGCAAGAATTAATAGCTACTCCCTGACGACGTCAATAGCACCCTAGCTAAATCACTATAATCATAAACTATATCCAGGCAGCACCCACTAAATGTTATAATTATACTTGTCTATGTTACCTGTGAGAGGCCTATGTCCAGCAGTGGACATTATGCGGCTGAAATGATGATGATGTTACCTGTTACCCTTCACGCCCAGTATGATTAGTTAGTGGACTTAGTTTACGCATCAAGTATTCAGTTTTGAGTTCTATTAATAAATTTAGGGGGTGCTAAATCAACCTGTATACAAAGTGGAAGGGACATACCCGTAATAAATCGAACCACGGGCTATACTAGATCATTATAGTATAATGAAATTAAAATAACAGAAACGAAAAACAAAAAAAAATTGATGTTCCTATATATATCAGTGCATATACAGCATATACAGCAGTGGTCGTTGCGAAACGCTAGTATTGGTAGCTTTTGCACTAAAAATAATTAAAAATAATGACCTTCAAAAAGTGATATGTTTATCCTACATTGAATAAAAATGTTTGACTTTGATTTTGACTTTATTTCCCGGGCGGCTGCACACTTTTGTGTGGAAATGATAATTTTTTTTTTGTTTTTTTTGACTTTTATTTTAATTTCATTATACCTATAATGATCTAATATAGAACGTGGGTATGTCCCTACCACGTTGTATAAACTATATCCGGCCGGCACCCACTCAATATTACCTGTTAATACCTGTTACCCTTCACGCTTAACACGATTATTTAGTAAACTCGGTTTACGCATTAATTATTCAGTTGATAAGTCTTTTATCCTTACTGTTTTGAGTTATATTAGTAAATTTAGAGGGTGCTAAATCAACCTGTATATGTCGCAGTTGGATGGTATAAACCGCTAATTCACTAAACAGCTGAATATGTGTCACGTTTAAGGCGACGTGGGTTCACAATTTGCAATACTGTGCGTGTTTGTTTTCACTGTGTTTTATTTATTATTATTTTTGTATTATATTAATAATTTTTTCTGTAGCCAAAACGGATAGATATTTAGATAATACATTTTTTGGTATAATTTTCATAAAAAAAGGTGATAGTATAAAATAGTAATACGTATTATAAAGGCAAATTTAGGCAAATTTAGAGGTACGAGTATGTTTGTGATTTTTTTCTATCGAGTCAAAAATGCTCAATCGTGTTTTGGCTATTGTGGGTGTCTGTAGAAAATCCTTAAGATTTTTATGTCAAATTTTTTGAGGAATAAACTGTAGTAGTTTAATAACAGTGATTTTTAAAAACACGCACAGTTTTGCAAATTGTGAACCCACGTCACCTTAACAAATCAGCAAACCACGACCGCAGAATAGGTTATTTGCCGGCATCAAACTTTATTTTTATTTTATTTTTATTAGCACGCGTGGCATTAAAGTAAAACCTCAATTCAACTTTTTACTATGTAATCTAGTCTCCAACATCATAGAACATTAATAAGGAATTATACAAAGTTCTATGCAAGTTGATACAGAAAAGTTTGATCTCAATGGCGTAGCGGTTTCTCTTGGCCTTCATTTGATTCACGTAAATTCTCTATCTTGCCGGAAGGCGAACGTCGAAATAACTATATGGAATCCAAGTTGAAGATCTGCTTTATTTTTCGTAACCATTTGCAGTCCAAAATCATAAACGATGCTACCAATATCTTTCGATGAAAACAGCTTACTCTCGGAACGCTGTGAAGAATTCTGAACTAAAATCTACAATCTTACGTCTTGCGCCCGCGGCGCAAGGCGCATTGATACAAATAGTTCATGCCATTCTGCGTATGAGGGTTCAGTTATTTAACGCTGTTTTACGAAACCGAGCTGTAATGCCAAACAACAACAACTAGAGGTTTAGTGAATTAGCGAATATCTTATACCATTTAACTGCGACATATATAAACTATGTCCGGCCGGAACCCACTCAATCTTACCTGTAAATACATGTTACCTGTTAATACCTGTTACCCTTCACGCTTATCACGATCAGTTAGTGGGCATCAATTATTCAGTTGTTGCGTAAGCTGAGTCCATTAACTAATTCTGATGGGCGTGTAGGGTAACCACAGACCATGGATCAATCTGTGAGGGTAACCATTTACTATTTTATCCGTATCCGTATTTCACACATTACAATATAAGGTAGTTCTATCAATAAACTATAATACTCGTAAATAAACTATTTCAATCCTAATTTATATATTATATATATATAAAAACAGAGGTTATTAATAAAATTCAACTAGTTTTTAACCGTCTTCAAAAAAGGAGGAGGTTATCAATTCGACTGCATGTTTTTTTTAAATTTTTTTTATGTATGTTTGTTACGCGATATCCAATTGCGAACCGATTTTGATTATTTTTTTTTTATATGAAAGCCTTTACTACCAAGTTGGTCCCATTTTAATTTGGTGAAGATATGATAAAGAACTTTGGAGATATGGAAGAAACTCCAAAAAAAATTGAAGTCTGTTGTTTTTTTTTGTTAAAAATTTAATTATTACCAAGATGGTCCTATATTAATTTGGTAAAGACGTGATGAAGATCTTTGGAGTTATGGAAAAAAATCCTCCAAGAAAGCGAAGTCTGTTGTTTTTCTTTGTTAAAAAAATAAAATATTTTTTCTTGTATCTCATGTACCTAATGACGTATCAGCGAATAATGTTTGTTTGTTTGTATCTTTATTGTACAGAGGAAAGATAAGATACCTGTGCCACCTCACGCAGTGCGCGACGCAAGCGGTGGCACAGGTATCTGATTAACCGTCTGTACCAAAAAAAGTATAAAAAACAACATAATACGAAAGAGCAAATATACAAAGGCGGACTTATCCCATGTAGGGATCTCTTCCAGTCAACCTGCGATAGATTGAGAGGATATTTACTCTGTTATAGGTCAAGGTAGAAGCCGGTACGTACAAAATTTAACTATAAGATTATACTTACATAACTACACACATACGAACATACTTACTTATAACATTACACATATACAAAATATACATATATAAAATATAATAACTTTCTTACAAATGTTTATTAAGAAATAAAGATATAAATACAATTGAGATTAAACTACAGACTAAACCTAAAAATAAAACCTTATCTAAATTATTTATTTTATATATATACCTATCTTACATAGATACAACATATTACAGATAGGTACTTAATTCAGTCCAAGTATGACGCAACCAGAGAGGACTTCGATAATCTAGTTCAATGAATCCAGTGAAATCAGAAAAAAGTCAAGAATCCATCCAATTTCCGACCACGATACTGGACAATCAGCATCTTTTTATATTCCAGAAGGTTTTCAGAATAAAGTAGGATCCGCGCACAACAAATATTATTTTGAATACAAAAGAGATTTTTGTCAGGAAAACATTAACAAATTTTGTGAGTGCATGGCATCTCTATCATTTAATGAGGTTCTCGCGGAAAAAGATTGCAATAAGTCTTGTGAAATGTTTCATGATCTTCTCAAGCTATTCTTCAATCTCTGTTTTCCGATAATACGAGTCAAAAAACTTTCGAAACCTTTCAAAAATAGTTGGTTCACTAAAGGAATAAAAAAGTGCTTCATAAAAAAAAGAATACTCTACTATAAATACCAATTAGACCCTAGTAACAAAAAAACAAAAAAACAGGAATACTTGACCTAATCAAAATTATTAAGAAAGTGCATCTATACATCACATAGAATTAATAACAAAAAAATTCTATTAAAATCGAAAAATAAATGACAGGCGGCTTGGAAAATAATAAAAAACAAAGCATCTGACCAACGATGTGATATAAAGGAAATAAAGGCTAACGGTAATAAAACGAATCATCCAGAAGAGATCTGTAAACAGTTTAACGAATATTTTATTAACGCATCTTCACAAACAAATAGCAGCAGTGACAAAAAACAGACATATGCTGACATAAACAGCACAACACATAGTATATTTTTGACTCCACTTGACCCTTATGAAATTATTGTAATCATTAAACTATTAAAAAATACCCAATCGACTGGTTATGATGAAATTAATACGAATCTAATAAAAAAAAGTGTACCATACATTGCTCAACCACTGTGTCACATTCTAAATTCCTCATTTGAGCAAGGCATATTCCCGACAATCTTAAAAAAATCAAGAGTCATACCATTATTTAAAAAGGGGAATACTGATGAAATTAGCAATTATAGACCAATAGCACTTGTTCCAATCCTGTCTAAAATTTTTGAAATGGCTATGCGGGACAAAATTTTTGATTTCATTGAAAAACATAAACTACTAGTAGCTAACCAGCATGGCTTTCGCAAAAACATGTCAACAGCAGTAGCTTGTTTTTCGTTAGTCAAACTGATATCGGAAGCCTTAGATAAAAAAATGTCTGTTGCGGGTGTATTTTTAGACATGTCTAAAGCTTTTGACTCCATTTGTCACGATATACTGTTAAATAAATTACACAAATATGGCATTAGAGGCAACGCGAATGATTGGATTAGAAGCTATCTTTCTGACCGACAGCAATATACAGAAATATTAAAAACGATTAAGAAAACCAAGACTGTATTTGAATCTCCTTGGCAAAATAGCAATGGGCGCGGGGTTCCACAAGGCGGACTGCTCTCTCCATTGCTCTTTTTGCTCTACATAAATGACTTACCCAAATGCCTCAAACATGAGTCGGTCCTATACGCAGACGATACCACTCTATTAATAAAATGTACCAAGGAACAAGATTTGGACGCAGTTGTAAACTTAGAACTTAAAAATATTGACATTTGGTTAAAACGAAATAAACTAAATATTAATGTAGATAAAAAAAAAGTAATTAATTTTCATCCTTACAATAATAGTATTATACAAATTAATGCGACATATTATTGCGACAAGATAAAACAAGTTGACCACAGTTCATTTTTAGGTATAATAATAGATAAAAATCTTAATTGGAAGGAACATATTAATAATGTTTGTGAGAAACTGGACAGATTTGTATATGTTCTACGTAGATTAAAGACGACATCCTCTCAAGAAACTGCTCTTCTGGCATACCACGGATACGTGGCATCGGTACTACGGTATGGTTTAATTATCTGGGGCAACTCGGTCGAAATGATTAAAGCATTTACGTTACAAAAAAAAAATGCATACGAATATTACATGGAGTAGACCACCTAGAACACTGTAAACCACTGTTCAAAAAGTCGAAGATTCTACCTCTTCCATGTCTCTACATTTTCGAAATATGCTTATTTGTAAAAAGATATCCGCATCTTTTCCCTCTGAACGACACTGTTTTAAAAAAGAAGAGCAGTAGAAACCCAACCAAACTGTATATCCCAGCACAGAGACTGCAACTCTACGGTAACAATGTCTATTGTATGGCAATCAAAGTGTTCAATGCATTACCGAGGGAAATTAGAGAAATTAATAGAGAGAGTGCATTTAAATCAACTTTATTTAATTGGCTGCTAGATAAATGTTATTATACTACCGATGAAATATTTAAATGACAGCTAAATTGTATATTAAACGCTTTGACATGTAATATGATTGTGGACATAAATAGGTATAATTAATTTAAAAAAATAATAATAATTAAATCTTAATCTTAATTTAACTAAATATTCCTACGCCTTATAGGCAGAGTATGTAGCACACACACAATTCTGTAACACCATTGTATCACCATATTCTAAGGAATAAATGAATATCTATCTATCTATCTATCTACATCAGCTGGAAGTGAGTTCCAAAGCCTAGCCGCCAAGATGTAAACGTTTTGAGTAAGACTGTGAATATCGTATTGGATTTTTCTCATGTATAAATAAATATGGACAATAGATATGGACAAATCACACTGATTGAGCTAGCCCCAAAGTTAAATTAAACTTGTATTATGGGATACTAACTAAACGATACTATATTTTATAATATACATATAGATAAACATCCAAGACCATTTTCCAACTTGCCCTGGCTGGGGATCGAACCCAGAACCTACGGATTGGCAGACCAGCGTGTTGACCATTACACCACCAAGGTCGTGATATTATAGGCGGTACATGTCTTATGAAAAAGTAGATTAGTCTCCAGAAATCAATATAATTTTTGCGCGATGCGGCAATGCTAGCAGCCCAGTATTTTTGATTTCTTTTTTCCCCGACACTCTGAAACGCTTTCGATTTTATTATAGACTTGGACTCTGTCTAATCTACTGATAGAAAAAAAAGCGGCTAAGTGCGAGTCGGACTCGCCCATGAAGGGTTCCGTAGCAGCAAGTACCTAACATTTAACAATTTACGACGTATTAAAAAAAAACTATTTACTAGACTCGTTTAAACCAATTTTCGGTGGAAGTTTGCATGGTAATATTCATATATTTTTTTTTAGTTTTATCATTCCCTCATTTTAGACTAGACTAGATTTTTTACAGGGACACACACACACACACACATTTTACCACTTTGGAAGTGTGTCTCGCGCAAACTATTCAGTTTAGAAAAAAATTATATTAGAAACCTCAATATCATTTTTGAAGACCTATCCATAGATCACAAGTATGGGTTTGATAAAGAAAAAAATTGAGTTTCAGTTCTAAGTATAGAGAAACCCCAAAATTTATTGTTTTTTGTCTATTTTTGTGTGAAAATCTTAATGCGGTTAAGTTTCAACAGTATAGTTCTTATAGTTTCGGAAAAAAGTGGCTGTGATGACGGACAGACAGACAGACAGACATGACGAATCTATAACGGTTCCGTCTTTGCCATTTGGCTACGGAACCCGAAAAAGAACTAAAGAGTCTTTAGTATGTACAATGTAAATACAAGGTGCTTTTCAAACTTAGTAACTACTGAACTACTTTCCATAAAAACAATTTAACGAAAAACTAAAATAAAAATTCGCCTTTTCATACAAATCAGCGCTCAGTCAAACGGATTTTCTATGGGAGGACGAAAAATTTTCATGAATTTTTAATAACTTTTTTTATAGAAAGTAGTTCAGTATCATGGACTGAACTTGCTCCAAAAATTTGGGTAGTGTTTTAAAAGTCAGCCTGTATATTACTTTCCATTAATGTTTTCAGCGTAGCAAAAATACAAAAATAAGGACTTACATGTTGCGTCACTATTGTACGAAGATTCGCGATGGTTAACTACAAATATTTTAAGGGGTGATTCAGTCCACAATTTTGAACAAGTTTTCCCAATAAATGTATATTAAAAAACGAAAAACTTTTTTACTTCCCATAGAAACGTGTGCGTAGGTATTTTAATTTTGAAATATTCTATTTATCGGGAAAAGTTGTTTAAAATCATGGACTGAATCAACCCTTAAAACATTTGTACTTGATTTAAAAGTAGCTTGTAGCTTGTATATTGTTTATTTTCTTGAGGGTCCCAAAATAATTGTGCTTTGTTAAAATTTGAAGTATTTGGGGTTGTCGTAATATCGGATTCTTGAAATTCATTAGATTGAAATATTGAAAGGAAGTTATTTCCTTTGAAATTTTCATTAGAATTCTTGACAGTAGCGGTTGTACTTGTCGTATTCAAAAGAAATCGAGTTGACTGGATTTCCTGCTATTATTAAATCCAATTCTTTTTTAGGGTTCCCTACAAAAAATTAAAAACGGAACCCTTATAGGATCACTCGTGCGCCTGTTTGTCCGTCCGTCTCTCACAGCCAATTTTCTCCGAATCTACTGGACCAAATCAGGTGAAATTTGGTAGGATGGTGTAAATGTACGACCCAAACACATTTGTGCAAAGTAAATAAATATTATTTTAAAATAAGGGTCATTTTCGGGGAAAAAATTTGGAAATTAAAAAAAAAAAGTATTGCAAAACTTACTATGTTATATATCAAATGAAAGGGCTGGTTATAAGGATCTTAAATAATTTTGTTATTATTGTGAAATAAATAGCTTTGATTTTATTCAAGAAAGAAGACAAAAATTGACCATTTCCCCCCCCTAACCTCCGAAAGTACTGAGCCTGAAATTTTGAAAAATATACAAAAAATAGTTGATTGCTTGTAGATTACAGGAAAACCTATAAGAATTCAATCAATTGTACGGAACCCTCTCCACGCGAGTTTAACTCGCACTTGGCCGGTTTATTTACTTGAATGTCTTAGCATTTACACTTGAATTCGGCACGATCCAGACGGCACAATAAGGAATATGCATGTAATACCAATCCGGCTCATATTTTTTATTTTACAATTTCTTTTAATACGTTACCACGCCTAGTTAATTATTTTTCTCACTGACTCTTATTTGGATTAGAAATAAATTATTGAAAATATGCAAATATTGCGCGGGAACTTTTGACAAACAAAAGGGAAATGACGACAAAGTTCATAAAAAGGAAATGACAAGTTTGGGTGCGTTCGGTAGAACTGTCCGTCCATGTAGTTTGACTATCGATGACATTCGAAATGTATGTACTTTTATATAGAAGTTTAACAAACATCACTGGCTGATAACATCGAAAGTACCCAAAAAAGAAAAACATGCGTTGACAGCTTCTGTCTCTAGCGGATATTGCAGACGTTGACGTCATATTTTAAAATGGCGTGTTTTAGTTGTTATAATTTACTTGCTATTTTTAATATTTATTTTCTACACCATATACATGTTTTTCGGCACTGATTTATTTTTTGCGGCTATTGCTCGACGAGGAATATCGATTAAAAATATAAAAAAAATTCATGCATACTCTCTATTCATAAATTTCCTTTTTGATTGAGAAGTCAAGCTGAAAAATAATTTCTATTTTGCCAGTTATTTTTTAAGAATTCAGCATTCTTTCTACCTAAATGTCTTCTTAAAAAGGATGACGTAATAAAGTAAGTTGGGCCGTTTGTTTCCCGACAGAGTTGAATAGGAACACTCCAGTCTTCCCGTTGATGTCGTAGAAGGCAACATAGGCAACACAAGCTAAACAAAGCTTATAAACATCAATGAGACCTCTCCAACCCGTCTGGCCAGCGTGGAGAGTGTAGGCTAAATCCTCTTGACTGCTCTGGCTAATATATGGCTCTGGTAGTACAGAAAGGGTCATGCTGTGGAGCGGAGATCAAAAAGACCTGATGATAAAGTAGTCAAATCTTATGAAAAATGTTAAAATTATTTCCGAAATTTACTTTTCTCTTAGCTTCGATGCTCTTGTCGATATGCGTGGATCGGACGACGTGCCTGAACTCTAGGTCGACGGTGTGCATGCAATAAGATTGTGGCTGCTTCAACTCTTCTCCGTCAGCCTCGTTCTCCTGGTAACAAACCAATTATGTATATTATACAGGGTCTAACGAAATATACTGAAACTATTTTAAGGGTAGATTCAGTCATTGATACTGAACAACTTTCCCCAAGGAACATATATCGAAATATGAAAAATTTTTTTTGGCCTCACGTACGAGTTGACTGATCAGCTGATTCGAGTTTGTTCAGTATCATGGATTGAATTCGCCCTTAAAATAGTTTCAGTATATTTTGTTTAGCATTGGTATATATAGGAAACACAAAAATATTCTTTAACAATTCTAAAAAATGTTTCGATCTTGATTACTGCGCAAGTTGGCGTATCCGTGTGAAAAATTAACAATGCAGACTTTCGGCCGAGATATTTGTGCCTAGTCCTTGCTTTTGCTTCTTACGACATCCACTGGAAAGATGGAGTGCGGTCCTATTCTATCCCGGCAAAAACACACAAGAAGAAATTAAGATGAGATGATCCTTACCTTTTGAGGATTGGTCCAATTTTTGCAGCATATGTCGGAGGAGTTGCCCTGCAGGATCGGCGTGGACGTCAGCAGATGACTATTTTTGATACTGCACTGTCCGGCTACTATTAAAAAAATTTTTGGCTTTATAATTATTAGAAGCTGGAGAAGAGTAAACAACAATTTACTGTAAGGACATAATTATAAACACAGAAGGCCTCCCTATAGTCTTCCACCTTAGATTTAGGTTAAGAATAAAATATTAGGTCCTTACATATGAAATTGCAGATTTTCAATACTGGCAACTTTAAAATCAAATATCTTGCGTTTCATTAGGAATTCCAAATTCAAATTTATTTCGAAATAAAGCCAGAAAATTTTTTTTTTAAAATTCGTATTTCATTTGTTTTAACATCATTTGTTTGACTTTCAACATTGCTATAACAACAACTATGGACAAATTGAAAATTCGCGGTATTTACGAATACGAGTTCCACCGTGGCACCAGTGCTGCAGAAACGACTCGAAGAATTAATGACGTGTATGGACCAGGCACCGCTAACGAACGAACGGTGCGTTTTTGGTTTCAACGTTTCCGTTCTGGAAATTTCGATTTACACAATGAGCCTCGTGGACGACCTGATACTCAAGTGAATAACGAAGAATTGAAAACGATAGTGGAAGCGGATCCATCTCAAACCCCTTCTGAATTAGCAGCAGCCTTCGGCGTAAGTGACAAAACGATACTTATCCACTTGCGCCAAATCGGAAAAATTAAAAAACTCGAAAAGTGGGTACCGCACGAATTGACTGAAGCAAACCAACAAGCACGCGTTGCTTGCTGCGTTTCTTTGCTTAATCGCCACAATAATGAGGGGATTTTAAACCGTATCGTGACTTGTGATGAGAAGTGGATCCTGTACGACAATCGGAAGCGATCATCACAATGGCTTGATCCTGGAGAACCGGCAAAACCTTGCCCTAAGCAAAAACTGACCAAAAAGAAGATTCTGGTTAGTGTTTGGTGGACCAGTGCTGGTGTTATCCACTACAGCTTCTTGAGATCAGGCCAGATGATTACTGCAGACTTGTATTGCCAACAATTGCAAACAATGATGGAAAAGCTTGCCATTAAACAACCGAGACTGATGAATTGCTCTAGCCCACTGCTCCTTCAGGATAACGCTAGACCACACACTGCACATCAAACGATCGCCAAGTTAGAGGAGCTGCGACTGGAACCTCTGCGTCACCCACCATACTCTCCAGATCTTGCCCCAACCGAATACCACTTTTTTCAAAATTTGGATAACTTTTTACAAGGAAAAAAATTCAAATCTGATGAGGCAGTCAAAACCGCCTTCAAACAGTTCATAGACTCTCGCTCCCAGGATTTTTTTTCCAAAGGTATCAGTGATCTGCCTATAAAATGGCGGAAGTGTATCGATAACAACGGCGCATACTTCGATTGATTAAATAATAATTTCATTAAAAAAACTTGTTTCAATTTTTTGATACTGAACGGCAATAATATTATATTATAGTACTTGTACTCAGTTTATGTGGCTACCCTATGCACAAGTGATTTTTGAGAACTGACGTCCGTCGAACAATATTGTATTTTTTTTCTTCTCATTCATTCTCATTCATTCCAATTGAATTCAGTTAATTAAATTATTTTTCCACTCCAAATAATTTACATACCACTAGGTTCATTTGATAATAATTAGGATTATAGGTCGCTGTTACAATTGATATGTTGCAATCAAAATTCAGCGTTTCCAGTTATCTAATCATCATCATCATCATATCAGCCGCAGGAAGTCCACTGCTGGACATAGGCCTCCCCCAAGGATTTCCAAAACGACCCATCGGAAGCGGCCTGCATCCAGCGTTTTCCTGCAACCTCAGGTCGTCTGACCACCTAGCAAGTGGGTGTCCTAAACTGCGCTTGCCGGTACGTGGCCGCTATTCGAGAACCTTTCTGCCCAATCGGCCATTAATTGGCTTCATTGAATTATGTTTAATTTTCAGATACAGGTACACTTTTACGTCTTTATCCCTAACAGGACAGACATAGCGAATGTGGCCTTTGGGTTTTACGGCCCTGGCCTCAAAATCCAAAGGCCAAATTTAGCGCATTAGTGGAATATGGAAAACGAATGTTTCATTTGGCGGTTGTATTATTTATTTATTTTATTACTAACTGCACTTGATAAAACCAAAGCATTCAAATCCAAGTGTGGTTTGAATGCTTTGGTTTTATCGAGTGCAGCGCTTCCTGACAGGGTATCCCTTCAAGTTTTTTTCCATACTAAAGGTAGTAAATATCGCTTTCAGTCCATTCAGTCGCACTCTCTCGCTTTATCATATGAAGGTTCTGAGCGGCAGAAAAGAAGAGCAGCAAAGAAAAATGCTGTTCCATGCTGACAGATGTGTCAACCAACCCTAAGTGCGCGTCCACGGACACGCGGCGCGAGACGCGGAGCGACACGCAACGCAACACAAAGTGCGCGAAGAAATGCTGGACGATATCAAGCTAAAATCGGACTTTCTCGGCGGCCATAAAGTCGTGAATTATCTGACAAAAGCCGCCGCGTCGCGTGTCGCGCCTCGAGTCACGTCGCGTGTCCTTGGACGAGGCCTAAATACAAATAAAAAAAATAATTGTGCTTATTACTTACAATGTCTCTGCCAGTTGAAACTGTGTTGTATTTCGTGTCTCATCCCCCTCCACAGCTTGGTGACGATGAGACAGTAGGCGAAGGACATGATGAAGAACGGCACCAGCAGCAGTGCCACGTCCAGCCCTAGGTTGAATGTTCTTTCCAGCTCCAAGTTAGTCCACACTTCGCGGCATTTGTAGGCTGTTGGCAAAGGATATTCACTTATTTCCATTTAAGGTCCTGTCGTTCAACACTCAGGGGGATGAGGTGCGGGGCGATCCGCAAAGCACCCCGCCTGCTTTTACATATTTCGTTTGACTGTAAAGAGGGAGGCGGGGAATGAACGCCCTTTTCAGAATCTATAGATTACGTAGAAAAAACCTAGCATAGACCTCACAAATATATTTGTTTGTTTTGGAATATAACTGAGCCATATAGATAGGTATCAAGTATATTTATTTATTTATCAAACTTTATTGTCCAAAGTAAAAATATACTTTTAACAAATGGCGGACTTACTGCTAAGAGCATTTTCTCCCAGTCAACCATAGGGATAAGCTGAGAAAATTGTGCGGCGCAAAAGCTAGAAATATACTTACATCGAAAATACTAAGTACTTCATACACACTATATTATATATAAATATATCAGAGTAAGTACCTAGTTACACAATACATACACTAATAAATATAATAACAAAGAAATAGCTAATGAAAAGAAGAACTGAATGATGATGGCTTTATAAAGAGAGGGAGTTTGAAAGGTAGGCGTGGACTTTCCTCTTAAAAGAGAATTTGGTAGAAATTTCTCTAATGTTAACGGGTAAAGCATCACAGAGTCGTGAAACTTGAAGAGAAAACGAGTTAGACATGAAATTAGTCCAAAAAAGGGGGATAAAGAGCTGACATGTCTCAGCAGAACGAAGTTGTCAATCATGAGTGTCTAACTAAATGATAGTTGAATTTACATTTCAAATATTGAGGGTAATCAGGATTCGTAAGAATCGAAAAGAAAGTACACAGTAATCGAAGTTCCCTGCGTTGGCGGATAGGAAGCCAATTAAGCTCCGAACGATAAGAAGACACATGATCATATTTTCGAAGACAAAAGATAAAGCGAATGCAGTTATTAAGGAGCCGATAAAGTTTATTGAGAAGGTCTACATTTAGGTCAGGATAACACATCAGCATAGTCAAAGATTAGAAAAATTAAAGCCTGTACAAGTAAGATCTTTAATTTAAAAGGCAGAAAATTCCTCAGACGGTTCAATTGCCGAAGAATATTATGCAAAAAAAAAAACACAAATTCAATATACTGTATTACAAGTTTATTTGCTGTCTCCCTCGAATATCAAGAACGCCATCTAGTGGTGAGTAGCGGAACTACCGATACGACTTGATATCCGTAGCGCCATCTCTTATTTGCTAGAGAAAGCCCTGATTTTCAAGCGTTAACCCCCAATAACTTTTAAACGGCTAAACCGATTTTCATCAACAGGAAAGAACCACCGCAAGAGAACTTGCCTTAACGTAAAAGAAACACCTTATTGAAATATCGGTCCATCCGTTCGAGTGCTACGATGCCGCAGACAGACATTAGCGTTAAACTTATAACACCCCTATTTTTTGACAAAAACAAAAAAAACAACACAAATTCCTTTTTTTGCTCTATCACAATAAAACTCCGTTTTCCGGGCCATTTTAACAAATGCTACGGTTTGAAAGGCTTAAAGGCCGTGTCTCTAAAAGCAATCTATAAATAATTTGTCATCGCTAAAAGCAGTCTTTTTAGGATTTTGTACCTTAAAAGGTACACGGAACACTTGTAGGATCACTCACTTGTCTGTCCGTCCGTCTGTCACATCACAGCCAATTTGCTACGAACGACTGAACCGATTGAGTTGAAATGGCACACATAATTGACCAAGCGAGCGAAGCGTCTCAGTTTCGAAAATTCTTTTGTCTCGCCTACAGGTCGCATTTCTTAACCGATTCTCATGCAATTTTGTGAGCAGGTTCGGTAATTATCTACACTAATATTATAAAGAGGAAAGATTTGTACCTATTTTTGTATGTTTGTATGTTTGTAATGAATAGGCTCAAAAAGTACTGGGCCGATTTAAAAAATTCTTTCACCATTTGAAAGCTACACTATCTCCGAGTGACATAGGCTATGTGTGTACCACGGGCGAAGCCGGGGTGGACTGCTAGTATAAAATATTTTGCCGAGCCAGCTTTTCGAAATTTTTTAAAATGGCGAAGTTATGGGGCATTCGAAACTTAAAAAAATATCATATCACAGCAATTAAAAAAAAAAGTTGTTAATCTTATTAAGACGCAACTTTTTTGTCTGAATATTCTTTTTATACGATGAACTTGAACGTGTTTATAGTCGGCAATTCGCCTAAAAGTTGTCTAGAAATTGAATAAATATATTTTTTCGGTATTTTAAAGTTATTTAAGAAAATAAATATTAAAAATATCTTATCACCGAAAACACTGAGCTTAAACTTTGGAAAAAAATAATACAGATTATTTTTCCGACCCAAATATCGACCAATAGAATTGCACCATTCGACGTCACGTGGTACAACCTACATGGTATTTTACTGATAATTTTTTGATTATTTTCTCTGTTGTACCACGTGACGTCGAATGGTGCAATTCTATTGGCCGACATTTGGGACGGAAAAACAATCCCCCGAATACCACACGAGCTTTAAAATTATCTGGCATTTCCCTCAAGGTTCCCTGCAAACAAATAAAGTCGTCAAGTTTTTCAGGAAAAATCACTCGCGCTTCGCGCTCGTGATTTTTTAACCTGAACTCTGAAGCTCGTGTGGTATTATAAGTGATAATACTTCTCTACTCATAGATAACAGGAAAACCTATAAGAAGATATATGTTACGGGGGTAAATTTTCAAATTAAAAAAAAGATCTGCAATTATATGTCGTGACATATCAAATTTCAAGTTAAGTTAATTCAAGGCTTATTTTATTTATTTATTTAAGTTTATTACAATTAATAAGTTTATTACATTAATAGGTGTATACACATATAAGATCCTAGCTATAAGCTGAACATCAAGGTTTGATGATTGATGACCTGGCGATGGCTTGAGATAAGAAATAATGGTCATTAGACTCATTATAATCACATCAACAGCTATTTATACCCAACTACGACCAGGCCTGTGTCACTCCCCTTTAAGGTATCGAAAATGTACCTACATACCATACTTCCGGGCGGTAAAATCAGTTATACGAATCGTTTATCCAGAGTAATAAGAATGAAATTGGCTTGCAATATATGTCTAGGTATCTATACGAAAAGGTCCTTAGCTCTGACGTGAGCTAAATTAAACCATATCGCTAGCCACATTGAGTAGATATTTCTTTGAATTTCTTTGCTGAGTGAGACTTCTGTACATTAGCATTATTTATTCTGTGGTGTTACGCCGCTATGTATGATTGTATGTTTATCTGTTCCCTCATATTGTTTATGACATTCATCCATGGTATCTTAATTAAGGCCGTACCTAAATTTTCCGGGGTCCAGTGCTGCCCCCATTTAAAATAAATCATTTCAAAGAAAACGGAGACATATAATAAGATACTAACTCAACGATACTATATTTTATAATATATAGACCCAGACCCAGGAAAATTTGAAAACGGCTAAAATATTATAGATAACGCGACGCGAGTATCACGGTTTGTATGGAAACTTAACGTGCCGACCTGTGCTATTCCATCTTGCCCTGGTTGGGGATCGAACCAGAACCTTCAGGATGGCGGACTGGCAAGTTAAGGCCGTACCTGAATTTTCCAGGGTCCAGTGCTGCCCCCATTTAAAATAAATCATTTCAAAGAAAACGGAAACATTATTTAAAATTTTGCTAGTATCAATTCCTAGATAACCCTTCAAAGTATTTTATGAACTAATGTTTACAGTTTAAAGTGAGAACATTAAGCTTTACTACGCACATTTGCGAAAAACGGCCACTTTTGGCAAATGTGCGTAGTAAAGCTTAACGTTCTCATTATAAACTGTAAACAGTAGTTCATAAAATACTTTGAAGGGTTATCTAGGAATTGATACGTGGGCGCACTATAAGTTTCCGGAATGAATATGAAAAAATACTATTAAAGGTACAAAATTAATTTATTGTTTTTCAAAATAATCTCCCTTGGCGTCTATGCACTTTTTCATTCGATGAAACCAGTTTTGAAAACTTTTGTGCCACTCCTCTGTGGTGACCTCTGAAACGTGTTTTTCATACTCCTCGACAGCCTCTTCTGGTGATGAAAATCGTTGACCGCGTAATTAGTTCTTAATTTTTGGGAACAGAAAAAAGTCACAAGGTGCCAGGTCGGGACTGTATGCAGGATGACTCATGAGTTCTACATTTTTCGCCTTCAAAAAGTCGTTTGTCTGTCTGGCCGTGTGAGAACTAGCATTGTCGTGGTGCAGGATGATACGGCGTTTACGGTTATTTTTACGGAGTTCGTCAATAACTTCCGGCAAACAAATGGTCGTGTACCAGTCACTATTCACTGTACGACGATTCTCTAAAGCAACAGTAGCCACGTGTCCAGTTTTATTAAAAAAAGAAGCAATCATCCGCTTAGATGCACTTTTCACGCGCGCCACTTTGGTTGGTTTCGGCTCATCTTGAAAGACCCATACGCTCGATTGCAATAAAGCCATAAATCCATAAGCAATAAATCCATGTTTCGTCACCTGTTACTATGTCCCACACCAAATTTGACGCACCTTCGTTGAATCTGGTAAGCATGGCACTGCACCAAGCGACGCGGTCCGTTTTTTGAGCCTCGGTCAAGTTGTGTGGGATCCACCGCGAGCACAGCTTTCTCACACCCAAATGTTTGTGTAGGATTAATTGTATTTGACTCATACCTATTTCTAAGGATGCGCGAATTTCATGGTAGGTCACATGCCTGTCTGTTTCAATCATACGGCGCACAGCATTGATGTTTTTGTTGGTCACAGCGGTGGACGGCCGACCATCGCGAGATTCGTCACTGAGATTGATACGACCATGCTTGAATTCTGCAAACCAGCTATAAACAGTTGTCTTGCATGGTGCTTCATTGCCAAAAGCTGTTTCAAGCCGAGCGATGCTCTGTTGAGCTGTCAAATTACACTTAAAATCCTAGAAAATCATACTACGAAAATTTTCCCGAGTTAAATCCATGTTGATGCAGACACACAATTTTTTAAATGGCGCCACAAGGTAAAAACAAAAGACAGTCAGATGAAACAAACTGCATTCTACAGCCAAAGAGTTCTATTTTCAAATGTTGCAATAAATTTTTAAATATTGTTTATGTAACTGGCCAGTTCCGGAAACTTACAGTGCGCCCTATGTAGTAGCAAAATTTTAAATAATGTCTCCGTTTTCGTTGAAATGATTTTTTTTAAATGGGGGCATCACTGGACCCCGGAAAATTCAGGTGCGGCCTTAACCACTACAAAGAAATTAGAAAATGATCGTCTAAACCGATCGAAACCAACGGGTTTAAATTACCTCATTAATTATAAATAAATTAGCTTTATAACTTACCGTTTCCCCTCATAGGCTGAAGTTTGGAGACGATCAAGATAGGCCAGTTGAGAGCGACGGAGAGCACCCACACTACCGCTATCATCTTGTACGCGTGGCACTGCGTCTGCCATTTTCTGGACTTCAAAGGCCGGCAGATGGCGAAGTACCTCTCCAGAGATATGGCCACCAACGTCCAAACGTCCACTGACACGGAGACCGCTAGGAACAAAGATACAAGTATGTGACAAAGATTTCTTAGAGAAGGGAGATACTTAAAGTAATGGTGGGTTGACGTCGTCAAGAATGATATGCGTGTCAATGGTCTTACCACAGAATAAGATTCTAGTACTCCGTACAGAAGTCTCACTCAGCAAAGAAATTCAAAGAAATGTCTACTCAATGTGTTAAGTGATATCAGGCCTGTGCATCGAAATATAATTACTGTGTCACTTCCCGTTTAGGTATCGAAAATGTACCTACATTATAACTATGCGCGCAGGCGGCCCCTCCGGGTGGTAAATTCAGTTATGCGAATCGTTTGTCCAGAGTAATAAGAATGAAATTGGCTTGCAATGGATGTCTAGGTTTTTATACGAAAAGGTGCAGAGTTCTGACGTGAGCTAAGTTAAACCATATCGCTGGCCACATTGAGTAGATATTTCTTTGAATTTCTTTGCTGAGTGAGACTTCTGTACGTTAGTATTATTTATTCTGTGGTAGTACTCGCGACACGTGTTGATATGGTTTAATTCCGAAGTGCTTGCGGGCGAAGGATGCACTTGAGTTAGGCGTAAAGAGCCATGTTAGCTGTACCCTTAGGCTGTATATAGCTAACATGGCTCTTTAGTAACGAGTAGTAACGCAGCAAAGTGCCCGTTAGCTTTAACAAATGGCACATGCATAACGGTGCATATAGGGGACTAAGCATGGACCTAGCAAGAACTTGTAAGTCCCCATACTTTTAAACTCCATTATATATATATTTAATGTAATTTTACCATGCTTACAAAAAATAAATATAGAATTTCAGAATAGGTGGGCGTAGTTATTTTTTATTTATTAACCGAAAAGCTGAGGAGCTTTTCGGTTAGAGAATACAAAAGAAATCTTTTATGGGTCTCGGAGTACGCCTCTATAATAAAATTCCAGACACTATAATAGCGTTTACATTATCCAAGTTTACGTCAGCCGTTAAAAATCAATTAATAAAAAAAGCATCTGATAAAAATTCTTGGAAGTAGTTTCTGTTATATATGTATAAGAGAAGAATAGCTACACTTATACTGAACTGGGTTTCTTTCGGCGTAATCTTCCCAGCAGTGGTCGTTCCAAAACGCTAGTAGTTCGTACTCGTAGATTTTGCAATAAAAAAAAAATACCTTCAATAATATATTCATCCTACATTGACTAAAAAATTTTGACTTTGGACGAATCTTATGTAACGTAGGTGCACAGATATAGACGTAGGTGCTTAAAGCAGCATCCGCATTATATAAGCTCTGAACCGAATACCTACTAAAGTCACCCCGTAATAACTTCCCAGCGCCTGAGGCGCGTGTGTTCCTTTGATTTAGCTGACAACACATTTACGTCGCCTGGAAATAAATTAGGTTACCAAGGCTAAGTATATCTGACGCCTGCCTACAGATGAATTAGAGACTACAAAAAGTAATTGCGAGAGTACACGGTTACCAAGGCTAAGTATGTCTGACGCTTGCCTACAGACACAGCGGCGACACGTGAGAGTTCGAACGCCTGTGACCTTGAGCTCGGAGCTCGTAACGCTAGGGTTGATACCGAACTGAAATGGAGTATCTAATTTTTAAGATAATTATGTTCTGTTTTTTACTTTTGTGCAATCAAGGGCATTGTATTGTATTGTATTGTATCGTGCGGTGCGTGAGAGAGACGCGAACTAGGTACCAGCCCTTGGCCAAAGCAGTCAGCGATAGCTCGTTTCACGCCCCGCGCGCCTCTAAAGGCCCCCTCGCACATCCAGCCACCTACACATAGCCGCAAGCGATTTTACGTGCACACATGCTTAAGTGTCGTTTCTTTTCGCGTAGTGTAAGTATATATTCTTTGCTACGAATTAGAGACTACAAAAAGTAATTGCGAGAGTACACGATTTATTTAGGGGGTTACCTATTCAGCCCAGGAGCCTACGAACAATAATTCTCTAGAATCGTAAGTAATCCCGAAAAATCATTCCACGCGATATGTACTGCGGCGGGCGGGGCTTAAAATATGAACAGCGCGGCGCGACAGTTCGCCGTGACACTCGAATCGTGCGGTTGCGTCGCAAGAAGTTTCCTTTGAGAATATTGCTTTATAATATTCTATTGTCGTATGTGAAGTCGTGTCCAACCCCAAGCCAACGTCTGTAGAGTGGACCAAGGAGAATGAGCCTGATTTCCGTCAGTACGGTAACATACTCTTGCTTAACAGAGTGAACGCAGATTCTGTAGGCACATACACGTGCCGCGCGACCAACGTGATGTCCACGAGCGACGGCAAGCGGCAGGAGCGTTCCAGCAGCTCTTCCGTGGTGGTGCTGGTGCGGCACAAGCCCGACCGCGCTCTCATTAGCCCCGCCGAGCCCAAGGCGCTAGAGGGCACCTCTGTCACGCTCACGTGCAGCGCGGACCCCCCGGGCTGGCCAACGCCGCAGTACCGCTGGTTCCATAACACCGATTCTTTCGGAAATCCTATAGTCTTGGGAACGACCAGCCAACACAAAATTGATTCGGTCCAACTCAAAGACGAAGGCTCGTACAGTTGCCAAGCGTCCAACGAATTGGGGCACGCCGAAGAAGCCTCCGTTATGCTCGAAGTACTCCAGCCTCCTCGGTTCCTAGCGAAGCTTCAAACACACATAAATAAAATAGCAGGAGAAGAAAACTTCGCGATATCCTGTACGGCGAGCGCGAAACCACGGCTAGACTTACTTGGTTATTATTGTATTATTAGTAAGTATTATTATTGTACCTCACCGCTCGTGGCGTTGACCGCGGGCGGCCGTGTCGGTCAAGAAGCCGGCTTCTTGACCGCCTTAATTATTTATTAAATAATAAGCACATTAAATAATTAGGATATCTATTGTATTATCAATAAAAATCAATGTTGAAGTTTAAATTTTCACACCTGCGCCAAAAACGTTGATTTCTGACACGGCGGCGGTTATTTGTCAAATGATGTAACACACAGGTGACTATTCGTAGGACACAGGTAATAAATACCTACGCACATACAGGAAGTCCGTCTTAACACCACGTTTAAAGTGACGTCATCGGAGAAGACGCCATTGACAGGGCTTTTCCGTCATAGATATAGATCAGATTCGATGGTTGATTGGTAGAGATTCGGACTAAACGACGACCCGGACACAATATTATTCGGACACACTGTACGAATTGATACTTTTTAATTTTAATATTTTTTTTAGTGACAATTTAGACACCATCAAATTATTGAAGCTTTAGTACAGTCAGATAAAAATGTTTTAAATATGTGAAAAAAAGCTTAACCAAAAATATTTTAGAGTGGCTTTAAATGCTGTGTAAAATACTTTGATTGTTGAAGAGTATTTATTATTTAGTCTATATTAAACTGATATTTATGTGTGATTTTTATACATTTTTAATATTAAGATTTAAATAATTAATAATAAGTTATGCTAAGTTATTCAATGTTACTGTTATAGGTATTTTTTATGTAATTTTATTGTATATTATGTTTTATTTTATCATTTTTCTTTTTTTAACATACGGGTATATGTCCACAAAGCACTTTATTTCAGCCACTCTAAAATATCTTTGGTAACGCCTCTTTTTTCACATAAGTATTTAATTTTTTTTTATCTGACTGTGCTAAAGCTTCAATAATTTGATGGTGTCCGAATTGTCACTGAATTAAACGGGCAAGTGCGAGTCGGACTCGTACATGAAGGGTTCCGTACCTAAGTACAATGTTTTAAAACGCTAAAAAACACGTTTTTTTCTATGGTGACCCTGTTCGATTTTTAACTTTTTTTTATTTTCAGTATTTGTTGTAATAGCGGCCACAGTAATACATCATCGGTGAAAATTTCAAGTGTCTAGCTATTACGGTTCAAGAAATAGAGTCCAGTGACAGATGGACAGACGGACAGACAGCGGAGTCTCAGTAATAGGATCGCGTTTGCACCCTTTGGGTACGGAACCCTAAAAAATATTAAAACTAAAAAGTCTCAAAAGTTTGTCCGAATAATATTGTGTCCGAGTCGTTGTTAAACGAGATATATATCCATTATGGGATAAGTATCTTCTGCTTCATCCAAGCGCGGTCCCGTTTGCATCCTCAGCTGTGCTGCTTCGGAGCCCGGGGTGCGCTTTTCCGCTTTTTCTTCTCCAAATATTACACACATGTGAATGGATGAACCCAAGGATGCCAAAGACCTTGCGTTGGGGAAGAAATAGCCAAAAGAGTTTAAAGATTTGGCTAAAGTTTTGTGACCGGCCGCCTGCCTGACGTCAACCCTCTTTGGGAATAATCCATTATGGGATAAGTACGTGCTTGTCAATTTCGTATTATGTTAGAGGAGCTCAGTGGCCTAGTGGAAGTACGCATTACTAACGCTTTCACAAGTTAAGTGCATTCCGCAGCGTACTACATTACCAGCAATGTACAAAGAAAAAATATTCTTTGCACAAAACCGGGTAATGTACTAAGAAACATTCGTTCTTTGTACATTAGATTAGGTAACACTGAGAGGTAACAATTACATTGCCAGTTATGTACAAGGAAATAAATATTCTTCCTACGACCTATCTTTAATCTGAGCTTCCTACATTACTCGGTTTTGTACGAAGATTCGACGGGTGACCACAATACAAGTGGCATAATACGAGTACGTACATTCTCTAATGCGATAAGGCCGCCTTTTGCGCATTATGACCTGTATTTTTCTTTTGTGCAATAAAATCGAGTATACTCGAGCTTCTCTGTGCTTCGAAAGGCATGTAAAGTCGTTGGCCGTTTTTCATGTTTGTCATCGTTATATTATTATGGCATTGGTCAAACTATGTCAGATGCCTTTAAGCAGCTTTAAAAATCTGACACAAGTGTTGGCCACTTACACACACGAAAAACAATCAACAATGTTGTTATTGTATTGAATTGTGTGTATTCATCTATACTAATATTATAAAGCGGAAGAGTTTGTTTGTTTGTTTGTTTGTTTGTTTGTTTGTTTGTTTGAACGCGCTAATCTCAGGAACTAATGGTCCGATTTGAAAAATTCTTTTTTTGTTGGGTAGTCCATTTATAGAGGAAGGCTTTAGGCTATATAACATTACGTTCCGACAACCACGCGAACGAAGTCGCGGGCACAGCTAGTAGTACAATAAAATTATTACAATCAAACAAACTTACCTTGTAAGAATGGTATAAGCTTGCAGAGCAGCCCTCCAAACAGGAAGCGCCTGTAAATCTGTCCCACAAGCGTGAAAGGGAGGCAGAACACTCCCAGCAGGAAATCCGATATGGCCTGCGAAGAAAAATATGGCGTCGTTAAAAATTATGATTAATTGGTGACCCGTCATCATTCATCATCCGAGCGTATTCCCGGATGCATCCTCAGTGGTAACGCTTTAGAACCCGGTCCGCTACCTTCCCTGGGTGATTTGACGAGGTTACTGGTTTTTTTACACAGAGTGACTGCCGTCTGACCTTCGCAACCCAAACCCAGACCAGAACCAATCCTAGGATATTACAAACGCGAACTAGGATTTGAACAAACGCTAGATGGCATTCGGGACCCACAGCTTTACGTGAAGTCCCAAGCACGAAATCATCTTTTTTCGGATAGTCAGCTGATTTAAACCTTAAATATCCTAACCGGTCTGAAAACAACTTTTCACAAAGTATGCTTCCCAGGGGGATTCGAACCCATGACCTCCGGATCACAAGTCAAACGCCTTGACCACTGGACCATGGAGGCACTGTCTGTCTGTCACCAGGCTGTATCTTATGAACCTTGATACTATTAAAAATATTATAGTATTATATAAATATTAATATAATATTATAATATTTTTAATTATTTAATATTTATATAATATTATATAAATATTAAAAATAGAATAAAATTAATATGAAAGGGAGAAATCTCAAAAATCACGTTTGTTGTATAGGAGCCCTCCCATACAACAAACGTGATTTTTGAGATTTGGCCTGATGTATGGGAGCCCTTAAATATTTATGTTATTGTAATTAAATTATTTATTTTGCAACTCAATATTCTGTGAATATTTCAAGCGTCTACCTCCCTGTTGCCGTTATTAATATCGAGCAGAAAAACGGCAAAAGATCTCTTCCAACTTTTTGAATCGTTATATCTCAGAAACGCTGACTCTTAGGAAAAAAGTATTAAGACATTTTTTTATACATAATTATCTGATCTATTATATATATATACTAAGTTTTATCTGAACGAATTTTATGATAAAATTTAACGTTTTGATGAAAATTTCAAAAGACCCGTTTTTGTGACCTTTGACGCCGAGTAATTTTTGTCCAGGTATCGGATCGATGAGAAAGAAAGAAAATCTTTACTCGGCAAGCAATTTACAGAATATGACTTACATTTTTTTTTTAAATTATTTTTTTATGTTTTTTTTCATTTTTTTTATATGACTTACATACTAGACTATACATAATGAATGCCGAAAAGGCGGCCAGCTCAGTTTCGTGCTGTGGTGTAGGAACCTCAGCGCTGATTTTTAGCTGGTACCGAAATTAGAGGTTAGCTTTTTAGATTTCATTTCATGGTGTTTTGAACAATCATACCAATTTTGAGCTGGGTGCGAATTATTATAATCTCGGATGTCTAAATTGACTGGACTATTAGCTCATTTGAGCTATGGTGGCAGCAAATCCACACGCGCTAACATTCTCAATTTTCACTGTTTTGTACTGCTAAAGCTCCTTTTGTACTCGGAGCTTTAGCAGTACAAAACAGTTGAATGAAGCGTACAACATTGCAAAAGATATTTGCAAAGTTATAGTGAAATGAAATAATATTGCTTTCATTTAAACCGCTAAATTAAAGCAATATTCTGTGGAATATTTTACTTCAACATCTGAAAACGACTCTACTGCTGATCTTAAAACTCACAATATATTTCCTCTCGCGGGTCTACTGGAAGACATTTCTTTAAGAATAAGTAGCACTAAAGTACTCTGTTATCTTTTTTTGTAAATGTATTGTTTGTACATTTTCAAGTATATATGAACTAATAGAATTAAAATGAAATATATTTAAAATAAACTACCTACTTTAAATTAATTTATATCAAAGGGCATGCAAATGTATGCCCACTAGTTGGTAGGTATATGCAAACAAATTAAGTAGCCGTACTCAAGAAATATGACCCTTGCACAGCAGTCAAACCTGTAGTAAATAAAATACACTATACAACGTGAAGAGAATTCGTACCTACTCCACCGACAGAGCATAGCATATAGATATATAGATACAGCGTGAAAGGGACATATGTTTGATAAATTAAACCACGGGCTATACTAGATCACTATAGTATAATGAAATTAAAATAACAGCCAAATAAAATTTTTAAAGGGTTTTTTAGGCATTCAAGATGAAGTTGGTAAGAGCATAGTCGTATTGAGACTAAGGTCGCGGGTTCAAGTCCTGCTCACGTGGTATTTTTTCACCATTTCTTATTTCATTATTTAGTTTAAGTACTTTAACAGCCAAATAACAAAAAAAAATCGGCATTTCTATACAAAAGTGTGAAGGGCAATTTTTATGAAAATTTCGATATTTTTTTATTTTTGACTGTCATTTTAATTTCATTATAGGTACTACTACAGTGATCTAGTTTTTTGTATAGCCCGTGTTTCGATTTATTACGCTATTATGTTTCTTACACGTTGTATATTGTATAGTAAAATTATACAATATATACTACAGCGTATTTTACTATAGGTACAATATAATATTTGTATTCTTCTATATAAAATATAAGTCTGCTGAAATATTACAGGTTTTAACGAATTTAATTCAGCAGAGTGTGGCATTCCTAACAATAAGCATAAAAACTCGTATAAATGTGATCCCCTGGTATGGAGAAGCAATTTAATTCAAAGAGTATGCATACAAAATACATATTAAATATGGATGGAACGTGGAAAATGTTACCTTTAAACCAGGTTATGTACACGCAGTACAGGTATTTAAACATGTTTTTATGAACAGTTTTATCAATAACAATAGTTTATATGAAATAACAATAGTTTATTGACTGCCTCCGTGGTCCAGTGGTCAAGGCGTTTGCCTTGTGATCCGGAGGTCATGGGTTCAAATCCCACTGGGAAGCATACTTTGTGAAAAGTTGTTTCCAGTCTGCTTAGGATATTGCAGGCTTGAATCACCTGATTATCCGAAAAGAAAGATGATTCCGTGCTTCGGAAGGCACGTAAAGTCGTTGGTCCCGAACGCCATCTAGCATTTGTACTTATCCTAGGATTGGTTCTGGTCTACCCTTTGGGTTGCGGAGGTCAGACGGCAGTCGCTCTGTGTAAAACCAGTAACCTCGTCGCCTAGGTTAGGTAGCGGACCCCGGGCTCTGAAGCGTAACCGCTGACGATGCAACCGGGAATATGCTTGGACGATTTGTATGGGAATGACGATTTTTTGACTGTTACTTTAATTTCATTATACTTTAGATGTACTTTAGTCATCTAGTATAGCCCGTGGTTCTATCTATTATGGATATGTCCCTTCCACTTTGTGAATTAAGTAGAAGTTTTTTTTTTTTTTTTATTAGAAATTTGAGTGCGTTTGATCTCTATCTAGCCTGATGGGAAGCTAAGATGAGGTCTAAGGTGTATCACGCAAACTCAAAAAATGCCTGTTCACTCTTGCCTTGAAAATCCCTAAATTATATGTATGGGGAAACATCGACGCAGGGAGGGAATTCCACACCTTAGCGGTTCGCACAATGAAGGAGGAGGCGAATCGAGAGGTACGATGAGGAGGAATATCGACCACAAATGGGTGGAATCCCTGTCCACGTCGTGTTGTCCGATGGTGGAATGGTGCAGGGGGAATTAAATTATGTAATTCCTGCGCACACTCCCCGAAGTGCAACCTGTAGAAGACACACAGACTTGCTACCAGTCGGCGATGTTCGAGGCTGTGGAGCCGTCCTGCCGTAAGCAACTCATCACCAACGAGTCTTCTGGCACGTCTGTCGATAGCTTCCAGGGCTTCGAGCTGATAGCGGGCAGATCCATCCCATAGGTGGGAGCAATACTCCATACATGAGCGGACTTGAGCTGTGTAAAGGCTCAACAGTTGGTCAGGGGTAAAATATCGTTGGACCTTGGAGAGGATGCCCAGTTTTTTAGAAGCCGTCTTAGCCCTGGACTCAATATAGCTACCGAAGTTAAGATTTGATGAGAGATCGATACCGAGAAGTTCAAGATGACGGGTGATAGGAACAGGCACACCCCGGAAAGTGGGAGCCAAGTTGAAAGGGCTCTTTTTAGCAGAGAAGAGACACGCCTGTGTCTTAGAGGCATTGAATCTCACAAGGTTGGCATCACCCCAATCGGAGACAGCTTGCAGAGTAAGATTGGTATGGAGCACCATTGCCTCTCTTAGTTCGTCTATTTCCGGTTTTTTTGCCCTTGCACTAGAAAAATATCTTTCCGTAACGGTGCTATCGTCTGCATACCCAAAAATACCGGGCTTTAGCAGATCGTTAATGTGAAGCAGAAATAGCGTTGCGGAAAGAACAGATCCCTGAGGTACTCCAGCATTAATTGCCAATAGGTCAGACGAGCAGCCGTCAAGAGTTACTCGAATAAACCGTTCCCTCAGGAAATCGGAAATCGAAGCACAAAGGGTGGGGGGATACCGTAAGCGGAAAGCTTCGCTATAAGAGCGTCATGCCATACCCTGTCAAATGCCTTTGAAATGTCAAGTGAGACAGCAAGTGCCTCACCGTATTTTTCAAGGGCTTCACCCCAAAGATGTGTAGCGTACAAAAGAAGATCCCCAGTAGATCGGTTCTGGCGAAATCCGTATTGCCGGTCACTGAGGAGATCATTGTCCTCAAGGTACGCAAGTAAGCGCTTGTTAATAACACGCTCCATTACCTTACACAGAATGGAGGTGATTGCAATTGGGCGATAGTTTGAAGGGTCGGCACGTCTACCTTTCTTAGGTACGGGTTGAACATTGGCGAGCTTCCACATTTTTGGGACGATTCCGGACCGAAGAGATAGACGAAACAGGCGCGTCAGAACAGGAGACAACTCGGGTGCGCAATTCCTTAAGACAATAGCAGGAATACCGTCGGGACCACTGGCCTTATTCACATCTAAGTTGCGTAGAGTCTTGAGAACCTCCTTTTGATGAATGCGGACTTCAGGCATTTTACATCCACAAGGAGGTAACTGGGGCGGTGTTTGATTGCTAGCATCTAGACGTGAGTTTTCGGCAAACAGTGAAGCTAGTAAATTAGCTTTTTCTAAAGTAGTAGTAGTATAGTGAATGATAGAAAACGATAGAGGGAGTTGACATACAGAGCCGACCCCAAAAAGGGAGAAGAAGAAGACGATGATGATCATTTTAATTACGTTACTAATTAAATTTGCATGTGTAGGTACGAGTATATTGATTGATATTACGGATAAACTAGACTGTCATTAAAACGAATCGATCATGTAATCCGCATTCCTTATAATTAATAATCGTAATTCAATGAGTCATGGCCAAGCCTGCAGCACAGTACAATCCCGAGTATTCTTGCGTAATGCACCGCGCGGCTGCCCGAACATGACTGATGTTTTTTTTTTTATTTTTATGATTGACATATATAGGTTGCCTCAGACGGCATATCCTACTCCACCGGACAAGGTTTGAGGAGCGGGCCAAAGGCCCGGCTTCCTATATTTATATACTACTAGCAACAGCGCAAAGGGTTCCCAAGGGGGAAACCTCGGCTTTGGGCGTGCTAGGGGTTATGGCAATTTGGGGTGCTGCAACACCCATGTTTTGCCTGAAGGGCCGAAGCTACGGTTGCCAGAAGGGCCTAATCAGGACGCAAATCGTCCAGGTGCCGCCGGGCGGTACCTAGTAAACGAGCTAATGTTTCTACGCCTATGCACTCGATTCCGACGAATGCGGAGGGGACGGATCGCGTGGGAACTCTGGCTACTCGGAGCCGCAGAGTTATCGAATTGGACCATGTCAGCCGTCATTTGGTCATCGGGATCGGTAAGAACATGCCTCGGACGTCTGCCGGTGAGTCTACGAGGGTTATGTTCCGGGGTATAGTTAGCTGCTTTTTCGACAGTGCGCCCCTTTTAAACGCCGCGCCGCCGTACAAAAAAAGTTAGTAGTAGGGTCTATGACACACAGCTGTTGTTTTCTTGTTTCGCTCTGAGCAATACGCACGTGGCGCTTTACGTCACATGATTACTCCGTCATATGTCTACCTATCTATACTAATATTATAAAGCGGGAGAGTTTGTTTGTTTGTTTGTTTAAACGCGCTAATCTCAGGAACTAATGGTCCGATTAGAAAAAATCTTTTTTTGTTGGGTAGTCCATTTATAGAGGAAGGCTTTAGGCTATATAACATTACGTTCCGACAACCACGCGAACGAAGTCGCGGGCACAGCTAGTATATTATAAAACATTTTTTGAAATGGTAAAAAAAATGATAATCGAAATTCTACTCACCAAATTCAACAAATAAACATTAGTGACTGTCCGCATGCGTCTATTACTGGTTAGTGTTGCGATTACGAGGCAGTTTCCCGATATCGATAACAGGAATATCAGGATATACGGCGGCAGGATGAAACGCCACTCGTATGCGTTGCTGGCAACAGTTGCGTTGCGGATGGCCACTACGGTCACCTCCGTCGACGTGACGTCACGCATCCGTAGGAGGGAGCTGTTGACTACGGACGTGAGGTTCAACTCCTCCATTTCTGTACCTGGAAAGAAACAAAGCATTTTACTGACGTGAAGAAAAGTGCCTGAGAAGGCTCACTCAGTTTCTGTTTTTAGGGTTCCGTACAAAAAATTAAAAAACGGAACCCTTATAGGATCACTCGTGCGTCTGTCTGCCCGTCCGTCTGTCACAGCCAATTTGCTCCGAATCTACTGGACCAAATCAGATGAAATTTGGTAGGATGGTGTAATTCTATGACCCAAACACATATGTGCAAAGTAAATAAATATTTTTATAAAATAAGGGTCATTTTCGGGGAGAAATGCAGTTGGTACGTTAGAGTAGCATGGAAAATAAATTAAAAGAAAAAAATGGTTGCCTGTAAAGTCGGTTTTACGGGCGAAGATTTTACGTGACAACGGCGGCAGACCGATCATAGTTGAGTGGGAGAGAGACGCAAGGCATTCGGCGGGCCTCTCTCTCGTTCGGTGACTCATCGTAACGTTACCGAGCGTTACACTTTTTCATAAGTGACTCCCAGCCGCAACCTAATTTAAGACGTTGTCACGTCAAAAAAAAACAACCTGTAATATTATTTCTAGGCATAAATAAGTACCTATGCGATAAAAATTTTAAGATCTAGATCATTTTAAAGTTCTTTTATGGCGTAGTTTCGAATTCAAGGTTTTTGCTGTCCATAAAATCGTTACTTGGGTCCAAATTTGATTTTGATAGCATCAATTTGCGTTCTTTAGTAGATATTACAACGTGATGGGCTGTTGTTTATTTTGTAGAAAACGATTTGGGTTTATGATTTGATTGGTCGCGTGGCGTTTCATTACATCGTTAGGTTGTAGGTATCTTGTTTCATGATGATGTAGATGAAACGTAATAATAATAATCCGATACATGAATTGTTTCGGGGTTCAGTGCTGCCTCCATTTATAATTAATTATTTAAAAGTAAACGGAGATATCATTAAACATTTTGTTTTGATCAAGCCCTAGATAAATTCAAACTATTTTATGAACTACTTACTGTTTACAATTTAAAGTGAGAACGTTAAGCTTTTTTTAGCATTTTTGCGGAAAACGGCTACTTTTGGCTAAATGCTAAGAAAAGCTTAACGTTCTCACTTTAAATTGTAAACAGTGGTTCATAAAATAGTTTGAAGGGTTATTTAGAGCTTGATCGAAACAAAATTTTAAATGACATCTTCGTCTCACATTTATTGGCAAATTTAAAAAAAAAATAGCCTTGTTATGTTTGCAGTCTGATTTTTTTATTGCGATTTGGCGTATACTCGTATATTATTTCTATACACGACCACAAAATTAAAATGACATTAGTAGTTTATTTTTGTGTAACTTGGAAGGGACATACCCGTAATAAATCGAACCATGGTATATACTAGATGTGACTAGATCATTATTATGGTATAATGAAATTAAAATAACAGTCAAACAAAACAAAAAGCAGTGTTTCCATACAAAAGTGCGCAGCCGCCCAAGCGATTTGTATGGGAATGTCGATTTTTTTTTTGTTATTTTAATTTCATTATACTTTAGTGATCTAGTACAGCCCGTGGTTCGGTTTATTACGGGAATATCCCTTCCTCGTAGTATATAGAATAAAACATTACATATTTACCCGCGAGGTGACACAACTGCCCGTAGGAAAAACATTACATAGACTTAGATCGACACCACCAGCTTTTAAACCACTGTAAAAAGTCCAGGTCCATGATGGAGTGAATCACTCTATAAAATATTTGTACTTAAAAAAAAAGGAGCTTGTATACAGGGTGACTTTTTAACAACCAGCCATATTTTTAGAGGTGGTATAGTTCATGATACTGGACTACTTTCAATAATAACAATTAATTAAGGCCGTACCTGAATTTTCCGGGGTCCAGTGCTGCCCCCATTTAAAATAAATCATTTTAAAGAAAACGGAGATAAGAGAGGCTGCTACATTCTTAGTTTTCAGGGTTCTGTACCCAAAGGGTAAAAACCCTATTACTATATTGTCCGTCCGTCTGTCTTTCTATCACTAGGCTGTAATCTAATGATCCGTGATAGCTAGACAGTTAAAATTTTCACAGATGATGTTTTTCAATTGCCGCTGTAATAACAAACACTAAAACAGAATAAAATAAATATTGAAGTTTGGCTCCTATATAAATGTGATCTTTTTGCTTGATATAACGGGAACAGGTAGACGCTTAAAATATTCACAGAATATTTAGTTGTAAGTATATTACGTATACGTATACTGAGCAAGGTGGCAGGGAAAAGCTGGATGCAGGCCGCTTCCGATCGGTCGTTTTGGAAATCCTTGGTTGAGGTCTATGTCCAGCAGTGGACTACCTGTCAGCCACAGGTAGTCCACTGCTGGACATAGACAAAGACTGCGAAATATTTGGAGTTTTTCCAACGAATTAATGAAGGGTTAGGAATATGGTCCTACCAAGACATTAAAAAGATGGCAGAGAAAAGAGAGGAATGGAGGCATCTCCACTTAAGTCCACCGACAAGAGCAAGCTCTTAAAATTAAGAAGAATATTTGGAGCCAAATTATAGTGAATAGTCATCAATCGTTCACCTCCCCTTCCATCCGCGTCACTGACTCCTTACATATTCAGAACACATTGGCGTCGCACAGCCCCATGCTATTAGTCTTGTACGATAAATTGTTCATGCATACATGCTAAACGAACATGATGCTGATTCATGCTGAATAGGCTGGAATTCGGGTTTCTAATATGTTCATAAGGTTTGATTTATTCAATTCAATAAGCATAACTTCTTTGTTTTTCTATATTCCATAAGCCCAATGTTCCTATGTACTTTTGTGTGCTTTGTGATTGTTCATCATTAGGTCTATTTTGTAGTTTCCACTGTAGGAGCAAGATCCTCTCTGTACTACTAGAGTCATACTTGGCCAGAGCAGCCAGAGGATTTGGCCTACGCTCTCCATTAATGGTGGTGAATTTTGTGAGAAAGAAAAATACAGTGATCTAATTGAAAGTTCGATGACGAGTATATTCGCTTTTTGAAATTGAACATATTGTTTTTTTTTCATTTATATTTTATTCTTAATAAATTAGCTGTGGTTACTGAACATCAAAGTTATATTATGTAGAGACAGGCAGCTCAGTGCAAAATCAACAGTCGTGCGGTACCGAAGAGCTTCGAGGACCTACATTAAGCACAGAAGAATTCGAAGAAGTCCTTGTGTACCTACTAGAGCTATTTGCGGTCGTGTAAGCGAGGTTTGTGGACAATTCTTTGGTACTAGACGGTGGCCTAGCTCGTGGTTTACCATCGTCAATCGTTGTTTTATTTCTTCTTAGAACATACTATCCTTTTTCAATTGATTACATTGTCTGCAGGTAACGAGTTCACCACCAAAAAATAGATAGGTAGGAAAAAGGACACCATCGTAAATAGAACCAGCGCCTTTTCGTGAAACGTGGTTGGTTCGCCACAAAATGTACCGAAATAGGACTCATTATAACGAGGGTCATTACCGAACGATAAGAACAACTTAAAAATAAATCAGGCAAATGAGAAATTACTAACCATTTCCTAATTTGTATTGCCTGAAATTCTTTCAATAAATTACTCGAACTTCTCTCCGCACGCGATTTCAAGAACAAATCGGTTTTTATCGTAATTTGCTTATTTTTATTTGCCATTCAGCTTTTTATTGGTACTGCTTGTCATCGTGACTTCTACTTACGACCTAACTTGTTATAAGATTTATTTCAATTGAAAGATGTTAAGAAAAAATTGCATTTTTGCAATAAGCTCAAATACATGACCCATGAAAGTAACATTATTTATAAGCTTTTATTTTGTTGAATGCGACATAATCGCGGCACATTGAATCGTAATGTTACCCGAAATATTCGGGTTTACGAAATATTCCTGGCTGTTCCTGGAGAAAATAATTCGAACTAGGGTTTTCGGGATAAGCACTTCAGTACCAAGAATTAGATTGAGGCTGTGAAATTTAATTTATTATTGTATCGTGACACCGAAACCGGACACAATATTAAATTATTCACAGCGTCAATACATATTGACAATACTTATATATTGATCTTATTACTTATTATGACAATACATACCTATACAGGCTGATTTTTTATCGAGTGGCAAAATTTTCAAAGCAAGTTCAGTTCATGATACTGAACTACTTTCTATAAAAAAAGTTATTAAAAATCGATAAAAAATTTTCGTTCCCCCATACATATCAGCGCTCAGCCAAACGGATTTTGTATGGGAGGACGAAAAATTTTTATCGATTTTCAATAACTTTTTTTGAAGAAAATAGTTCAGTATCATGGACTGAACTTGCTCCAAAAATTCGGACACTGTTTAAAAAGTCACCCTGTATTACAGGAAGTTTTTTTTTTCTATCTTTATTGGGGTAAACAAACAAAAACACAATAAGTACAATAATCCAACATAGGTCAATAGTAAAATAATTGTGTTTTCAACACCGCTTACCACAGATTACTATAAAAAAATACAATTTTGAACTAACATTTGAGAATTTTGCATACAATTTTAAGGTAGTAGTTTACGAATTTTCCTTTTGAAAGTAAAAGCAGAAGTTATTGTTATATCTATGCTATTAAAGTGCACATTAAATGGCCGAGTAAGCCGATTAAGGCGAAGATATAGGCAAATGGCCTTGATGTGTGAAATAAATTGTTAACTCGTAAATATGGTGATAATTTCCATATTTCTCTACGTCATGCACTAGATAGCCCTTTAAATTATTTTATGAACTGCCGTTAAAACTATTATTGGTGATCCGTCTAGCTTAAAAACTTGCCGTGGCCACTTTTGGCGGAGGCAAGTTTTAAAGCTAGACGGACTAATGTAAATACTTTCAACGGTGGTTTATAAAATAATTTAAAGGGCTATCTAGTGCATGACGAAGAGTAATATGGAAATTATCTCCATATTTACGAGTTAACAATTTATTTCAAATGAGGGCGCCACTTCAAGGTCATTTGCCTATATCTTCACCTTAAGCGGAGAGCGTTTACCGGAGTTGGTACGACATCTTAAAACTGCAAACATTGGCCATTTGTTATTATTTCGTCTATGTCCTGCCTATCAATTGACAACAGTCGTATCTATTGTGAAACAAATCAAAAACCAACATAGCTTCAAGGTCTGACATCCAACTTATTAATGTTATATTTGCTAAGATCCTCATATGGCAATTTTCATGGTAGCACCTGTAATGCACACAGCGTAAAATTTTCGTTGAACTGACTCAAGAGCATCAATGTACTTATTGTAATATGGGTTCCATATGGGCACAGCATATTCAATTTGGGATCGGATCAAGGATTTATACAAGTAAAGGTAAGTTGCAGGTCGAGTAAACTTTAATCTAGTACGCATTACGAATCCATACAATTTGAAGGCTTTTTTAATAATGTTGTCTACGTGTAAATCTAAATGTAATTGACTATCCAGCGTTTTCAAACCAATACAACGTGGAAGGGACATACCCGTAATAAATCAAACTACGGTCTATACTAGACCATTATAGTATAATAGAATTAAAATAATAGCAAAAAAACAAAAATAATTTTCGGCATTTCCATACAAAAGTGTGCGGCCGCCCGGGCGATTTGTATGGGAATGTCCATTTTTTTTTGGTTTTTTGACTGTTATTTTAATTTCATTATACTTTAGTCATCTAGTAGCCCGTGGTTCGATTTATTACGGGTATATCCCTTCCACTTTGTATTAAAAAATCGCATGCTTTTTTGGGAGAAAATAAACTTTGAACGTACCAGCTGAATCTCTTTATACGCAGATCGTAAAAGCCAATCGATGAAATGGACAAAATATGCAAATGGGTACTGGGCAATGTGGCTAGCAACACGTCATTATTTTGATTTTTTTTTCTCACTAAACAGCTAAAAGTGACTTCAGGTCTGGCAGCCCTGGGCTCTGTCTGCTTCAAAGAAATTATAAACAATCTAGAATGCCTACGAAATGGCAAAGCCGTTCACAAAAAAGTTGTAGGTGTCCCTTTCTTTTCTATTGCACTGTCAGTTTACGGGAAAGGGACGCCTACAACTTTAGGTACGAGTACGATTTTTCGGAACGTAAGGTATTTCATCATAAGTGTTATGGAAATATAAACTTTATGTACGTCGCATTAAGTTTAATTTTTAATGTTGTTTTTTTGAGATTATTACTTGTAGTTATTCTAGATTGATTTTAATTTCTTTGGTCTGCTTAGAGCCGCAAGGCAAAAAGTTTTACCTAATTAGCGATAGATAAAGACGTGATTGTGTATGTACATCGTGTTAATGAAAGAACGCAAAACCTCTCAGATGGTACCTCAGCCCATGAAACTGAACAACTTTTGTTCAACAACATTCACGAAATCCAAAAAAAAAAAGAAAGTTGTTGAACAAAAGTTGTTCAGTTACATGGACTGAGGTACCATCTGAGAGGTTTTGCGTCCTTTCATTAACACGATGTATAATATATGTATGTATGCATGCCAAGAATAGATATTAACTTTAAAAAATCAAGCGTTTGAACTTTTTCGAAAATTTCGAACAAAGTTCATGATTCTTAAAAAATTATTACCTATTTGAATAAAATGATAAATGATGGAAAATAAAATTTCCATGTTGTGACGTGTAACTTTGAAACTCTACTTTGAGCGTAGCTTGACACGCACTTTGCCGATTTATATGTATATTATTAGAGTCAGTTTTGTAAATCGTAATAAGTATCTTTTTGTTCTGATGTGATTTCATGACACATATAGGTACTTAATACGAATTGACTCCTTATTTTTAAACATACTTGAAGGAAAGATAAAAGGTAGAAGAGGTCCAGGACGACCAAGAAAGAGCTATGTAGACCAACTGAAAGAAAAAAGCGGCCAAATGCGAGTCGGACTCGCCCATGAAGGGTTCCGTAGCAGCAAATAACATAATATACAAAATACAAAACACAAAATCATTTATTTACCGAAAAGAAATTGACAATGAGCTTAACCAACGACTCCCGCACTAGGCAAAAGCCTGTATCGCGGGCAATCAGAACGAATTAGCACAATACTTTTTACAGTTTAGGACGAGCGGCGGGGAAAATTTAAGTTTAAAAACTATAATGGAACAGTAAAATCTAGATTTAGCTAATTAATACGAGTATAATAATAATATATAAAAGTTCTAAAGCTAAATTGCGGTTTACGATTTATGACGTATTAAAAAACTTACGTAACTTTTGAAATATTACTTACTACGGACACCACAAATTTTAACTTTGTATTAGATTATCTCAAGACTGGGGGGGTTTGATCTACATAGTTTCAAAGCAAGTTTTGTTGCATTTTAAAAGACCTTTTCAGAGATACCCCAATCGTTGGGGTTAGTCCAATTAAATTTTTTAAATTCACTTTTCGTTATATGGGGCTGAAAAACAATCATCTTTTCATAATTTTAAAAACCTTCTTTTGGAACTTCAATATCTATCTCTCCACCAATTTTCGTGACAATCGGTGCAGTAGCGGCGGAGTACGAGCCCGGACGGACAGACGGACGGACATGACGAAACTAACGTTCCTTGTGGACTACGGAACCCTAAAAAGCAGGGTTTATGTCGTATCAAGCACTAAAAAGTAAGGCAGAGAACCTAGAAGTTTGACGCATACTCCACCGACAAGATCCACTAAGCTCTTAAATAAGAAGAAGAAGAAGATTCTTCGTAAAAACAAAATAAGTAATTATTTTAAAAACAAGTTTTTATCTAAACAATGAACTAAAAAGTTTAAAGTGCTCGTCAATGCGAATCAATTGAGCCCCTCGGTATTATGTTGTACACTTCCACTGCTGAAAAATGCAACGTGTGTGTTTTTCCAAAGAGGAAAACACATACGGTGCGTTTTCAGTAGTGGAAGTGTGTTAGAAGTAAAAAGAAAGAACCATTGTTCCTGGCTGCGGGGACTGGTGCGAGGGAGACGACTGGCGGCTCTACGTTGGATAAGCAATGAGGGACCGCGTTCGGGATTCGTAGGACGTATTGCGTTGCGCTCTTATTGACGTGACAACGTCTTATAAATTGGTTAGCCGGGTGACACTTCAAGAAACTGCGTTACGCTCCGCTCACGTTATGCGCTCACAATGAGAGCGAGTAAGAGGCACGCGTGCCTTTCACTTTTTATGTCTGTCTCTCTCGCTCTTAGGCGGGCTAACCATGCCCGAGTGGAAGTCAAGTTTGGAGTGAAGTGGAGTGAAGTCGTTGTCACGTAAAACTTTCGCCCGTATACCGACTTTACAGGCAACCAATTTTTTTATTTGTATTGTCTTTTCGGTCATTAAAAATATTTGTAGTAGTTTCGAGTATTTTCATTTCACTTCTGGCTTTCCTAAAATCACAGAGATGCCATGGCCACCTTCCGGCTTTATCTTGAGATCAGGTCATTGGTATCATAATATTGCATTGTCACCTAACTTTCATAAGTATGTGAAGTTTCAGGTACTAATATTTAATGTCGGTATGCAAATAATCATTGAAATGCAACCAGTAGTTTTCGAGAAAATAAATTTTGAAATTTCAGCTGCTTTAAACATAATGAAAAGCGATAAATCAGAAAATTTCGTTTTTTAATTTTACTTATATTATGTTAACTTTACTTATATTTTTTTTTTAAATTTTATATTAATGTTGTGGTCCAGTATAGCCTGTGCTATCATACAAAGTGGAAGGGACATACCCGTAATAAATCGAACCACGGGCTATACTAGATCACTATAGTATAATTAATTTAAAATAACAGTCAAAAAACCAAAAAAAATCGACATTCCCATACAAATCGCTCAGGCCGCACACTTTTTTATGGAAATGCCGAAAATTATTTTTGTGTTTGGCTCTTATTTTAATTTTATTATACTATAATGGTCTAGTATAGACCGTGGTTTGATTTATTATGGGTATGTCCCTTCCACGTTGTAAATTACGATAATGTCTTTTTTAGGGTTCCGTACCCAAAGGGTGCAAACGGGACCCTATTACTGAGACTCCGCTGTCTGTCCGTCTGTCCATCTGTCCGTCCGTCTGTCTGTCCGTCTGTCCGTCTGTCTGTCCGTATGTCTGTCCGTCTGTCCGTCTGTCTGTCCGTATGTCTGTCCGTCTGTCACAGAGCTCTATCTCTTGAACCGTAATAGAGTTCTAGCTCTAGACACTTAAAATCTTCAAAGATTATGTATTACTGTGGCCGCTATAACAAATACTAAAAATAAAAAAAAGTTAAAGGGGGTCGTCATACGTCCACTGGTTTTCATAGACGATTGTGTGGCGGACGACGCCCGAAGTCGCCCACACAGTCCGCAAAACAAATATCACTACAGCCGTATTATGACTGTCTACTTTAACTATTTTACATATTGTTCATGAGCATGAGCATTTATAACACCAAACAACACCAATTTCATATTATAAAGTCCACTAAAATCAATTCGCAACATATTTTTTTTTTATTAGAGATATCAGTGCGTTTGACCTCTATCTAGCCTGATGGGAAGCTAAGATGAAGTCTAAGGTGTAACACGCAGACTCAAAAAAGAATATTATAATTAATTAATTAATAATTTAAAGAAAACCCCAACCGAACCCATTGACTTCCCGCCAACAAACCGATAATACCTTTTTCACGTTGTGTATAATATTATTTTTTAACAAGATGACTAAATTTATCGGTTCTCTTTTACGTAACAAAGAGGTTTTTAAGCTTATTTTCATTTCTAAAATGATTTATATATTTTTGTGTATTTCTTTCAAGTAGGTCCAAATCAGCTTTTATTGGTAGAAAGATTGCCAGGTATATAAATAAGAGCCGTACGTAGTATAAATACTAAATAAATAGGTAACAAATAGATAAGGCTTGATCCTACTAATTTTCATAGGATTTTTTAATTTTTTATTATAGATCTGAGTGCGCTTGACCTCTATCTAGCCTGATGGGAAGCTAAGAATAAGGTATTACTAGCGCCCATCCCTACTTTGTACTGGTATCTTTGCCTGTACCACGGTAATGATATCTAACAGTACTCGGCTCGTTCCTTGAAATTAAATACCTAAACACCCGTAGGGCTGCCCACCTACGACGGCGACGTCACATCCTGCAAATTGTGTTCAAAGAATCGAAGAGACAATGTCTGGTTTGTTCAAATTATGTAGGTGGGTACGTCTATTTCTTCTCCATTTTGGAAGGTCTTTGGCATCCTTGGGTGACCATTGACATGCATGTTATATTTGGAGAAGAAAAATCAGGAAAGCGCACCCCGGGCTTCGAAGCAGCACAGCTGAGGATGCAACCAGGAACGCGCTTAGACGAAGAAGAAGATTGTATATATTTTGTCATATTTTTCCACTAAAAAGGTACCTAGTGAATGTAAGTAGGTACTTGTGCTATACTATATCTAATGATGAAAGCCGCATGTACCTAAATCCGCGTAGTTTGAAAGATCTATGCGATCATACAAAATATATACATACATACCTACAGAGGGACAGACCGCGATAAGCCACGAAACATATAAAATACCAAAAGAGGTGTTTTTTGCTCCCAACGTTTTATCATTGAAATATTATGACGGTAAAGCGCCCGTCAATCTCATGCCAGAAATGGGATAGGTGATATTCCATATTATGATATTTTCAATGAAGGTTATTTAGTATGAGAATGGGATAAATAATAATAATAATATGAGTTTTTTAATCTTTTTTTTTATTTTAGGGATCTTACAAGGAACCCTTATAAGATCGTTCAGTCCGTCCGTCCGTCCGTCCGTCCGTCCTAGTCTGTCACAGCAGAATATCTTCTACGTTTATGGACTGATTTGCATGTAACTTGGTTCGAGGAGATTTCACATATAGATCTCATTTTTAAAAATACAAAAAATTAAAATTACCCCTTTTAAACCTCCCCATACATGTAAAGTTTCTAAAGTCTTGGACCTATAAATTTCAAATCACTCATATTTAAAATTGTTTCGGGTATCCTGTGATGAATACTTTTGAAATTATAAATAAAATAAAAATATATACTTTTTTCCAAAAGAACGGTATAAACTTAAGGGTAGTATTTAAACGCAAATCAAAATTACTGATTGCACAGCAAAATACTCAACTGAAAATATTACTAAACAAACTGCAATTTATATTTGTGGCGCAGTAAAATGGATAGAACTTTCCTAGCACTCGCCGGCCGCTGCCGCGGCACGCTCGCTTCGCTCGCTCGGCTCGTGCGTGTGTTGGTCGCAGTTCTAACATAACCTAACCTATAGGTTTGCCCTAACCTAATAAATTTGATGTGCAGTCAGTATTTATTTGCTGTGCAATCAGTACTTATGATAAGATTGTTGATTTATTTGATGTAAAAAAGTATATAAATGATGAGATTAAATTGATGGGTGATTATTTATTAGATGTGCAATTAATAATATCCCTAAACTTAAAAAGTTTTTTTACATATTTTACTGTTAGGACTGAATGAAGCTTGAAATGCAAGAAATGCAAAACAGCGCGGTGCCAAAAATGACTACGGAACCCTACTTTATGCGTGGTCCGACACGCACTTGGCCGGTTTTTTAAGGCTGAATTCAGTCCATGATACTGAACAACTTTCTCCAAGGAACATAAATCAAAATACTAAACGAAGAGTTAGTTATTACCGCTGACCCGCTGAGGATGCAACCGGGAATACGCTCGGATGATGATCATGATGTTCCATGGGGAAAGTTGTCCAGTATCATGGTCTGAATTTACCCTTAAAATAGTTTCAGTATATTTTGTTAGACTGATACTGAACTACTTCTATAAAAAAGTTATATAAACTAGGGTAAGGAAGCCGGTTTGCGACCAGTTAGCTGAGTTACTCACTTCAGATGAGTGAAAGATAATGTTACTTACACGCGACATTTATTATGTTAGTGTTAATTAGTCCCAAGTATAGTCTAGTTTAGATATAAAACATTAAATATTATAAAAAGCTAAAAAAGTGAAAAAATTGCCATTTCGCCGGTTGGCGACCACTTTTTTCAGTTTACGACCACCAGTAAGCTGGTTTGCGACCACTACTTTAACTGATTCAAAATATATATCAATATATAATCACTTTATATATTTTTTACACACCTAGTTTATGTTAAAAAAATATTGTCTATTTTTTATAATTTTTTAACAGGTACAGGTATCTCAAATCACACGTGGTCGCATACCCAATAACTTAAATACTTATTTCGGTTTGCGGCCGTTGTTTCTCATACTAAATTTCGGTGGCCGTGAACCAACGTCTTTATTTCAATTGTGTTGGTTAACGGCCGCCTATTTAGCGTCACTGTTTGTAGGTAAATTAAACAAAGTTCCTTTAAAATTGGTGGTCGCTTACTAAAGAATTGCATCTTTAGACTTTATAAATGTCACACCCTAAATTGTTACTGTCCTATATGAACCATTAGGATCAGAATAAGCAAAACAAAATAATGTCTTATTCGTCGGATTGCGGCTATGTGGCCGCAATCCAACATTTTTGCAAATATGCACTTCTGTTTTCCGACCACTGGATTTTATTTTGAAATAAAGTATAAAAAAAGCAAAATACTACTAAATTAATATGAAAACTTAACGATTGTACTAAAAAAAATCTTACTTGTGTATACTACATGAAATAACTAATGAATCTTACCATTAAGCGCCGAGCGTCGTGCTATTATTTTTTTTAACTTACTACTCAATAACACACCGCTGAATCATCACGCGAATTAAGTAATTTTTCTTTGGTGCTAGGGTAAACCATTTGTTTCAAAGTGTGTTAATTCATATTAAATAATCATTTGAGAAACACGTAAGATTTATTTTTTATTTGTGTTATCTCTAGAAATAGTATTATCTTGATTTTAAGATACTAAGTCCGTCAAGTGGTCGCCAACCGAAGGGTGGTCGCTAACCGGCTAAGCGACCCTACTTCGAAAAAAATTTTTCGTCCTCCCATACAAATCAGCGCTCAGCCAAACGGATTTTGTATGGGATGAAGAAAATTTTTATCGATTTTTACCCGACTGCGCCAGAAGGAGGGTTATGTGTTTTGAGTGTATGTATGTTCGTATGTAAATTTCTTTGGCACGCTCTACAGCCTAAACGGCTTGATGGATTCAGATTTGTCCTGACTCTGAGAGTGACACTGGGTATATCAAAAATTTTAATAATTTTGCGCCAAATTGTTTTTTTTTTTTTTTAATATCATAGGATATTTATAATATCTCTTAATAATAGTCACTTTGTTTTGTTTCTTAATCGTAATCGTTACTTAAAGCTAAGTTTACGCCGCTTCCTAGGCGCAAGTGCAGAAGAAGCGGCAACAAACTGCACTGCACGTTTTCTCCAAAGACGTCAACTAACAAACTAAAAACTTAAAATTAGTTATATAGATGGACAGAGATTACATTGTTTGTTATGTCATAATTAAATTGAATTATAAGAATTACGAAATTTAAAATAATGTCAATTTGTAAATTTAGTATGTACCAATTGTACCTAAATTATGACCCGGGGACCGATAAATATTAGGGACCCGTGCCAAGCTCAAGCCAGACCTTATTGTTTTTAAGATAGTCATCGGTCCTATAATAAGCCTTCTCACTTCTCATGTGTCTTCAAATTTTTTTTTATTCAAAACCTATCGAATGGTGTATCAAATTAAAGGATTTTGTACAAGGATTACAAAAAAATATATACAACTGATATGTAAGCAGTCGGGTTTTTTGTTTTTTAAATAATTACTTGTTAATAACTTTTTTTATAGAAAGTAGTTCAGTATCATGGACTAAACTTGCTCCAAAATTTTGCCGGTAGATAAAAAGTTACCTGTATATTATGTCTTAATTCGCACATAACTCAACACACAACTCGTAACTGCTGTCAGGAAAGTTTTACTTTGGAATACAGATACACTATCACGTCTTTATCCCTAACGGGGTAGACAGAGCCAAGGGCGGTAAAGCCCAGGCCACTTTTAGCGTGATGGTGAGCATGAAGGTGGAAAAGGGAAATCATAATAGTGATGGGTTGCTAACCGCATCGCCTATTCATATGATTCAGAGTCTCGCCCATTCCCTCGATTAGCTTTTACGATCTGCACGGGAAGAGAAGCAGCTGGTGCATTCTATGTTTTTTCTTTTCTCCCAGACCAGCAAAGAAGAAACTTACTTTGGAAGTTTAAGTTACTTTGGAAGAACTTTTAATATATAATAAGCTCCACATTTCTTTTATTAAAACTAACGTCGTCTAAATCGATTGAAACCTGGTCGGCCTTTTCCGACTATATCACGTGATTCAACCGTTTTAAATTAATCAATTAAGCTCCACATTGTTCCAGGTTCATTTCGCTGGCATGCCGCTGTGCATTGTTTACGTAATTAACTCTCAGGTCGAGGAAAATCATAATTTACCCGCGTAAGAGTCGACTAAAGGACTAAGCACAAACATCTTGTTCTAGAATTGCATTCCTAAGGAGGGCTAACGTCGGGCGGCAGCCGGTTGTAAAACTTTTGCGCAAATACATTACCAAAGAGGGTTGACGTCAGGCAGGCGGCCGGTCGTTAAACTATAGCCTAATCATTTAAACTGTTGCGGCTATTTCTTCTCCATTTTGCAAGGTCTTTCGCATCCTTGGGTGACCATTACATGCTTATAATATTTGGAGAAGAAAAAGCGGAAAAGCGCACTCCGGGTTCCGAAGCAGCACAGATGAGGATGCAACCGGGAAGTTCTTCTTCGACTAAACGAAGAAGAAGTTAAGGAAAATTATAGGAAAATTAATAATTATAAATAATGATAATTATTTTTTTATTATTAGATAAACTGTCATTATTTAACATATTTAAAGAGTTTTACTTAATAAAATTGAAATAGGAAAATAGACCTAGAGGAGCCTGTCTTGTGAAGAGAAGTTGAAATATTTTTAATTCAATAATTTTCTACCTACCTAGGTATGTTACAGTTTTCGAACAACAATAAAATATTACCAAATCTCAAATATGGACCACTAGGCTCTGTGAGCTGTAAGTAAAACATATTTTTTACTTTTTTAAACCTCATGGCATCAATAAAAAAAATATTGAAACTGGCCACAAAAGAGTCTGTTCCCTGAAAAGGGCCCTATTTGTTGCAGTGTTATGTCGCAAAATGTGTACAGCGGCCTAAAATGATTTAAATAAGCATAGCACTATAATTGTTAATATTATTTTATATTATTTTATAAAAACATATTTTACAATGAAAAAACTACAAAAACCTGACGTGATCTATACTTGGGTTCTTCATTATTTCCCCATATGATAAATAATCCATTTTTTATACCGCCATCCTTACTGAACGAACGAGATGTCATTAATCATTCATGTTCATTTGTCATATCTTCTTTGCTGGTCTGGGAGAAAAGAAAAAACATAGAATGTACCAGCTGCTTCTCTTCCCGTGCAGATCGTAAAAGCCGATCGAGGGAATGGGCGAGAATCTGAATCATATGAATAGGCGATGCGGTTAGCAACCCATCACTATCATGATTTCCCTTTTCCACCTTCATGCCCACCATTACGCTAAAAGTGGCCTGGGCTTTACCGCCCTTGGCTCTGTCTACCCCGTTAGGGATAAAGACGTGATAGTGTATCTGTATCTGTTCATTTGTCATCGCGTTTTGTTTTACCTACTGTCACTAAACCTCTTGACAGCAAATCACTTTATATATGCATCCAGTAATTTGTGATGTGAAGTTGTTGATTCGTTTTTATTATATTGTTTTAATGAGATTTTATACCATACACTTTTTATCGTATTGTAAAAAAAATATTTTTGAATAAACAACTGTAGTGAACAAAATGCTCCGACAAAGATGCATTGCCCATCGTGTTGCCACTGTTGCCAGATAGCATCACTGCTATTTCCCAATGTAGAAAAAGTAAAATCCTTTTTTATATAGTGTACAAACGTCCATAAAGTCTCTTTTTTGTAATCTAAGGATTATTTCCTACAAATTGACGTAAAAATACTTGCTGCGACACGTAGTGCAACAATGAGGGTCCAAAATTTGTGAAGCGATCTAACACATCCTTTCACGTGATTGGTTGAGAAATGCGACCTAGAGTAGAAAAGAACAGTCGGACAGCACGACACCGGGACAGTCGGATACACATACGAAAGCATTTTTGCCCAGGCTGAAATGGTCCGACAGCTGATAGACATTTTTGGGTAGGTATTTGAGGCAAGCTGAAAACTTGTCTTATACTTCACCTATAATACCATTACTTAAAACTGTACCCTAGGTGACAAGTAGCAGGGCCAAATCGACCCACAAATTTTCAAAGATACAACTTCTTTTATGAAAAGATATCCTAGAGGCAATCAGTAATTTTTACACGTTAAAAATAGTACATTGTTGCACCGAGCAGAAAGTAAGTTATTATTGCGCAGAGTGCTTACTTGGAGCCCAAGCGGAAGCGAGGGCTCTAAAAAGCACGAGTGCAATATAAACCTCATGCGAGGTGCATAATCTGCTTTTCTGTAAACTACTGCAAGAAAATCTTATTAAGGTAAAATGATTAGATAAGCAATTGCACACATCACTTAAAAAGCAAACTGTATAACTTTATACGGCCGTCATGTTGGCCAACTGAACGCATACATAGCAATAGTACCAGGACAGCATGAGTCTGCAGGAGTTTACTGCTGCAGATTTATGCTATCCTGGTAATTTCCTTCTTCCTTCTCGTTCACCTAGTTCTTAGAGTACGCGAAAGGGACAATATGACTTTTCTCTTTCACTCTCTCTCCACCGACACATCGATTATAAAAATTGCAGTTATGATAGAACTGCAGCGTAGTTGGAAGAAAAGAATATTAAGCCAGATCATTCAGTCGGGTATTTAACTTTGCCAGATAAAAATTTAAAGGTTTATTTAGTCCCGCTACTTTTCAGCCAGATCTGCAGTTCTGATTTAGGGTATTATAAGGTAAGATAAGAATAAGTCCAATTTCAAATACCTACCTAAAAATGTATACTAGTTCCCGGAATAAAACGAAGTCGCTTCACGCTCGCCCGTTCAATAAAACATATTCCAAATAACCCTTTTCTATCATAACAAACCACTCGTTCGGGATTCAGTTTCAGACAATAGGAAAACTACTCGAATATTTCGGTGAAACCGTAAATGAGTGTATCAAACTTTTGTTGTTATCGGCTTTCTCTTAATTTTCGGATAAATTGATTGTTGATTTAATTAAGTATATTAACGGGGCTGCGAGCCGTGTGGTTTCCGGCAGAGAAGAATAGGACCACTCCAAGTCTTCCCGTGGATGTCGCAGAAGGCGACTTAGGAAACAAAAGCTAAACAAAGCTTATCAACATGTTTTATGTTTCTGGGAATAAATAAGTAAAATCAATGAGACCTTTCCAACCCGTCTGGCCAGCGTAGAGAGTGTAGGCCAAATCTTCTTTCTGTCTGACTGCTCTGACAAATATATGGCTCTCGTAGTACAGAGGGTCGTGCTCCTGCAGTAGGGACTAAATAATTAAATCTTTAACAAAAAAACAACCGACTTCAATTTTCTTAGAAGTTTCTTCCATATCTTCAAAGTTTTTTATCATATCTTCAACAAATTAAAATGGAACCAACTTGGTAGTAAAGGCTTTCAAATAAAAAAAAAAACATCAAAATCGGTTCACAATTGGCGAAGACATCGCGTAACATACATACATAAAAAAATAAAAATAAAAACATACAGTCGAATTGATAACCTCCTCCTTTTTTGAAGTCGGTTAAAAAGACTTGATATGATTAACGGGACGTGGCACAAACTTTTTTAGACTGTCTGCGACCACGAAGGATGTGACTCCTTTGAAACGTAAGACCCAACAAAAAAGCAGCCAAGTGCGAGTCGGACTCGCCCATGAAGGGTTCCGTAGCAGCAAGTAACATTTTACGATTTATGACGTATTAAAAAAAACTTCATTAGATCTCGTTCAAACCAATTTTCGGTGGAAGGTAATGTACATCATTTGCCATTTTTAGCGTGATATCTCGATCAGATTTTACGATCTGCGCGGGTAGAGAAGCAGCTGATACATTCGGTTTTTTTTTATTTTCTCCCAGACAGCATGGAAGAAATTATAATAATAACCGACGAATATTGAAAATCCTGGGTCTATATACAAAAATATTTGATGAATCCAATGACCTTTGGATGAACTCCTATAATTTCCTAAAGAAACTAATGACTTTTATAGCTAATACTTACTAATTATAATATCTTTGCTAATAGCTAAAATCTGAGACATTAATTTTAATATTTTGTGTAGGTTGAACTTGTAATATGGGGTTAATTATAAGTACAAACTGCTTCACGATTCAGTCGCGGTAAATTTTGTTGGTTCGTGAAAATAATTGCTCTCATTTATCTCGAAAACAGAAACGGTTTTAAAGCTCTGTAATTTATCGGCGATCTTTTTAAAATAAAAAAAAAATCTGACCGAAACCGGTGTACGCAAAAATAAAAAAAACCTATTAGTTTTTAATTATTTGTTTATTTCATACGCAGAATTATAATTTCGGGAGAAAATAGTTTTTCACTCTTTCATATTGAACAAATTAAGCAAACTAGGCTTGAAGCTAAACTGTGTAATGCCGCCAGTACCCAAGAGACTGGCGTTACTCTGTCAGAGTAGGGTTACTCTGTCAGCGCAGCGATTTGGGGACCATTTTTAATTATTTACTGCAGTTTTTGGCGGGAAGTCAAGGTGTTTGGTTGGGGTTTTCTTTAAATTATTTTGCAAATTGATTTTAGTGGACCTTATAATATGAAATTGGTGTTGTTTGGTGTTATAAATGCTCATGCTCATGAACAATATGTGAAATAGTTAAAGTGGACAGTCATAGTACGGCTGTAGTGATATTTGTTTCGCGGACTGTGTGGGCGTCTTCGGGCGTCGGCTATGAAAACCAGTGGACTCGTATAGATTTGTCGCCAGAACCTCCCTTAAAGCAATCAAAGGCCTACACCAACCTTTGATTGTAACTTGTTAGGAAAAAATAATTTCCCACGTTTTATTAACTTGTTCCTGGCTAAATACGCAGTAGCGTCAAGCCATAAATTAAAAAAAAAAAAAAAAATTATTTAAGTATTTATATCTAGTTGAGTTTTATTACAAAACCAACGAAGCAACCAGGAACGTGCACAGATGAAGAAGAAGGCGAGGTCTACCAAGTTAGTCATACAAGCTCTATAAATATATATCATTCTAAGTATTATCATTAAAAAGACAAATAGTTCTTGTTTATTGGTTTTAATTATTAAACTTTAGGCTAACACAGAGCGAAGGTTGTCAATAATTATAAAAATATTGTTGTCATTTTACGAACCTCCTTTGAGTTATTTATTTTATCTGATATTTTATTGGGCTGAAAATTTGCACGGACGAGTAATTCGAATGACTTAAATAAAATTACTGATACTGATACACTATCACGTCTCTATCCCTAACGGGGCAGACAGAGCCTAGGGCGGCAAGGCCCAGGCCACTTTTAGCGTGATGGTGGGCATGAAGGTGGAAAAAGGAAATCATAATAGTGATGGGTTGCTAACCGCATCGCCTATTGATATGATTCAGATTCTTGTCCATTCCCTCGATCGGCTTTTACGATTTGCGCGGGAAGAGAAGCAGCTGGTACATTCTATGTTTTTTCTTTTCTCCCAGACCAGCATGGAAGAATATAAACTTAAATATACTCGTAATTATTATGAGTTATGTATGACTTAGAGCGTCTATTTATGGACTGAAAGGATCAGTGTGGAAGCAATGAACTATAAATGACAAGACTACGCTTTCTCAAACAAGGTGTGGTTTAAATAAATTCAATCACCCCACAATCTGAATCAATCAACGAAATAAATTCCTTTATTCGCATAATACCAGATTCTCAAAATATCAGATTCTTAAAATTAAAAAATATAATAAAAAAGCAGATTCTCAATATAACCGAAATTGGACACTCAACGTGAAAAATATATTTGTAATAAATAGGAACTCAGCAATGTCGGAATTAATCTTTGACATAATGTCGTGTCTTTTCCGTAATTTTCCGGGTCCACCCGTTGTAAAGTAGGCTTTCCTCAAATTTAGACCTTACGAATGACATGTTTAAGTACATTTTGATTGAACGACTATTTAAAATATCAATCTGAATTCATTTGAAAACTCAAATTTATTATTTAGAAAACTGACCTTCATCACACAAACTGCGAACAGTTTGAAACTTTTGCTACGTGTTAAAATAACAGATAAACAAAGAAATTGACACATTAATTGTTACAAATAATTTAATAAACTTACGTTTTATAAAATATTCACGCAGGATATCCTTTAATCATGTCGTTTATCGCTCAACACTAAGTCAATAAACTTCGAACTCTTACGTTTACTATAAGAAAGTTTTACACTAAAACTATTTCACACTAATATAAACTTTAAACACATTTTTTTTTTAAATTTACACTATTTTTTTACACAGATTACTTAATAAACTATTTAAATTTATTTTGTTAATGCTTATTTTTACGAGAACTACGAGTAACAATACGAAGTAAAGAATACACTTTCAACGTTCAGGGCCACTAAATTTTTTTTTAATACGATCTATAACACTTTGTAATATATTTGTAGTTTATGTAACACTTAAAAACTTATTTGTATTGTATTTAAAAAGTTTATAACACTGAACATTTCAAGAAAACTATGTAATCATCCCTTAGAGTAAGTATAGAAAGTATTTATTTATTTACATGTTTGGTGCATACTTGTTTTTTATAAGTATTAAGTTACGCGAGCTTAGTTAACATAAGGACGTACAGTCCCCCGTGTGGTGCTGAGTCCTTTAAACGACTGGCCCTTCGGAGACTTAGGGTGTGATTGCGCATGCCTGAGTTTTGCACGGAGAACACGTAGTTTAATTGTCTCTGAGATTACGGGGGTTACTCATACAAGTGACTGAGAGTTTCCTAAAACATTGCATACGAAAATTCTTTATTACTTAAAGTAATAAAGAATATAATAAAAGGTTTTAAAAAATGATTTTTATTAAGGTTGACTTTTTCTCCTCAGATTAAATGAAAAATCTTTTAAAATCCAGGATTATGTCAAACACGCATCAAACATGCACCAAGACTTATGTGTACGCACTACGCATAAGTCTTGAATCAAGAAAACAAACATGCATCAAGCAAGACTCTTGATGCATGTTAGTTTATAGGTGAAAGTGTGTTTATAAGTAGTTTGTAGATATCGCGCAGATCGTAGAAGTCGATCAAAGGAATGGGCGAAAATGCAAATCAGGTTAATAGGCGATGCGGCTAGCAACTATTACTTTTTTTATTCCTAATCCCCCCATCGTATATAGATTCCATTTTTCCATCTTCACGCCCATCATTACGCTAAATGTGGTTTATTGGTGCAGCCCTAGGATCTGTCTGCCACGTTAGGTACAATTTCAAAAAAATTGAATATGTATGTATACTAAAATCCAATGAATAATAATTTTTGAAGTGAAAACTTCTTTAGCGGCGTTGTGCACTTTTTTTGTAATGGGTAAAAAATGTTAAACTCGCGTCAGGACACGTGTCCTGATCGAAAATTCGTAAGACGGATGGAGAGTAGACAGCAGTAGGAGAGGAAGTATCCCCCTCTCTTTCTACGGCGCGGCGAAAATGTATGCCTGCGCCTGCTGTTTCGTTTAGCTGAAAGATAAACTTTTTAATGTAATATAAATTGTCATGTTTGTGTACGATAGCGCAATAAATAAATATTGTATTCTACCACATAAATGATAGTACTTTTATACTGATAATTAAAGCAATTCGTGCAAAATGATTCCCTAACCATTCCAAAATATCAAAAATGCGTTTTTTTTTTGGTTCGTGTGTGTGCAGTGTATTTGTACAGCTGATTAATTAAATAACGATACATAATAAAATTGTTTGCGTAGTACTCGTATGATGTAAGTTATAGAATTTTAATTTAATTTAATTTTACGTATTGAATTGCAAAGTGACTATAAAATATGTGTCTGGCTGGTTAAATAACCAACCACATGTTTCATTGCAATTTTGACTTGCCATAACCTAAACTAAGGACTTCGGAGAAAAAATTCAAAAACCGGGATTTTCAGATAAATAAAGAATTTTACGCGGACGCTGACATGCCGTGTAGTTCCTGGCAGAGTAGAATAGGACCAGTCCAAGTCTTCGTGTGTATGTCATAGAAGGTGAATTAGGAAACACAAGCTAAACAAAGGTTTTAAACATCAATGAGACCTCTTCAACCCGTTTGGCCAGCGTGGAGAGTGTAGGCCAAATCTTCCCACTGCTCTAGCCAACAGTGGCTCTGGTGGGTAGTATAGAAAGGGTCGTGTCGTGCTCCTGCAGCACAAAAAAGCACCTGTTGATGACTCGGACTTAGGGGGCGCCGAGCCGTGGAGGCGGGCGCTGGGGCTCTGGGGGCAGAGATGCGGGGATTCGATTCGAGCGGATTCAATCCTCGCCCGGACGCTCCCCGAATGCCCTACAGAGTAGGACAAATCCGGGGAAACCCGGACGGATGGCAGGTCCATAAATACACTATCAAGTCTTTATTTCTAATGGGGCAGACAGAGCATTTTGGGTCTTGCGGTTCTAAGCAGATAGAGCACAGGACCGCATGACCCAAAGGACGACTAAAACGCATTTTGCATGGAAGGACGAAAAGTTTTTATAGATTTTTAATAACTTTTTTATAGAAAGTAGTTCAGTATCATGGACTGAACTTGCTCCAATTATTTGGCCGGTTATAAAAATGTGTATCTATATACACTTATATAACTTAAATACTAGTAAATATGTGACAGGCTATTCAGAATCTAAGGAGGAACGACAGAAAGCTGAAAACATTATTTTACCTAAAAAGCTGCAAAAGCTCTGCTAAACATCGCCCCTATTTACTTGTACATTGTTCTATTGTTTAAAAAATTGTATGAAATACTCGCATTTAGAGCAAACAAACCTTTTGTATTCTATTCAGGTAAGATTCTTTTGTTTCCGGCATTGTACTTACTTATTATCCTTTGATGACCTCGGTGGTGTAATGGTCAACACGCTAGTCCGCCAATCCGGGGGTTTTAGGTTCGATCCTCAGCCAGAAAAAGTTGGAAAATGGCCATTTCTCACTCTCCTGGGTCTTGGGTGTTTATCTATACAGGGTCTAATAAAATAAAACTATTTTCAGGGTGAATTCAGTTCATGATACTGAACAATTTTTCTCAAGGAATATATTTTGAAATATAAAAAATATATTTTTGGCTTCCCATAAAAGTTTACTGATCAGCTGATCGACATTATGTACCTTGCGGTAAGTTGTTTAGTACTATGTATTGAATTCACACTTAAAATAGTTTCAGTATATTTTGTAAGACCTTATAATATTATATGTATTTATTATAAAATATAGTATCGTTGAGTTAATTGTAATGTTAGTCTTCCATAATACGTAAGTTTTAACTTACTTTGGGGCTAGCTCAATCAAGGTGATTTCCTTATCTATTTATTTATTTAGTTATCCTGGCTCAGCGACCCAAAATGAGTCTTGGCCTTCAACACAAGAGCACGCCAGCGCTCTCGGTTATGTGCTACCTTTTTCCTTCATTGTAACCTAGGTATTTATTTAATTTTGATTGTGATAATATAGTTACGCAATATTTAATCCAGACTTCTAAATTCATTCTTAAATTCAATTCAAATTCAAAATCTGTTTTGCACAAATGTTGACGTCAAATCGTTACTTACAGCTAAGTTTACGCCGCTTCCTAGGCGCAAGTGCAGAAGAAGCGGCAACAAACTGCACTGCACGTTTTCTCCAAAGACGCCAACTAACAAACTAAAAACTTAAAATTAGTTATAAGTATGGATGGACAGAGATTACATTGTTTGTTATGTCATAATTAAATTGAATTATAAGAATTACGAAATTTAAAATAATGTCAATTTGTAAATTTAGTATGTACCAATGTACCTAAATTATGACATGTCTAAGTATACAAACCTTTAAGAGGGACCCGCGCCGAGCTCAAGCCAGACCTTTTTCATTTCAATGCCAGACTTCGATTTCATTTGACTATGTGATTAAATAAAATATAATTATGCAGTTTATTGGCTCTGCCCAAAGGATGTAAACGTGACAAGTTTGTATGAAAAATATATAATACTAATAAAAAAATATTTAAAAAAATTTACTCTTTTGGACTTTTTTTTAAAATTGAAAACAAATAAATTAGAAGATTTTAAAACTTTATTTCTATGATGTATAGTTGCGAACGAATAAACAAAATTCTTTTACCAAAATCATGCGTAAAGAATATAAGTTTATTTATTTATTTATTTACACTTTATTGTACACACATACAAATGTAATAGTACAACAGGCGGACTTAATGCTAAAAGCATTTTCTAACAGCCAAAACTTCCTTCTTTAAGTTCTTCCATCGCAACTAGTTGTGAAACTTAAATGCGATGACGATGGAATGGAATAAGCCATTGAAAATAATTGTAAACAAATTAGTATTGTTTTTAATGTCGTAAACATTAAATCCTCGTTAATTCTTCCCGCCAAATTAAATAAATATTTCGAAACCCTTTTCGGCTTCCGGTTGAGTGGCCAAATTGTAAGATATATCGGTAACTTGATGTGCTGTTATCCTGACTAAAAATGTATATTTTAGGCATTTAAATATATGTCATAACAAATGCGCGGTTAAAATAATCAGGGTCCGTAAAACGAGGATGTTCTGGCAACATATGGGTGTATTTTTTTGTGGCGTAGTAAAATACAGACATTGGGCATAAGTGCCGTGTTTTATTGCCGGTTGATAAACCTTGTTTAACCTACTTAAATAAAGAATTAAATAAGTTCTCAATTTTTTTTATATTTTTTTCCTTAAGGGTCGGCACCATGTAAACTGGGTTTGCGCGGGCAACAAGTTTGTACAGAAAGCGTTTGATTTAAGTCAAATAATGTATACACATAGATAGAGGAAGAGTTGGGACAGTAGACGAAAAAAAGGATTTTTTAAAATATTTTGTAGTTTTCCTAAAAACAAGCATTGAATTTACCCAAAAACATGCAAAACGCACTTTGCGCGGGCAATAGTTATGGCTTAAGTAGAAAAGACCACTAAGAAAATTATATACCTAGTTATAGGTGAATAGACTAGCCAGTAGACGAAAACCGTTTTTTTTTAATTTTCATTCAGAAAAAGTAAGGTAATTGTAAAGAAACCTGAAAGAAATATTTTAGAAAATCTTGCTAAAAACTGGCTTGTTTTTCTGCGTAAAGAAATATTCTAGCAAGGGATTGCATATATTTTATAAAAATAAAGGCTATTTTGAAACATTATTCTTAATATTTGCTTACAATGCAGTCACGCAATATAATAAAAAAAATAATTTTAAAAATTGGATGTTTTGCAACGTTTTTGACAGAATTCTCTGAAATGGCGGCCATGATTCTTCCATACAAATTCAGTTGCCCGCCGGGCGTTCAGGAAGGAGGCCGTGTCGAATTTTTCAAAAAAATCCATTTTCTAATTACGTAAAATTGCATTACAGTCTAAAATATTTCAATAAAAAACTATGTACAAACTGCCAAATTATGTCATACTTTTGCTACACTATGGTACAGTTTTGACATTTTGTTGACATTCAAGCAAAGATGTAATGCTATCGCAGATACGGCATCGCACATTTTTTTTTTATTTTATTGAAAATTAAGTCAATGAAAAAAATAATTTGGTTTGATTTATTACCTATATTTTTTAATTGGCGATTAGGGTGAAAATCCGATTGGAACTTTCTCGGGTCGCGGAATCATATTAACTGTTTTTGTAATAAAAGGTGCTGTTTAATTAGGGTTTAACAATTATTTTGAGGAGTGATTCAGTCTGAAATTTTGAACAACTTTTCCCCAAGAATGTATATCAAAATACGAATTGACATTATGCGTAATATATCGAACCACAGGCTATACTAGATCTATACTTGGCTAGGCAGGCAGGCTATAGAAGCTATTTATCTATACTAATATTATAAAGAGGAAAGATTTGGTTGTTTGTTTGTTTGCATTACATGGCTCCGAAACTACTGGACCGATTTTAAAAAAACTTTCACCGTTGGAAAGGTACACTATCCCCGAGTGACATAGGCTTTGTGTGTACCAAGGGCGAAGCCGGGGTGGACTGCTAGTATAGTATAATGATATTAAAATAACATTTTCATACAAAAGTGTGCAGCCGCCCGGGAAATTTGTATAGGAACTGATTTTTTTGGTGTTTTTACTGTTTTTAGGGTTTCGCTTGTCTGTCTGTCCGTAAGTCACAGCCAATTTGCTACGAAACTATTAGAATGATTAAGTTCAGATTTAGTACCTACACTTATGTAACTTAGTGACCCAAAGATAGACGTATAACGTAAATAAATTAAATTTAAAAAAGGGGGCCACTTATGGTGGGTAAATTAGACATTAAAAAAAGTTTTGATAGCAAAATCGTGTGACATATCAAATGAAAGAACTTTTTATGACAATTTTAAATATATATATATTTTATTATTTTTTAAATCGGTATTTTTAAGTTATTTAAGAAAATGGGAAAATTGACCCCCCTACTAAACTACTGGACAGATTCAGTTGAAATGTGGTGCACATAATGTAAATTTGTGACCCAAAGACGGAAGTTAAATGTAGGTAAATGAATAAATTAAAAAAAAATTGGGGCCACTTATGGGCTTATTATTATTATTAATTATTAAACCTTCTTTTAAGAATTCCTGCTCACTCCACCGACTTTTACTCGCGGTCTTTGTCTGTTCGAGCCGTACGTCTATGGAACTCACTACCACTTACTATCCGACGCGCCCAAACGCTAGCCAGCTTTAAATCCCAAGTAAAATCGCATTTTCTATCCTTATGAAAGGTAATTTCCTTCCCTTGTTTCCACTTAGTTTCTTCATTTTGTCCTGTTATGTTTTCTTTGTGTAAGTTATGTATGTATTTAAGTATTAGGTGTATGTATGTTTATTATAATTATTGTATATAAGTATGTTTATTATATTGACCACCCCGCACTGCCTAATTTCCCATCATTTTTTCTATATAAACGAGGTTGCCTGGAAGAAATTGCTTAGCGATAAGGCCGCCTTTTGCGCATTTCCTAATTTTTAAGATAATTATGTTCTGTTTTTTACTTTTGTGCAATAAAGGGTATTGTATTGTATTGTATGGGAGATAAATGAAACATTAAAAAAAGGGTTTCGTAAACTATATCGCGTAAAATATCAAATGAAAGAGCATTTTATGATAATATTAAATATATTTTCTATATTTTTTAAGTTGGTGTTTTTAAAGTTATTTTTGAAAATAAATAATAAAAATATCCTTATCTCCGAAACCACTGAACCCAAACTTTTGAAAAAGATACAGTTAATAGTTCTTTACCTTAAAGCAAGGAGGCTAATTATTGCTTCATTAATCAACCAATTTTTTTAACCGTTTTCAGGAAAAGATTTCTTTTTAGTGCTCTTTGTTGATTCGTTAAAAATATTGTACAAAATCAAACAGTCAAGTCATTCATTGAGGACATACAGCTGCTAAGCCAAGACGTTGATCTGTTCAACGTGCAATCCTTTTTTACTCTCCGAACTTACATAATGAGATGAATAGAAGTGAAAGGTGTTACGATTGCAGATGGTCGCTAAACGTATTGTTTCACAAAGAAAATTCAAATGTGTATATTTTCTGTCAGTAGAACACAAAACGTGTAGTTTTCCAAGTCACCGCTCGGCTAAAATATTATTTGATTGTATTTTTGAGACAGTCCTGTCAGCGATAAGTAATATTGATTTACGCAGAAATATTATAAATTTGTCTATGGTTCCCTAAAATTTCAACTTTAGGGAACAAAATAAACCGGCCACGTGCCGTGACGGGCCACGTGCAGTGTAGGGTTCCGTAGTCAGTACCTACTTGTTTTTTGTAACTAACAACTGCCTAACTTTAGGTCTGAATTCAGTCCATGATACTGAACAACTTTCACCAAGGAACAAACGAAATACAAAAAATATTTTTGATCTCTTACACACAAGATTTGGCAAAATGTAATATTTATGTAATATATGTATGGAATATGTAAGGACAAATCACACTAATTAAGCTAGCCCCAAAGTAAGTTTTAAACTTGTATTATGGGATACTAACTCAATGATACTATATTTTATGATAAATACATACATAGATAAACACCCAAGACCCAGGACAATTTGAAAAAGACCATTTTCTAACTTGCCCTGGCTGGGGCTCAAACCCAGAATCTCCGGATTAGCGGTCTAGCGTGTTAACAATTAAACCACGGAGGTCGAATGGAAAGCAAACATTTTCTTTTCAAACAACTTTTCCTAAGGAGCACATTATTAAATATAATGTGTTCCTTAGGAAAAGTTGTTTAGTATCATGAACTGAATCCACCTTAAATTAGTTTTAGTACAGGGAGACGTTATATACTACTGCCGTGAATTTTTTTTATATGTCCATATACAACCGTTTAACTGACAAAGAGGGGAGACACATGATTCTAACAAAAATTTGCAATCAAAAACCAAATATTTCACAAACGGATTGCTAAAACGAAAAAGGGTGTTCATAATCTTACAATATTTTTGAAAGACCTATTCAACGACGTCTCACACCACACATTTTTTTTTTCAAGTTTTTATTACCTCATATCCATGCCCGCCCATGCCCAATTACAGCTTTCTAGTACTAATAGTCTATGAGTAAAACTGGGGACAGACAGACAGACAGACATGACGAAACTATAAGGGTTTATTGTTTACTACGGAACCCTAAAAAGTTGCGTGAAACGAAACGGATTCCCTATTCTAAGGGCTCTTTATCATTTTCGCTTTAACAAATTTCAAAATACGAGTAATCAAAACCACTTGTGCAAATATTTCGCTCCACTTCGCATACGATAAATTCAAAAATTGATAGATGAATGACCGTGCTTTTACAGGTTAAGCAACTACTAGCTTGGTCACAGTTAGGATGGGTGACCGTGCTTTCAATCTTAATGTTGTTCAAGTTAAATGTTGAGTTTCTTATGAATAAATTTCAGTTTTCTCTACCTAAATAACTTGGCAGCTATTTAAATTTCAATTGTTTTGTCGGAATTTGAACTTGGCATTTTTACATTTATGTTTTTGATGGGATAAAATAAACACCCAAGAACCAGGACAAATTAAAAAAGGCCATTTACCAACTTGCCCTGGCTGGGAATCGAACCCAGAACCTCCAAGTGACGGACTAGCGTGTTAAGGAATCGCCACGGAGGTCGACTAATAAATTGAAAAAGTTATAAATATTACGCAAGATTCGAATAACTATACTTGGATTTTTTAGAAAGTGCTATATGAATTTCACATATATTTAAACTCGCTTTTTAAATAAACGTCTTGCATTCACGCACACTACTGTATTTTCGCATTTACTTTTTCTACTGATAGCCTGTCTACTAAAGTGTTAAGTACATTATAATGACCAAGGCCTTAATTCAGAAATAATAATTCAAACAAAATAATTCTTTGATTTGATTGATTTAAAAAATTTAATAAGTATCGCGGACTGGAAGTCTTGACGAAAAGAAAAAAATGGTTGCCTGTAAAGTCGGTTTTACGGGCGAAGATTTTACGTGACAACGGCGGCAGACCGATCATAGTTGAGTGGGAGAGAGACGCAAGGCATTCGGCGGGCCTCTCTCTCGTTCGGTGACTCATCGTAACGTTACCGAGCGTTACACTTTTTCATAAGTGACTCCCAGCCGCAACCTAATTTAAGACGTTGTCACGTCAAAAGTAAGCTGTATACTAATTCTACGTTACAATTTATGATTACCTACATCTATTGTCCCGTTTACACATTATTAACTCTATGTAACTTCATCTTGACATTTTTATTCCCCTAGCGGGAAAATTTTGCATATTTCAGAGCCAAATCCGACCACGTGGCTTTACGCATACGGTCCTTAAACTCTGTCATTTAAAAACCGATTACCACAATAGAATCACGAGCGTAGCGAGGGATTCTACGATGGAATCCTGAGTGAAGCGAGGGATTCAAGTATATCGCCCGCGATAAAACTATTACCGTACACCGTGTAGCACATTCTTCTTTTCATCTCCATCTATGAGAAAAAGCAAATATATACCTATAACGAAAGTAGAATACCTACACATACCTAATCAGAGTTTAACAGTCAGTTACTTACCTTTATTTGGTGGCGTTTTTACTGAAGAAGTACTATAAAAATATTTTTCTAGGACCACTACATCTTATACATTTTCCAGTCATTAGAATCGTTTCATTACTTTTTCCTTGTGTGTTATTTCTTTATATATTTAAATATGTATATATTATATGTAAACTTCATACTTATTTACTATCGGCCTAATCAAGAAATTACATTTAAAATAGTTTAAGTAAAAATAAAATAATAGTTCCATAATAAAATTACTATTTAAATCAAAGTCAACTTACGCGTTTTTATTGGTTTTTAATAAATTATATTTTGAAGCAAGAGAACAAAGAAATTTTGACCTACAGTCATCCACGTAAAACATATTGTATTCCAATTTTAAAAAAATATGACGTCTTTGCCTATATTTTATAATTTTAAAACAAAATTCTTCTTTCTTTTTTGCTGACTGCCAATATTATTTATGATCTCACATTCGTGTTCGTTTTCAAATGTGTTTTAACGCTTAGGGAATTTACTTTTTACTTTTCAGTGTCTAGAGAATTACCAGTGGCTTAAGCCCCAAATATTTGGGATAAAATCATCGTTTTTCGAATAGATGAGATGAAGAAGATTTTATGACTATTAAAAGGAAGTGTGTGTGAAATGTCTACAGATTAAAAAGTTTGATTGAGATTTAAGAGTGAGATTTACATAATACAAGTTTCCACTAATATTACAAATAAGTCTGTTTTTTTCATTGAACTAGTTTATGTATTGTAACGGGTGGCGCAAAAGTACTGGCACTAAAGAAAATACTTTTATTTTTTTTATATGACATTTTCTGTCATTCTGTTGTTGAAAATTGTGTAGTGAACAAATGTAAAATACACTGAAAATAAACATGGACCGTTTTACTCCCCAAGAACGTGGAATAATTGTGTCAATGTTCTTACGGAATAATTCATCAGTGATAAGAACACAACGTGAATTTCGTCGACGATTTCACCACCGTCCGGCACCGATTGGTCGCACAATTCGACGCTTTGCCACACGCCTTGAAGCAACTGGCTCAACATTGGATAGACCTAAGTCTGGGAGACCAAGAACAGGCCGTTCAGCTGAAAATATCGATGCTGTGCGCGAAGATGTGGAAGAGTGTCCAGAAACATCAACGAGGCGACGTGCCACGCAATTGGGCATTTCCAGACGGACCCTGCAGCGTATTTTGGTGAAAGACTTAAAGATGTTCCCGTATAAAACTCAAATGACTCATCAGCTGCTGCCTGCTGACCACCGAGCTCGTCTAGATTACTGCCAGCGCGTCATAAACCTCAACCTTGAAGAGGATGATTTTCCTTCAAAATTGGTTATGAGTGACGAAGCGCATTTCCATCTCTCAGGGCATGTCAATAAGCAGAATACTCGGTTCTGGGGCACTGATAATCCGCGCATTATTCAAGAAACACCTCTACACCCACTAAAAGTTACTGTATGGTGTGGCATCTGTGTTGACAGAGTGATCGGACCCTATTTTTTCGAAGACGCTGGAGGCAATGCGATAACTGTCACTGGAGAACGCTACAGAACCATGTTACGAGAGTTTTTGATACCCAGTTTGGACGAATTGGGGCTGGAGCACATCTGGTTTCAACAAGACGGCGCTACGGCACACACAGCGCGCGACACTATGGACTTAGTGAGGGACGCTTTTCCAGGCCGAGTTATCTCTCGTTTTGGCGATTTGCCTTGGCCTGCAAGATCACCCGATCTGACCAGTCCAGACTTCTTTCTTTGGGGTTTTTTGAAATCTCGGGTGTATGTGAACAAGCCACAGACTCTCGCAGCTCTAAAAGAAAACATTCGTCAAGAAATAACGAACATATCGCAGGAAGTGTTACGGCAAGTTATGCAAAATGTCATAAATAGGGCTCAAATGTGTATCAACTCTGGAGGTCACCATTTAAAAGACATCATCTTTAAATCCTAATGGTACGAAATTTAATGGCACAAATATACATTTAAAAAAACCTAAATCTAGTTTTCTAATTAAGAAAAAATGTTATAGCTGAACCAAATAGGGTCTTTACTTTTGCGCCACCCAGTACATCTCAATGGTATTTTTAAAAAAAATATTAGTAGTTCTTCTTAGGGTTTAAAAATTTAAAAGGATAAAGTAAACCTCTAGAATTCTAGATCACTATGAGTCGAACTATCTATTTTATCTAATCCAATACCTTACCTTTATTGGTTAATAAATATATCTTAACCCTCAGCCAGGTGTCCATACTTTTTATACTTTATTCTCAAGACATAAGACACAATTTAAAGTGACATCTCTATTGTACCTTTTCCTGGTAATGCATTAAAAACAAGGAAATTCGCAAAAGACGACCTTATTGCTAAGCAATTTCTAACAGGCAAACCTCGCTTTTACACAAAACATTTTCTCTTCTAAATGTTATCAGGTTCACAGATATCAGGTGTACAGAATGGTCGTAATGTTTCAATTTGTAACAATGTTATAAATAAAATGGTCAAGTGCGAATTAAACTTGCGTGAAGAAGGTTCTGTACTTCTCATAGATTTTTCTGAAATCTATAGGTAAATAAGTATTTTTCAGATTTTTTTCAACATTTTGGGCCCAGTTGTTTTGGAAATAAGGAGTGTGGTCAAATTTTGACTATTTCCTTAATTAACATCAAAAATATTTATCTTAAAATGAGAAAAAAAATATAAATAAATATATAGGGACAAATCATACTGACTAGCCCCAAAGTAAGTTTGAACTTGTGTAATGGGATACCTACTAACTCAAATAACTACATATTTGAAATTCTTACAACAAGCCCTTTCATTTGATATGTTACACGATATAGGTAGATCACAAAACTTTTATTTAATTTCCCCGCATCCACACCCCTTGCTCACGACGACTTTTTGATGCGCGTTTTGTAAACGCGACAGCGACTGTAGCGATGCAAACGCGCGACCGTGTCGGACGACATTGGGGAGAGAAGAACTGAGTAAAGGAGGGTGTCGCGAAGGCATTTTTTTAAAATTTTCGGAAACGCACGAATCGCGAGTACCGCGACTAATTTACTTGTTTACAAAAAATCAACGACGTACGAAACGCGTCCAGACCGTGACGAGAACGGAGTTGCTGAATCGCGTTTGCATCGCGGCAGAAGCGCAACAGTATCGCATTTACATCGCGACTGAATCGTGTTTACGTGGGCGAGGGTACACTGCTTGCGACCGCATCGTGACTGTATCGATGCGGACGCGCGACAGAATCGCTAGAAAAAGTCGCAGTGGGCAAAGGGGCCAAAAAGTCATCGTGTGCGAGGGGTCTACGATAATACACTGTTTTCCTTTGAGGCGTTACAATAATACACTGTGTGTTCCTTTGAGGAAACCGCACGTTGCTGATATTGCTTATAAATACTAGACACGGGTTGGAATTTAAACGAGATATTTAACATTAAGGCGTAGGATATGCTGAAGTGGCGCCCTTATTTAAAATTAATTGTTTAGTTTTAAATAAGTTGATAATGAACATTTGATATCCCTTTAAATTATTTTTACCCGACTGCGAGAAAGAAGGGTATGTTTTTCGAGTGTATATGTAATGGACCAGGTAATGAATGCGGGCAATAACGTTTGTGTCATAAAAAGATTCTAGTGATTAAAGTGTAAAAGAAATTGATGCTCCGCGCAAGACGTTTTTTTAGTATTTTTTCAGTGAAAAACGATACCAAACAAGTAATTAATAACAAAACAAAAATCCCGATGCACAGATCTTCAAAGTCGATCAAGAAATAGGCGAAAATGCAAATCATGTTAATAGGCTTACAACATTCGTTATTCAATCTTCTCGCCCACCATTACGCTAAAAATGGCCTATGGGTCTTGTGGTTCTGCGCCCCAAAATGCTCTGTCTGAACTATTAGGGTTAAGACGTAATAGTGTTTATTCTCATTATTTTCATGAGTAACTCGGTAATTTTATTGTATAATCTTCGTTTTAGAAAATTTCATTGGTTTAAAGAGTACGCCACTAGTTTTAGTGTAAGGCCTTAATATTAAACATAACACAAGTAATCAAAACACGGCGTAATTTTTTTCCTTCAGATTGCTGTTTTCCGGTTACTATTATAAATGTATCTATTACTCGTAATTCATAAGAAAAATTCTAGAAACTGGTAAAAAGTGAATAATGTTGATAAAAGTTATGAAAGGAGACAAGTTAAGCCTATCTACTCGTACCCGTAAGTATGTTTGATGAAAAGTAGCGGGCCTAAATAAATTGACCCACAAATTTTCAGATACAATTTTCTTTTACAAAAAAATTTCTTTGAGGCAATCTGTAATTTTTGCGTGTTAAAATAGAATATTTAAGGAGTATTAAGAGATCGTTTAGTTGGGTATTCAACTTTGTCAGATAAAACTTTATGGGTTGATTTAGCCCCACTACTTCATAGCCAGGTCTGCAGTTCTGAGTTAGGATATCATAGAAGAAGTACAAGACAAGTTTTCAGCTTGCCTCAAATATGCCTGAAAGCATCTGGCAAAAGTAAAAATAATATATGTAATATGTATCATATAATAATAAGTAAGATCCGACTAAATGATCTGACTTATTTATTTTTTTGCTCCTTTATTATTACTGATTTCAGGATATATTTTTAGTAAAAAAAATTGTATCTAAAAATTTGTGGGTCGATTTAGCTCCGCTACTTTTTAAGCAGGTCTGCAGTTTTATGTTAGGGTATTATCAATTTAGAGTTAGTTTTTGGAATGAAGTTTGTTTTGCGGAAAATTCGGGTACTTTCGGGTACTAAGTATCACCCAAAACACAGCTTCAAAACCATGTTAAATAAAATACTTAAACTAAATAATGAAATAAAACTTCTTCTTCTTATTCACTTAAAAGCCAGGTCTGTTATCTTATCTATATCTATTATATATATATGGAAATACATGCACACAATGACGAGCAGAGATATTGGAGTGTGTTTATTATACTAATATAATAATATTCTGGCAATATTATATAAAAATAAAAAATGCCAGAGATATTGGAATATTTTTATCATACTAATATACTTAACGATAATCTGAATTATGCTTAAGATGCTGCTATAGACCTATTACAACTTTGATTCCATTTTTCTATCTAAGTAAACATCTCCATCTGAATAAATTTCTAGCATCAATTGAAACGTGATACATTAATATTATAATGTATACAATTGCCGTGAAATATTCACCTGAATATATTATTACATGCACAATTGAACTATTACAGTGTTGTTAAATAAGCATTTGTGTGAATGTGTGTCTGAGCCACGATGTTCAGTTGTACCTAGATAATTTACCCGTATAAAAGCCAACGTAAAACGGAAGCAAGCTATTGGCATGTTGTTATCCTCAACGCGCGGTCATCCGAAATTGTCTTGTAATAATGATTCTTAAATATCTCATATTCACGCTTCTAGTGTGTATTTGCAAGTCGGAAGTCAGCGATGAATTTTATCCGCGATACCATCTCGCTCCACCCGCTGGATGGATGAACGATCCAAATGGATTCTGCTTCTTTAAAGATGAATTCCACCTGTTTTATCAATACAATCCAGAAAGCAGTCAAGAACCAGGCATCGCTCATTGGGGACACGCTAAGAGTAACGACTTGTTCCATTGGGAACATCTTCCCATAGCCATGTATCCAGATCAGTGGTACGATAAATCAGGCGTTTTCTCTGGAAGTGCTATTGTAGAAAATGACACGATGTACTTGTTGTACACGGGGAATCTGAACCACGCTAATGAAGATCCTGATCATGAACAACATCAAGCCTTAGCTTACAGTACCGATGGAGTCAACGTGATGAAATATTCAGAAAACCCTATAATTGACGCACCAGAACATCAACCGAATATTCGCGATCCCAAAGTATGGAAGCATGGAGATACATATTACATGGTTCTTGGTAACTCTTTTAATAATGGTACGTTAGGTCGTGCATTGCTGTATGCCTCAAAAGATCTCATATCTTGGGAACAAGTTTCTGTACTTGATGAATCAGATGGAGCCCTCGGTTATATGTGGGAGTGTCCCGACTTTTTCGAACTAGACGGCAAATTCATTCTCCTCTTTTCTCCACAAGGCGTTAAACCTGAAGGTTATAAATACAGGAATTTATATCAAACGGGATACATAGTTGGAGATTTTGATTATGACACATACAAGTTTACACCAATTACCGAATTTGTTGAACTAGACCATGGACATGATTTTTATGCAACACAGACTATTTTGGATCCTTATAATAGAAGGTTACTCGTTGCTTGGATGGATATGTGGGAACAAGATTATCCAGAAAGAAACGACGGCTGGACTGGCCAGATGAGTATATTAAGAGAACTTACTTTGAATGAACACAATAAACTTATACAAAAACCTACGTCTGAAGTCAGGAATGCTCGTGGAAGTTTACTGTTTTCTGGTAAGAAGACTCGTGGAAGCAAACCTGTCGTACTAAATGATAAAACTGGAGAAATAAGTATAAAAGCAAAATCATCACGTGATCTACACTTGTATATTGAATCAAAAAATTCCTCGGCTACTGTAAAGGTAAGTTACGATCACAAACAAGGTCTGATCACACTTGATCGAGGAGGTGAGGATGGTGTCAGACAAACCGAGTGGAAGCCTGAAGGCAAACTTCGCATAAGAATATTCGTCGATGCCAGTTCAATCGAAATATTCTGTGGCCGTGGCGAGGTTACTTTTTCGAGCAGATACTTTCCGGAAGGTAATGTACACATGCGACTAGGTGATGACTCTGAAGCTGATGAATTAACTGTGGCAGCTATGAAGAGAACTGTACTCAAACCTTATATAAGTAATTGAAAATATTACTTTACCTACTTATTTAATTTATTCAAAAATTGTACTGCTTTTTAAAACGAATAAAATATTACTAGCTACAACATCTCTTGTGTTATTTACTCAGACACATCAGTTCAAATTATGAATATATTTTGACAGATGTCAATTTAATTCAAAATGTTTTAAAAGTTGTTAGCTTTATTTTTTAGGGTTCTTTATAAAACAAAACGGAAATCTTTTAGGATCACTCGCTTGTCTGTTTATCCGTCTGTCACAGCCAATTTGCTCCGAAACTACTGGACCGGTTGAGTTAAAATTTGAATGTAACCCAAAGACGGAAGTGACGGTAAATATATATAATATTACATCTCCATGTTTTAAATTTATTTATTTACGGACTAGACTGGGGGCAACTTTCAGGAGTAAATCAGAAAAAATAAATATAACTATATAGTGTGGTATATTAAATTAAAGGGCTTGTTGTGATAATCTCTATTAATATCTTTTTGTATAATTTAAAGATAAATATTTAGTAGTGTGTAGGTAGGTATATTCTACTATTCGCAGAGCCTACGCACAGCTTAAGGTGAAGATATAGGCAAATGGCCTTGAAGTGTGAAATAAATTGTTAACTCGTAAATATGATGATAATTTCCATATTGTTCTTCGTCATGCACTAGATAGCCCTTAAAATTATTTTATGAACTGCCGTTGAAACTATTATTGGTGATCCGTCTAGCTTTAAAACTTGCCGTGGCCACTTTTGGCAGAGGCAAGTTATAAAGCTAGACTGACTAATGTAAATAATTTCAACGGTGGTTCATAAAATAATTTAAAGGGCTATCTAGTGCATGACGAAGAGCAATATGAAAATTATCTCCATATTTACGAGTTAACAATTTATTTCAAATGAGGGCGCTACTTTAAGGCCATTTGCCTATATCTTCACATTAAAACTAAACATCACTTCAAATTACTAAAATCTTACTACGCCAAAATAAAATAAATATACACATACTTACTATACAAATCATGTAAAATATAATAATACATGTACTATGTGTAGATTCTCTAAACTTATAGATAAACAAAGTTGCTATCATCATCATTATCCAGGTTTTGTTTAGTCTCCTCTGCAGGAGCATGATCCTTTGTACTGCCGGAGCCATATATTGGCCAGAACAGCCAGAGAATTTGGCCTACACTCTCCACGCAGGCCAGACGGGTTGGAGAGGTCTCATTGATGTTTACAAGCTTACGAGGCCATAAAGTAATGAACTAAAAAATAAAATATATCGAATCATAACGTGGAGAGTATCAAATGAAAGGAATTAAAAAGAAAATTTTAAAAATATACACATTATTAGCTGGTGCTTCCTGCTGTGCTTGTATTAACTGGATAAATGTAAGTACTTTTAAGTATGAATTTTTCTATAGTCTGGTTTTAGTTTTTAAAACTATATCTTGTAACCCATTTGTTTCGTGCAAACTAGTAAATTATGCAACGTGTAGGTCCATTTTAGTAAATGCTACTGAAGTAATTACAAAGCAATGACAATGCATAAAAAACATCGCAAATTAAGACATTGATGTAATCTTAGAACAATAATGATGTGTTATATTTCAAGCTTATCTGATGGATAATAAAGTTTAAAACATACGAAAACGGATCGTAGCATTCACAGCACATACATATATCTAACATATTTTCGAAATTCAAAAATCTAAAATTATTCGTTAAATTAAACTTACAAATACATTTAAAATTAAAATATACCCTGAATATTTAAAATGTAAATTCAATTACCTTTCAGACACCCATGATTGACGACTTCTTTCTAATGAGACACGCCAGCTCTTTATCCCACTTTAAATTTCTGGACAAATTTTGTCTAATTCATTTTCGGCTGCAGATTTTTTTTTGTGATTTCAGGGATGGTCCCATAGTAAAAAACAAGTTGTTTACATAGGTTAGTACGTTAACACCCTTTCGGGTTGATATCCCCCTTTTTTTTTAAACGTTGTATATATAACGTATCTTCCTTATATATACGTACATACAAACAGAAGTTCTATGAAAGCCAATTATTCCAGATTTCTGAAGCACGAGATACCTACGTACTTTTCTGTATTGGATATTTATTGCATTTCATTTTCCATTCAGTTAATTACCGTGGCAGTGAATGACAGCAGGGTTCTGTCATATCATTTCCATTCCTCACATTGTCATTCTTACACGCTGGTATGGGAGAAAATAATGATTGAATATCGCGAAATTAAAAGTTATTTTCTATAACGGTGCTAACTGCAATCCTTAAATACTGGCAGGCCCGTGTCACTCCCCGCTTAGCTATCGAAAATGTACCTACATTATAACTATGCGCGAATCGTTTGTCCAGAGTAATAAGAATGAAATTGCCTTGAAATGGATGTATCTATACGAAAAGGTGCTGAGTTCTGACGTGAGCTAAATTAAACCATATCGCTAGCCACATTGAGAAGATATTTCTTTGAATTTCTTTGCTGAGTGAGACTTCTGTACGTTAGTATTATTTATTCTGTGATACTGGTAAGATTGACATTGTAAGTGCCGGATGATTTCATTGTTTAAACCCCGACAAAATAGAGGGGTGTTATAAGTTTGAAGCTAATGTCTGTCAGTTTGTCTGTCTGTCTGTGTCATCGTAGCGCACGAACGGATGGACCAATTTTGATGCGGCTAGCAAAATACTACTTTTGAAGTTACGATATCTCCCATAAAACAAGTTTAAACTTTTTTTTTCTCGCCCTGAAGATGTTGGTCTAAATCAATGGAAACCAGGGTCGGCCTTTTCCGACTATATCACGTGAGCTGTGTTTTAATGTGAATTTAATCCATTATACTGAACAACTTTCCCCAAGGAACATATATCTAAATATGAATAATATTTTTTTAACTCCAATACAAGTTAACTGATCAGCTGACCGAGTTTCTATGGAAAGCAATTTTTTTTATAATGTACATAAGTTTCTTGGGAAAAGTTGTACAGAATCTTAAAATCCTTTCAGTATTTTATATTAGACCCTATACGTATATGTCATTATTTCATCATTTCAGCCGCATAACGTCCACTGCTGGACATAGGCCTCTCCCAGGGATTTCCAAAAAGACCGATCTTGAGCGGCCTGCGTCTAGCGCTTTCCAGCGACCTTAGTCAGATCGTCTGACCACCTTGTAGACATTTAAAATAAATGTAAACTGTGTAATTTCATATCATTTTATTATGTTCCATTCTTATAATAAAACATTAAAACTTAAATATATTTTTTTAATACATACCTACTTATCATGTTAGAATTATTTTCACATCATCAAATAGTCTTAAATTGTTTGTCACAATTCATAATATAAAACGTATGAATAAATAAACTGAATAAAGTTAATGGCGCTTGGAAGGTATATAATCTATGTAGTATTTGTACGTTGTTTAAAATTACTCTTTTTTTTTAAATTTGATCAGCTGCTGCAGCCACAGATGCAGTTGCTATTTTTTTATAAGATTGACTTGACGAATTAAAAATAATTATTTTAAAGAGTTTTTGGCGGGCAGTCAAAGGGTTCAGTTTGGGTTTGTTTTAATTTTTCAGATTGATGCTACTCGTAGTGGACTTTATAATGTGAAATTGATTCATGGTAATCCCTCCAGACGTATCGGCTGGCCAAGATAGTCGTTTGTTCCAAAGTCTGTTAACACTGCCCGGAGGAACCTACGCCGCATGGTTGACATCATTACTGGTACACTGTGCACTAAATAATCATCTTTATACCCTAGGTATTACAGACAGTCCTATGTGCAGAGCTTGCATGGAAGCTAATGAAACTGCGAACAATATCCTCCTCGGGTGTGATGGTATCGCACACGTAAGATTAAGTCTGTTAACACTGCCCCGGAGGAACCTACACCGCATGGTTGACATCATTACTGGTACACTGTGCACTAAATAAACACCTTTATACCCTAGGTATTACAGACAGTTCTCTGTGCAGAACTTGCATGGAAGCTAATGAAACTGCGAACAATGTTCTCCTCGGGTGTGATGGTATCGCACACGCAAGGAGAATTTCATTCAATCGGCTGAAAACCAGTGAACTCGTATAGATTTGTCGCCAGGTGTTCCCTTGAAGCAATCAAAGGCCTATCAACCTTTGATTTTAACTTGGTAGGAATAAAGAAACAACAAAAGTAATAGGCTCTAAGGGACTTGTATCCAGGGCCAGAAAATAATTGTAAAGAAAAAAGGTTTATTTTAGGTAATTTATGAAACTATCGTCAACTGATATAAATAGAATACCTTTTAAGGATTTTTCCGTCTACCTTTTGAATTGAAAATATAAAGCGTCGGAGAAAGCTTTTTTCAGTAATTAATAATTTGTCGAAATCATTTTCTCCTCTGTACTTTAACAAAAACCATATTTACATTCTCTCAAATTGAAAATAGAAATTTTAATACTTTTGTTCTTAATCTGTAACGTATTTACACTAATTGTTAGTTATTTACACTTATTTTTGCTTATTTGTATTATTACTACAAGCAATTACAATAACCTACACACATTACATTACACAAGATGACTTTTTAAGTACAAAGTCCATGCGATCATGGAGTTCATAATTTTTTTTTGGGAAACATCAGTATATTTCCCAAGAAAAATATGACAAACTAAGAAAAAAAAATATAACGTCTAACAATATATACCGAAACTATAAGGTTGAATTTAAGGTTGAAAACAGTCCATGATACTGAACCAATTTTCCTAAGAAACATAATATCGAAATTTCCATACAAACTTGGATCCGCAGATCGGTCAACTTGTATGGGAGGCCAAAAATTATTTTTCATATTTCAAAATACTGACTACGGACTGAATCAACGCTTAAAATAGTTTCAGTATATTTTGTTACACTCTGTATAGTATAACATAGTTACACTACTATGTACAATACCCGGCACATAAGTTGAACAAAAATGGCGGCTCCGCGCAGGTATAATTGGAGGAAAAAGTGTGCGCTGTGACCGCCATTTTTGTTTAACTTATGTTTATGTGCCGGCGGATATTGTACGTGGACACGTAATTAAGTACCTCTATCGTGCCGCTTTTGGAGTAAGGCTTCTGCTTCTCTTCTCGCTCAGATATCGTTGCAGGCATAAATACAAAACCGGCGACGTGTCGCGACGACGCGTCGTCTGCTGCTGTCGTCTGCAGTCGGCTACGAACTAGTACCTTCATACTGCGTCTGGCTATCCACATCATCTCATTCTGTTCCCTTTTGGAACAGTTCAGACAGAGAGGAAAAATGCTCGCGGAATTTTCTAGTTCCATTAAAATTACAACTGTATTACCATTGCTTAAAGTATAAAATTGTATTAATATCGGCGGAGACTTCAAGCGTCGTCTATTCATACAATTTTATACTTTAAGCAATGTTAATACAGTTGTAATTTTAATGGAACTAGTAAACTCCGCGAGTATTTTTCCTCTCTGTCTGAACTGACCCTTTTGAAACTACATTTCCATTTTCATAACGCTCAAATTCTCAACTTGACTCATTCCTATAATATTCCTCCTTTAGATTCAATTACGAGAAGTCACCATCTCCAAATACAGTAAATGATAGCTTAATACTGTAAAATTGTTATTTTCCAATAATGTAAATAGTAGTCAGTAAATATCTTAACATGTGTCCTCATTGTTCCCAGAGTATTATACTACCTACTTACTCTACATATACTGTACATAAGTGAGGCCCATTCAGAGAAATATAAATTAAAAGATAATTTTGTGATTATGGACCGTATTGTTGAATAATTTATTTGACTACAGTTACAGAATATTAACTGTATTTATTTAAAGTTAATTTGTTAACTTATATGTTTTATCAGCACAAGTTATTATTAAAATTCATAGGACATATCAAATTATAAAAAGATAAATAATATAGTGAAATTAAATATTCACACGCTGAGTTGTCAGAAAAATATGACTGGAAATGTTAGTATTTAAGACCATTGTATACACTCATATTTATGGTGAATAAATGACTGATTACATTCTACTGAAGCTGGGATAGGTCCTCATAAAGTCGCTTTAGCTCCGACTTCTTTAGCTCCTGTTAGTTTTATACATATGGTCGGAAAAGGCCGACCAGGAGATCGATTTAAACTATCATCTTCAGGGCGAGTGTCAGGAAGAAGACCCGGCGATGTCGCTGTCTGCTCAGCACTGTTATTACGTGTGTCAACTGTTTTAAATTAATAACGGAGTTATCTCACGTTAGTTTTTAACACATTCCAGGACACACACAGCCAGACACAATAGAAATCACAATTGAATTACGTCCACAGCCGTAATTGTCCCGTGGAATGAGTTAATATTATAACATACAAATGACTTATAAATTATCAGTCAATGTTTCATTCGCTGCATCCGATGCTCCATGCCCAAACATTTCTTCAGACATCCTTATAGCAGAAACATAAGATCCTGACACAAGAGCGAATATAGAGGCACATCCTATAAGGATGTTCTTCCATAGGATGTAGTTGCACTTCCCGAGGCCTCTGTCCCACATGTAGACGGTGTGGACCACTGCTGGGATAAGGAGGCCCAGAGTGGAGAAGAAAATGGCACCAACGAAGCTGATGACAAGTTCCAAGTTCGGGAACGCTGCAGCTATGGCCACTGGGAAAAAAAAAAAATTCATTGTAATATATTCATATACACTTGAAAATTCACAAATTGTAAATATTAAAATAGAAAATTTACAAATTATAAAAAAAAAAAAATACTAGTTGTAAATTTTCAGGTGGTAAGTAGTACGTGCAAGTAGTAAGTAGTAGTATTAATACAATGTTTTTAAATTTTTACTTTTTAATTTTAAATCGGCGGCTAGCAACCCTTATCTATTTTAATTCTATTCACCCCGGTCTTTTGTAAGGCTTGCGTGGGGATACAGACCCTACTCTTAGAGACCCTTTAGAGAAGTTGATGTAATGTGGTACCCCCGCCAAATCCCATTTTTAGGGTTCCGTAGGGTGCAAACAGGAGGCTATTACTGAGACTCCGCTGTCTGTCCATCTGTCCGTCTGTCACAGGGCTCTATCTCTTGAACCGTAATAGCTAGACACTTGAAATATTCACCGATTATGTATTACTGTGGCCGCTATAACAACAAATACTGAAAATAAAAAAAAAGTTAAATATTAAAGGGGGTCGCTATACAAAAACGTGATTTTTTAGCGTTTTTAACTAGATCTTTATAATGGCATTAACTAGATACTTGAGATTTTCACAGATTATGTATTACTATGGCCGCTATAATAACAAATACTAAAAATAAAAAAAGTTAAAATTTAAAGGGGGTCGTCATACAATAAACGTGCTTTTTTAGCGTTTTAAAACATTTTACGGAGGTACGGAACCCTTCATGTACGAGTCCGACTGGCACTTGCCCGTTTATTTGATATACCATTGGAAGATATACCTATGAAGAGGTTTCAGTAGGAGGATCTATTGTATATCAGAGGAAAATTGTCTGAAATCTGGATAGATTGACTCTGTTTTATTGCAGTAGACATCTCGGCAAATTAATAAACTGTCAACTCACGTTGGTTATGGTTATTATGGTTAGAAAGGTCTACTACGGATCATGACTGTCTAAATCGGTTAAAACCTGGTCGGCTTTCCTGCTATATTACGAGATTTATCCGCTTAATAATTATGAATTCATCCCACGTTAATTTAGATTTGGCTAAAGCGACAGGACGCCGCCCGACGTCAACCCTCCTTGGGAATTCAGTTCGTTTGTTTGTTTTTCATGTATGTAGTTGACCAGTTGGTCAACACTGGTATTAGATTTTTCAAGCTGCCTTAAGGAATCTGAGAAAGCTTGAAAGCTTGACGACTGCCATACACCAATGGGTTGACGTGCCTTCCAAAGCTAATTCGATATCACTGGTAGATTTTTGGAATGCAGTAATTGCACAAGATGTTCAGGATCTCTTATTTCCCCCTTACGAAACACACAGCCCAGTCTAGCAGTTGACTCCCTAAAGTCATAACAGCTCAAGATGATCTTACCCGTGCCGATGACAATGACAGTTCTAATGCTGATCTGGATGACGTTCTCGTAGCTGTTAGAAGACCTCTGCTTGAGTAGCCTAGTGATCATCTCCATGGGTACGTAGAATTGTAACGCGTACGAGAAGAAGATGACTAGTGCCATCAGAATCTTAGCAAGTTGGGCCATTCTGAAAAAAAAAATTTTGATCATTGCTTTTTCCTTTTCGGAATAGACTGAGAAGAGCTACTTATGGCCACGCCCAATTGCCACGATCAGAGTGATGATAAGCGAGTCTGTAAGCAGGCAACAAAACAGTGATGGGTTGCTAGCAGAATTATCTACTGACATGATCACCAACATTTTTATCTTATATACAGGATGTAACAAAATATACTGAAACTATTTAAAGGGTGGATTCAGTTTATAATACTGAACAACTTTCCCCAAGGAACATATACTAATTTTATAAAAATTTTAGACCCAAAGGATTTTGACCACGATTAGCGTGTACGAGGGCGTGAAGTTGGAAAATTGTTAATTGTTAAGACACATAAGTATTTTTAATAGACAACAAGTACATAATTGTTTAAGAAATATTGTTTTATCACAGAGATGCTGTGGCCACCTTCTGGCTTCATCAAGAGATCAGGTCATTGTTACCATAATATTGCATTGTCACGCAACATAAGTATGTGAAGTTTCAACTCGATCGAATAATGGGGTAGGTCTAATTTAGCTTGCAAGGTTTGATGGACACACAGACAACGGGACAGTTGAAACTAATTAAAAATCAATAGAGATAATGGGTCCTTGGTGCTCTGATGTTTAATTATTTCTTAAGGACTTCACAACACGCCTCATTGAGTCAACTCGAAGAGGTGGTAGCTATTTTTGTCAGCGTATAAGTATCGTAATTCAACGAGTTAACGTTGCCAGTATTCTGGGTATGTCCTCAATGCGGTGCGTTAGAAGAAGTATTTTATTTGTAGTTTTATTTATGTACTCGTATTATAATAATTTTAAAAATATTTCTTTATAATCAGTGCGGCTAGGGACGTCTTCGTGTGTGTGTTGCGAGTCTCATTCGCCCTGAGGAAGGCCTCCAGATGAAGTCAAATATATCGGCCAGTAGCTAACTTTTTAGGAAAGTTACCCGTGTATCGCATATTGATAATAAAAAAACAGTTTACAAAAATGTTTAAGTTACTTCATAGAAAGTATCAAAATTACCCTTTAGCAAAAGAAGTGGGGCACCAAACAAATGTATTTAACTGGAAGCTGAAGAGTTAAATTATGTCCAAGTTGAGCAGTTAAGCCTTCCTTTTTCATTCTTTACTTAATTACTTTTACTAACTTTTAAATTAATTTTCATTCAATTAATCAAGCAAGTCTGCGCGTGCGTAGAGAGCTCACTTATTAGGGTTAACTTACATATACATTATGTCACGTCTTTTTAAATCAATGATGGGACATACAGATCAATTTAGGTTTTGCGGCTCTAAAACACAGAGCCCAGGGCCGCAGGACCCAAAAGCCACTTTTAGCGTTATCATGCTTGGGTTAAAGGCACCTCTCGGCATCTTCTTTGGAGACGAAATAGCTACTCGTATATGTAGCATGGCATTATGGATAAACCAAAATAAAGAATTTATCTCACTGCAAAATACTATTAGTTACCGGCAAACAACTTGAACAGCGCCGCCATTTTTGTTCCAGTTGTTTGCGGGTAACTTTATCCCGCTTGGTATTATTACGAAGAGCGAGATAGTAATACATGATAGAGCTAAATAAGCACTGTCACCGGGGCCATGCTAACATCATCATTGTCATCATTAGATCTTTTTTGGATTCCACTGCAGGAGCACGACCATCAGCAGTCAGATGATTTGGTCTACACTCTCCAAGCTGGCCAGACGGGTTAAAGAGGCCTTATTGTTTATAAGCTTTGTCTTGCATTTCCTAAGTCGCCTTCTACGACATCCACGGGAAGACTTTGAGTGGTCCTATTATAGTCTGCCGGGAACCACACCGCTATGATCATAAAGAGGATTAAAATTCTTACATATCTTCCTGAGGTAGATTCAAAGTAACGCTGCCCTTGGCCTCATCACCAAACTGAAGGTATCCGAAGAAACCGACCACTGCGTACAGAGCGATGACAACACACATGGATGTGTTGAGCACGCCAGGGCAGCCCAGAAACTTCTGAGGATGCGCCATCTCGTTCTCCACCGGCATGACCACGCCGATGCCCTCGATGGCGAAGACTATAGTGCTGGAAAACGATAATATATTTATAAATTTAAGTCCAAAAATTGGTAGATGACTGGGTCAAAAATAAATTATTTGGTAAAGCTTGGAACAGCACTTTCCTACGCTGCTATCCTTTTCTGTCGCTCAGAACCGTCATTTGCTACAGCTAGAAACAGAGCGGTAATGCGGCCGCATCGCCGATTCCGCGGCATACTCCCTCTCTCTCGCTCTAACAAATGACGGTTCTGGGCGACAGAAAAAGATAGCAGTAAAGGACAGTGCTGTTCCATGCAGCAGAATGTAGCCCAACCCTTAAGAGAATGAAAGGTTACAAAATAGTGTCACTTTATACAAAGTGGAAGGAACATACCCGTAATTAATAAAACCACGGGCTATACTAGATCATTATAGTATAATGAAATTAAAATAACAATGGAAACACCAAAAAAAATTTGAAATTTATATACAAATTGCCCGAGCGGCTGCAGACTTTTGTATGGAAATGCAAAAATTTTTTTTTGTTCTTGGGCTGTTATTTTAATTTCATTATACTATAATGATCTAGTTTAGACCGTGGTTCAATTTATTATGGGCATGTCCCTTCCACGTTGTATAAGATCATATCCATTTTCAAAATGATTTTAGATTTATTAATGCAGAAAAAACGGATATTAAGAGCGCTATTTGACTCCAAAAAACTATGACGTCACGGTTGTGATTTTCATACAAATCTCATAGAAAATGCTTGTTTTGACGTTTAGAAAAAAGTGTCTGATTTGTCTTTGTGTGGAATACTGAAGACCGAGGAGTTCGGCGCACACTTCACCAACAAGAGCCACTAAGCTCGTGTGAAGAAGGCACACAAAATATCGAGTTATCCACAAATTCACGGGCGAAGACACAATAACACAAACAATAATACATACAATGACACGCATTAGGTTTGCTTCCTCAGCTGGAAGAGTATAGTCGTATACAAGTATACTTATCTATACTTCTATACTAATATTATAAAGAGGAAAGATTTGTACCTATTTTTGTATGTTTGTATGTTTGTAATGAATAGGCTCAAAAAGTACTGGGCCGATTTAAAAAATTCTTTCACCGTTGGAAAGCTACACTATTCCCGAGTGACATAGGCTATGTGTGTACCACGGGCGAAGCCGGGGTGGACTGCTAGTATTAGATAAATATAAATAAATCTCTAGGTTGCTGGGTCATATCCCGCTCATGTCGTGTATTTTCACATTTCTAGGGTTCCGTACCCGAAGGGTGCAAACGGGACCCTATTACTGAGACTTCGCTGTCTGTCCGTCTGTCTGTCCGTCTGTCTGTCTGTCTGTCCGTCAGTCACAGGGCTCTATCTCTTGAACCGTAATAGCTAGACACTTGAAATTTACACCGATTATGTATTACTGTGGCGGATATAACAACAAATACTAAAAATAAAAAATAGTTAAAAATTAAAGGGGGTCGTCATACAAGAAACATGTTCTTTTCAGCGTTTTTAACTTGATCTTCATAATGACATTAACTAGATACTTAAAATTTTCACCAATTATGTATTACGCGTGTTACAATTATGTATTGTGGTCATACCACAATAACAACAAATACTAAAAATGAAATAAAATAAAAAAATAAAATTCGTCATACAAGAAACGTGTTTCTTTAGCGTTTTAAAACATTGTACGGTGTTACGGATCCCTTCATGTACGAGTCCGACTCGCACTTGCCCGTTTATTTAACCCTAGATAACTAAACTATCCTGGGAGTTATAACACAATAACTTAACATTCGTCTAACGGACTACGCATTAAAAAATCTTATATTATCAACATAATTTAACGTGAGGAAGAAATTGTAACATAATTCGTATAAAGGGCTCGTTGTGAATAGAGACAAGTAGAAATAATTTTAGGCGCTGGCAGCCCCTCGGGGTGGTAAATTCAGTTATACCACAGAATAAATAATACTAACGTACAGAAGTCTCACTCAGCAAAGAAATTCAAAGAAATATCTAGTCAATGTGGCTAGCGATATGGTTTAATTTAGCTCACGTCAGAACTCAGCACCTTTTCGTTTATATACCTAGACATCCATTGCAAGCCAATTTCATTCTTATTACTCTGGACAAACGATTCGTATAACTGAAATTACCACCCGGAGGGGCCGCCTGCGCGCATAGTAATAATGTACATTTTCGATACCTAAACGGGGAGTGACACAGGCCTGGTTATACGAATGTTTTTCCAGAGTCATAAGGATGAAATTGGCTTGCAATGGATGTCTAGGTATATAAATGAAAAGGTGCTGAGTTCTGACGTGAGTTCACAACAACATTGAGTATATATTTCTTTGAATTTCTTTGCTGAGTGAGACTTCTGTATGTAGTATTAGTATCTATCATGTGCAGTAGCGGCGTTAGGGTAGGGCGCGGTTGGGTGACCGCCCAGGGCTCCAGATACAAAGGGGCGACACGGCGTTTTTGGGCAAGGGGGGGTCACAGGTAATAATAAATATATAAATAGCGGCTGGTTAATGGCGGCAACTCCTAGACTCTTATTTGTATGCACCCCCCCCCCCCCCCCCCGCCCCCTTCCCTTCGTTTACAATGGGGCGGCAAATTTGAAGAATCCTATATCGTACTTGCACCCCTCCCCCTCGTCGGCAGAAATAAATCCTAAGATTGAAGCCTAAGTCAGAGTCTGAATTGCAGGGGGGGGGGGGGTGGGAATCTCGCCCAGGGCGCTGTTAGAGCTAAAACCGGCACTGATCATGTGGTACAACATATCTTACAGGAAATATTCGTTAACCTTGTTTTCTCGAACGAATGAACGATATCTTTTACGAAATATCGTTCGCCGAAGCCGCAGTTACAGAAGAACACACACACATGAGAACACAGTTAATCGAATAAATGCTGAAAGTCTCATGTTCTGACATTTTCGTATTCTACCGGATATTGCCTCCCGTATCCGGTGAATTGGTACCAAAATAACAAGCAAAATAATTACGTGCCATATTTACGGTTACATTTGGTTTGGTTTTGAGTATGTAGTATCAGATTTTTTAAGTCGGATCAATTTATGTGATTTGTATGATAAATGTACGCACATTATATTCATTTTTATTTCCTGATTTTTACAGACCCAGTTTTTTTTCTATTGTGTAAAAAAACCATAGTTTTTCACCACCATAAGTCGACGACATCCGTGGCGTAGTGGTTAACACGCAAGTCCGTCACTCCGGAGGTTCTGGTTTCGATCTCCAGCCAGGGCTAGTTGGAAAATGGCCTATTTAAAATTGTCTTTGGTATTGGATGTTTATCTATATATAATATATGTAATAAGAATAAGAATAAGAATAAGAATAATTTATTTGCTCAAATACAGTACATAAGATGTGAATTGCATAATTAGTATCATGTATCCAACCTAAACTAAGGCATGCAAAATTATATGTAGGTAGTCAAATTAATAATCTATTAAAATATGATTTACATGGGTACAATTGAAAACACAATAAATTTTAATTAATACAATTTCATAAGTTCCAATATTATTTTTTCCGCTTACTGAAGTCTATATACTCCGATATAGAGTATAAGCAATGCTCTAGTAACCATTTTGTCAGTCCTTTTTTAAACGCTCTTCCTTTCAATGATTTAATGTTAGCTGGTAAGTAATTGAATAAGTAAATACACATGTTAAAAATATTTTTTTTATACATATCCTTGTGGCATCTAGGCTGATATATTCTATTCATGATATTAGGTCGAGTTACCCTCAAAATTACTTCGCTTCTTTTTTGCCAAAATTCCGGATGCGATTCTACAAATACGCAGATATCTCGAATGTAAAGGCATGGCAATGGTAATATGTTTAGTCTTTTGAACAATGGTATGCAACTATCATCAACCCATGCATTGCAAATAGCACGAATACATTTCTTTTGTACCATAAAGGCTTGTTCCATGTGTACCGAATTGCCCCATATAACTAAACCGTAGCTAAGTATAGACGACACGTGTCCATGATATGCAGTAATTGAAGCTTCCACGGAGACGGTTTGCCTCAATCGTCTTAGTGCAAAAGCAAAGCGGTTCAATTTACTGCATAACTGGTCAATGTGTGTCTTCCAGTTCAAGTGCTCATCTATAACAATACCCAAAAATTTGTGGTGGTTTACTTTTTCGACTATGTCTCTATTATAATTTAGTGTAATCGGCATCTGATTAGAATTGTAACATGAAAATTGGATGAATTTTGTTTTGTCTAAGTTAACACGCAAATCATTTGCATCCATCCAATCGACAACATCGCGTAGAGAATTGTTTATTTCACCTTCGTATTTATCTTTATCGTCACATTTTATAATTAAAGTAGTGTCGTCAGCAAACATTATGGTTTTGTGCTCAGTTGAATTAGGAAGGTCATTAATATATAATAAAAATAGGAGTGGTCACACATTGCAATTTCTGAATGTGGATCTAAACTTCTCTTTAATTGGTATATTTTATGTTTTTTTAAACTTAACTATTTCCGTGCATTGTGGTCGATTTTCCAAATAACTTTTTATCCAATCAAGTGCTGGACCTCTAATGCCATAATTGTAAAGCTTATCTAAAAGTATATTTTGATTGACAAGGTCGAATGCCTTGCTCATATCAAGAAATGATGACATTATTGGCACAGGGATCTTATTATTGATGCTTTCAGTGATAGTTTTGACTAATTCAAAACAAGCCAATACAGTAGAACTGCCTTTTCGAAAGCCATATTGGTTTGGGTGCAGTATATTATATTTATCCAGGAATTCCATTAGTCTTGTATGAAATGGCTTCTCAAACACTTTTGATAGCACAGGAGGTAAGGTAATTGGTCTAAAGTTGTTCGGATCGTCTTTATCTCCCTTTTTAAATAGTGGCTTTACTATGCATTCCTTAAGTCCTTCAGGAAATATACCCTGACTAAAAGAAAGATTAATTATATGTGCCAAAACATGACAAATATATGGAGCACATAGCTTAAGGATTTTGGTCGGTATATTATCATAGCCACTACATTTGCTGTTTTTTAGCGACATAATAGTATTATAGATTTCTGTGTCATTGACTGGTCGAAGAAAAATTGTATTTTGGTTATTATTAGTCAAATATTTCATATATTTAATATTATTATTTGCACTTTGCCCTTTGTCATTCCTCAATTCTATAAAATAATTATTAAATTCATTGCAAATGTCATTAGGGTCTGAATACACATTATTACCAAATTCAATTTTACTTATGTCATTAGTGAGAACGTTATTAGAAATTGTCGATGATATTATATTCCAAGAAGCTTTACACTTATTTTTGCTATTTTTTATGTAGTTTTTATTATTTAATTTACGTGCGTTAGCTATACATTTTTTGAGAACACTATTGTACTTTTTAATTTTATTTTTAATTATTTGTTTATTTTTAAACCCGTCCTTCCTATATTTTTGATATAATCCACGTTTTGTTCTACAAGAGGCCTTAATACCTTTAGTAATCCAACTTATTCTTCCTGAACGGTTATTTATTTTTACTTTAATAAGGGGAAAACATAAGTCGTGGAATAAACGTAGAATGTCATAGAATTCCCTGAAGGCTGGTGTAAACTCAGAACATGCTAAGATATCGGAAAAAGAAATGTTTGACATAGCTTGAAGAAACTTATGAATATTGCAGGCACTGTAGTCATGTTTGTATTCAAACCAAGTCATAAAATTTGATTGTTTTTTAACTTTAAATGTTAATAATTGCGCAGTTTCATGGTCTGAGAGGTCCAATTCAAGAATTTCGGGAACCGCTGTTTTTATATTACTTGCAATCTGGTCAATGCATGATTCTAATCTAGTCGGTGATCTAATATGGGCCTCAAATCCGTAGTTATTCAGGATATGTAATAGATTTTTGGCGTAGATATCGTTCTTTAAAATATCAATATTCCAATCGCCACATAGAACAATTTTTTTGTTCTTATATTTTTTAGTCAAACGATCTAAGAGTTTATCTAAATTGTCCAGAAAAATATTTACAAGGGCCTTTATGCGTTTTGGTATTCTGTATATATTTATTATAATTAAACCCATACCTAAAATCTCTATACCACAGCACTCAAAATAAAATTTTATAACAAACTCAGATATAAATTTTAAGGGTCTGGCATCAAGATATGGTTTCGCTAAAATACAAGTACCACCACGTTTTATGTCATTACGACAAAAAGATGATATTAGCTTAAAATTGCTAATATTTATATTTTCTTCCGAGCCTTGTAAGATAAATGTTTCAGACAAACAGACTATATCAACTTGTCTGCCCATGTTCTCTAAGTCTTTAATAGCTATTTCCAACAAGTCTAGTTTATTGGAGATACCTCCTATGTTTTGGTTAAAAATCAAGAATTTTTCAAACTTTAAGTTCGGTACGAAAAAATTTTTCTTCAGAATTGTCTTTTGTTTCTATCTCACTTTTGCGACAAATTCTAGGAAAGTAAAATGGGATAGTACCTTTCCTTGGTAGTTTTTTATTTATATTTAGAGATTGCTTAGACTCCCTAATCCATTTTTTAATTTTTTCAATTGATAAAAATTCTTTTTTATAATCTATATAATCAATGTGTAAATTTATTTTATTACAAATACATTCAATTAAGCTTTTACTATGAATCATTAAATCGTTTAAGTCAAAATATGTACAATTGTCAAAATGTTTAGTCCATAACTTTAAATAATAACTCAGTGTCCTTTCATTTAAATAGTAGTTCCGAACTATTGGAACTATGAAAACAGAAGTATTCTTAAAATAATTTACAGCAATACATATATTAGAGTGTAATCTGTGGATGTCATTATCATTGTTGCCTATTCCTAATATAATTATGTCATCACTTGAGACTTGTTCGGATATATGACTACAATATTTCAATATCTCTGTACTGCTAGCACCCGGCATTATGGTGCCATACGGTTTATACACATCATTCCATTTCCCATGTCTAGATTTTATAATCTCAGCTGATAGTCCCCTCAGGTGTTCGTCCCCAATTATGAGGATATTTTTCTTTTTCGGATTCAATTTTTTTCCGGTAATGCCATCTATTGACGTATTTGAAGTTTGAGTTTTGAATTTTAGAAATAATAAATATATTTATTTCTAAAATTCAATTAAAGTTCGCTTTACACTTTTGACATTTAATTAATATTTTCATCTCTTCATCAAATTCTTCAAGTCATTTTCATTGCAGGAGCACGAACCTCTCTGAACTACTAGAGCCATACTTGGCCAGAGCAGTCAAAGGATTCAGCCTACGTCTAAGTCTCATTGATGTTTAATAAGCTTTGTTTAGCTTGTGTTTCTTAAGTCGCCTTCTACGACATCCACGGGAAGACTTGGAGTGGTCCTATTCTACTCTGCCGGGAACCACACGTTTTATTACTAGTTTACAGCTTCTAAAATAAACTCACCTGAAGAATAAGGGCCATTTTGTTACGTCAACCACCATCTCCCTCTCGCTCACTGGAGGCAAATCCGTGAAAACGTAGTACAGCGTTATCCCCAACACAACTAGTATCAAAATGTTGGCGAGTAAGGAGAATGGCACCAGGTATTTTAGATTTCTCACTTGGCAGATCAGCACTAGTGGCACGAGAGTCAGAGCACAGCAGGTCTGGATGGATATATCGTATTGAGGGAAGTAGGAGCTAAAAACCTGAAATGAAAAGAATTGGAAGTGGAAAGAAGAAAATAGTTGACTTCAGGCTTGGAAATAGTACATAGTATTAATAAGATGTGTCGTCATATAGTATATATATACCAGCGGACAGCCAAGACCTCAGAACAAAATAAACGGGCAAGTGCGACTCGGACTCGTACATGAAGGGTTCCGTACCACCGTACAATGTTTTAAAACGCTGAAAAAAACACGTTTTTTGTATGACGATCCCTTAAATTTTAAACTTTTTAGTATTTGTTGTTATAGCGGTCATAGTTATACATAATCTGTGAAAATTTCAAGTATCTAGTTATTGCCATTATAAAGATCTAGTTAAAAACGCTGAAAAAACACATTTTTTGTATGACGACCCCCTTTAATTTTCAACTTTTTTTTATTTTTGGTATTTGTTGTTATAGCGGTCACAGTAATACATAATCGGTGAAAATTTCAAGTGTCTAACTATTACGGTTCAAGAGATAGAGCCCTGTGATAGACGGACAGACGGACAGACAGCGGAGTCTCAGTAATAGGGTCCCGTTTGCACCCTTCGGGTACGGAACCCTAAAAATACGTCATATTTTTGTGTTCTGAGGCCAAGACGCTTGTAACAATACCTCATTTGTCAAGGTATAGTGGATATAATTAAAGACACGAAGAAACAGATGGACATATACATAGGTGTAATACATAACCCTTCTTTTAGCCTTTGCCGTACTCGGGTAAAAATAAAGTGTACTACAATAGCTTACAAAAGCCGAGTAAATCACATTGTGTTGACCCTTGGCTCAGAGAAACGAAAAACAAATTGTTTTGGCAGCGTCCATTTGATAAATGACTCGAATAATCGGAATAGTAAATAGTAAATACCTGTATTTACAACCAATATATTAAGATTTATTAGCAGGCTCCGTACAAAACTATAAAATATAAAAGTAAACTTATATGATGCAGTTGGATTGTATAATCCGCTTTTTGACAAAACCGCTAGCAGCTTGGCAATACTGCTCAGTTTTGTAAAACAGCTAAGGTTTAGTGAATTCGTAGAATAACGAAACCTTTATACGCAGAATTGCATACAAGATTTGTATTAATCAATGTCGCAGGTCGACATACCCCGTGTGGTTTCGGGTTAGAATATGACCACTCCATCTCTTCCTGTGGATGTCGTAAGAGGCGACCAAAGAACTAAGCGAAATCATCTCGTGCTACAATTGCATTCCCAAGGAGGGTTAACATCGGGCTGCGGCTGGTTGTAAAATTTTTCGCCTAAATACATTCCCAAAGAGGGTTGACATTAGGTAGGCGGCCGGTCGTAAAACTTTAGCCAAATCTTTAAACACTTCCGGCTATTTCTTCTCCATTTTGCAAGGTCTTTGGCATCCTTGGGTGACCATTTACATGCATGTTATTTGGAGAAGAAAAAGCGGGAAAGCGCACCCCGGGCTCTGAAACAGCACAACTGAGGATGCAACCGGGAACGCGCTTAGACGAAGAAGAAGACAAGTTAAGCGATGTCTTTGATCCCCTGGGAACGTGGGAGAGTGCTGGTGTGCGACGCTACATGCGTTGACACACTAGCGCCTTCTCTTCTCTCTCTTCTCCCATTATAGTTCAGTGTTATGGACTTAACGTGCTCTATAAATCTGGCTGTTGATTAAAAAGTGAACAATAGGAGCAACTACGTAATGAAGGGAAAATTACCTCTTCTAATGAAGATCCGATGAAGACAATATAAACACACAGCACGCTAATATACGTCAATGTTGTTGAGTAGTCTACCAAATTCCTGGAACAATAAGGTACATATTAACTTTTTTTTTAATAATACCGCTCTCTTTTTCTTTCTATCTATCCCTCGTATATATGTTATTGCGTTTTGTACAAAGAACTTTAAATGTACCTTCTTATAGAGAGAATCTGATTTAAAACCCATCTTGTGTCTCTTTCCCTCTAATCGGCATTTACTGTTGCAAGGATGAGACTTCGCTAAACGTCAAAAGTAAAAATGTTACCTATTTATTAATACGACAAAATAATAACAAATCATTGTCTCATGACGTTGACTTCCGTTTAGGTGACTTTTCTATTTAGTCTATAAAGCTACTAAATAGAAAAGTCCTGGTGTCATACGAGTACAAAAAATGTGACTACTACGGTTCAAAACAGGCTATGCTTTTGAGACATCATTGCGAAATCTATTTACCTTCAATATCTCTGGATTTAAATGCAGCTTAAAAATAGGCAATTCAAAACGTTTGTACTCTTAGTTTCTAGCTTTGTCTCTACAAAACCGGACTTCCCCCCTCCTTCCTTCTGGGGAGGGCCTGAAAGGCGGGTAACACTCTTATTGAACCCCTGGTGTTGCAGTTGTCCATGGGCAGCGGTAATCACCCACCATCAGGTGACCCGCTTGTTCGTTTGCCGTCCTATAACATGAAAAAAGTTCTCGTGTTGGCCACCAACATAAAAGAGAGAGAGAGCGAGAAAGAAAGAGACAGAAAGAAAGAGAGAGAAAGAAAAAGAGAGAGAGAAAGAAAGAGAGAGGAAGAGAGAGAAAGAAAGAGAGAGGAAGAGAGAGAAAGAAAGAGAGAGGAAGAGAGAGAAAGAAAGAGAGAGTGAAAGAAAGAGAGAGGAAGAAAGAGAAAGATAAAGAGAAATAAGTATTTTCTTACGGTTTTGTGTTCTATTAGTGATTTTGATTTTTATTTATTTAGAGATTAATTTCGTCTTGTCAAAAAAAAAGTAAGTAAATATAATTTATTTCAAAAACAGCAAATCTTTAAATATCTTCTCACTTGACAAACCCTCCCCAAGGCTGGAGCTTTTTGGGGCCGTGCGTGAAAGCTGCGCCGCAAGTTTCGGCGAAGCTCATAGACGGCTTTTTGGCGTCAACACACACCTCCTGGGACACTTTCACCTGGAATAAATGACATTACTTTAGGGAACATTATATTTTCTACCAGAAACTACTGGTAGTACTGGTAGAAGTAACTTGGTAGATATACTGGGACTACCTCAATATTACGTCAGAGTTTTTTCTTCCTTACCTTATCCCACTTTACGTGGAATCGGGACAGCTTGTGCGTCTGTTATTACTCTCAATGCTGAATAAAGAAATGGCTGATAATAATTTTAAGACCAGCCGCCTTATCAGGTCTTTTTAGTCTCCACTGTAATAACTGTACTATTCTGTACTATTAGAGCCATACTTGGCTATATCGTGACGTTCATGACGTAGTCTTGGGCAATCGCAGGAAGAGAGTACCCTTATTATACCATGAGGAGGTTCAAAATCACCCTTCATCATCATCATCATCAGGTCCTTTTTAGTCTCCACTGCAGGAGCACGACCCTCTCTGTACTACCAGAGCCATACTTAGCCAGAGCAGTCAGAGGATTCGGCCTATACACTCCACGCTGGCCAGACGGGTTGGAGAGGTCTCATTGATGTTTATAAGCTTTGTTTAGTTTGGATTCCCTAATCCCTAGTCACCTTTTACGTCATCCATAGAAAGACTTGAAGTGGTCCTATTCTATTCCGCCAGCTTGACACCAACCCTCCTTGGGAATGCAGTTGTTGCACAATATTTAAGTGCTTTGTCGTATAGTCGCCTCTTACGACATCCACAGGAAAAAATGGAATGGGCTTAAAAATTATAAGATAGATACTATCTCTATAAAAAATTATGTAGAAAGTAAATCTCTGTCTTCTTCTTCGTCTAAGCGCGTTCCCGGTTACATCCTCAGTAAATCGCTGTATTCCCTTAAATATTGAATTGTTGATTTCAGCAATGGCTGATCCCGCGTCAACTCGTGAACTGGTGTCGTCAGTAGGGTGGATTAATCAGCTCGGCTTCGTTTTTAAGACTACTAAGTATAATTTATTTTCTGTTCATTGAATACGCATGACGACTGAAAAAATATTTTTAGCCAATCGGTTAGATTATGAAAAAATATTGTACACGTATTTAAATTTTGCATGACGTCACGCTTTCGTACGATTAATACACATCGGTGACGTCACAAGCCCCCACTCTGTATCTTACTTTTATTGTATATATATACTATATACTTTTTTGATAAACTGAAAAATATGGGTACATTCTTTTTGGATAATCTACCTAACGGACTAATTAGAATAGTACTTTTCTAACCCAGTCATCATCCCCATTTAGCACTCGTTCGCAAGCTTTACATGTGATAGCCCTTGACGAAAAAGAGGGGTGTTAGAACTTTACCGTGTCTGTGTATCTGTCTGTATGTCTGTCTGTGTCATCGTAGTTCCTAAATAAATAGACCGATTTTTTTAATAGAAAGCATTCTCTGTTGATTTTCTTCATAGCTATGTTTGATGAAAATCGGTTTAGCCATTCAAAAGTTATTGGGGGTTAACGCTTGAATATCGGGGGTCTTTTAATTTGTCTGGCAAACGCCTTTGAACATCATAATTGCAGACACAGTAGATTTATGATTGTTCAGGGGCCAACAGTGACCGCCATGGCGTAAAAACTTACCAATAAGTGTACAGTATGAGTACACACGATTCCAGCAATGAGTGTGCCTATGGACCCAGTTAGAAGACCGCAGTTCTTGAAAGCCGCCGGCATGGCCAGGAGTCCAGTACCCAGACATGCTTTTAGAAGATGCAGGATAGACCCGAGAGTTCTAGAAACAAGACATTATTGTATTCATGGAGTATAGAGGTAAAGGAGTAGGTACCCTAGGTATATCCAAATGTGTCCGTCAAAATTACAACGGATACAGAAGCGAAAAAAAATGGAAATTTTTAAAGAAAGCGCCGGAAATAATACTAGTTTTAAGTGTCTTCAAAAAGGAAAAGCTTCTCAATTCGAATGTACTTAGGTATATTATATGTTGTTTTTTTATGTATGATCCCCATTGTCACCAGGTGAAGATCTGATGATGGAATCCTCGAGAAATCGAGAGAACTCCTCAAACATTTAATCAAGTGATTTTTATGTTTCTGTCAAAAAATCAAGCATTTGCATTAAGAATTTTGTTTTAGTGAATGGAACTGATAAAGGAAACCAGAAATTGAAGTCGCTTTTTTATTTAAAATTATTAGGTATTCGTCAACTGCCGTATTTTGTACTAGCTTTTGCCCGCGGGATCTTTTCCTTTCCCAGATTCCCACGGGAACATTACTATTTTCCGGGATGAAAGGTACACTATGTCCTTCTCAGTACTCCTATGTGTATGCGAATTTTCAAGAAGATTGGTTCATTGGATAAAGCGTGAAGAGGCAACAAACAAATATACAAACTCACTTTCTCATTTATATTATTAGTTGGGATTGGGATTACTATTCTCACAACGTTGTTTTTAAGGTTCCGAATCAGTACCTACGTATTAAATTAAAATTATGTATGTAATAAATTCTCGCAATGAATTTTCCCATATGTGATAAGAAAAATACGTGCTTGGTGTGAAGAGAAAATCACGTTCCTACACACCGTCAAGTGAGAAGTGTACCTAAATTAAGTAGGTACTTACGTATTTTCTCCATCTGTTTTTATTTAGCGATAAACAACTTTGTACCTATTTTTAAATGCACAACATCGTTCATCTTGATTTTACTTGTAAAAGATGAAAAAAACGCCCTTTTTACAAAAGCGTTTTCTTGCACTGCCCACTGAAATTGCACTTGAATAAAAGCAAAAGCTATAAATCTTAGGTTAGGATCTTAAAATAATGTTTTGAGTAAACATTGCATTCAAATGGCCTCCGGCCGGCCTCGTAAGCCATCTGGAGGCCCTGGGTGCAGGGTTCCGACGCTTAGGTTAACCTAACCGAAATAATTTTTCATTAACCCAATTTCAACACAATTGGAAATGGGTTAACATATATTCTGGGTTAACCGAAATAGTCTGTCAGCAGTATAATTGCGGGTAACTTTAAACAAATCGATATATAGGTTTCTGTATTTCTGCATGTTAATAAGTACACGTTTTTCATTCCAAATTCAAATTCTTTATTTGCTTAAAAAGAGTACAATGTTGTCTTTGATTAAAATGTAGTCCTTCTTTCCCTTGACCCTTCGGGTATAGAAACATTTTAACAATATCTATTTTACCATAGCACAGCAAAAAACAAATTCCTCGTCACTCAGTCGCGGTACTTATCCAACAACAGCGCTTCCACGACTCAACCACACGGCTGTGCATCGCCGAAAATCTAGATTAACCTTTTCAGATAACGGTTACTGGGGCTACTGTTAACCATTATTGTATGGGTTAATCAAATCAATCGGTAACCGTTTATAAAGGGGTAACGTTATGATGGGGTTTTCCGATCCCTGCCTGAGAGTTTATAACATTCGTTCGTTAAAGGGCTACTTCGCTAAAAGGCAACTCCGCTAAACGGCAAACTATCTAAATGGTAACTTCTTTTAAAGGCAACTTTTGACGACCTCCGTGGCGTAATGGTTAACACGCTAGACCGCTAATCCGGAGGTTCTGGGTTCGATCCCCAGCCAGGGCAAGTTGGAAAATGGTTGCAAAATATGAAAACTACATTTTTATACCAGCTTTTATTGTAAGATTAGAAATGAAGACGTTACTTACGAGTTTGGGTGCTCAAGTGTGCGGTGTTCAAAAGGATTGTATGGCTTTTCATCAACCTTAGACGCGATGCTGAGTGATGACTGGAACCCCAGATTGCTTGTCAATTCGGCTCTAAAACAAAAAATAAATACATATAATCATTATATAACATTAGCATAACATCTTCCTGTAGATTTCGAAAGGGGCATAGCATCTTGTGCTACAACTTTTTTTTTTATGTCGGGACGGCAAACGAACTAGCGGGTCACTAGATGGTAAGTGATCACCGCTGTCCATGGAACAAGAGCGTTACCGTCCTTTCAGGGCCCTCCCCAGAAGGCGGAGGGTGAGGGGACTCCGGCTCTCTCACTCACCGAACGAAGCATAGAAGCGGTGAAGCTACTACTCAGACGTCGATTTTCTGTGGGAGTGTGGTACTTCCCCGGACGAGCCGGCCCATTCATGCTACTAGCAACACTGAGTTTTGCTGGTAGCGTGCCAAAATTATAGCCAAATCGTTTAAACTGTTCTAGCTATTTCTTTTCGAATTCGCATGGGCTTCTGCATCCATTGGGTGACCATTGACATGCATAGGTATTATATTTTGAGAAGAAAAAAGCGGCCATGTGCGAGTCGGACTCGCCCACGAAGGGTTCTGTAGCAGCAAGTAACATAATATAAAAGTTCTAAAGGTAAATTGCGGTTTACGATTTACAAAGACGTATTAAAAATTACTATCTATTATACCGAGACCGCTATAGTTTTAATTGAAAGTACATACTTTGAGGTATATACCACATTTTTTTCAGAATTATTTTAGTAATATTTCAAAAGTTACGGTGACACCTCAAATTTTAACTTTGTATTAGATTATCTCAAGACTGGGGAGTTTGATCTTCATAGTTTCAAAGCAGTTTTGTTGCATTTTAAAAGACCTTAACAACGATACCACGTTGGGGTTAGTCCAATTTAATTTTTTAAATTCATTTTTCGCTGTATGGGATGGGGGGCTGAAAAAAAAACATTTTGTCATAATTTTAAAAAACAACTTTTGGAACTTTAATATCTATCTCCACCGATTTTCGTGACAATCGGTGCAGTAGCGCCGGCGGCGGAGTACGAGCCCGGACGGACAGACGGACGGACATGACAAAACTATAAGGGTTCCTTGTGGACTACGGAGCCCTAAAAAGCGGGAATGTGTACCCCGGGTTCCGAAGCAGCACGGCTGTCCCAAATCAAAACACAGTCAGGGAACTGGAACAAATTTTACAGGAGAGCAATAAAAGGTGATTTACTTTAGCCTTACCAAATTATGAATATAAATGGAAATATGACGTTGCTATTGGAGATGGTAGATAAGATTACAGTCTGTTTTTAGGGTTCCGTAGCCAAATGGCAAAAAACGGAACACTTATGGATTCGTCATGTCTGTCTGTCTGTCCGTATGTCACAGCCACACTAGATGGATTATGTGAACCGCATTAAGATTTTCATACAAAAATAGAAAAATAAACGGGCAAGTGCGAGTCTGCCTCGTACATGAAGGTTTTGTACCACCGTACAATGTTTTAAAACGCCAAAGAAACACGTTTCTTGTATGAGGACCCCCTTTAATTTTTAACTTTATTTTATTTTTAGTATTTGTTGTTATTGTGGTCATAGTAATATATAATTGGTGAAAATTTCAAGTATCTAGTTAATGCCATTATAAAGATCAAGTTAAAAACGATGAAAAGAACACGTTTCTTGTATGACGACCCCCTTTAATTTTTAACTATTTTTCATTTTTAGTATTTGTTATTATAGCGGTCACAGTAATACATAATCGGTGAAAATTTCAAGTGTCTAGCTATTACGGTTCAAGAGATAGAGCCCTGTGACTGATGGACAGACAGACAGACGGACAGACAGTCACAGTAATAGGGTCCCGTTTGCACCCTTTGGGCACGGAACCCTAAAAAACAAAAAAAAATCGAGGGATCCCCATACTTTGAACTTAAACTCAAATTTTTTTTACATCAAACTCATACGTGTGGGATATTTATGGATAGGTCTTCAAAAATGATATTGAGGTTTCTAATATCATTTTTTCTAAACTGAATAGTTTGCGCGAGAGACACTTCCAAAGTGGTAAAATGTGTCCCCCTACTTCTAAAATAAGAGAATGATAAAACTAAAAAAAATTGTTTGGAAAATCCAAAAGTGCACGCCTCATAATCTAATTTTTCACAATTAAATTGATTTTGATTGTTTTATTGCTAACTTAAAACGGAGAAAAGTATGTGTCGGCTTCCCGCTGAGAAAATTGAAAATTTTCAAAATTCGGGACGTTATTAGTTTCACCCTGTTTTTGAAAAGTCGAGTTTTCATCAGATCTCGACGTTTAAAGGTCTCAGGAATCTTCCCTGACCAATCACGAGCAAGTGTCATGCACCCTATCTGTATGTGTGTGTGGGTGTGTATGTGTATGTGACCCGCTTATAACTTTTGAACAACTAAACCGATCGGAACCAAACAAGTAGCTTTCCAAAGAGTTCTATACAACTCAGATTTCCTGTGAATTTAAACCGATTCGGAACGGTAGATTTTGAGAAATCTCAAAAAAACTAAGCAAAAACAAGAAAAAGACACAAGACTACGTCACGAATGTCAAGAAAAGTGTTACCACTGATTGTTCTTTTCATTCTCAATTAGTTAATGCATATTAAATAAAATATTAACTAACTTATCGCTTCTTTTACATTTATTCGTCTTTCATATTTAATAAAACAAACAAAATCACAACATTCTTTATTCAAATTTCTTTTTACTTCTTTTCTTACTTGCCAGTTACACATTCGGACTCATCATACATAGGTATTAACTCATTCAACAAACTTCACATCCAAAATTATTTTTAATATGTCACCTGTATTTTTATAATAATAATTACGATTAAACTACATTGAATTAGACCGTGATCTTCGAAAGGACTTAGTTTTGGATAATACTGAAGCGTATAAAAAAAAAATGGACTTGATCAGATAAGTTTTTCGGGAGTTATCGTGACCACGCCAGTTTCCATACATACCGACACACGGACGTCCACAAAATGATTTTATTAAACATTGTTTTTATTTATTTAAAAGGCAAAATGTCTTTTAAAAATGTCATAAGTGTTGAAACTAGTGTTTTTCCTTGACATTTATGTGTAAATATTATTGTACAAGTGCGATAGAAAATAAATAGAGACACATTTAGTTAAAAAAATCACTTGATTTTTGTAAGGCGAGAGTAGAGCACTACCTCATGCGCTTCGCTTATGAGGCGTGCAATATACATGTTGTACATTACCATGCAAACTTCCACCGAAAATTGTTTTTTTTATACGTCATAAATCGTAAAATGTTGCTGCTACGAAACCCTTCATGGGCGAGTCCGACTCGCACTTGACCACTTTTTTTTAATAAGCTTTGTTTGTCGTTTATTTGTTTGGGTCAAATCTTGCAAGTTAAATTTGAGCCACTTCCCGGTGTCTGATTGAGATGAAATTTTGTATGCTAATGCAGATTACAATGCAATATTATTATAACAAAAAGCTGATCTAACACTAGTTACTAAACTTTGAAATAGGAACTACGGTCGCGTCCACGGACACGCGGCGTAGTGTGTCCGTCCATACTTTGTTTTGAGCGGCCGCCGCGACTAATACGGCCCGCGTGGCAGCCCGCGTCGCACACCGTGCCGCGTGTCCGTGGACGCGGCCTAACACTAACGATGGCCTCTGGAAGCCTAACCAAAACACAGTTTGGGCTACTGTTTCAAAGGCGCGCAGCACCTCACTCCCGGAAAAGACTGTGTCAATTCTCACTAATTTAAACTCTAAATGAATGGAGATAGAGCTTCGACGGAGTGTAACATACTGTGTATGCTGTAGATATTACGATCTTATGGTAATTTTAATTCCCAATTGAAAACCTTAGCAAGTGACAATCCCCAATCCAAAACACTGTAAGAAGTGTACCTTACTGTATTTTGTGTTGGTGATCGGCTCTTGCTGGATTTTTGAGTTGGGGTAGCGATAGCCTCAAAGACAAGCGTTAATATTAAGGTGAAGATATAGGCAAATGACCTTGAAGTGGCGCCCTCATTTGAAATAAATTGTTAACTCGTAAATATGAAGATAATTTCCATATTGCTCTTCGTCATGCACTAGATAGCCCTTTAAATTATTTTATGAACTGCCGTTGAAACTATTATTGGTGATCCGTCTAGCTTTAAAACTTGCCGTGGCCACTTTGGCAGAGGCAATTAAAGGGAAATTATCACCATATTTACGAGTTAACAATTTATTTCACACTTCAAGGCCATTTGCCTATATCTTCACCTTAAGCATGAATAAATTTTATGTTAGTATTCTTGGGTTATAAGTGTTATAACGGACCCGAGCTGACTGTCTGTAATAACTATATGACGCAATAAACAGTGACTTCAGAAATGTATCGAATTGAGAACCCTTCCCTTCATGAGATTCATGAACAAGTTATTAAAAAAAATGTGGTTCCGGGTCAGAATAGGACTACTCCATTTCTTCCTGTGGATGTCGTAAGGGGCGACTAAAGGACTTAAGTACAGACATCTTGTACTACAATTGCATTTGCAAGGAGGGTTAACGTCGAGCGGCAGCTGGTTGTAAAACTTTTTGCACACATACATTCCCAAAGAAGGTTGACGTTAGGCAGGCGGCCGGTCGTAAAACTACAGCCGAATCATTTTTTCGTCTCCACTTCGTCAGGTCTTTGGCATCCTTGGGTGACCATTGACGTGCCTGTTATATTTGGAGAAGAAAAAGCGGGAAAGCGCACCCCGGGCTCCAAAGCAGCACAGCTGAAGATGCAACCGGGAACGCGCTTAGATGAAGAAGAAGAGATTTTTTTTAATGAACTGAAAAGATACACAGCTGTAGGATGGAACCAGGAACACGCTTGGATGAGCGATTATATGCAATTGTTCTCTAGCATTTCTCATTTAAACATATAGAAATATGGGGTGATTTCGAACTTCCTAGCTATATTCAAGGAAAGTATTCTTCATTTCGTATTCTGTCATTTGCGCCTTGTTTCATAATAAAAACCAAAGATACCATTCAACAAATGCATACCGAAAATCTCGAAAAATATCCTACGCTAACCACTTACCATCAGTTGGGAAGTATACCTGTTTGTCAACTTAATTCAGTAGGTATACAAGTTTATTTGCTAGGCAAATAAAAAAAAACCCCGACTGTCAAGAACGCCATCTAGTGATGTGAACCGGAACTATTGATAAGACTTGATATGGATTACAAGTCGCGCTACATGCGCGCAACGGATAGCGCCATCTATATATTTGCAAGAAAAATACCTGATTTCAAACGTTTATTCTCAAAAACTTTTAAACGGCTGGACTAATTTTGATCAAACATAGCTAAGAACTACCGCAAGAGAACTAGCTATCACGTAAAAAAACCCGCATCAAAATCAATCCATTCGTTCCAGCGCTACGATGACACAAACAGACAGACAAACAGACAGACAGACCGACATTGGCGTCAAACTTATAACACTCCTCTTTGTCGGGGGTTAAAAACCAAAGATACCACTCGACTGTATGCCAAATATCTCCAAAAATACCCAACGCTAACCACATACCATCAGTTGGGCAGTATACCTGTTTGCCAACTTCATTTAGAAATAAGAAAATACCTACTTAGAATACTGCTGGGCAAAGGACTCGTAAGGGGAACCTTACGAGTATTTCTCCACCCATCTTTGCCCGCTGTAAGCTTTGTTATTACTATGCCATAATAATACTACACGTGCCAATATAACACACGTGTTAACTTTCTTTAGTTCTAATCTATTTATTTCATGTTTTTGTTTTAATCACGATTGTTTGCACCTTTTTCCGTCTTTTTCTCGTCCACCATCACGCTGATTGTCACATTACGGATAAAGACGTGATAGTTTTATAGTATAGTACATCACCTAAAGATTATTATGTAGCAATCTATATATTACACTAGTTAAATAGACCAGTTAAAATATCTAATAAACGTTTCGTAACGGAGTGATACTATACCTTTCATAAGTGTTGATTTCGACACTTTTTTTATATTTTATAGTAAATTAATGTAAAGACTTGTATGTACGCAAGCTATGCGGCGAAAATAGGTAGTCGATAGATAAATTGCTGTTTCATATTTATTTGTGTCTGCCGGACACAAGCCTATATTTTTTGTAAAAATATAGTTTCGTTTTTCTCCTTTAACATCCACAGGAAAAGATGGAATTTTCGTTTATAAGAATAAACGATACAATTTCTACATAAAATCTCAAACAATAATTTTTAGACCAAACTTTTATTGCGTTCCTTGTTTTGCTACTATTTAAACAAATATCCTTACGCAGTCAAGTAATGTATTCAGAAGTCTGGACCTCGAGTTGGAGACTGAGATAAAGCCCATCGCTTGCAGGAGGTTCTCATATAACAGTGTCTGTCACTTTTCTTATAGGAGCGACATAAATCTGACTTGCTCCTCTGGCATCCCTTGGATCTAAATTCTGTGGACAGTTGTTGGAACTCTGGGAAGTTAAGTTTGGGTATATGGTACGTCTTTCGTGGTCGATTCAAATGATAAAATGAATCCTCAAACGACAGCTTGCGATCTCTGGCAGGACAATTTGTGATCCTACTCCTTTTTGAAACTGGGCTCCGGTTATCCCGGTTTTCATAGTATGAAGAGTGAGGTGAGGCTTTTTCGCCGTATCGTGCGGAGAACGGTGTTACCATACCAAAACTTGCAGTCTCAATGCAATGCGTACACGCTTTGTCTATTTGAGGTTTGAACTTTGTGTATTTCTTCACATCATTTGTCTGTGTCTCCTTCGTTTCTATAATTAATTTCGGAATAGGTGTTCTTTGCGAGCACTTGCATGTATCTTTGCCAACGTTGGCATTACATTTATTTCGCTTTCTAACTACAGTAACACAATCATGGTCACATTTAAGAGACCCGCTTACCACTGTGTTGGCACCAATATTACTAACTTCCTTCTTCAATTGTGTCTCACTCGGTTTGGATTCATTTTCGACAGTTTTTCTGGCTCCCCGTGGTATGATTTTGTTGATTTCTTTTTCCTTTTTGATGACAATGGAACGAGTTGGCTTCCCGTAGATTTTATTATAGGTACTAGCTACCGAAGGCTTGTTACTTTTGCTAGCATTTGAAAGCTTGCGGTTGTTACTGCTAGCTTTTGAAAGCTTGCGTTTGTTACTGTTAGCTTTTGAAAGCTTGCTTTGAGTTGATGATTTAGAATGGCTGTTAAATACTTTTGAACTGGATTCCTCATTAGGATCTACTATTTCATGACAGAGCTTCTGAGCTATTGACGACATTTAGATACCAATGCGTTATTAAACTTCGACGATGGTGAGATATGTTTTTAAATTTCCAAGAGGTCATCATACCTGGGTACTTATACAGTGGCATATAACTTTCATCATATTTATATGTTTTTCAGAACAGTAAATGAGTAACTATGAGACCCCATACCTATTTATTATAACTGTAAAAAAAAACTTTATAACACCTCGTAAATAAAAGTGGTCATGTTGTCCGTTTTGATTTGATTATTTTTGAGTGACATTTTGAAGACATGCGCAACAAAAAGTCCAAAGAGAATACAAAATAATGACCAGAGATATGGGATATAAAGACCACAGATTTATTGTTCTGAACTAAAGACGATCACACACACACACTGTTTCGCGGCCGTTGAAACGAACGTGAACGTTTCTTGGGGTGACATTGACGAACCTGTGACGAACATGGAATCGGAGTGGATGATAATACCACTTGGTTGGGACTTGGGAGACCTACACGACCTCTCCTAAAAAAACTTTTCTTTGACTTGCGATCTGTTAAGCATTCTCTATATTATTTCGCACTCTATATTATATAAAACACAATTTTTTAATTATTTAAATATGGTGTCTATAGTAAGGATGCCACGTTTGTTTGTTTGTTTTTCGTGTGTGTAAGTGTCCAACACTGGTGTCAGATTTTTCAAGCTGCCTAAAGGCATCCGACATAGCTTGACGACTGCTATACAATGACAGCCGGGACCAACGGCTTTTAAGTGCCTTCCGAAGCACGGAGGAGCTCAAGAATTTTTTTACCACTTGTGGTTACCCATCCAAGTACGGACCACGCCCGGGATTGCTTAACTGGTGAAAACGTTAGCAAGGATGCCATATACATCATTTTACCATCATAAATAATTTTCAACAAAACTTGACAAAGGCTAAACAAAGGAACAAAGGCTTCGCCCGTGGTACACACATAGCCTATGTCACTCGGGAATAGTGTAGCTTTCCAACGGTGAAAGAATTTTTTAAATCGTACCAGTACTTTTTGAGCCTATTCATTACAAACATACAAACATACAAATATAGGTACAAATCTTACCTCTTTATAATACTATTAGTGTAGAAGTGTAGGAGTGTAGATATTTTCTCTATAATTTTCTCGATAGAAAATCATTGCAAAGATGCCTCCAAATCATCTCAGAGTTATACTAAAACGGAAAGTATTCATGAAATACAATAAATTAGCACTTGTAACTTTAGATTGTATTAAACATAAGGCAGTCATCATATGTCTTACTTTTTAAATAACTCTTAAATATTCTTTGTAAAACGAAAAAAACCTCAACACTAAAACCAGCCTCATTGACCTACCGTGATCTTTTCACCGCGTATGGCTCGCTGTCTCGCTTTGGCTAGAGTAAATTTATGTGCGTGGAAGCGGGAGCAAAACATAGATTATCCACATCAGGCCCAGCCATAATTTTTAAATTTAACAATGAATCGGACAAGGACAGCGATTATTGCGATAACCCAGTAATTTGCGAGTTGAAAAAACTAAAAGCAAAAAAAAACAGTAGCACTCCGGGAGTGCCGAAAGAAGTAAAAACTTGAACAAGGTGATTTCGGTTACTGTATAGCGAGTTAATTTTTTTCCATTTCAAAAAATGCCCAACGAGCCTTTTTCACTTGTTTGAAGGGTTATCTAGGGCTTACTAGAGACAAAATTTTAAATGATATCTCGGTTTCCTTTTAAGGCCGTACCTAAATTTTCCGGGGTCCAGTGCTGCCCCCATTTAAAATAAATCATTTCAAAGAAAACGGAGACATTATTTAAAATTTTGCTACTACCAAGTCCTAGATAACCCTTCAAAGTATTTTTTGAACTACTGTTTACAGTTTATAATGAGAACGTTAAACTTTACTACGCACATTAGCCAAAAGTGGCCGTTTTTCGCAAATGTGCGTAGTAAAGCTTAACGTGCTCACTTTAAACTGTAAACAGTAGTTCATAAAATACTGTGAAGGGTTATCTAGGATTTGGTAGTAGCAAAATTTTAAATAATGTCTTCGTTTTCTTTAAAATGATTTATTTTAAATGGGGGCAGCACTGGACCCCGGAAAATTCAAGTACGGCCTTAAATCATTTATTTCAAATGGGGACAGCATTGGACCCCGAAAAATTTATGTATTAAGGCCCCGCCAGTTCAGAGCCAAGGAAACTGTGAGTGTATTTAAAAAATCACTGTAATTAAACTACTACAGTTTATTTCTCAAAAATTTTACATAAGAATCTTAAGGCAGACAGACACCCACAATATCTAAAACACGATTGAGCATGTCTATCTAAATTTATCTAAAAAATGTATTATCTAAATATCTATCCGTTTTCGCTACAAAAAAAAAATATATAATAAAAAAAAAACAGTGTAATATTAGTCGAGAGCAAAGAAAGGCCCGGGGCTGTGCTCGACGATATTTCGCAGTGTTTTATTTATCAATCGTGGGTGTCTGTAGAAAATACTTAAAACTTTTATGTAAATTTTTTGAGGAATAAACTGTAGTAGTTAAATAGACTAACAGTGATTTTTCAAAAACACACACAGTATTGCAAATTGTGAACCCACCTCGCCTTAAAGCTATTGCATGGTATAATAAGATATGGTACTCTCTTCCCGTGACAGCTTGCCACGTGATTAAAACAAGAATTCGTCATCAGTTGGTAGTGTTGTCAGATATGTGATTGAATTACCCGAGCAAAAACTTTACAAACCAATCATGAACTAATAATGCAATAAATTAAATTTTTAAAAATTAACAGATGAATTACACGATATACGAAATAGTTAAAAGTTAGTATATGTTATATATTTATTAACTAATTGAGAAAGTCCCTAAAGGGGATGTTTTACAACGGGCCAGGTCATGAACAGAAAAATCAGAAAAAATATTAATAACCGATTCAGACCATCATATATGTTTTTAGGGTTCCGTACCTCAAAAGGAAAAAACGGAACCCTTATAGGATCACTTTGTTGTCCGTCTGTCCGTCCGTCCGTCCGTCTGTCAAGACCCTTTTTCTCAGGAACGCGTGGAGGTATGAAGCTGAAATTTATATCAATTACTCAGGTCTACTGTCCCTTGAAGCTGTGAAAAAATCAAACTTCTAAGCCAACGCAATCAAAAGATACAGCCGTTTATGCCGCAAATTTTCGACACTTGCAAGGGAATCAAAACCTACAGGGTGCTTCCCGTGAACTCAGAATCTTGAAATTTGGTACGAAGCAACGTCTTATAGCATAGATAAAGGAAAAATTACGAAAACCATAAATTTTTAGTTACATCACATAATATATTTTTTTTTAATAATTTTAAACTTACTACCCATTTCCTCATAAACGCGTAGAGGTATTAAATTGAAATTCATACCAAATACTAAACCTTGCAGGTTTGTACGGAACCCTCGGTGCGCGAGTCCGACTCGCACTTAGCCGGTTTTTTTTTTCGTGATCGTAATAGTTTACAAAAATACATTTAACATCACTTATTTTAGTATAATGGCGATACTGACATGGCGCTTATACGTACTCAACCTGATTTAAACGTCACTCGCAGTTACTGTCAATGTCAGGTCAGTTGACATAATGGGTGTCGGTAATTTTGGCGGAACTCATGTAACCTTAAATTACGATATTTTTATCCAAATGTACCAAATAAAGGCTACGCATTTATCTGATTTACTTATAAGGCATTGAAACCGACCCAAAAATGCAAATTTCAGGTAGGTGTTCATTGACCTTTTAACACCTCGATGCCCCTTCAAGCCAATACCGGGAAGGTGGGAGCGGTGGAGTTGCCACCAAGCATCCACGGCAAGGTGTTCATTGACCTAGCCGGCTCCCTATACATTTGTGCAACAACTCCTTTACTGAAAACAACAATCAGTGGTACAAGTGGATGAACTTGACGTGACATTCGTGACGAAGAGAGTACCCTTATTATACCATGAGGAGGTTCAAAATCACCCTTCATCATCATCATCAGGTCCTTTTTAGTCTCCACTGCAGGAGCATGACCCTCTCTGTTCTACCAGAGCTATATATTAGCCAGAGCAGTCAGAGGATTTGGCCTACACTCTCCACGCTGGACAGACGGGTTGGAAAGGTCTCATTGATGTTTATGAGCTTTGTTTGGCTTGTGTTCCAAAATCACCCTATATAAAATTTACTTAGTCTTCTTTCGGTCAGGAACAGGCATATTTCGCGCGCATAGCAGGCGTGAACCTTGCGGACAGTAAAAAGAAAAAAAAAATAGGCAAAACTTTTTTTACACGTATCCACGTGACCTTTTACTTTCCGTACGCCCTTGATCCGTTCAATAGTCGATGCGATGGTGACTTTTCAAGCGGAACGCCGGTGACAAAGCGAATTGTAGTAATTTCTATTGTTGAGTTGTTGTTCACGGCTGAGTGACTGCTCAATATCGTTCGACGTCATTAAAATGCGAGATGAACGTCAAAAAAAAATAAGTATGTGATGTATCATTTTAAATGTAAATGATATGTCAGGGTTGTTGCATCAGGGGCGGATGCAACGAAAGAAGCGAGTCCAAGAAATGCGATTGAGGTTCGCAAGTTGGAATGTTGGAATGACGGGCAAGAGCAGGGAATTAGCGGATGTTTTAAACAGGTTACAGAAAATAGGAACAGAGGAAGGCCTAAGGAAAGGTGGATGGAGTGCGTTAAGGACGATATGGATAAAAAGAATGTAACAAGTGCCTTGACAAAAGATAGAGGGAAATAGCAAAGACTCAAATGCTGTCCCGACCCCACGTAAAATGGGACAAGGTGGGGAAGAAGAAAAAGAAGTATCATTTTATTAAATTATTGCAGGAATTTGTTTACGATAGTTACATACATTATCACGTCTTTATCTCTAACTGGGTAGACGGAGCTCAGGGCCGCAAGACCCAAAGGCCATGCCTAGCGTGATGGTGGGCGGTAGAAAAAGGAATCAATGTGGTATTATTATGTAGGTTGCTCGCTTCATCGCCTATTAAGGCCGTACCTAAATTTTCCGGGGTCCAGTGATGCCCCCATATAAAATAAATCATTTCAAAGAAAATGGAGACATTATTTAAAATATTGCTACTACCAAGTCCTAGATAACCCTTCAAAGTATTTTATGAACTACTGTTTACAGTTTATAATGAAAACGTTAAGCTTTGCTACGCACATTTGCCAAAAGTGGCCGTTTTTCGCAAATGTGCGTAGTAAAGCTTAACGTTCTCACTTTAGACTGTAAACAGTAGTTCATAAAATACTTTGAAGGGTTATCTAGGACTTGGTAGTATCAAAATTTTAAATAATGTGCACTGGTACTGGACCCCGGAAAATTCAGGTACAGCCTTAAGGGGCTACATAAATTTTCCGGGTCCAGTGCTCCATTTGAAATAAATTATTTAAAAGAAATCATTTAAATTTTGTCTTTGTGAAGCCCTAGATAACCCTTCAAACTATTTTATGAACTACTTTTTACAAATTAAAGTGAGCTTTTCTACGCATTTTGCCAAAAGTGGCTGTGTTCCGCAAAAATGCTAAGAAAAGCATAACGTTCTCACTTTAAACTGTAAGGTTTTAAAAACTCAAAAGCTCGGCCTACCTAGCCTGGATTCACACCCATTCCTTCGGTCGGCTTTCACGATCTGCGTGGGTAGAAAAGCAGCTGGTATATTCTAAGTTTTTTCTTTTTTTTGACGTGACAACGTCTAATAACTCCATACTACGGGCTGCTCAGAACAATAAAACCAACCCATATCTCTGACGGGCTGCATGCACTAAAAAGATGACGCTTATTGTCGCGTTCCGCAAGCGAGAGCGCGGCACAAACGAGAGAGAGAATGTTTGACGTTGTCACGTCAAACTACCGTCCGTAAACCGACTTTACAGACAACCATTTTTTTCCTAACCAGCATGAAAGAAAAAAATACAAAAAATAAGTCGTTTTTCCTACGGTTTTGTGTTCTTTTATTGATTTTGATTCCAAGATCTCAATATAGCTAGGGGGTGCTAAATCAACCAATAGATATACGTCGTGTTAAGGACGTTAAGCTTTACTACGCACATTTGCGAAAAACGGCCACTTTTGGCGAATGTGCGTAGTAAAGCTTAACGTTCTCATTATAAACTGTAAACAGTAGTTCATAAAATACTTTGAAGGGTTATCTAGGACTTGGTAGTAGCAAAATTTTAAATGTTGTCTCCGATTTCTTTGAAATGATTTATTTTAAATGGTGCAGCACTGGACCCCGGAAAATTTAGGTACGGCCTTAATGAAAGAACACAAAACCTCTCAAATGGTACCTCAGCCCATGTAACTGAACAACTTTTGTTCAACAACTTTCACGGAATCAAAAAAATATATTATTTTCATACTAACTGATCAGCTGATCGAGTCAATTTGTATGAAAATCCGAAATTTTTTTTGGATTACGTGAAAGTTGTTCAGTTACATGGGCTGAGGTACCATCTGAGAGGTTTTGCGTTGTTTCATTAACACGATTCTCCAGTGTGGTGCCACTTGACGCACTAAGCAGAAATAAATGAGCACTTACGTTGAATTAAAGTTGTCCTTCTGTATTTTCTTGTCCTTCTCCATGCTTCTTAATTGTCTGTAAAGCAAAAAACATAAATAATAATACATCTTAGTTACTTTTACTTTACTTTACTACACTATTATGTAACTGCCTCAGTGGTCCAGTTCAGGTCAAGGCATCTGCCTTGGGATCCGGAGGTCGTGGGTTCAAATCCCACTGGGAGGCATACTTTGTGAAAAGTTGTTTCCAGTCTGGTTAGGATATTGCAGGCTTGAATCACCTAATTATCCGAAAAGAAAGATTCCGTGCTTCGAAAGGCACGTAAAGCTGTTAGCCACCTCTAGCGTTTGTACCTATTCCTAGGATTGGTTGTGGTCTACCCTTTGGGTTGCGGAGGTCAGACGGCAGTCGCTCTTTGTAAAAACCAGTAACCTCGTCAAATCTCCTAGGTTAGGTAGTGGACCCCGGGCTCTGAAGCGTAACCGCTGACGATGCAACCGGGAATACGCTCGGATGATGATGACTATACACTATCATGTCTTTATCTCTGATGGGGTAGACCATAGCCTTTAGGTTGCTAGCCGACACACATGATTTACATTTTTGCTCATTGCCTCAAAAAAGAAAAAATATAAGGTTCTAAATACCATGTCACTCGTACCTAATAAGATCTCTATCTTGTCATCATCATCATTCATCATCGTCATTCATCATCATCATTCATCATCATCATTCATCATCGTCATTCATCATCATCATTCATCATCATCATTCATCATCATCATTCATCATCATCATTCATCATCATCATTCATCATTATTATCGTCAGCTTTCATTAATCCACTTTTGGTAAGAAACCACACTGTTTTCACATGTATTAAATTGGGTACTGTGTTTAATGTTGTAATACCAATCATGGAAGAAACTCCACCGACAAGAGCGTCGCTCTTAAATTTTGATGCTGATGATGTTGTTTAATTTTGTACAATATTCTTTACGAAACAACATTTAACACAAAAAAAGAAAATTATTTATTTATATAATATATATATATAAATTATTTATATAAAAATAAAAATAGCATCGATATTTTATGATGACATTTATCGAGATTGTGTTGACAATGCTTGTCTGCTTGACTGATATGGATCCAATATTTTGACATCATTTTATCTTGCTTCAGATCGCTACTGGGACCTTGGCATAGATAGCAAATTATTATTTCACAGAAATGATAAACAGATAAAATAATCTAAATCCCGACTACGGGAAGATTCTTGCTGAAAACTGCAAACGCATTAGGGAGAAGCAGCTATTAATGTATATTATTTTGAAATGTGCTTATTAGAGGCCCTTTCCTTTAATATCCTTCAAACTTCAAACTTCTTTATTTGTGGAAACAAGTTACAAAAGATGACAATTTAATATGGAGATACAGCACTTTGTTTCCTGCCCAGAGGCGTACAAAATTACATAACTTACAAACTACATTATCATAAAATAAAATAAAAATAAAAACATTATTTTAATTGCTTGTCATTTAAAAAGTCAATCAATTTGTAGTAACATTTCTGAGCCAGTAGATCATGGAGGGTCTTTTTAAAGGGTCTTGTACTTTAAGTTCATTGTAGTTGTTTAGGTAATTTGTTGTTTATGAGAGGAGCTCCACCAAAAACACATTTACGCAACAATTCTGTTTTGCTAGATTGTAGCATTAATTTTGTACAGTGACGAGCTCGTGTTCGATGTGTGAACATATGTTTATTTACATGTACAAAAACAGCACACTCGTAATATATAAATACAGGGTAAAGTAAGTAAACTTAGCTTTTTAAAATATGGCTCACATGAATCAGTATGTTGCAGTTGAAAAATTGACCTGATACATCTTTTCTGCGCTTTGAATATTAACTCTTTATAAGTGCCATTACCCCAAAATATAACTCCATATTTTAGGGTAGAGTTAACATACGCATGTCTGTGCCGTACGTAAGTACTGCGTCTTGATTTACAATTTTTTGTAATCTGAGTCCTACACGGTATGTTTTGAATTTTTAATTTTTTAGTAATTTATTTTAGTAATTACTTTATAGCCTGTTGAGGGCGCCATATTGGATGTATTGTGACGTCATATAGCCTTTAACCAGCGGACAGGCAAGACTCTTCCGACCTCATTTGTCAAGGTATCATGGATATCTTTGAAGATTCGAGGGAACCTGCCTTTTGGCTTTGCCGTCATCATCATCATCCGAGCGTATTCCCGGTTGCATCGTCAGCGGTTACGCTTCAGAGCCCGGGGTCCGCTACCTTACCTAGGCGATTTGACGAGGTTACTGGTTTTTACACAGAGCGACTGCCGTCTGGCCTCCGCAACCCAAAGAGTAGACCAGAACCAATCCTAGGATAGGTACAAACGCTAGATAGCGTTTGGGACCAACGGCTTTACGTGCCTTCCGAAGCACGGAATCATCTTTCTTTTCGGATAATCAGGTGATTCAAGCCTGCCAAAAAAAGCCAAAAAAAGTATGCTTCCCATTGGGATTTGAACCCATGGCCTCCGTATCACAAGGCAAAAGCCTTGACCACTGGACCGCGGAGGCAGTCGCCTTTTGGCGTTGCCTTATTCGGGTAATAAGGAAAGGAGTTTGGTAGCCCAAAGGTGCACGCGCGTTTGTAGAGAGAGCATCGTTAGGTGTGGGATATACACGGATAGATGCGCCAGTTAGTACCTACTTTATCTTTATGTCAAAACATCTACTATGTCGAAGTTGCGTGACCGCACTTCGGCGATATTACGCCTGCAATGCCGAACTTACATCACGTTGAAATAAATTTGCCACGTTTTACCGTCTCATTTTAAAACTCTAACTAACTCTTTATTACTGTGTTGAAACCATTATCTGTCAAAATCAAGTTGACATCTAGTTTTTAGGGACATCTATTACTGAGACTCCGCTGTCTGTTCATTTGTCCGTCTGTCCTTCTGTCTGTCCGTCTGTCACAGGGCTCTATCTCTTGAACCATAACAGCTAGACACTTGAAATTTTCACCGATTATGTATTACTGTGGCCGCTATAACAACAAATACTAAAAAACAAAAAAAAGTTAAAATTAAAGGGAGTCGTCATACAAGAAACGTGTTTCTTCAGCGCTTTAAAATATTGTCGGAGGTACGGAACCCTTTATGTACGAGTCCGACTCGCACTTGTCCGTTTATTGTAAAAACTTTCCTTATTCCTTATAATTATGATTCAAGCAATCGCTTTGAGAAGGACGACGATGAGGATAAGGTTAAACATGACAAACATTACATCTTGATCATAAAGAAGGAAGGAAAACAGTTGCCTTCAAGAACATAATTCATGTCAAGGCTCAGCCTATTCCAAAATATGTTCCTTGAGCAAACTTCTTCCGTACCTACACTCACGGACTGCATTTATCTATACTAATATTATAAAGCGAAAGAGTTTGTTTGTTTGTTTGTTTGTTTGTTTGTTTGTTTGTAAAATAAAACAACGTTCCTTTCGATGACAGCTTGACGACTAAACTTTAATTCAAAAATAAAGTTATACATAAATGCCATAGATGGCAGCACTAAGCTGTATTGTAGATATCATTACAACACCCCCACTATATCTAACAATACAGATACACTTGAACATTATACAATTTGTACACCTAATTTATCTAAAAATTTATAATGTTTAATGGAACATAAACTTTTAGTTAATAAATCTACAGGCATTTCAGCCGTTGGTAAATACCTAACATTCACAATATTGTTTGCTACACAATCTCTACTAAAATGATATTTAATATCAATGTGCTTGGTCCTCTTATGAAAAACTGGATTTACAGTTAACTTTTGGGCACTCTGATTGTCATTGAAAAGATCAATAGTGTACAAATTTTGTGTTATCTCGTATTGTAAATTTCGCAAATATACTGCTTCTTTACACGCTTCGGTAATCGCCATATATTTGGCTTCGCTACTAGACGCGCTCGATATCGGACTTTATTTTCACTATCATACTTTTTACGTAGCACCCACTTGCACTGTACAACTCTACCATCTTTCGGAGCATCACTTAACTCCCACGCATCATTGTCTTTGAAACACTGTAACTCTTCTCTTACAGCCGCCTCCCACTGCTCCTTCTCTGGTCCCTTTAAAGCGTCCTGAAGAGACAACCCAGCCGCATCATCGAATGTTTCACTGTCGACACACAGGTTTGATAGCCCATATATCTCTGGAATCTTCCTTGTCCGTTTGGGTAGGCACTGCGAGCTTTCTTTCCCATCGTCCTTCAGTGTGCTGTCTGCGTCTTCATAGTCGCTTGGCATATAGGTCTCATCATCATCTTGAAAACTGTCAATAGAACTTTCAGAGATATTTTGTGTAGACATTGATTCACTTTCTTGTAGTTGTGTATCATCAACACTATCCCCCACTGAATCAAAATTCTGACCTTGCACTTCAATGAGATGTTCAGATTTTGATTCCTTCTCAATGATGATCACGTCTCTACTAGTCGTTACATTCCTTGTTTCTGGATTGTAGACTCTATATCCTTTTATATTGTCTGGAAATCCTATGAGGATACATTTGGTTGCTTTTTGTCCCATTCTTTCGCTTTTCTTTAGCTACATGGACCATCACAGTGCTTCCAAATATTCTGATATGACTAATATCTGGTTTGGAGCCAGTTCATAACTCATATGGAGTTTTATTATTCAATGCTGTTGCCACTATTCGATTTTGCAGGTACACTGCTGTATTGGTGGCCTCACCCCAGAATTCTTTGCCTAAATCGGCATCAAAAAGTAGACATCTTGCCTTTTCCACGATTGTACGATTAAATCGTTCACATAATCCATTTTGCTGCGGCGTGTATGGATTACTCTTCTGATGGATCACACCTGCACTGTTCAAGTAATTATCAAATTCTTTATTGCAATACTCAAGCCCATTGTCACTTCTTAGTACTTTGATAGTTCTTTTCGTTTGATGTTCCACCTGAGCTTTGAAAATTTTGAAATACTTCAGTCTCATTTTTGTGTTTCAAAAAATAAACAAACGTCATACGACTATAATCGTCAACAAACAACAAGAAGTATTTTGAGCCACCTATAGACACATTCTCCATAGGCCCACAGATGTCTGTGTGCACAATATCTAGTAGGCTACTGCTTCGCTGACCAGTGCTTTTAAATGGTAACCGGCACTGTTTCCCTTCACAACACGTTGTACATGAAGACTTGCTTATGTCAACTTTTTCATTAAGTGACATACCCTGCACAGCGTTCTTCATCTGATTCAAATAATCTTTGTTGATGTGTCCTAATCTGCGATGCCATGTTATTCCTGACACAACTGATGCTGCTAAACATTCTTGTTTTAACAGATTCACTTTGTACACTCCGTTGACCAACACTGCCGTAGCAACCAACATATTTTTTTGATTATAAACTGAACAACCATCTTCCGTGAAAGAGACACTGTTGCCTTTCGTTATCAGTTGGCTAACAGATAATAAGTTCGTGGTCAGAGTTGGTACACAAAACACGTTTTCCACTATGATGTCATATTCATGTTTATCTATTGTTGTCGTGATTTTTACATCGCCAGAACACAATACAGAAACCTTTTCACTATTTGCAACAACAATTTCTTTGTCTTGTTCATACTGTGCATTTATAACCCAATTTTCATTTGCTGTAAGATGTACACTCGCGCCCGAGTCGATATACCATTCATCTTTATAGAAATTTCCACTCAGGAATACTGCGCTAAAAGCATTAGACTGCATTCTTTCCTTATTTTTCTGATTTGACGAGTTATTTTCATTATTTGTACATTGGTTTTTATAATGGCCGATTTGTTTACATCGATAACACTTTATCTGCTTGACGTTTGACTTTGACAAGCCAGTGCTACCAACATCACTTCTTCCGGCCATAGACAAATTCGTATTTTGTTTTCTCTTGTACTTAGAACGAATGGTAAAAGCACCGCTAACTTCACTCTCGTCATGACTTGCCAAATCCATATCCAACAATTTTGTTTTGATGGAATCTGCTGTTATAGGAATCCCTGAATGCTCGATTGCCATGATCATAGGGGAGAAACGATCAGGCAATCCTGCTAAAAGCAATGATCCTGTCCACTGATCATTTATATCAAATCCTGTTCCGCTGAGCTTTTGTGCTGTATCAATAATCTGCGTCACGTATGACGTCATCGAACTGCAATTCTCTCGGCGAATCGAAATTAAATTCCGTAGTAGACTTATTCTTCGTGAAAATCCGTTGTCGTCGAATAGTTGTTTTAGCTTGTCCCATAATTCTTTCGAAGATGTAACATTTTTAATGTGCACGTACAAAGACGGGTCGATTGTCATAATCAATTTCGCTTTGGTTTTTTCGTCGTCTGCATTTTTTATTTCTTTTCCGGTTTCTGGCTTCACGTAATGCTTCATGCCTTCCAGGATTAAGAAATTTTCTGCCGCGAAACACCACTCGCTGTAATTATCGCGCCCCTTTAGCTTGGGTACATTGACAAGATAGTTCGTTGTCATTTTTTCAAACTTTGATACACTGCGATAATAAAACAATCCGTCACACACAAGTCTAGCCACAACACAGTTCAATTGCGTCTTGTAATCGTCTTTTTTAACACTTGCAAACTGCAAAATACTGGTTAAAGCAACAAAATCGCGAAAATTATGAGCGAGAGGCCCATAACCTAAAATAAAACAACGTTCCTTTCGATGACAGCTTGACGACTGAACTTTAATTCAAAAATAAAGTTATACATAAATGCCATAGATGGCAGCACTAAGCTGTATTGTAGATATCATTACAACAGTTTGTTTGTTTGTTTAAACGCGCTAATCTCAGGAACTAATGGTCCGATTTGAAAAATTCTTTTTTTGTTGGGTAGTCCATTTATAGAGGAAGGCTTTAGGCTATATAACATTCCGACAACCACGCGAACGAAGTCGCGGGCACAGCTAGTCCTTAAATAATGTCGTTATACTCCTATAACGTCTAACAAAATCTACTGAAACTATTTTAAGGGTGAATTCAGTCCGTGATAGTGAACAACTTTCCCCAAGAAAAACATCGAAATATGAAAAAAAAAGTTCTTTCCATACAAACTCGGATTAGATGATCGGTGAACTTGTATGGGAGGCCAACAATTATTTTTCGTGATGGTGGACGAGAAGGTGGAAAAAAAACATTTACGACTTGCGCGGAAAGAGAACAGCTGGTACATTCAAAGATTTTCCTTTTTTCCCAGACCAGCATAACTGTAAAAACTACATGTAGAATTTGACCGTTTCAAAAATTACTATTCCTAAAAAAGTCTTGAAAGTTTCTTCATAATATAAATTTATGTCCTTTATCGGGTCTTATTTTATTGACATTCGATTCCATTTACGAACTGCAGAAATAATGCAAATTGCTCATTAGCATTTCCATAAAAGTGATAGTGCCTTGAGAGGCTAATGTCAAAAGTTTGAAATCAAAGTGGCATTACAACCTCATTTGATAGTTGCAAAAATATTGGTGGCACTTGCGAAATTTTCTCTTTTAATAATAATATCCCATAAAAGTTCGGAAAGCACGTGATGGACAAACTTCGGAAAGAATGGATCGTTTAATACTTTTGAAGAGTTAGGGATTATTTCGTAAGTAGTTTCACAAGTGCTGAAAAAAGCTTTTAGTTTTCAGGGTTCCGTATAAAAAATGAAAAAACGGAACCCTTATAGGATTACTCGTGCATCTGTCCGTCTGTCACAGCCAATTTGCTCCGAATCTACTGGACCAAATCAGGTGAAATTTGGTAGGATGGTGTTATCCAATGACCCAAACACAGATGTGCAAAGTAAATAAATATTTTTTTTAAATAAGGGTCATTTCGGAGGACAAATTAGGAAATTTAAAAAAAAAAGTTTGTAAGCCTTACTGTGTCATATATCAAATGAAAGAGCTCGATATGAGGATCTCAAATATATATTTTTTATTATTGTAAAATAAATAATTTTGATTTTATTCATGAAAGAAGACGAAAATTTACCATTCCCCCCCTGATCTCCAAAATTAATGAGCCTAAAATTTTGAAAAAAATACAAAATATCTTTAATTGCTTATTAATTACAGAAAAACCTATGAAAAGTACGGAACCCTCTTCACGCGAGTTTAACTCGCACTTGACCAGTTTATTTAAAGTAAAAACTTCTTTAGGCGTTTTTTAATATGCGAAAAAACCATTGAACTCGCGACACTGTTACCGACACCTCTGTATAATTTGTTAAAGTTTTCACTTCTGTCGGCACTCCCGGAGTGCCACTGTTTTTTCCAGGCTCTTTCTCGAGCTCCGACTCTCTTAATCACCGAAAGAAGCATAGAACCACAGAATAAATAATACTAACGTACAGAAGTCTCACTCAGCAAAGAAATTCAAAGAAATATCTACCCAATGTGGTTAGCGATATGGTTTAATTTAGATCACGTCAGAACTCAACACCTTTTCGTTTTGCATACCTAGACATCCATTGCAGGCCAATTTCATTCTTATTACTCTGGACATACGATTACTCTGATACTCGGATCAGCTGATCAGTCATATTTCGATATATGTTTCTTGGGGAAAGTTCTTTAGTAATATGGACTGAATTCAGTCTTAAAAATCCATTGCAGGCCAATTTCATTCTTATTACTCTGGACATACGATTACTCTGATACTCGGATCAGCTGATCAGTCATATTTCGATATATGTTTCTTGGGGAAAGTTCTTTAGTAATATGGACTGAATTCAGTCTTAAAATAGTTTTAGTATATTCTGTTCGAACCTGTATATGTTAGGGTTTGCCAAAATTTACTTTATACTGTTCTGGAAGAAAAAAAATGTTTGTAATGGGCAAGAATCTGGAATATTTTATAAATAAATAATAATTAAATATTATATAGTCAATAAGTAATAAAAATAGTAACCAATTACTAGTTTAGTCTCCATATTTAGTCTTTAGGAGTCTTTTAGATTCCACGCCCACCATCACGCTTGACCTATCCTTTTAGCTCTAATGGCCCAAGGCCCTGTCTATCACGTTAAGAATAAAGACATGATAGCTTATCTATACTTCTATACTAATATTATAAAGCTGAAGAGTTTGTTTGTTTGTTTGTTTGTTTGTTTGTTTGTTTGAACGCACTAGTCTCCGAAACTACTGGTTCGAATTGAATAATTCTTTTTGTGTTGGATAGTCCAGTTATCGAGGAAGGCTATAGGCTATATAACGTCACGCTACGACCAATAGGAGCAAAGATATAGTGGTAAATGTGTAAAAAACGGGAGAAATTATTTTTTAATAATCTTTGAAGCCTTCCGTTGCGTGCGCCGTGAAAACGGTTCAAGATACACAAAAAATATGTATTAAAGAATAATAGCTCTTTTAATGATCTAAAAAACAGTCTGCAATAGTATATGTCTATCTTTTAAGATTAACTCACAAAAACCGTTTTTATGGTACCTAATTTGGTCGAAATAATTTGTTTAAGTTGTATCAACATAATAATATTAATCTTTATTCAAATAAATATGTTGTTGGTTAAGAGTACTTCATCTATACTAATATTATAAAGCGGAAGAGTTTGTTCGTTTGTTTGTTTGTTTGTTTGTTTAAACGCGCTAATCTCAGGAACTAATGGTCCGATTTGAAAAATTCTTTTTTTGTTGCGTAGTCCATTTATAGAGGAAGGCTTTAGGCTATATAACATTACGTTCCGACAACCACGCGAACGAAGTCGCGGGCACAGCTAGTATTATATAAAATAAAGATTACTAAAGTTTGAAGTATTCCAGTCAGTGTGTCAAAAATGCAATATCAGCTTTATTATAATTGCATACAGTTGGTTTTCAGTAAATCCGTTGAAAGCCAATAACATTTAATCGAGGATGTACTTCAGTCTTCAATAGGATAAAGAATTAAAAAACCATTAGTGAATTATATACGGTCACGAAATTGTTTTGATACCTTTAATGTTTTACAATAGTATCTCAATTTGGAAGTTCATTGTGACGTACGCAGTTCATAAAGACACTACTATATTGACTATTATATGATGAATGATTGATTTTGCGTTTGTTTGAAATTGTATTCTATTCCTTTTGTTATAAGGTCAATTTTTGCACCACAAGTGATGGGTATTTCTTTATATTATTTCATTAATGTGATAGTGTAGTGACGGCAGTATACAATAGGATGTGTCATCACTTCTTTCCCCACCAGGTGTCGTAAGAGGCAACTAAGGAAAGTAAATAAAGGGCCGCAGCGTCCTCTTGTCCTCTTGCCTATGTAAGCTTAGCCCATCCTCCCACTATGGAAAGGACGTTGGTCTTTAGTCCTAAATTGGCTGTGAAGTAAAAAAATTATACAAAACCGTAATGCCCTTTTTAATCGACTTCAAAAAAAAGAAGTTTATCAACTCAACCCGTAATTTTTTTGTATGTTAAGTACTTTAAAAGCATTTACTACCAAGTTAGTCCTATATTAGTTTGGTAAAGACATGATAAAGAATTTTGGAGATATTGAAGAACTCCCCGAAGAAAATGAAGTCGATTGTTTTTTTTGTTAAAAAATAATTATTATTTTCTCTAACTTTTGCATTGCCACCCATGCGGTCCTTATGGTGCTCCCATACTGCTGTTAAAAAATGTGTAAACATTTTCCAAATTCAAATATAATAACTTATTATTGTAATATTTGTAATTATACGTTACATATTATAAGTATTTGTTATGTATTTATAATTAATACTAAGTAAAATAACAAAGCTTATAAACATCAATGAGATCTCTCCAACCCGGCCGGCCAGCGTGGAGAGTGTAGGCCAAATCCTCTGACTGCTCTGGCTAATGTTGGTTCTGTTAGTGCAGAGAGGTGATGATAGTGATGATGATTAAAATAACAGTATATTATTTTTATCGTTATTATGCATTTTTATTTTGTTAGAAAATGTTTATAAACAAAGCTGATGCCTGCGACGGATTCAGTCCGTCTCTGTTACAATTTTACAAACCGTGCGATAAAGATAGCTATACTAGCTGAAAGCGTCGCGGTCACGTGTCTCTGTCGCACATAGAGTTTGTGACAGAGACGAACTGGAGTGCTATTTTTCATTCAGGGACTCACATTACGAATGATTTGCGCGAGTGTTTCCAAAAGGGCGCATTTTTTAATTAATCGTATGCGAAGGATTTGCAACGAGTGGTCTGGACCACTCGTAATTTTGACATTTGTAGCGTACAAATGTCAAAGAAACGTTCCATGCAGAGACAGTTCCGTTTCACGCTGCTTTTTTATTTTTGTTGAAATGTTTAGAAAATCATTGACAAATTTATGATATTTTCTGCGTAACACAATATTACTTATCGCTGACACGACGGTTTCAAAAATACGATGCAATGCGTCGGAACGCGAGTGGTGAGTTGGAAAACTACACGTTTTGTGTTTCGCTGAGTCCTTGAATGAAAAATAGCACTCCTGAACCCTTACAGTTTCAAGCCTTAGAAAAACATTTAATTTAGCCCGCGAGCTTCGTAATCTTTGTGGTGTCAGATCGAGATACCAACTGTCAGGGCAAGGACAAGGGTCTTGCACTCGACTCTATATGTTTTCTAAATGTAAAAAGCGCGCCTACAATTTTTTGTACAAGTTTAAATAGTAGGTACAAAATTACATTTTCAGATCTATACCTACTAAGCTATAGTCTATCACATCTTTATCCTTAATTAGGCAGACAGAGCATTTGGGTGGCACTTTTATTATAAGATAATTTAGATTTTAAGGCGAGATGGGTTCACAATTTGATATCTGTGCGTGTTTTTGAAAAATCACTGTAATAAAAATACTACAGTTTATTCCTCGAAAAATTTACTTAAGAATCTTAAGGATTTTCTACAGACACTTACAATATCCAAAACACGATTTAGCATTATTGGCTCCATAGAAAAAAATCACAACCATACCTCTAAATTTTCCTAAATTTACCTTTATTTCTAATATTACTATTTAATACAATCACCTTTTTATATGAAAATTATACCAAATAATGTATAATCGAAATATCTAGACGATTTCGCTACAAAAAAAATTAAATAAATATAATACAAAAATAATAATAAATAAAACACCTCCAAATAAAAGACCCGTGCTTGACGATATTTCGCAGTGTTTCATTTATTTATTTTTTAGAGCCAAAAATGCTCAATTGTGTTTTGGATATTCTGGGTGTCTGTAGAAAAGTCTTAAGATTCTTATGTAAAATTTTTGAGGAATAAACTGTAGTAGTTTAATTACAGTGATTTTTCAAAACCACTCACTGTTTTCTAGGCTCTGAACTGACGGGGCCTTAACGTCACTGGACACTTAAACATGCACTAACTTGGGTATAACATTATATTTTAAATACATTTTTGCAGGGCATACTTAGGTAGGTATACAATCAAAGAGTGTACAAAGTGTACTCACTCGTATAGTGTCAAGAGTCGGTAAGTACGTATATATATTTTTTTTAAATTATGAAAATACTAAGAAATACAAAAGCAATGACATATTATCCTTCTACAAAATTGTTTCCATGAAGTTTCTAGAAAAGTATCAGCCTGTGAAATCTTTTGCCGTGCAATATATCAAATCAACTGTCAGACAGATAAGGGTCCTTCTGTTGGTTAAAGTTTATTAGACCGGAAAAAGGAAAACTTCTAAAAAACACACAGAATGGATTAATGGACACCCCTTACAGAATGGATATTAATAGATATAAGTAGATAAATATTTTTTTTGTTTTCATAAAGTAAAAAAAATAATTTTTGTGTGTGAACAAAATTTTATAAATGAAGTACATAAAATAGATAAAAAAATAAAAATTATAAGATAGAACTGATTGAGGATATCCTTTAAAATAAAAGGGTACGGGTCACTCTTGGTAAGGACGACATTAACATTGTTTTTTAAGCAAAGGTTTGTAAATATTTTTCACATTTGAGCATGTATCTGGTTGCGTTACTGGCAGTGGTACTTTGAATTCGAATATTTATATAGTAAGTTGAATAAGATGTTGGATCATCTACTACGACATGACGACTTACAAAAGACCATCATGGAAGGAAGGATAGAAGGGAAAAGAGGACCAGGAAGACCGAGGCAAGGAAAAGGTGAACGTCGTGTCGTACAGCGAAGTAAAACAACTGGCAGATGAGAGAGACAAATGGAAGAGAATTCATACTCCACCGACAAGAGCATAGCTCTTAAATACAGACAGATAAGTTGAATAAGTTGACGACTTTTGACTTGTGACGATATTAATTTATTCATCTATTTTGTTCATACATTTTTTTTAAATCTATTTTTCATCTATTTATTCATTTATTCAGCTTTCTTATTTATGCTTATGAGACCATGCATGCATACAATATCATTTTGGCGACGTCGAGCCGGCGATTTTTAACTCAATATTCCAGTTAAACTCAATTTCCCGAGGGATGCGCGGGCTTAGCTAGTAATGAATCCTTGGCTTATTTTTACGTCCCTGGATATATTTTGAGCTTGTCTTAAGTTTTATAGTCCCTTATTCTTTCAGTCAAAGGTGTAGATCCTTTGATTGCTTTAAGGGAGCTTCTGGCGACAAATCTATACGAGCCCACTGGTTTTCAATCTAATGAGTGGCGGACGGCGGCGCCACAGGTATGGCACTTCATACAAGCGGAGTAATATTTATGCCTACGAGTATACTCCTACAAACGAAACTTTACATCCGTGCACACGTCAATATGAGCTATCAAACGCACTCAAGAACGGGGGAGAGGTGCGGGAAGTTGCAAAGACAACTTGCCGGTTTCTGCAAGACTGTACGAGGAAGGCAAGTCTCGCACCTCATTTGCTATATCACGGATATATAGACTGCCGCGAAAGCAAATATTCCTCACGTGGTCACAATACAACAGCCACATTTTATCTTTCGCAGGTGCCAAAAGTTTTTAAAAAGCCTCTAAAAAGAGTACATTTGAAATTTACACTATCAATATTTGAAATAATACATATAGGGACAAACCACACTAGATAAGCTAGCTCCAAAGTACGATTTTTAAAACTTGTGTTATGGGATACTAACACAACTATACTATATTTTATCATAAATACAATTATATACACCCAAGACCCAGGGCAATTTAAAAAGTGCCATTTTTCAATTTGCCCTGTTAACCATTACGCCACGAAGGTTGTCATATTATTAATATCATATATTTTTTAATATAATTATTTATATATTATATTAATATTATGAAATACTTGAGGTAGACCTATATATAGATAACAATTTTAGATTAATTTGGATCCGCTCATGAATTAAGTAAGCCGATCCCAGGATTTACGATAACATTAAACTATGTTCCTAAGTTTAATTAGTTTCACTAACGACAACAGTTACTTCTGGGTTTACTTTGTCCTAACAAATTGGTCACTATTGATCACTTGGTTTGCCGTGTGGTGACGGCAGAGTAGAATTAAAATTGTCACCACCTTTTTCAAGTCCCACGGGTGTCGTAAGAGGCGACTAAGAGGTATTAGGCAGGTAAAGCGGTTAAGAGACGGTCAAGCACGTTGCTTTTTGCATAAACCAAGCATATGTTGTTGTTGCTTGTTGTGTTGCATATGCTGGATGCAGGCCGCTTCCGATCGGTCGTTTTGGAAATCCTTGGGGGAGGCCTATGTCCAGCAGTGGACTTCCTGTGGCTGATATAATGATGATAATGAATCATATATTGACCATTTAGAATGTTTGCTTGATGCTTTTACGTGCTTGCCTCATGCTTGATGCGGTTTTATATTTTTGCTCGACGAGACGGCTTGACGCGACGTTTTGACAGTGTTCGCGACCGGCTTGATCTAAAATAGGTCAATTCAATTCAATTCAAAATATCTTTATTATTATAGGATATCTATAATATCTCTTAATAATAGTCACTTTGTTTGTTTTGCACAAATGTTGACGTCAAATCGTTACTTACAGCTAAGTTTACGCCGCTTCCTAGGCGCAAGTGCAGAAGAAGCGACAACAAACTGCACTGCACGTTTTCTCCAAAGACGTCAACTAACAAAATTAAAACTTAAGGCCGTACCTAAATTTTCCGGGGTCCAGTGCTGCCCCCATTTTAAATAAATCATTTAGATAAAAGTGGCCGTTTTTCGCAAATGTGCGTAGTAACGCTTAACGTTCTCACTTTAAACTGTAAACAGTAGTTTATAAAATACTTTGAAGGGTTATCTAGGACTTGGTAGTAGCAAAATTTTAAATGATGTCTCCGTTTTCTTTGAAATGATTTATTAAAAATGGGGGCAGCACTGGACCCCGGAAAATTTAGGTACGGCCTTAAAATTAGTTAGACTGAGATGACATTGTTTGTTATGTCATAATTAAATTAAATTATAAGAATTACGAAATTTAAAATAATGTCAATTTGTAAATTTTGCATGTACCAATGTACCTAAATTATGACATATCTTAGTATACAAACCTTTAAGAAGGACCCGCGCGAAGCTTAAGCCAGACTTTTTTGTCTTTAAGATAGTCATCGGTGCTATAATAGGCCTTCTCACAAAGTACTTTCTTTACATAAGCTTTGAATTTTCTGTCTGGCATAGGTAAGTCAACCATGGAGGAGGATTATTATTATTTTGTATCTCCTTTTAGAATCACGGGTCTTTTCACCCCGGTCCTTTGGTAGACTTGCGTGGGGATACAGATCCAACTCTTTCTGATCATATTGCCAAAAAATCAATAGTCTTTTAAGCAAGAGTGACTAATTACACGTAGAGACCCTTTGGAGAAGTTGATGTTATGTGGCGCTCCCGCCAAAACCCATTCTTGGACCTATGAAAGATGTACCCTTAAATAGGTTATTTGTCCCATTGTTGGGCAAAGGTCCCTCCCATCTTCTTCCACTTGTCTCTTTCCGGTGTTAATCTAGACCATACTTTTTGAAATATAAAAAAAAAAAGTGTGCTCTCCTCTGGTGCTCTCCATAAAAACTCGGATCAGCTGATAGATAATTTTTTATGGAATGGGTTTTTTTTCGTTATGTTCCTTTAGGAAAGTTGTTCAGAATCACAGACTAACTTCACCCTTGAAATAGTTTCAGTATATTTTGTTAGACCCTGTATAGGGACGCCCACTACAGTCAGCTAAACAAAATAATATCACTACAGCAGTATTATGACTGGCCACTTCAATTATTTCACATACTGTTTATGAACACCATCATCATCCCACCCTCTCTGTACTACCAGAGCCATATGTTAGCCAGAGCAGTCAGAGGAATTGGTCTACACTCTCCACGCTGGCCAGACGGGTTGGAGAGGTCTCATTGATGTTTGAAAGCTTTGTTTAGCTTGTGTTTATTAAGTCGCCTTCTACGACATCCACGGGAAGACTTGGAGTGGTCATATTCTACTCTACTACTTCCAAAACGACTGATCGGAAGCGGCCTACATCCAGCGTTTTCCTGCAACCTTGTCCAGGTCTTCCGACCACCTACTAGGAGGGTGCTCTACGCTGCGCTTTCCGGTAAATGGACCCCAATCGAGAACCTTTCTGCCCCATCGACTACACCAATTTCACATTTTCAAGTTCACTAAAATCAATTCGCAAAAGAAAACTTGACTTTCCGCTAAAAACTCCCAGAAGTAAATTATTCATGTTTAATTTTTATTTTTCTTGTCGAACTGGCACTTGTGGCACAGAATACAGTAAGAGTAAACAGAACGGAATCTCCTAAGGTACGCGCAATATGCGTCCCCGTTCCCCGTCCCCGCACCTCTCCTCCGTTTTTGCCTTAATGACACAAGTTGGCCCACAAGAACCGGGGGAGAGGTGCGGGTGCGGGAACGAGATTCCGTTCTGTTTACTCTTACTGTATTATGTGGTTGTGGCATATGGTCACTTACATACACGAAATAAAAATATTTTTGAAGGATGTCGTAGCGAAGGTGATTCACACTGTTGTGGAAGGTTGAATAAGAGTAAAAAATACGGAGCATAACAATTAGGTGATAATGAACCAGTAAATTTTACTATCACGAATTTCGTGACAAAGGTACAGTGTACCTATACTCGTACCTACAGAATATAAGAAAATTTGCTAGTAAATAACTTTGAATGTTTATTAGCTGAGTATTGATAACTAATAAACAAATATGCTATTCTAAATTAAGACTACTTAGTGTAACTTATTTCTGTAAATTGGATTTGGCACTCGTTCGCAAGCTTTACATATTATGTTGTGATAACATGGTATTAGGCATACTATCTTTGTAAACTGACAAAGCCCTTCTGGCGCGTAGGCGACCAATACTGTGTTAATGAGTTTCTTTCGGCGTTTCTTCTCAGCAGTGGTCGTTGCGAAACGCTATCGGTCGCTTTTAAACAAAGAATAAAATATTTGAATATAAATAAACATTACACGTAATGTACAGTAAAATTATTGACGTGTAAAAGTGCCTGCAAAGGCCTAATTAGTGAATGAATATTTGATTTCGATTTGGAATGGAAAATGAGAAACTCAATGACCCAATGCGTACTTTGCTTTTGCAAGTCAAGCAACGCCGGGCGTGGTCCGCATTTGAATGGGTGTCAAGTGGCATAAAAATTTTTCGAACTTCTCCGTGCTTCAAGAGGCACGTAAAGCCGTTGGTACCGCCTGCAGTCGTCAAGCAATTTCAGATGCTTTTTGGTAGCTTAAAAATATGACACCAGTGTTGGCCATGTACATATAAAAAACAAACAAAAAATGGAAAATAAATAACTTTACACTGCGCATGCGCATGTCCTAGTCCTTAGTCGTATTTGCCTGGTTAATTTATTTTTTTATTTTAAAATTATGTTATTTAAGTATGTAAGTATATCCATCCATCATAAAATGATAATCGAATGACAAGGATTAGGTACCTAAAGTTTCGTTGAATCATTATTACTTTAATCTTATTAAATATATAATGTCTAAAAAAAATATACTGAAACTATTTTATAGGTAGATTAAGTCCATATTACTGAACAACTTTCTATATAAACTCGGCTCAGCTGATGCGGTCAACATGTATGGGGAGCCAAAAATTATTTTTCAATAAATATATTTCTTGGGGAAAGTTGTTCAGTATCATGGACTGAATTCAGCCTTAAAATAGTTTCAGTATATTTTGTTAGACGTTATATCTTCTTCGTCTAAGCGCGTTTCCGGTTGCATCCTCAGCTGTGCTGCTTCGGAGCCCGGGGTGCGCTTTCCCGCTTTTTCTTCTCCAAATATGATATGCATGTCAATGGTCACCCAAGGATGCCAAAGACCTTTTAAAATGGAGAAGAAATAGCCGGAACACTTTCAATGATTTGGCTTTAGTTTTAAAACCGCCTGCCTGACGTCAACCCTCTTTGGGAATGTATTTGTGCGAAAAGTTTTACAACCGGCCGCCGCCCGACTTGGGAATGCAATTGTAGCATGAGATGTTTGTGCTTAGTCCTTTAGTCGCTCTTACGACATCCACAGGAAGAGATAGAGTGGTCCTATTCTAACCTGGAACCACACGGTTAGACGTTATATATACGAGTATATAAAATAAAGTCGTGTTAGTTATACCATTTATTACTCAAGAAAGCCTCAATCGATTTCAATGATTTTTGTTTGATTTATCTCCACCCCAAAAGGCAGAAAAAAATATCGAATAAAAAATATGAACAAAATTTTAATTTCCCATTGGTATATTTTGTATCTAAGGCGATATGAAGTTCGCCGGAATAAAAATAAAATGGGATAGAATTACGTAGGTAGTTGAAGCGTAGATGTAAATAATGTACCTATGAAATTACACTTTGAATGTTGAATTTGGTTATCGTTTTTGCCCCTACACAACCAAAATCGGTTTGCGGTTGTTATAAATGAAAACAAAAATTGTTTGATTTTAGCCAATTTTAGCAAGTTTTGAAATTTAATAATGTAAATTTGTTTTCGTTATCCGTATATTATGTAAGATCCGAACAAGCGCGAGTTAAACTCTCGTGGTGAGGGTTTTGTACGTTAATTATACACGTCTTAATAAATATGTACAGTATCGGAATAATATAAACAAGTAATTATTCAAAAAATAATTTTAAAAACAAGCTATGTAATTGTTTTTAAATTTCTAAAAGTTACATGTTAATTTTGAAAACTATTGCTTTTGGACACTGATTTATCTGTCCATTTGTTCCCTATCTATTTGTGTTAAAAAAACTAAAAAGAAATTTTAAATAAAGCTGCGATAATTCGAAATGGAAATCATATTCCTAAAAATATTTACTGCAACAAATACAATAAAAGTTTTTTTTATATTTAGAAATAAGTAATAATAAAAAAAAACACAAACCTTTTATATTACTGCCCGCAAGAACACAATCATTCACTTAACTTATTAAGTTATTAAAAAATAAAACACACAATAAAAAAATATAATATCAATGGTGTTTGCAAGACATTTGGAAACGGACTGAGTGACCGACATGCTCTCGAGTTGATCAATTGCATGTTGTGACAAATTATAAATCGACGACACATTGATTCCGAGCCCTATGTCAACAAAATACGAACTATTTTTGTTTGACTGTGCATTATCTGTCAAGGTCGCTTAACAAGTAAGCGTAGATTAAGGCTTGCGAGAAAATTAAACCTTTAGTTGGGTAAATTAACTTGGTAATCAATACATGAGTCATAAATAAGTCATTGACATACATACATACTATCACGTCTTTATTCCTAATGGGGCAGACAGAGCATTTTGGGTCTTGCGGCTCTAAGCAGACAGAGCCCAGGGCTGCAAGACCCAAAGGCCACTTTTAGCGTGATGGTAGGCAAGGTGGAAAAAGGCATCAAAATATTAAAGGGTTACTAGCCGCATCGCATATTAACATTCTTCTTCTTCGTCTAAGCACGTTCCCGGTTGCATCCTCAGCTGTGCTGCTTCGGAGCCCGGGGTGCGCTTTCCTGCTTTTTCTTCTCCAAATATAACATGCAAGTCACCCAAGGATGCCAAAGACCTTGCAAAATGGAGAAGAAATAGCCGGAACAGTTTAAATGATTTGGCTATAGTTTTACGACCGGCCGCCTGCCTGACGTCAATCCACTGTGGGAATGTATTTGTGCGAAAAGTTTTACAACGGCCGCCGCCCGACGTTAACCCTCCTTGGGAATGCAATTGTAGCACTAGATGTTTGTGCTAAGTCCTTTAGTCGCCTCTTACGACATCCACAGGAAGAAATGGAGTGGTCCTATTCTAACCCGAAACCAAACGGGTAATTTCGGGTTGCCAGATCTGTTGCCAACAAACATGATTTGCATTTACGCCCATTCCCTCGATCGGCTTCTACGATCTGCGTGAGAAGGGAAACAGCTGGTACATTCTAAGTTTTTTCTTTTTCCCCAGACAAGTATAGAATAAACCCAGTATGTCAATGACTTCCATGCTGGTCTGGAAGAAAAGAAAAACTTAGAATGTTCGAGCTGCTTCTTTTTCGTTACTTTTCGCGCAGATCGTAGTAGTCGACCACCATTACACTAAAAGTTGTCTTTGGGTCTTCCGGAGTTCCGGCCCTGGGCTCTACCTGCATAGAGCAGCACCGGAAGACCCAAATTGCTGTCTGCTTTATATCTAATGTTAGAAGAGCTACAAAATTAAAACCTGAAATTTAAGCGACTAGCAACCCCAACTGCCGTTATTATGGATTCGTCATGTCTGTCTGTCTGTCCGTCCGTATGTCACATCCACTTTTTTCCAAAACTATAAGAACTATACTGTTGAAACTTAGTAAGTAGATGTATTCTGTGAACCGCATAATATTTTTTACACAAAAATAGAAAAAAAAACAATATATTTTGGGGGTTCCTCATACTTAGAACTGAAACTCAAAAAATTTTTTTCAACAAACCCATACTTATGGTCTAGGCGTTCAAAAATGATATTGAGGTTTATAATATAATTTTTTTCTAAACTTAATAGTTTGCGCGAGAGACACATTTCCCAAGTGGTGAAATGGGATTTTTTGTAATATGGTTGAGTTCAGTGGATTGGTGTGATCGGTTCCACTTTCAGACTACTCCATAAAAAGAGTGACTTTTTAACCACCAGCCTTTTGGAGCAAGTTCAGTCCATGATGCAGAACTACTTTACATAAAAATAATTAACGAAAAACAAACAAAAAAATCGCCCTCTCATACAAATCAGCGCTTAGCCGAACGGATTTTTATCCGATTTTCCTAGAGGAAGTAAATGTTTTTTCTAAATTATAAATATTTATGTGGAAAGTATAGAAGTCTGCTGGATAAAATGTCATTCTGTAAGTATTCTGTCTCTCTCCCTCTCTTTCATCTCAGCATATGGGAACAGGGATGTTGCATCCACAGCTGCAACGCTGCGAAGCCCGGGGTCCGCTTTCCGGCTTTTCTTTCTCCAAAACTCTGTCGTATTATCGTCACTCTTTAAATATTACCTGAATATTATTATATTACACATAACGTATTATGCTTTATAGAGAGGTAATATATGAATAAAAAACTAAGCAAAGTATTTTATTAACTACTGTTTACAGTTTAAAGTGAGAACGTTAAACTTTACTACGCACATTTGCGAAAAACGGTCACTTTTGGCAAATGTGCGTAGTAAAGCTTACTGTTCTCATTACAAACTGTAAACAGTAGTTCATAAAATACTTTGGAGGATTATCTAAGACTTGGTAGTAGCAAAATTTTAAATAATGTCTCCGTTTTCATTGAAATGTTCATTTTAAATGGGGGCAGCACTGGACCCTGGCAAATTTAGGTACGGCCGTACGGCCTTAATCTTTGACTGAAACTTTTTTTATTTCCCTAAACGACGGGTCACCTCTGGAATAGAAATTCTGGTAGTTAGTTAACAAAGTTTTTCTTTTATTCCAAGATTTCGAAGTTTTGTAGACAGAGATCAGTAATGACTTCGTTCACAACTGTGAAAAGTAATTACTTTCAGCTTTCTCTATTCTTTTTCTGCTTCAAAAGTCTAAATTATGTGACTAAGTATTAGGTTTAATTAGGGAAAACATACTAGGTACCTTTAAAATTAGTTCTTGTAAATTTTGGAAGGTAATTTAGCCTACTGGTGTAGAAATAGTAGATTGTTGCACCGAGCAGAAAGCAAGTTGTTATTACACCGAGTGCGTATTTGGAGCCCGAGCGCTAGCGAGGGTTTAATAAAGCGCAAATGCAATATAAATTACTTAAGGCCGTACCTGAATTTTCCGTGGCCCAGTGCTGCCCCCATTTAAAATAAATCATTTCAAAGAAAACGGAGACATCATTTAAAATTTTGCTACTACCAAGTCCTAGATAACCCTTAAAAGTATTTTATGGACTACTGTTTACAGTTTAAAGTGAGAACGTTAAGCTTTACTACGCACATTAGCGAAACAAAAGGCCACTTTTGGCAAATGTGCGTACTTAAACTTAACGTTCTCATTATAAACTAACTGTAAACAGTAGTTCATAAAATACTTTGAAGGGTTATCTAGGACTTGGTAGTAGCAAAATTTTAAATAATGTCTCCGGTTTCTTTGAAATGATTTTTTTTAAATGGGGGCAGCACTGGACCACGGAAAATTCAGGTACGGCCTAAATGCGAGGAGCATAATCTGCTTTTCTTTCAACTACTGCAAGAAAAGCTTACGGCCATCTGGTTGCCCAACTGAAAGCATTTGAGGAGCTAGGTGGCCCAGTGGGTGTACGCATTGCTAGCGGTCTCGAAAGTAAAGCAACCTCGGGTGTGGTCCATACTTGGATGGGTGACCACAAGTGGTACAATAATTTCTCGAGCTCCTCCGTGCTTCAGAAGGCACGTAAAGCCGTTGGTCCCGGCTGTCATCATTGAATGGCAGTTGTCAAGCTATGTCAGATGCATTTAAGCAGCTTGAAAAATCTGACACCAGTGCGCAGTGTTGGCCACTTACACGAAAAAAAAAACAAACTAAACGCATCGTATATCTAGGCTAGTTTTATGATAGATGAGCTTGACTTCCAGCTGTATGCAAAGCAATTGTACCAGGATAGCATAAGTCTGCAGGAATTTTCTTCTGCAGACTGCTTATGCTATCCTGGTACTTTTCCTTCATCCTTTTCGTTCACCTAGTTTTAAAAGTAAGCGAAAGAGACAATATCACTTTTCTCTTTCACTCTACCACTCCACCGATACATCGATTAAAAAAAGACAAAAAAATAATCGACGGGTTGCACTTCGGATGAGCCGGCAGAAGTGAAAACTTGCATATTAACGTTGTGCATATTTTGGAATGGTTAGGGAATAATTTTGCACGAATTGCTTTAATTATCAGTATAAAAGTACTATATCATTTATGTAGTAGAATACAATATTTATTTATTGCGCTATCGTACAAAAAAATTACAATTTATATTACATTAAAAAGTGTCCTGACGCGAGTTTAACATTTTTTACCCATTACAAAAAAAGTGCACAACGCCGCTAAAGAAGTTTTCACTTCAAAAAGGTTTGGGCTTGTCCGGGATTTGGACCCGGGACCTCTCACACCCTAAGCGAAAATCATACCCCTAGACCAACGAGCCGGTTGACAGCTTAGTCGAAATTATAGTATAAATACTTCCTCTCCTACGCCGCGCCGCCGGCTGTCATTTCGTCTTACGAATTTTCGATCAGGACACGTGTCCTCACGCGAGTTTAACATTGTTTACCCATTACAAAAAAAGTGCACAACGCCGCTAAAGAAGTTTTCACTTCAAAAATTCTACTCTAGAGCAGCAAAGTTCCGTTTTGTGCTGCATATGTAGTGCAGTTATGATAGAATTGCAGCGTAGTTGGAAAAAAAAGTGGTGCATGGAGAGATGATGGACGTCCGGACGCTTCGGAGACCTATATTTTCCAACACGGGAGTCAGCGTTTAGTTTTCTAAGTCACAGCTTGCGTTCCAAGACACATAACGGTTAGTTGCACTAGAATCTAAAAGAATACAATTATCATTAGTTTCAGGATTAGCAGAAGGTATTTTTTATTTGAAAACATAAAACGAAAGTGTCCTTTTTATCCTTGCAGCAAATAAATTATTTGAAATGAAACGGAGATATAATTTAAAATTTTGTCTCTACCAAGCCCAGAACCAGGAAAAAAATAAGAAGTTGGACGGTGTCATGATGTCCTGTGTTAACACCGATGGATCTCGAGGTATCGATTAGGGATTTAGTCCATGATACTGAATAACTTTCCCCAAAGAACATATAGCGTGGAAGGGTCATACCCGTAATAAATTAAACCACGGTCTATACTAGATCATTATAGTATAATGAAATTAAAATAACAGCCAGAAAACAAAAAAAAAGTGTGCAGCCGCCCGGGCGATTTGTATGGGAATGTCGATTTTTTTTTTGGTTTTTCGACTGTTATTTTAATTTCATTATACTTTAGTGATCTAGTATAAGCCCTGGTTCGATTTATTACGGGTGTGTCCCTTTCACGTTGTATATAAAATTATGTAAAATAATGTTTGGCCTCCCATACAAGTTGACCGATCAGCGTCTAATTAGTGTTTTTTGACACTAACAATTTTATAAGTGAATGTCATGTGACAAAAGATAATATTTATCTTTCAAAATATTTTAGACATAAGATTGCTACATTGATAGCAAATAATATTAATTTTTGGACGAGTTTACATTGTAAACAAGATTCTAGTTTTGAGACACCTACAGACTTACCAAGTTTATGTAACGGTAATTCTGTAGACTTAACGACAGATTTAAACTGACCATTCGGACAACGGGAAGGCCTCATGAATTAAGAATACTTCATCAAAATTTAGAAGGTCTTTCCGGCAAAGAATTATTAGTAGAATTAGTTTTAAAAGAAATGGATGTGGACATTTTATGTTTGACTGAACATTGGCTGCATGAGAGTCAGATGATGTTCAGCCTAAACAACTATATTATTGTTAGCTGCTTTAACAGAAAGTCTGCTCAACGAGGGGGTTCTTTAATTTTTATAAAAGATTCTTTCCGTAGCAAAGAGCGGAAGGATATTGTCAGACATTCTGTTGAGCGCTGTTGTGAGGTGGCCTGTGCCGAGCTTGATCATCATATAATTGTTTGTGTATACAGTCCACCAGATAGTAATTTCAAAAGTTTTTTAAAAGCAATGGACCAGGTTCTTAAGTTCTGTTCAACTAGTAAAAATAATTTAATTATTTGCGGTGATTTTAATGTTGATATTTTAGTACATAATCCAAAGAGCACACAATTCCTAAATCTTTTTAAGTGTTATGGATTAGAAAACTTATTTTTTGAGCCAACCAGAATTACAGCTACATCTGGCACATGTCTTGATAATTTTTTTAGTAATATTCAATATTGTGATAAATCTGTTATTAATAAATTGCCTTCAGATCATTCTGGTGTATATGTAGCTTTTGTCAAAGAGTCCACCAGTAATTTGAGAAAAGATAAGATCTTGTGTAGACCGATTACTTCTAAAAACATAAAAAAACTTAAAAATAATTTAGATAACAAATTATTATCAGTGGTATATACAGGAAATAATCCTGACGACCATTATAATAAACTATTTAGTACTGTTTCCTCTGAGTATTCTAAAACATTAAAACAAAAAAGAGTAGTAGTTCATAGTAAATCACAGTTTAGTGAATGGGCTACTACCGGCATCTACATAAGTAGAAACAGGTTATATGATCTATATGCCCAAAAACAATATAACTTTAATCCTTCTTTTATAGAATATGTTAGAAATTATTCTAAAATATTTAAAAAAGTTTGTAGACGAGCCAAGTCGAATAGTATTAGCAAAAAAATAAATAATGCTCCTAATAAAATTAAAGAAACATGGAGTGTCATAAATAAGAAAACAGGTAAAAATAAAACCAAAGAAAATATTTGCCGAATCAAATGTAATGGTAAAAATACTTCAAAAACTGAAGAAATAGTAAATATATTTGATGATTATTTTACTAACATTCCTTTGGAACTCACTTCTAATGTGAGTTCTAGCGCCCAGCGTGCTGAGGCTTTGCTTAAGAGTAATGTTAGCCCTTGTGATTCTAAATTTAATTTTAAGCATGTTAGCCCTAGCGATATAATAGATGCTTTTAAACAGTTAAATTTAAAAAAATCAGAAGATCACTGGGGCATGTCAGTAGCCGTAGTAAGTCATATAATACACATAATTGCTGCCGATTTAGCTTTTATATTTAACGAATGTATTGATGAAGGCATATTCCCTAACTTAATGAAATGTAGTAAACTAATCCCCTTATTCAAAAAAGGAGAAAAAACAGACCCTGGCAACTACAGACCTATCTCTATTCTGCCAGTTTTGAGTAAGGTGTTCGAAAAGATAATGCTCAATCAAATGCTACTTCACTTTAAAACCAATAATCTTTTCCATAGCCAACAATACGGCTTTACTGCTGGAAAATCGACCACCGATGCAGGAGTAGCACTTATTACTAATATCTACGACGCGTGGGAAAACAGAAATGATGCAATTGGATCATTTTGCGATCTTTCTAAAGCATTTGATTGCGTTGATCATCCAACACTTTTGCTCAAATTTCGTCAATACGGTTTTGATGATAAGTCAATTAAATTAATAGAATCTTACTTAACTGATAGGCTTCAAACTGTTGATATAAACGGTTACGCCGTTTCCTCACACGGGTCTAATGTGAAAATGGGCGTACCCCAAGGTTCAATTCTAGGACCGTTCCTTTTCTTAGTTTATGTCAATGACTTGCCTTACATGGTTGAGAAAGAGGCTGACATGGTGCTGTTTGCTGATGACACCTCGCTAATATTTAAAATAGATCGACATAACAGTGATGCTAGCGCGGTGAACAGCACCTTATCTTTAATTTCTGATTGGTTTTCGGCCAATAACCTCATGTTAAATGCGAACAAGACCCAATGCATTCGATTCTCTCTTCCTAATGTGAATCGCTTGATGCTGCGTTGACATACTAATTAATGGTCAGAAACTCGATCTGGTTGAAAGTACTACCTTTTTAGGAATCACAATTGATTCGAAACTTCAATGGGGCGCTCATATAACTAAATTTTCTAATAGGCTTAGCTCTGCGGCTTACGCTGTTAGGAGAATAAGACAATTGACAGATGTAGCAACTGCTAGACAAGTGTACTTTAGTTACTTTCACAGTCTAATGTCTTACGGGATACTTCTATGGGGGAGTGCAGCTGACATTCAGACTATTTTTCTTTTACAAAAAAGAGCAATTCGTGCTATTTACGGTTTAGGATCGAGAGACTCACTGAGGGAATTATTCAAGGAAATAGGTATACTTACTTTGGCATCACAATTTATATTTGAAAATTGTACGGGACCGGCCGCACATTTATTGTGCGCTGGTATTATCTTGTTCGTGTGTTTCCTTTCTCACACGTGGGGCACGCTATGCTGACCGACGCGGCTGAGGCTCTCGGAGCTGTGGTAGGGTACGATCTGGTAATTGTCTTAGAAACAGGATAGATTGACGGTCAAAGAAACAACAATAATTGACTTGACGACAGATTGTATCCCCAGCCACGGCGAGCCAAACGAATAAACGGACGGGCAGAGTAACGGGGCCAGAATTTCGAATCGTGCTGTGCTGTTCTTCTGTTGTGTCTCGTTGGCCCCGCGGTCGCGAACTGGTGCCGAGCGGGCTACCTGCGGTCTATTTTATGCTCGCACGGTCGGGCGCACGCTATCTCTAGTGCGTCCGATCGAACGGCCAATCCCGTGCGTGCATTTCTGTATGCCCCTCTCTGTCCGCACCCCCTTGACTCGTCTTGGCTAAGGGATATCTCTTTATTTATAATTTTCTATTACAATTATCTAAATTCATAAATATCTATTCTATAAACCATTAAAAAGCACTATCTATTACAGAGGAAACTATCTATTACAATTATCTATTTGCCTATATCTATCTATTCGAACTAACACGTGTACGTAACTATCCTTGCATGGTATTTTTAAACTATATGATTATTTAATTTATTCTATCTATCTACTTAATTGTCTAAAGGGAAAATGAAACAACCGGATTTCTATGCTTTATTTAAGTTGAACCTAACTAACAACAATTTTATTCTATTGGTTACGTGCACGTGTTAATTTTACATAGGCTGTCCCGTACATCTCTCCCGCCGTGCGTCGTCCGCCAGGTCGTCGCATCTATCTTCTGGAAGGGCAGCCGACTCGGTAGGCAGGATCACGAGCTTCTTAGTAGGCCGTCGAATGGTCCCTCCTCTAGTGCGCACGTCGACTGCTCGGGTGACGCCATCTGGTCCGGGGTACACGGCGGTGACGAGTCCTCGCGGCCATGTGTTGCGAGGCAGTGTCCCATCGGCGATAAGGACGACATCGCCGGCTCGGATTGCGGGGCCCTTGGCATGGGGTTCCCGCCGCTGTTGTAGGTCAGGCAGGTACTCGCGGAGCCACCTGGCCCAGAATAGGTCGGCCAGGCGTTGAGAGGCGCGCCAGTGCGCACGCCTGACGAGGTCGCTGTCTGTGAATGTGCCGATGCTCGGAGAACGTGCTGAACCACCCTAGAGAAAGTGGTTGGAAGTGTTGGCCTCTGGAACCTCGGGGCTGATGGAGACGTGAGTGAGAGGCCGGCTGTTTACTGTGTATTCGGCCTCGGCGTGTAGCGTAGTGAGCGTTTCTTCCGGTGGATGTCGCTCGCGTAGCACGGTGTTGACTAAGTGCGGAAGTAGCCGCGCCAAGTCCAAGTTGAATGCGAGTTCGTCGGACGTTGGTTACCAAATTAGTCCGAGAACTCGCTCTGTTTTCGTTACGATTGACGACTTTTCGGAGGCCTCCCCGAGGCCCTGTAGAACGCGCGGTGAGTTTGATGTCCATTGACTTAACTCGTATAGGGCCCGTCGATGTATTTCGTGTACTTCGTTCGCCGTTGTCGGTACTTTGAGGCGACGTAGGTTCAGCATAGCCGTTCATCTGTTTCAACTGCGGATTTTTGTCTGTTTTCTTCTCTGTAGCGAGCAGTCGTCTGGCGTTGTCGTAATTATATGGCATTACGACGTCTTCCTGTTTCCATAGCAATGCAGTTTCGTAGCGCCCGTCTTCACGCTGTATTGTACTGTTTTCTGGAATGGCGAGCGCTTGCTGTTCGGGGTCGCTGCATGGCTGTTTCGGCGTTATCGTAAGTGATTCCGAAGCGAAGTGATAACGTAATTGTTTGTCCATATTGTTGTCGACGTCGATAGTGCTGTCTCTGTCGGCGATGTGATTTACGTAGTGCACCTTTTGTCCGAGTGTTCGTGTGTGTGCACCGTGTAGCACCCAGCCTAGTGGTGTTAGTGATGCCACGGGCTGTTCACGTCGACCTTTTCTAATTTCCGAGGCAAGTATGAATGTGCCAATTGTCTTGTCCTATTAGCAACTTAGGCGCAGCGTCTTCGTACTTGAGGTGGGCCGCGATGTCGAGTAAATGTTCGCAGCCGGCTAAGTCCTCTTCGGTAACGCTTTGCGGCGATATTCGTAGGTTCTTGAGAGTACGCCCTTGAATCTTGTTGCTGTTGGATGCACCACGCACGGTGAAAGTGACACGTCGCGATGTCGATGCGTCCACTTTATTCTTCCCGATAGCTTCTATGTAAATTGGGTCAACTGGTCCTTTGGCGCCTATTTTCTTTGCCATGTCTGCGTCCAACAATGTAACCGTTGATCCATCGTCCAGTAATGCGTGAGTGTCAACGTCGCCGTTGGGACCGGATAGGCGCACAGGCACGATCTTAAGGAAAGCTTGAGCGCGTTTTTTGGTTGGTGTCCACGTCGAGGCGACGACTTCGTTCTTCTCCGTACTATCGGGCTTCGTAAAGTGTAGCAGACTGTGATGTGTCCGGGTACATCCGTCGACGTTGCACAATGTCTTCTCGCACTTGTGGCCCCTACTACGATATTTCAGGCACCGGAAACAAAGACGTTTTCTCTTCGCTAGCGACCATCTTTTGTTGGAGTCCGCGTCTGTAAACTGTGGGCACGCGGACGGAGTGTGGTTGAGCTTATCGCAAATCACACACTCTTTTGTCGACGATGTTGCTGTTTCCGAAGCGGTGAACGTTTTCTGTTGTCGCTCCCGCCGCTGCGAATACCTCGTCGTTTTTGATTGTTCGGGTTCGAGCTCCGGCTTCGCGTATCGGCTGCATACTTCTGCTTCTGATTTTAGGAATCTTGCTAGCATGGTTAGCTCCGCTTCGTTTTCTGTTTGCTGTGCCACGTATATATACCAACTGTGGCGTAGCGTCGGACTGAGTTTCTCCACGGTGTTTATCACGTCCTCCTGATTTTGTAGGTAACACTCGCGGTTGAGAGACTGGATCGTTGTCACTATGTTGTTAACTCGTGTGGCGAAAACACACAAGTCCTCCGGAGTGTCGGCGGGGCGTGGAAGCTTTCTGAGGCGTTCTATTTCCGCCATAGCGATGGTATTTGGCCGGCCGAAACGTGTTTCGAGTGTGTCCATAATCTCTTTCGGATTGGTGGTGTTTATCAGGAGGCTGTCGACGGCTTCTCTTGCTTTTCCTTTGAGGCTCCGATTGAGGCGTGACACGTTGTCAACATCCGTGTAGTAGCGTGAGGTCTCACGGTATGCAGCACGATACGACAACCATTCTTGGTATGATCCGCTGTAGTATGGCAAATCTTGCACATGTCGAGGCACTGTTTGAATAGTTTGAGTGGGTTGTCCGTTTTTCTGTATGGCGAGAGCGAAGACATCCGCCAACTCGTTGAGACTTAACTCCTGTTGTGGCTGACGAATTACTATCGCTGTTTCTCCCGCCGATATTGGAGCGGACGGCTGTGGTGCGTGCGGCGTCTGTAGCGGTAGCGCACGCTCGGCTGGCTGCAGTGTTTCTATCGGTACCGGCGGCGTCACTGTAGTCTGTGGGGCTGGCACCGCGGTGTGTTAAACTGCAGGCGATCTGTTGAAGGGCTCTTCCGCTATTGCGAGCGGTGGTTGAGATCCGTCGAGCCACTCTGTTACTCGGCGCGCTGTTTCTCGATGCGACGAGACTGTATTGTTTTCTTCCAAACTCGCCTCTCTATTCTCGGCTTCTTGCTGTTCTGCTTCTAGTAAAGCGAGGCGGCTTGCGGCGAATTCCATTTCTATGCGTTTCAGCTCAAGCCTTGCCCGGAGAATTTCTATTTCTTTTGTCGATTTCTTCGTGGCGCTAGTGTGACGACGCTCGACGGGGCAAGGCGAAACGACGCGTTCCTCAATCTGCGGTGCGGGGCCGCCCGCGTCTGTTGCGGTGGAGGGGCGGGGGGCCGACGCGCTCGTGACTGTGCTCTGTGTGACGAGTTGCGACGCTGCTGTAGTTCTGTGTAACCACGTGTTAATTTCTTCCGCCGTAGTGCCAGGCATGGTGATTTCGGTGTCGACGCTTGCGATGTTGCCGCTCCCCGATGAGGCTATTACCTCCGACGGACGCTCGGAGGCCCCTCTCAGTGGGGTGACGTCTGTAGGTGCGACGACGCGTTGATCCGACGGCTGTACGGGCACGGCAGCCTGTGACGCTGCCCTAGATGTGCTCTCTTCCCGAGCGGATTTCGATCTAGTGACTGGCATCTTCTATAGAACTGTAGACGACGAAAGCGACGAAGTAGGGAAACACACGCTGTTATCCGGCTCGATGCGACCAGCAAATGTACGGGACCGGCCGCACATTTATTGTGCGCTGGTATAATCTTGTTCGTGTGTTTCCTTTCTCACACGTGGGGCACGCTATGCTGACCGACGCGGCTGAGGCTCTCGGAGCTGTGGTAGGGTACGATCTGGTAATTGTCTTAGAAACAGGATAGATTGACGGTCAAAGAAACAACAATAATTGACTTGACGACAGATTGTATCCCCAGCCACGGCGAGCCAAACGAATAAACGGACGGGCAGAGTAACGGGGCCAGAATTTCGAATCGTGCTGTGCTGTTCTTCTGTTGTGTCTCGTTGGCCCCGCGGTTGCGAACTGGTGCCGAGCGGGCTTGTTTCGAAGCAATACGCTGTATGCTGAAGGCATTTTACAGCTCACCGGGCGCGACGGGTTAGGCGGGACCAACATTGCCAAAATGGCAAGATGTTGTCCACACCGTTAAGTGACAGCACAAAGGGCTCCCACCGGGTGGGAACGAACCTCGGCTTTGGGCGTCACTGGCGATCGGCTTTGACCAAGTGTCAAGCGCCTGAAGGGCTGACTGGCTAGAAGCGACCGGGTACCGTGCGGTACCTCGTGAACGCGCCAGTCCTATTCCTGATCCGCACTCGCCGGCGAGTGGGATTCGTAATCGAGCTAATGTGTGTGCTATGTCTGCGTTGCGCAGGTGACTCTACGGTGGGGGGAATCGCACGACTAATGGGGTCGTCCGGATCGTTGAGTACATGCCTTGGTCTCCTATACCTAAGGAAATCTTTGGGGTTGTAGTCAGCAACTTTCGCTACTAACTGGTTGGGATGATTGGGGGCGCGTTCAAAGGATCGTGAGGCGATCTCTTTGAAGAATCGGGGGATGGAGGTGAGCTCCAGTTCGCGATGTAGGTCCACATTCCGGGTACCCCATGCCGCTTGGGTAGCCTTCCTGAGGAACCTATTTTGGATGACTTGTAGTTTTTTAATATGCGTGCCGGCAGCGTGCGAAGCACACGCTAGCGTACGACATGATAGGGCGGATGCACAGCTTGTACAATGTCAACTTGTTACGAAGTGACATTCTACGATTGCTGATCATCGGGGACAACCTAAAGAGGCAGTGAGCCCTGCGGTCTCTGACTCTCTTTATGTGGGGACCGAAGGTCAAAGCACTGTCTAGTGTTACGCCTAGGTATTTGGCCTGTTTTGCCCATTGAATGGACTGGCCGAACAGTGATAGGGTTTTAAGAAGTGGAGTGGAACCTCCCCTACGGGGGCGACTCGTAGCACCGGGATCGTCACTAAAGTACACTGCGGTACTTTTGGACGGGTTCACGGTGATTCTCCACTTCTTAAACCACTCTCCAAGCGCTGTGATGGCTTTCTGGAGTTTGTTGGAAAGAATCTCTTTCCGGAAGTGGGAGTAGTAGATTGCCGTATCGTCGGCATATAGGGCATACTCCACGTTCGGAGTTTTGGGGATATCGCTTGTGAACAGCGAGAATAGGGTCGGAGAGAGCACTGAGCCTTGCGGGACTCCGGCTCTGATGGGGCGTGACGTCGAGAGACAGCCCTGGAGACGATAGCGGAATGACCTATTCGACAGGAAATCTCGTATGATGCGCACGAGATTGATTGACATGCCCATGCGGACGAGTTTGGATACCAAACCTTCATGCCAGACCTTGTCGAAGGCCGTTGCTATGTCAAAGAAGACCGCTCCGGTTGGTCTTCCGGAGTTTTTGTGGTGGAGGATATGCTCCGTGAGGCGGTGCACTTGTTGGATACACGAATGTTTGGGGCGGAAGCCAAACTGTTCGGGGGGTATTATGGAGGGCTTGGAATCTAGAAATTCCTTGAGCCGCGTCAGAATGATGCGTTCATATATCTTCCCTAAGGTACTAAGTAGACTTATGGGTCGATATGAAGAGGGGTTACTCGGGTCCTTGCCTGGTTTCGGAATCCCTATAACCACTGCGTTTTTCCAAGCGGCTGGAAAGGTGCAGTTTGCTAAGGCTGCATTGAATATGCATACCATTAGCAACAAAAGGGTTTCAGGGAGGCGTCTGAGGACGCCGTTTGAAATGCCGTCAGCTCCGGGAGCTTTGCGGGGGCTATTGGAGCGAATGATTTCTTCCACCTCCTCGAGCGTGGTCGGTCTAAGGGGAATATCTGGGAGGGGGGGTGAGTCAGGCGAGAGGCTGAGGGTTTCAGCTTGCTCGTTGACTGTGTCCGAGTGTGCCTGTTCAACTGGCTCTAGACAAGGGGAGCATTGCATCTCCAGGTTGCTTGCTAAGCATTCAACCTTTTCGTCATCGTCAAAGGCGACGGAGCCGTTGGGGTTTCTAAGAGGGGGAGTGGGTTCTGTCCTATCGAGCCGCAGCGCTCTCGCAATTTTCCAGAAAGTCGTGTGAGCAGGCTGAAATTCTGCGAGAGTATTACCCCATCGCTCGTCCCGAATTTCGTCCAAGCGCTCTCTAACTTGTCGTTGGAGTGTGCGTAACTCGACGCGGGCGTCTTCGGTAGGGTAAGCATCGTAACGTCTGGTCGCGGCACGCTTTCGTCTCAACAGATCACGCATGTCTTCAGGCAGTTCGAATCGATGACTAGGGTCAAGCGATGGGACCTACCTGGAGCAGTCACTAATGACTTTTTGTAGGTGATTTGTGAGACCAGCGACTGCCTTGTCAGTATCGTCGGGTGTCAGTATCCTGTCTGGTATTGTGTCTAGTTCGGGAGACGATGGTTGATCTAGAGCGTCTTTCAGCTTTCGCCAGTCCGTCACCGTTCTAGTGAACACAGTCTGTCCGTTAACTGTCGGCCCTAGTTGTAAGAGTACGGGGCGGTGGTCTGAGTGCAGTTCTGCGTGTACTTCAAGAGATACCACCTGAAGGGCGATATTCCTGAGTAGAGCGATGTCTAGTACACTAGGGGTACTGTCTACCCGTTTGGGGTAGTAAGTCGGGGACTCCGATGCCACAACTTCATACTCTAGTTCCTCTCTGAGGAGATCTAGTGCGTGACCGTTTGTGGAAGTGGAGTTAGAGTGCCAAATGGTGCTCTTGGAATTGAAATCTCCCGCCAGAATGGTGGAATTTCCTAGTTCGAAGAGAGCGGCTAGATCAGATCTGATCAAGCGTTTGGATGGAGGTAGGTAGACAGAGGCGATGTTGATAGCCGGATGGCCTGCCATGCCTATTCGGAGGAGGGCACACTCGATATTGACAAGTGTAGGAGGTTCGAGCGGAACGCAGTGGAGGGACCTTTTGAAATAGATAAGGATGCCACCTAAGGCACCGTCCCTATCTCTACGGATGGAGTCGTAGTTAGCCATGCGGGGCGTGCGCATGCTAGGTTTTAAAAAGGTCTCTTGCACTAGAAGGATGTCGACCTGGTGCTGGATGAGATACTGACGTATTTCATCCCGCTGGTCTTTGGTTCTGGTTTTGATACCGTCTGCGTTGAAGTACGCTATGGACAATGAGGCCGGCTTTACTCTACGATTGAGACTACCCATTATGGTCGTTTCGAGAGGAGTTCGCGTGGGATCTGATAGGAGCCGATTTGCTCCAGGAAAGCTTTGTGTTTGGCTATAACACAAACACGGCGCAGCTGGTCGTTGCCAGCCTCAATCAGTTCCCGACCGATCGTTTCGATCTGTGAGAACTGAATGTTCTGGAGGCTGTCGAGCACTCCTATGAAGGTGTTGGTGGCCTCCTCTGTTGAGATCCTCCTGGGATCAGCCCGCTTTACGGCGGGTGTGCCAGCCTGGACTCTAGAGGGGGCCGAGGATGTGGAGGCCGAGGGTATGGGGGCCGACGGTATGGGGGCTGGTTGCGCTGAGTGCGCTGAGGTGATAACACCTGCGTAGCTCCTATTCTGGGGCGGTACTGGGGGCAGGGGCGGCTGCGCCCGTGTGCCCGGAAGGGGTGGGTATGATGGCACAGAATGTTGCCGAGGGGATGTGCTGGTGGAACCAGACTGTGGCTGAGGTGCCAACGTGGGTCTCAGTTTAGTCTTGTCCACCTTTGCGTTAAATGGGGCCCAAGTGCTGGTTTTGCCCTTAGAGTGATTTCTGACGAAATCCGGTGCTTTTGGGCAACCGCGGTAATTCGCGGGATGCCCGTATCCTCCGCACAGCACGCAGGATGGTCTACCGGGGGATTGCAAGGTGCGGCTGCATTCCTTGGTGGCGTGAGGTCCTAAGCATTTCACGCATCTGGGATTTGCGTGGCAGTGTCTGGCTGAATGCCCGTACAGCTGGCAATTGTGACATTGCCCTAGACGCCCTGTTCTGTACGGTTTTTCCACCGTAATGCCCTCGAGGCCGGCAATATTTTTGATATTAAATATTGCCTTTGCCGGCTTTCCTAATTCCAGGACCGCCAGCACCATGTTAAATGGCACTTTTGGACCCTTCTTTCGGTACATTCTATGTACCTCTAGGATCGGCAGGTTCTTGGATTTGAGATCCTGCAGTATGAAATCCGTGTGTGTTTCATGCGGGATATTTTTGATGACCACACGGAGATGTTTCTCATCTTCCAATGAGTACGTGTGGTATGGTATTTTCCTCTCCCTTAGGAGGGACTGGAGGGACCTGTGGTCGGCCTCGGTTGGGATCTTTACCTGGATCCCATGACCGATGTTGGTGGCACTATTAAATTTGATGCCCTTGACATTGCAGGCGGCTGCGATATCTGTCCACTTGGCCTTATCTTGTATGATAAGGGGTGGGGGGGTCTTGCCAACGCGGGGGCCAGATGGGGTTGGGGTTGTGTTGGGGTTGGGTTCCGGGTCGTTGGTCGCCCGGGCGACTTTGGCAGGAGGGAGCGATTTCGCCACCCTCTGCCTCTTGCCGCCTGGAACGACGGTAAATTCCTCGTCTGAGGAGGAATAGTCCTCGCTAAAGTCCTCGTATACTGAGGGGGCGGGGGTCACCTCTCTCCTATCAGACCTTGTGAGATCCATCTCCATGGATTCGAGAGCCTGTTGGCTCTCCTCACACGGGCTGGATTCTTCCAGAGTGGAAGGTAGAGTCGGGTGTATGGAGCCGCCGGGAAGATCCGAACTGGGTTCGGAGTTTTCATCGGCCGTCGGTTCTGGGATGGTTTCCTTTGCCGACGTTGGCTCGGTTTTCCTATCCTTTTTTGTTTTTACCGTTTTTGGTTTATCGGATTTTAAATATTTCGCGGCGCTCGGGGAGTCGGTTTTCGCGGGTGGTGCAGATGCGGAGGGAGAGGGGAAGTCTCGTGCAAGTGACGCTCCAAGTCTTGGGAAATGCGAATCCGCAAATTTCAAGAACCCTTCACGGCTCTTGCCCTTGGCGTTCAGAAGGAACGCCTTCAGAAGCAGTTCATACTGCGAAGCGGCCTTCCTCTGTCCCTTCCCTTTCTTGGCCACCATGTTTAGCGTATGTATTACGCGGGGGACTTGCAAAATAATTATTTATCAACTGAGGGGTATACTCAGTGAAGGGGGGGGTTGCCTATAGGCTTCTGTCGGGTGTAGACAGAAGGTGTGTACCCTAAGTCCCTGCTTCGTGATGTGTGTGCACTCACCGGTGAGTGGGTCTGTCGCCGACCTTGTTAGTGCGAACAGGTGTGTCCCTAACTTAACTAGGTAGTTACTCGAGGTTGACTAGGGAAGCCCCCAAGGCCAGTGGTCTCGAGCCCAGCCTAGGTTCTTGCCGTTACCCTGAAGGGGTAAAAGCTAGTGCCAGGGTCCGCACTACGCGCACTGAGCAACCCGTATTGGCGTAGAACACCGCAACACGATTGCTTATTGCACGGCCTCAACTAATTGTGAGGACTTTCTCTGCGTCTGGAATGCGCAGGCAAAGACAAGAGATTTGCGTCAAGAAACCACGAAGTTGTCCTGATAAGGACAGCCAATCGTGTGGGATGGTCTGAAGAAACTCACACTGGTTCTGATAAGAACTCGTGAGTGCACTCGAAGCTGAAGGTGGCGTCCGAAGTCCGGGGGCGTCGCGCTGGTGTTGGTCCGAACCGTCGTAGTCGACTGGAGCTCTGCAACAAAAGAACAGCGGCGAATTATGTGCAAGTCGTGGAGACCGTGCGATCGAGAGTAGAGGGGAGTGCTGAGTCAGAGCGACAGAGCGATCGGGAATACCAGATTTCACTGTAGGAGCGTCAGGAGAGCGCAAAGCGTGACCGTCCGCAACGACAGATCGACCAGGGGTGTGCCGAGCGGTCAGGTCAGTTAGTCTTCTCGTCTTCCGCCTTTCAGCGGAAGCGGGGATGCTGCTCAGGGCTGTGGCCCTCTCCAGCGGATGCTTCCGCCGCCTGCAACTACAGGCGGGTCTCAGGATGGTGGCCGTGGCGGCCACGTCAGGCTTCATCAGTTCCGGGGGTTCAGTTCGGGCGTCGCTGGAGTAGCGGCGCCCAGCTCGGCTGTCGACGGGATGATGGCTTCGCGGGGCGAGGGCTTGTATCTGCCTTCCGGCGGGCGGGCGTGCAGGGGCGCGATCCCCCTGAGGTGGGGGTGCGCCGAGCGGTCAGCCTTGGAGTACATGTCCCTCGCTAGGCGGGAGACAAAGGCATCCAGGCCTTCCCACTTCAAGTCCCGGTGGATGACGGCGTTCCTCACGTAACGTGGGGCCCCGACGGCTGCTCGGAGACTAAGGTTTTCTTGAGCACGGAGACGACGCTTGTTGGTCTCCGAGCAGAGTGCGTACCACGCAGGGGCCGCGTATGTGAGGCGGGATCTAACATATGCCTTGTAGATCCCAAGCCGCGTCCGTAGTGGGAGGGAGGAGGAAAGCACTGGATACAGCTTCCCCCGGGCCATCTTCGTTGTTGCCACCATCTCGTCGACATGGGCGCCCATCGTAAGGCGCCTATCGAACTGCACCCCCAGGTATCTGACGTGCGGTTGCCACGGCACATCCCTACCGAGGAGCTTCAAGGGCGGCGGTAGTTTGGTGTTCCCTGAGATCAATGCCTGCGTCTTGCTGACGTTCACCGACAACCTCCATTTGGAGAGCCAGTCAGGCAGGGCGTCTAGGGCCATCTGGGTCTTCTTGGCCGCGTACTTTACGTTCATACTAACGGAAAAGTACGCGGCGTCGTCGGCAAATAGCGCCAACTGGGCCTGACCGGCTACGGGGATGTCGTCGGTGTACCACGCGTAGAGCGCAGGCGACAGGCAGCTTCCCTGGGGAACACCAGCGCGCACGGGGCGTTCCGATGAAACGGCGTCTTCTACCGCCACCCTTATTTTCCTGTCGTGCAGGAAGGAGGCCACAACCTTGAGCAGTCTTTTTGGCATGGGCTTGGGCGTTCCAGACAGTTTGTACAGCAGCCCCTCGTGCCATACCCTGTCGAACGCCTTCTCGTTGTCAAGGAGTACCACAGCCGCGTACTCCTTGCGATTTGATGCCGCCGAGATCTTGTGTAGCAGTCTGGCTATCTGGAGCGTCGTCGAGTGCTCAGGCCTAAACCCAAACTGCTCTGCACGCGGCGGGATGTGCGGGAGCAGCAGGCCGAGCAGGAGTTTTTCGAACACCTTCGAGAGTGCGCTGAGTAGCGTGATAGGCCGGTAACTTTCGGGCTTCTGCAGGTTCTTGCCCGGCTTGGGTAGCATAATGACCCGGCCGGTTTTCCATTCTTGTGGGTAGTGGCCCGAGCGCAGTATGCCATTGAAGAGGCGCGTCACCGCCGTGATGTACACTGGCGTGAGGTGGCGGAGCGCCTCATTCGTGACGTTGTCTGCGCCCGGGGCTTTCCTAGGCTTCAGGCTCCGGATCACTCGCAGGACCTGGCCGGGCGTGAAGAACGCTGCGTCCTCCTCGTCAGGTACCGGCTCCGCTAAGTAAGCTCGAAGATGCTCGATGACCATATTGTTGTGGTCTTGGTCGGCCACTGGGTTTGGCGTGAACTGACGCTCCAGATGTTCCGCGAAGATCTCAGCGCGATCCTCGGCTTTAAATCGTGGGAGGCCGTCGGCTGCCAGCAGCGGTCGGACAGGCTCTGGTTCGCCCGTAAGCTGCCGGCATAGGCGGTGAACAGAGGGGATATCACCGCCCACCGAGAGTAGGTGGTTCTCCCACGATCTGGCTGTGTGCTGTTGTAGGCGGTCCTTTATGGTCTCCACCAGCTTGTTGAGTTCCGTCTTAGTGGCGGGGCAGCGAGTGACTTGCCACTGTCGCCGCAGCCGCCTCTTCTGGGCCAACAACTTGCTGATGTCGGCGGGCAACGGGTCGGGCTTTGCTGTGGCCGACACCGGGCGTTTTGCGGCTTCTAGGGCGGCGCGGATGCAGCAGGTGATGGCGCTCGCCGCCTGCTCAACTTCTTCGCCGGTGGAGACCCGCTTGAAAGCGACCTTGTTCTTGTCGCTCTCAAGCGCTTCCTCATACTTCGCCCAGGTGATCTTGGATGCTCTGCTGGGCAGCGAGACCCTCGCCGGAAGGTCCTGAAGGACGAGAAGGACGGGTCTGTGGTCTAACGGCAGGTCCAGGAAGACTTGTTGTCTAGGTGGTGTTCGCAGGCCTCTGTAGGCCACGATGTCGATGATGTCGGGCTGGCCCGACGGGCTGTAGTGGGTTGGTTCGTCGGGGCCCGCCAACTCGTAGTCGTGGGCCACAGAGTCCAGGTGGAGGAGTCGCCCGCGAGGGCACACCCTCGAGGAGTTCCAGATTGTGTGTTTGGCGTTGAAGTCGCCGGCCACTATGGTCGGCGTGGGGTCTTGCAGTAGTGTGCGAAGTTCTTGTGGGTCCAGCTTCCACTTAACTTTTGCATTGTAGGGCGGCACATACGTCGCGAAAAGGCGCATTTCCTGGCCGGCGACGCTGACTAGTACGCCCAAGGCGTACATTGTCTGGAACTCCACGTGCGGTATGGCCTGATGGACGACGTTTCTCCTTACGAACACCGCTAGTCCTCTGTAGGGTCTGCCGTCGACGGGGCTCTTCTCGTCCTTGCGGTACGTTATGTACCCTGGGACCTTGAAGGGTTCGGTCTCCCGGAGGAGGGTCTCGCTGACCAGCATGACATCTATTCGCTGCTGACGGAGGAAGTTCGTCAGCAGCAGCTTCTTCCTGTGTAGGGATTCGGCGTTCCAGTATACTACTCTCAGAGGGCCGTGATCCATATTAAAGTGTGGGGTTGGGGACACCTCTGAGAAGACCCGTGGCGGCTAGCTGGTCAGGGGTCATGGTCGCCAGGGACTGGAACGCCTGGAATAGTAGGTGCAGCTGTTCAGACGGCAGCTGCGGGGCTTGTGGCTGGGGGGCCTGGGGGGCCGGGGCCGTGGGGGCCTGGGGCTGACGATCTTCGGGGGGGGCGGGAGCGGAGCTCCCGGCGGTTGTCTTTTTCTTCTTCTTTTTCTTTTTTTTCGGCTTCGGGAGCTCTTCTCCCCTGGCCGTGGGGGCGTTGGCGGGGGCCATCAAGGAGGCCCCTGACGATTCCTCCGTGGCCGGGCGCGGCGTTAGGGTGGAGCCCGTGCGTGCCACCGGGCCGGCGCGCTTATTTCTTGCCTCCTTTTTGAAGACGGGGCAAGAGGTGTTGTTGGCGGGGTGCGGGCCCCCGCAGTTGGCGCATGTAGCAGGCTGGTCTTTAGGGCGATCACAGTCGGTCGCCTTGTGGGGTCCTCCGCATCGCACGCATGCGATCGGCCGGTGGCAATTTACTGATGAGTGCCGAAAAAGCTGGCACCTGTGGCATTGGGCGGGCCCCTGCTTGCCGCGCCAGGGCTCCACTTTGACCCCAGGCATGAAGAGGAGCTCCGATATCCCGAAGATCTGTTGGGAATTTTCAGCCCTTTTAATAAGGCAGAAGAAGATGCATCCGGGGCGATCTCCCCTACCCCGGATGCCCTTGATGGCCTCTGCCTCATGGCCTAATTGGGCGAGGGCGTCCTTGATGTCGCCCTCGTTGGTGTTGGCCGGAAGCCCTCTGATGGCCACCTTCAGCTGGCGCTCGGCCGGGAGGGAATAACAGAACCAGCTGACGCCGGCTTCTGCTTCCAGGCTCGTAAGATATTGCTGCACGAGCCGGTACTCCTGCTCGTCAGCTGGGGTGAAGTTGACCCCCCGGCCGAGGGGGCGGGCGGATGGGGTGCGCCCCAGTATGCGGGCTAGCTCCCGGAAGTGCATGGCCCAATCCGGGAGATGCTCCACCACAATCCGTGGGTACTTGTGGGTCTTGGGGGCCGCTGTGCGTTGTTGCGCGGGTCCAGCTTGTTGGGGCTGGGTTGTGGGCGTCCCTCCCGATGGTCCAGGAGTGGCTTGCGGGTGCGGGGGGCGTACGGCCGGTTGTGATACGGCGGCCCCCGTAATGTGCGGTGCTAGTTGAGCACGCGGAGCCGGAAGTGGTGCGGCTCGTGCGGCAGGTGGTGCCGCAGTGGCGGCAGGCCTAGTTGCGGCGGGCATGGGTGCGCCCGCGACAATGCGCGCGAAAGAAGGCGCCGGCGCAGTGAAGGGCGCGGGTGGGCGCGCGGGCGGGGCCGCAGCACCGGGCTGCGGCGCGCGGCGCGGATCAACCCCTACGTGGGGGATCATAGGTTGCGGGCGCATAACGGGCGCCGCCGCAGCACCGGGCTGCGGCGCACGGCGCGGGTCAACCCCCGCGGGGGGGGCCGCGGCTACGGGACGCGGTCCGGACGTTGCCGCAGCACCGGGCCGCGGCTCGCGGCGCGAGTCTACCCCTGCGAGGGGGGGCGCGCTTCGTGGATGGGGAACGCCCGTGGTGGGGCGAGACGCGGAGGCCACTGGGGCCCGCGCCACCGATGGCGCTAGGAGTTGAGCGGCATTTCTCCTCTGACTGGAGTCCCTCTGTGGGAGAGGGATGCCGGATGGTTTTGCGGCGGAGGGCAGTGGTGCTCCCAGCTCCTTCTTGTGGGAGCTTTGGGCATGGGGGGTCAATGCGACCAGGTCTTCTGGAGGGTCCAGTTTAGTCAGGTCCGGAAGTGAACCTGACGTTGAAGAAGTGGGGGAGGCGGACGCCTCCTCTTCCTGCAGCACATCTAGGGCGCGGGGTTTTTTGATGTCAGCGCCGTCTCCCGTGGGACTCCGGGGGCGCTTCAGAATGGAGGACAGGATGGTCCTCCTCGGCGTAGCAATGGGCGGGAGTGTAATAATCCCGCGGCGCGCGAAGTCCAACGCGGTGATGTCATCGATGGTAGGCGAGGTTCCTCTTATCTCGTTCACCTGGAGCCTCAGGTAGATAGCCATCCACCGGGTTAGGCCCTCGGACAGGGTCCCGGCGGCGGCTATCCTCCCGAGCATCACGGTATCACGCTCGAACCAGCCCCTTGGTGAAAGCCGGGGGGTCGGCGCGAGGGCTGCCTCGGGGGTCGCGTATACAGCGGGGGTGGCGGGTGAGGCGGGGCGCTTGGGTCCGGCCGCCGCCTCGTCCTCTTCTTGGATGGGGTCCATTCCGGACCCCGAAAAACAGCGAGGGCGGGGAGTTGCCTCAAGCAGCCACTCAGGCCGCAGGCCGTCTACCCTGACCCCTTTTCGCCGGTGAGACCCGCTGGTGGGAGACCGGCTACTAGGGGGGAATGGGCAAATCAACCGAACGACCCGGGCACAATTTCCGCTTGAGGCTATCCCTGCCTGCGCAAAATTTGCGTAGGAGCCGGGCACAGTGGCGCGGCGAGCGGAAATTATCGAAACTACGGCTCGTACTCGTGCGTGTGATCACAACGACAACTGGCGGTCCTGTGCCGAGCGGGCTACCTGCGGTCTATTTTATGCTCGCACGGTCGGGCGCACGCTATCTCTAGTGCGTCCGATCGAACGGCCAATCCCGTGCGTGCATTTCTGTATGCCCCTCTCTGTCCGCACCCCCTTGACTCGTCTTGGCTAAGGGATATCTCTTTATTTATAATTTTCTATTACAATTACCTAAATTCTTAAATATCTATTCTATAAACCATTAAAAAGCACTATCTATTACAGAGGAAACTATCTATTACAATTATCTATTTGCCTATATCTATCTATTCGAACTAACACGTGTACGTAACTATCCTTGCATGGTATTTTTAAACTATATGATTATTTAATTTATTCTATCTATCTACTTAATTGTCTAAAGGGAAAATGAAACAACCGGATTTCTATGCTTTATTTAAGTTGAACCTAACTAACAACAATTTTATTCTATTGGTTACGTGCACGTGTTAATTTTACATAGGCTGTCCCGTACAAAAATATAATGTATGTAAGGAAAAATATTTCCATGTTCAATAAAGTAAGTGATTTTACAGATAGAAATTTACGTAATAAGAATGACTTAGTTAGCCCGTATTACAGGCTGAATACAGTCAGTAAGTCTTTTATGGGGAAGTGTATACTTTTTTATAATAAATTGTCAGAATCGGTCCTTGATATGCCAGACAGAAAATTCAAAGCTTATGTAAAGAAAGTACTTTGTGAGAAGGCTTATTATAGGACCGATGACTATCTTAAAGACAAAAAGGTCTGGCTTGAGCTTGGCGCGGGTCCCTCTTAAAGGTTTGTATACTTAGACATGTAATAATTTAAGTACATTGGTACATACTAAATTTACAAATTGACATTATTTTAAATTTCATATTCTTATAATTCAATTTAATTATGACATAATAAACAATGTAATCTCTGTCCATCTATATAACTAATTTTAAGTTTTTAGTTTGTTAGTTGACGTCTTTGCAGAAAACGTGCAGTGCAGTTTGTTGCCGCTTCTTCTGCACTTGCGCCTAGGAAGCGGCGTAAACTTAGCTTTAAGTAACGATTTGACGTCAACATTTGTGCAAAACAAAACAAAGTGACTATTATTAAAAGATATTATAAATATCCTATGATAATAAAGATATTTTGAATTTTGACCCTTAAAATAGTTTAGTTTCAGTATATTTTGACGTTATATACAGAATGACTTTTTAAACACCATCCAAATTTTTGGAGCAAGTTCAGTCCATGATACTTTCTATAAAAAAAGTTATTAAAAATCGATAAAAAATTTTCGTCCTCCCATACAAAATCTGTTTGGCTGAGCGCTAATTTGTATAGGAAGGCGAATTTTTATTTAAGTTATTCGATAATTGTTTTTATGGAAAGTAGTTCAGTATCATGGACTGAACCTGCTCCAAAAATTTGGCTGGTGGTTAAAAAATCAGCCTGTATGTGGATAAATATATAGATAAACTCTTATGTTGCCGCAATAACACACATACAAAAAATATAGCATTTCAAATATTTTTTATTGTTATGAAACATTGGTAGAAACAGTCCGTAGAAATACATAATTATTGTAAGTATGTCATGTTTATGATAGACATTAATTGTCTATCATAAACATGACATATATGGCGGGTGGTCAGCAGGAAGGGGGGGGGGGGGGGGGGGGTTAAGAGGGGCTAGTTATAAAATTCACAATACATCATTCGGTTTATCATTTGCATAATCATCTAAAACAGTCCACCGGATATCTGGTATCTTCACCATATATCTTTGCTCATATTATCCTCACTTTGGTGGAGTGAGAGACGGGTAAAACGAGATAATGTTACAGCAGCCACGTCATTAAGTCGAGATTAATTAAGATAATACACGGCTCCATATTAGATTTAGTTTGCGGAAAGGCAAAGTTTACATAAACATAAGGGTGTGAATGTACAGTCGACACAAACTTGACCCGCTTTGTGAAGGCACATTTTCTTCAATAACAGTCAGATATTTCTTACTGTATGTAGTTAATATTGTTATCTTAGTATAATACTTAGTAGTGTGTATTATTTGTTTGTAGTTAATTATTTTTTATTATTATTGATGTTTACAGGTTGATTTTGCACCCCTTAGCTATATAGAAATCTAGTAATCAGAACACAAAACCGTAAAAACAGAAAAAAAAACTTATTTTTGTAAAAAAAAAACCTCCCAAGTTTTTAATAATTTCAACTGCATCTCCTGATGAAATTTTTTTTTTTCAAAGTTTGAAGAGGGTTTTTAAGGACTTCTGTTTATATCTAGCAAAAGTAACATGTTATAAACTTCTTACGTATTCAGATACTTAGTAATAGGTTTGACAGTGTAAAGGATTTATGTTTGTCATTGAAAACGTTAATAATCTACAGTTTTTATGAGGAAAATGTGTGGAAAATACGTGCTTATCGTAATTTACTAATGAAATATTTTTCCTTTTCTCGAGTGAAATCACGCGATAAACTACACACGTGATGGTAGTGTTTCATGTTAAGAATTGTAACGATACTACTCGTACGTACTACTTATTTGATACGCACTGGCAAGCGAAGCGTTAGACATCCAAGGTGGTCAGACAAACTGATCAAGGTCGCTGGAAAGCGCTGGACGTGGGCCGCTCTAGTTCTGTAATTTTGGAAATCCTTGGGAGATAAAGGCCTATGTGCAGCTATGGACGTTATGCGGCTGAAATGATGATATCGAGTAAATACAATAAACATTTTTTTGCTAAGAATATATCCCACTAGACATTTCTCGTCCTGTAAATGTAGGTAATTAGTTAAACGAATTATCCCAATGATCTGTGTCAGGCCTAACATCTTCAAGGCGGTGCCAGCCTCAAATAAATCTCCCAAACGATCGCCTATTTCTCGAAGCCAACCACGTTCCGTACTCCATTTTCGCATGGCATATATATTCAATATACAAAATAAATGACACAAACTTAAGGTTGAAAATGAGGTAATCGTATCGTACTCGTATCAAACCTTTCTATCACTCAGTTTCATTGCGGATCATAGGGTTACGAAGGAAAATGTTGTTTTTTTTTTATTTATTAGGCAAACAGACATTTATTATGGTCATGTATTGCGAAAACTGGCAAAATACATGGGAAACAAATGTTAAGCAATGCCGCCTTCGTCAGCACCCGGCAATAGTGGTAGACCTAAGAAATGCTGGCTTGACGTCGTTAAGGATGATGCGTGCCAATACTGCCAACGGTCTTACAACTAAGGACGTTCAAAACCGTGCGAACTTGCGAAGTGAAGAAGAAAACACCAGAAAGCGGATCCCAGGCTTCTCAGCATTACAGCTGAAGATGTTGCGGTCCATCTGATTGTAATTGGTTAAATAATTGATACTAAACAACTTCCCCCATTAAATATTTTATTTATTTAGGTTTTCATCTTTATTAGAAATGTAAAAGGCAGACTAAAGCCAAAAGGTTTATTAACCAGTCAACCCACGGGTGGTGCCGGGAAAAGAATATTGAATAGGTAACGCAAATTATGTAACTTACATGAAGAGGATTTTTTAAATATACCAATGAAAATACATTAAATATATACACAGATATGCATAAGCCGTGTGGTTTCCGGCTGAGTAGAATATGACCACTCCACGTCTTCTTGTGTGTCGTAGAAGGCGACTTAGGAAACACAAGCTAAACAAAGCTTATAAACATCAATGAGACCTCTCCAACCCGTCTGGCCAGCGTGGAGAGGGTAGGCCAAATGACTGCTCTGGCTTAATATATGGCTCTTGCAGTGCAGAGAGGGTCGGGCTTCTGCAGTGGTGACTAAAAAAGACCTGATGCATAAGATATAATATATATGTCAGTGAAGATAATAACATCTTATCGATATAAATCTATATGACAGATAGTAGGAAGGCAGGTACTCCAGATGGTTTAGGTTAACTCACTCAATTTATCTGATAAAATCGCGTTGGCAACTGAAAATCTATGCGACCTCTAATAACATAGTGAGATTTTGTAGAACATGTTATAAAATTTAAGACACAGGTATTTAGTTAGTTAGTTAAAATCTTTGTTGCACCAAAACATAAAGTAATACAGATTTATTAGATTATAGAAAACAGATGACAAAAGGCGGCCTTATCGCTTATATAAACACTTCTTGGCCAAGTTATAAAAGTTAATTAAAAAATTGCTGCAACACGCTAGACCGCTAATCCGGAGATTTTGGGTTCGATCCCCAGCCAGGGCAAGCTGGAAAATGGCCTTTTCAAATTGTCCTGGGTCTTGGGTGTTTATCTATAAATGTATTTATCATAAAATATAGTATCGTTGAGTTAGTATCCCATAACACAAGTTTAAAAAAAAAAAAAACTTACTTTGGGGCTAGCTTAATCAGTGTTATTTGTCCCTATATATATTTATTTATTTATATTCATTTATTTATTTATCTATTTATTTATATGTATATATGTAGCGTATACATATGTATGTATGTAGGTATATGTATTTACACATTTAGACTTTCTGTATAATCCAAAGGTTGACTGGTAGACAACGCTTTTAGCGTTAAGTTCGCCTATTGTTTACAGAAAAATTTGTATTTGATGGACAATAAAGGTTAAAAAAAAAAAAAAAATTAAAAATCAAGATAAAACTGTATAGAGCTAAATGTGCGTGAACAATGTGAGAGTTTACGAAATGAAAGGCTTAGAGATAAACTTATCCTCATCATTACAAACACATATCGTCCACTGCTGGACATATATTTCTACCAAGACTTTCTATAATCGGCATGCAAAAGCAATCAAAAGCGGCCTGCATTCAGCGTTTTCTGATAAAGGCATGCGGGATGGGTTTACGCCCGGGCATTTTGGGCACATTTATTTATTTATTGAACACAATGGTACAAAAGGTGGATTAAGTCCACCTTTTGTGGACGCTACGCTACAATGCATTCTCTACCAGTCAACCTTTCGGAAAAACAGAAAAAAATATATTATATTGCGACAGGCGCTTCTAACTGAACCCATACTTATAAGTAAGCAGTAATGGCGGCAAGACTTTGGAACTCTTTTCCTGCTGATGTTAGAATGGCACCATCGCTTGATTCATTTAAAGTAAGATTGTATAAATCATCTCTAGTTGCGTCACATTTGGGCTGAATTAAGTAATAAAGTATCTATTTTTGTGTGTATAAAGTAGTATATGTACCTATATGTAAGTTTATGAGTATTAAGTATTTGTGTATGTTTATGATTATGTAGCGATGTAAGTATAATCTTTTATTATTATTTATTTTGTATGTATCTGCTTCTACCTATTAATTGAGTAAATGTCCTCTCAATATATCGCAGGTTGACTGGAAGAGATCCCTATATGGGATAAGTCCGTTATGTATATTTGCTCTTTCAAATTTTGTATTTTATTTGCATGTTTTTAGTACAATAAAGTTATTACAAACAAACAAACTTATAGAGGTATACCTACATTCTATTATATTCTGAGTAAATGTCCATTGCAAGAGCAAAAATATTAAAGGAAGTTTTATTTACTTTTATACAGGGTTACTGGTATCTAACGCATAACCTTTTCGGTGCAAGTTCAGTCCATGATACTGAACTACTTTCCATAAAAACTATTATAGAATAAAAAAGCGGCCAAGTGCGAGTCGGACTCGCCCATGAAAGGTTCCGTAGCAGCAAGTAACATAATATAAAAGTTCTAAAGGTAAATTGCGGTTTACGATTTATGACGTATTAAAAAATAACTATCTATGACACCAAGACCGCTATAGTTTTGATTGAAAGTACATACTTTGAGGTATATACCACATTTTTTTCAGAATTATTTTTGTAATATTTCAAAAGTTACGGTGGGGGACACCTCAAATTTTAACTTTGTATTACATTATCTCAAGACTGGGGGGTTTGATCTACATAGTTTCAAAGCAGTTTTTGTTGCATTTTTAAAGACCTTTTCAACGATACCCCACACGTTGGGGTTAGTCCAATTAAATTTTTAACGAAAAGTGAATTTAAAAAATTATGAAAAAATGTTTTTTTTCAGCCTCCCGGCTGAAGAAAAAACATTTTTGCATAATTTTAAAAACCAACTTTTGGAACTTCAATATCTATCTCTCCACCAATTTTCGTGACAATCGGTGCAGTAGCAGCGGAGTACGAGCCCGGACGGCCTGACAGACGGACGGACGGACGTACATGACGAAACTATAAGGGTACCTTGTGGACTACGAAAAAAAAAATTCGTCTTTCTATTCAAAATACATTTGGCTGATTGCTGATATGTATGGGAAGCCGAATTTTTTGTTTCGTTTTTTGATATTGGTTTTTATGGAAAGTAGTTCAGTACCATGGACTGAACTTGCACCAAAAAGGTTATGCGTTAGATACCAGTAACCCTGTATATGCAGCAAAGGTTAATACGAAACAAATATGTATTAGATTACGAATTTACGAATAATTATTATTTTACGAGTATTAAAGTTATCTATACTAATATTATAAAGCGGAAGAGTTTGTTTGTTTGTTTGTTTGTTTAAACGCGCTAATCTCAGGAACTAATGGTCCGATTTGAAAAATTCTTTTTTTGTTGGGTAGTCCATTTATAGAAGAAGGCTTTAGGCTATATAACATTACGTTCCGTCAACCACGCGAACGAAGTCGCGGGCACAGCTAGTGATATATAAAATATCGACATTGGTTTTATTTTAATAATAAGCTCCTGCTTCTTTTTACAAAAATGAAATGATTGGTGTTTCTGCCCAGTAATTAGGCATTTGTTAATTAGGCAGTTATTTTGGTTTGTCAGCCAAACAACTGATTTAAATTTCTACACAAGTACCTAATATAAAAGTACGTAAGTAAAGTAATTTCTAAATCAGTCAAAGAATGACGAAGAAAAAAATATACGAAGGAAACATGTTTGTGACAAAGTGAACAAGATATCCTTAATCTCATTTTTGAACAGATTAAGATCTTGTTTAAGTGTATTTCGTAAGAGGATCTGTCAGATCAGATCTGATTTAAGTACCAGTTTATTTCCGTTTGATAACCCGACGAAGTAAAGCAACCTCTCGTTTTCTGTTATCTTACTTCCTTCAAGAAATCATATACATTATGGAAAAATCCTGGAAATTTTCTTTTTGTTTGTTTCTTGAGGCCGTACCTGAATTTTCCGGGGTCCAGTGCTGCCCCCATTTAAAATAAATCATTTCAAAGAAAATTGAGACATCACTTAAAAATTTGCTACTACCAAGTCCTAGATAACCCTTCAAACTATTTTATGAACTACTGTTTACAGTTTAAAGTGAGAACGTTAAGCTTTACTACGCACATTTGCGAAAAACGGCCACTTTTGGCAAATGTGCGTAATAAAGTTTAACATTCTCATTCTTTTTGTTCTTTCTTAGATCTCTCACCATTACTTAACCTTTGTATCATTTTTGTTTTTTTTTTTCTCTGTAAGTATTGTTGTATTTCCTTTCTTTATGGTGCAATAAAGAGTATTTTTTATTGTATTGTACTATTACAAAGCTGACCAGTCACTACTGGTGGCACCCGTTCACAAGTTGACGCGTGGATCAGCCATCGCTGAACTAGACCATATCAGAGGGAATCCAGCGATCAATTTGTGTAGATATGGAAATCGAGTCTAAAGACCGCCTGTCACAATATTTGTTATAAAGTTTCAGAAAGACATAAGATAATCCTCAAAGCTTATCGAGATTCCATAGCTAATGGTGGTAATGGTGGGAGAATTTTTTCATATGGACAGGCACCCTTTCAAATATTTTTCACATCGCAGGACACTTAGACCCGATATTGTACACAGACTTACAGGATAAAAGCTTGTAAAACCTTTTTATTACATTCTGGACGTGAATGCCAATTTGATCAAAGGATTTACAATATTCAAATTATATGCGATAATGGATTTACCAGATTCCACGGGGTTTTCCGACACGATCTCTCGAATCTACTAAACAGTTATCTCGCCTAATAAATGATATTCCTTGCTGGACTACGAGAAAAAAATGCAGCTGCTTCTTTCCCGGAAAGATCGTAAAAGCAGATCAAGATTGTAGTGAAATTATGAGGAATCATTAATGGATCGTGCCGTGTGATTCCCCGCAGAGTATAATAGGACCACTCTAAGTCTTCCCGTGGATGTCGTAGAAGGCGACTTAGGAAACACAAGCTAAACCAAGCTTATAAACATTAATGACACCTCTCCAACCCATATGGACATTGTGAAAAGTGTAGGCTAAATCCTCTGGCTACTCTGGCTAAGTATGACTCTGGTAGTACAGGGTCGTGCTCTTGCCGTGGAGACTAAAAAGACCTGGTGATGATGATGATGATAATGGATGTTGTGGCTAGCGATTCATCACTAATTTATCGTATCGTAACGTATAACGTAGTCTCTATCTTTGACGCCTTTTTTACTTAGCAGCAGGGGTCGTTGCGAAACGCTAATATCAGTAGCTTTTCTTAAAAATAATTAATAATCAAAATCTGGAGAGTAGAATAGGACCACTTCAAGTCTTCCCGTGGTAGCCGTGTAGTTCACGGCAGAATAGAAGGCGACTTAGGAAACACAAGCTAAACAAAGCTTATAAACATCAATCAAGACCTCTCCAACCCGTCTCGCCAGTGTGGAGAGTGTAGGCCAAATCCTTTGACTGCTCTGGCTAATATATGGTTCTGGTAGTAAACTAAAAAAGACCTGACGATGATGATGATGCCTGCTAAAGCCTAATATTTCTGAATAAATATTTGCATCTTTGGCTTAAAAGAAGCCAAAATAAGCGAGATCGCCCCTTTCAAAGACTACCGCTATAAATATTCTCAATATACCTAATTCACCAATCTACTATTTATTTATTGTCGACTAGTATTTTTCAATTTTCTCCTAATATAGCTGCTGTACTCCGAGTTTTATGTGGCGTAGCGTGGGTTTTCGCCGCCTGGAGCCGACAGGAAATTTGCCGCCCTATTATTTTATACACGAGTATCTACTTCTCGAGTCGAAAGGCTATTTATTAATTTAATTAAATCAAATTTGACCAGTATTTGGCCACGGCGATTCCCCGGTCATTTGCCTCATTTAAGTCTAATACGAGTATTATGTAAGAAAATTAAAAATTCACATCTTTAAATTAAAAATTAATTTAAAATGAACATTCTATGTAAGATATTTTTCGATTTTAATATATACAGGGTGATTTTGAACCTTGACATGGATTCTGGTTCTGTGACTTTTCTTTTTAGTAGCGTCATACACGTTTTGAGGTATCGCGTACTTATGTACGCGTATATATATACTCAATGACGCCACTATACTTTTCAAAACAGCGGACACTTTGACACCTTATCGCGGAATCTCCAATATCGCTGGGTTGGCTACCCTGTTTAGTTTAGTGACTCCATCGATAAATTATTTTAAATCTGTCTACCACCCAGTCAGTCACGTAAAATATTAGGCAATTTTGAGAATTCTTTTCTGCGAACATTTCTACAAAAAAGGTGTCCGTATAGCTTTTAAAGTAAGAAATATTGAATATAAAGCCGCTAAGTTATCAAGGAGGCTTACCGCCTAATTGGCAGAATTAGCAAAGATACATACCTGCGGTTTTATCATACTTTGTGACCTTGCCTAAGCCATTCCAGAAGGATTTCGTTGCAATGAAACTAACAGCTGTTTTTACCCCAATAAGGCGGACCAAAAGGAATGCCTCTATGTATGTACATACTTATGGGTAGTTCATCTGCTCCCTCGTATCTTCAAAGATATCGACGATAGCTTGACAACTGAGGTCTCGTCAGAATCGTCTTGAGTGTATGCTGGTTAAAGACTATGTGACGACACAGTAAATCCACTGTGGCGCCCTCTATATAACGTCTAACAAAATATACTGAAACTATTTTAAGGTTAAATTCAGTCCGTGATACTGAACAACTTTTCCTAAGGAACGTATATCGAAATATGAAAAATATTTTTTTGCTTTCCATACAAACTCGGATCAGCTGCTCGGTCAACTTGTATGGGAAACCAAAAATATTTTTTTATATGTTCCTTGGAGAAAGTTGTTCAGTATCATGGACTGATTTCACCCTTTAAATAGTTTTAGTATATTTAGTTTATGGCCTATACCCTGTATAGGCCATAAAGTTATGAATTAAAAAATAAAATAAATCTTATTATACCGCGTGGAATATCAAATGAAAAGGTTTAAATAGCACATTTCAAAAATATATACATTATTAGCGGTTGCTCCCTGCTGTGCTTGCAACTGGATAAATATACTTTTCAGTATGAATTCTGTAGTCAGGTTTTAGTTTTTGAAACTATCTTCTTCATCGAAGTGCGTTCCCTGTTGCATTCTCATGCTGCTTTGCTGTTACGGAGCCCGGGGTGCGCTTTCCCACTTTTTCTTCTCCATATATAACATGCATGTGGTCACCCAAGAATGCCAAAGACCTTGCAATGTGGAGAAGAAAAAGCCGAAACAGCTCAAATGATTTGGCTATAGTTTTACGACCGGCCGCCTGCCTGACGTCAACCCTTTTTGGGAATGTATTTGTGCGAAAAGTTTTACATCCGGCCGCCGCCGCTTGATGTTAACCCTCCTTGGGAATGCAATTGTAGCACGAGATGTTTGTGCTTAATCCTTTAGTCGCCTCTTACGACATCAACAGGAAGAGATGGAGTATGGTCCTATTCTAACCCGGAACCACACGGATTTAGTTTTGAATACTACAATAAAAATAAAAACCCTAAAAATACAAATTCAGTAGTAAAATATGCCTAACAGTTATAAATTTTAAATTTGATGTAGGAAAATATTAATTTTATAATTTTCAAACAATGATTTTCACCTTTAAACATTTGTTTTTATTTCTGTATTATACACGTGTGATAAAGTAGAAGTCTTGCTCTTTTAAATCATTGATAAATTTAATGTCAGGACGGAAATATAAATATATAAGTACCTACCTAAATATTTTTTCTATTTCTCTGGGTAAGAAAACAATTGTACATTGTATACTTAATACTTACTAGAACAACTTACGAAGTAACAAATAAATGTACCATCAAACTGATTGAACAACAAGTTATTTGCGAGGTAAATTAAAAAACCCCGACTGTCAAGAACGCACTAGTGATGTGAACCGGAACTATTATTACGACTTGATACGGACATCAAGTCGCGCTACATGCGCGGTACGGATAGCGCCATCTATATATTTGCTAGAGAAAGCCCTGATTTTCAAGCGTTTATCCTCAATAACTTTTAAACAGCTGGACCGATTTTCATTAAACATAGCTAAAAACCACCGCAAGGGAACTTGCTATTTATTTATTTATTAAAATCTTTATTGACTAAAAGGGTACAAAAGGTGAACTTAACGCTAATGCATTCTCTACGAGTCAACCTTTAGGATAAACGGAAATTATTTAATTGCGATAGGCGCTTTAAAGATGTACTTAATAATTTACTATTTACAAGTATACTTAAATACATTTATATAATACACTTAATACATATAAATACTTATATAAATATACATACATATATACTACAAATGCTTTAATATAATGACTAATTCTGCTGCGAAAATTTTAAAGAAAGGTGCGTGTGAACTTTCTTTCTAAATAAGTATCTGTTTGAGATACTTTTGATGTATTCAGGTAAGACATTCCAGAGTCGCGTAACTTGAAGAGTAAAAGAGTAAGACATAAATTCAGACCGAAATAACGGAAGATAAATTTGAAGAGTATGACTGGAGCGAAGCTTACGGTCATGGCTTTCAGACTGATATTTAAATTTGGTTTCCATATATTGGGGAGAAATAGGGTTCTTAAGTATAGAGAAAAGAGTACAGAGCATTCTCTGTTGTCGGCGCTGACGAACAGGAAGCCAGTTAAGCTTAGATCGGAAATAATATATGTGGTCATATTTACGAAGGCAGAAGATAAAGCGAATGCATTTATTAATGAGACGATCTAGCTTATCCAGAAGCTGCATTTAGATCAGGATAACACACATCAGCATAATCAATAATAGGAAGAACAAGAGATTGTATTAAAGTAATTTTAGTTTTGATTGGAAGAAAATTTCTATAGCGATTCAGGTATTGTAAGGAATAGGTGACTTTTCTGCTGATCTCAGTGACCTGATTTCTCCAGCTAAACGTAGAGTCCATCAGAAGACCAAGATTTTTGACGGATTGAGTGAGTGAGATATTAGTATTATTTAGAGAAATTGAGGGAACAGAGCTCATATCGATCTTTGCTAGCTGTCAAGAACTACCGATCATGATTGCCTGACACTTGGACGCATTAATTTTAATTCCAAAATCATCTGACCAAGAGGAAATGTTGTTCAAGGACGCATTTAGCTGACTAATACCAGAATCAATGTTTTCAGCGCTGGTTTGTATATAGATTTGCAGGTCATCTGCATAATGCTATCACGTAAAAAAAACCGCATCAAATTCAGTCCATCTGTTTAAGCGCTACGATGCCACAGACACACAGACGGACAGACAGACATTAGCGTCAAACTTATGACACCCCTCTTTTTTGTCAGGGGTTAAAAAGGTGAGAAATAATTCGATAGGAAGTTGAGATGGGTTGGGTTACAATGACATTTTATTGATATGCAGCAACACATAACCTTTTTGGTGCAAGTTCAGTCCATGATACTGAACTAAGTATACTTTCTATAAAAATCATTATAGAAAAACGAAAAAAAATTTTAGTTGAGTTGATATGTATGGGAAGCCAAATTTTTTTTTTCTTATAAGACCTCTTATAAGAATCCTAAGTCTCTCCAACTTGTCTGGCCAGCATGAAGAGTGTATGTAGGATCCTCTGATTGCTCCGGCTAATATATGGCTCTGGCAGTACAGAGAGGGTCGTGCTCCTGCAGTGGAGACTAAAAAAGACTTGATGATGTTGATGATATAGACAATCCGTGAATCTATAATAGCAATATCTGTGCGTATCACAAATTTTTGCCGAAGTTTGAAAAAGAAATTACATAAGGAATGCCAAAAAACGAGTGTCTGTATCAAAACAGGTAAGTTCTCGGCTCTAAAAACAACAAGCCTGCGGGCTACTGCCACAAATACGAGTACCTACATCAATTCATCACTGAGTTACACCTACACTTCTAAAAGCCGGATTAGGCTTACCCTTCTCGGCACCTGCGAAGGGAGATTGGCGGAAAGTTAGGTGCAGGGTTTGCTTTAAATTAATTTGCAAATAAAAATAAAAGTGGACTTATACTCATACCTACGTAGTATGAAACTTTCGGTGTAGTTACTTTAGTGTTTTAAATAAAGGCTCATGCTCATATACAGGTTCTAACAAAATATACTGAAACTATTTTAAGGCTTAATTCTAAATAATAGTTTCAGTATATTTTGTTAGACGTTATATATATACATATTTTTAGTTGTACTCATAAGTACATTTTCTTTGTAAACATAAGTGATTAAGTACATATTTGTTAGCTCTTTTTGTTCTTTGAATATTTTTGATCTTGGGATGACCTCTACGCCACTTCCGAGGAATTAACTAGAACCACGACAATTTATTGTAAAAACTAAATACAACGGCTTTCACCAATTACAGCATATAGAAAGAACTTATAGCTAAATGTAATTAAAAAATTTACACAGCTGGTACGACGGGCGCCACCACTAATAATGTACAGTAAAAACTTTTTTTTCATTCTCGTCATTTCATTTTAAAAACATTTTTGTCATTCTCGCAATATACCAATAGGTTCCTTACAACCATATTCGTTCCATCAACAAACACATCACAGTCAGGTTGCTGATTCAGGAATGTGTTAAGGTCCGTAAGCATGCGACATAGAGGAGATTGCTCATGTGATACCGTGCGTGTGATCGGTGGGGCGAACAGTTTTTGCGGCTGACATGAGCGTTGCACCAAATGTCTATTTGGTACATTTAGGCGACAAAGTTGATTATGAAGCTCGGGGACGTCGATAAAATTATGTAAAATTTTCAAACAGATTACCAATTGCCCAGCATCTCTACGGGTTCTAAGTGAGTTTAACCCAAGAGACCCTAAAAGAAACAACGTAGGATAGAGATAGGGATAATATCCGTAGATACGTTTATAGAGGTATCTTAGAAATGCCTTCTGAACTTTTTCTAGCATCAGCGTGTACGTCGCTTCATGAGGGTTCCATATGGAGCTACTGGATTCTAGTTTGCTGCGAACCAATGCATAGTATAAAAGTTTGATTGCATACGGATTATTAAAGTCTCTTGAGTTTCGTAAAACGAATCCAAGACGTTTGAAACTCTCTTTAACTAAAGATGAAATGTGATCGTTAAAAGTTAATTTTGAATCAAATTTTGACAATGAAGCGACAAAAACAATAAGTTCACAAGAAGACGACGAGATGGCGCTAGCAGTATCCTGCATCACAATCTCAGAATTCTGGTTGCAACTGACCATACATCCTCCGACATCGTTGGAGCCACGGTTCCCCGCGCAACACTATGCCTGGCGGGAAGATCTTCGCTTTGTAGCGGTCGAGCATATCACTTGCTCCCGCTACAATAATATATAAAGTAATAATACGATCTGTCTTAATTCGGCCCTGTCTCCATCATAATATTCGCAGTAACGCAAGAAAAATAAATGTTGTAAGTGTGCGTAGTTACCTAATTGGACGGTTATTAATTTATTACCTGTCGTAGAGAAAGTTTATAGGCCACTCTATTATTTATTTTTAGACTAATTTCTGTGAAAAATATGAAAAAAAAAACTACATTTTATATAGCCGTTTTTATATAGTATAATGTTGCCGATTTAAAAAGCGCTGATTTTTCTGTAAAATTCATTACAAGTTTGCACTCCTTGGTAAATGTGTTTAACGAGGGCCATAATTTCATGAATACGACGGCCATTTAATCTATGTTTGACTTTGTAAAAAATATATTTTCAGTTAGCGATTACTCTGTGACCCGTTTACTCTAAAATTATCTGAAACTCGAAGTTCTAGTGAATATTTGGGAAACGGGCCTCAGTCTTAATCCGGCCCTGCTATATCATATTAATCAAAGTTACTAGTGTGACGTAACCAAAAGTAAATATAGACTGACAAATATGCTGTAAGTGTGTAGCTACCTAATTGGCTTTTATTAATTATAACCTGTCGTAGTGAAAGTTTATGTGTCTTATTATTAACGACTTTTCTTTGTAATAATTCATTTATTCATTATATTATTATATTATTTATTCATAAAATAACATTATTAAAGTATGTTTATAATGCTAAGTATAACTATGCATATAAAACTAAACTAGATCATAGTTGCTCTGTGAGGTGTAGACCTCGCGTGTCTGTCTTAACATGCCCCTCACATACTGACTCCTTGAAGTGTATCGGATGATAAAGTTGTTAGGACAAAAAAAATGCGTCTGATAACAAGCTGTATGACATTTTTAAATATTTTTCAAATGGCTGAAATATGATAATTCTTACGTTTTCAACCCTCTCATTTCCGCTATTTTGAAAAATTTCGAAAAACTTGCTCGACAAAAAATCTACACATTTATCAAACCTGCTTACAAAATTTTACGAGAATCGGTTGAGGAATGCGACCTGTAGGCGAGCACAACCGAAAACCTGGAATTCGGACACACGAAAGAATTTTTGCAGAAGCTGAAACGGGGGCTTCTATTACACCCACGGGAGTCGGCGCCACAGAGGATCAGCGTCCCCCCCCACCACTGTCATTGCGAGCGCAGCGGACTAGCGCAGCGGGCAAGCGCCCGCGCCGCCCGCGCGTCGCGTCGCTAACATCGCGTCACATTCGCCCTGATGACGTCCTCCCGATGAAGTCGAAACATGACAGCCAGTAGCTGATTTTTCACGTTAGTTACCCGTATGTAACATGTAGTAACGAAACAGAGACCTTCATTCGCTTCGCTCATTCGGTCAATAACATCAAATTGCAATACAAAAATTCGTTATTCTCAAAGCTTTTTCAAACATAAGAAAGTTTCAATGAGTCTGTGTCGATACTTTCACCTCTATAGTTTACCGTAAATCTAGCGCTAAGGTTTTTATTGTTGTTTTATTGCACAGCGCTAAAATATGTCAGTATTTCAACACTGTCAATCATATGAGTACGTATTATCATCATCATGGTTTTATAACTTTCTGTAGTCGTTCCGAAACACTAGTATGTATTGGTAACATTACACACACACTATGACGTCTTTTTCACTAATGGCACAGCATTTTGGGCTTTAAGGCTCTACGCAGACAGAGCCTTGGATAGCAAGGCCCAAAGGCCACTTTTAACATAATGGTGGGTAAGACGGTGGAAAAAGAATTCCCTTGTCTTTCTCGACATCACCCGGTTGGTTGACTGGTAGATAAGGCCTTAGGCTTTACGTCCGCCATTACACTTGTATTTGTGTATGAAGTTAAATCCTAACTTCCTAACTAATATTGTAAATGCGAAAGTGAGTTTGTATATTTGTTTGTTTGTTTGTTACCTCTTCACGCTTTATTTACTGAACCAATCTTCTTGAAAATTCGCATACACATAGTTAGGACTACTGAGAAGGACATAGGGTTCCTTTCATCCCGGAAAAAGTAACGTTTCCGTGGATACGCGAGCGAAGCCGCGGGCAAAAGCTAGTAAATAAATAAAATCAAAATGTGGAGGCTGGAAAAAGGATTCGCCTTTTCGCCAACAACAAACTTATGTAAACCTTACTCAATGCTCGCATATACTTATTGTTACATTATATTATATTATTATTATATATAAATTATCACAAAAATTAATTCGCTACCCACCTTAAGGTGACGTGGGTTCACAATTTGCAAAACTGTGCGTGTTTTTGAAAAATCACTTTTATTAAACTACTACAGTTTATTTCTCATAATTTTTTCTGTAGCCAAAATGGATAGATATTTAGATAACACATTTTTTGGTATAATTTTCATATAAAAAGGTGATTGTATAAAATAGTAATACGTATTATAAAGGGATATTTAGGCAAATTTAAAGGTATGTTTGTGATTTTTTTTTCTATCAAGCCAAAAGTGCACAAGTCTCTAGATGTCTCTGTCTCTAGAAAATCCTTAAGATTTTTATGTAAATTTTTTGAACAAAAACAATATAACTTCACAGTTTGTGACTTTTTCTATGCAATAAAAATAGCACTTAATTATGTGCTTTAATTTTAATGGTTCAAGACGGCATTAACATAATGCGTACCGTTTACGTTTAGAAGATTTTTAATGATCAATTAATTTCTGTACGCAAGCTTCACATAGCTACCAAGTGGCATTAACTACTTTAGATATGCTATTAGAGCGTTTACATAAGTGTCGCGGATGGTACGGCATGTAAACGTTCTTACCCACACCTATGCGGAAATCATCATCATCCGAGCGTATTCCCGGTTGCATCCTCAGCACTTTAGAGCCCAGGGTCCGCCACCTAACCTAGGTGATTTGACGAGGTTACTGGTCAGCCTCAGTCTCAGCGGAAAACAGTGATCAATTGTACGCGAACTTTATATATCAACTTAGTGGCATGACTTAGGCTGTTAGAGCGTTTACATAAGTGTCGCGGACGCTACGGCATGTAAACGTTCTTACACACACCTATGCGGAAATCATCATCATCCGAGCGTATTCCCGGTTGCATCCTCAGCACTTTAGAGCCCAGGGTCCGCTACCTAACCTAGGTGATTTGACGAGGTTACTGGTCAGCCTCAGTCTCAGCGGAAAACAGTGATCAATTGTACGCGAACTTTATATATCAACTTAGTGGCATGACTTAGGCTGTTAGAGCGTTTACATAAGTGTCGCGGACGCTACGGCATGTAAACGTTCTTACACACACCTATGCGGAAATCATCATCATCCGAGCGTATTCCCGGTTGCATCGTCAGCGGTAACGCTTTAGAGCCCGGGATCCACTACCTAACCTAGGTGATTTGACGAGGTCATCAAACATTTTTATAGGTACGTATAGTCATTGTAGTTACGTAGGTACCTACAGTATCTACGTGACCTAATGTTTTATTAAAATCTCGTGCCTTAAATCAAGCCATTATAAATATTATAACACGATTTACTCACGTTGTTTGGTCGGAAATGGCCGACTAGTTTAAATCGGTTTAGACGATCATCATCAGTGCGAGTGTTAGGAGCGGCGACCCGACGGATTCACTGTCCCCAAAACACTGAGCGTCACCTCGCGAATCGCCGCCCGCGGTACCGCCCGCGCTGCTCAAATTCGAATGTCGAGTTTTGACTATCAAATCAAAACATCCAGCAGAATAATGTACTGAACTACCCCTTAAAATAATTGTATAATCTTCTGTACTTACATCCATTTATTTCTTTAAATACCAATAAAAAAATTAAAATGACTTTTAGGGTTCCGTACCCAAAGGGTGCAAACGGGAACCTATTACTGAGACTCCGCTGTCTGTCCGTCTGTCTGTCCGTCTGTCACAGGGCTCTATCTCTTGAACCGTATTAAAGGGGGTCGTCATACAAAAAACGAGTTTTTTAGCGTTTTTAACTAGATCTTTATAATGGCATTAACTAGATACTTGAAATTTTCACAGATTATGTTTTACTTTGGCCGCTATAACAACAAATACTAAAAATGAGATAGAATTAAAAATTAAAGCGGGTCGTCATACGTCATTTTCACCAATTATGTATTACTATGACCACTATAACAACAAATACTAAAAATAAGATAAAGTTAAAAATCAAAGGGGGTCGTCATACAAAAAATGTGTTTCTTCAGCGTTTTAAAACATTGTACGGTGGTAAGGAACCCTTCATGTACGAGTCCGACTCGCACTTGCCCGTTTATTCTTATAAAATATATATGTATTGTGTGACGGGACTTGACGGGACACTAAATCCTTACTACTACATAAGTACACTTTATTCGATACAGATGAGGTACGGAACCTCGACGTAATAATTTAAAAATAATGACCTTCTAGAAGTGATATATTTATCCCAGATTTAATAAAAAAAATTGACTTTGACATTACTTTGAACCAACCTTGATTTCACAGTAGAGCGTAAGAAAAAATCTTGCAAGTGAAATCTGCATGATGTGTGGGCAAAAGATTTTGCGTAGATGTCCGTCCAAAATTGAATGGTACAGCCTGCGGTCATACGCGACATGTAACAGTACCTAAGTTTCACTTTCTCGTCATCATCATCCGAGCGTATTCCCGGTTGCATCGTCAGCGGTTACGCTTCAGAGCCCGGGGTCCGCTACCTACCCCAGGTGATTTGACGAGGTTACTGGTTTTTACACAGAGCGACTGCCGTCTGACCTCTGCAACCCAAAGGGTAGACCAGAACCAATCCTAGTAGGTATAGGTACAAACGCTAGATGGCGTTTGAACCTATACCTACCATGATACCTACCATTTTTTTCGGAAATTCAGGTGATTAAAGCCTGCAATATCCTAAACAGACTAAAAACATCTTTTCACAAAGTATGCTTCCCAGTGGGATTTGAACGCACGACCTCCGGATCACAAGGCAGACGCCTTGACCACTGGACCACAGAGGCAGTCACTTTCTATTTTAAGTTTCACTTTCTATATAATTACAATTTAAAATACGTCACACTATATTAGAATTAGGATATTTCTGATATCTAAATTAATAAAAAATAAGATTAAAAAACTGCAACCCGACTACGGATAGCAAACTCAAAAGTAAAAAACAAGTTTTATCTAGTGTTTCATCTTTTGGCATTTTACAGCAACTAAAAATATTCCAATTTTTTTTTTATTTGCACTTTTTTATGTTTATATAATATTTTTGCATACAAAATGTAGCCTAATACGATAATGACGAATCGATTGACATCTCTTTTGTGAAAATTGGGTAAGTGGTTTGGATGCTATGGTGGAATACACATAGATACATACATACATAGACTGCTGAAATCATTACCCTTCCTCCTGCTTACTTACTGACTAATATTAGTACCTATTCTACAAGAAGTCCTGTGCCCTACACAACATAATTTGATGTGCAACACACAAGGTGCTTCATCATTGGCGAGGTAAATTCTCCTGCTATTACTTGCAGTTGGAACTAGCCCGTACTCTGAACAGCAATGAGGCTGCAGCTCTGCGCCTTATAACAAAGTAGTCATTGATATGTGCCAGAGCAAACATATTTGATGAACTGCAAGAACGGGGCTGCCCCATCAACATCCTGAAACCGTCGTTATATTGAATACGAAGTGCGTTAGCAGTTTTATGCGTATAGTTGGTCCACAGATTGCAAGTGTATATTAGATGAATTAAAAATCAATTAAAGTAAAGGCTGTATTTTAATTATTAGTTTTTATAGTTAGTAAGACCAACTCAACGATACTATATTATATAACAAATACATATATAGATAAACATCCAAGACCCAGGTCAATCTGAAAAAGATAATTTTCCATCTCGACCTGACCGGGGATCGAACCCGGGAACTTCGGTGTGACAGCTTGGCATGATGACCACTAGGCCGCAGAGGTCGTCATATATATTGCTGGACATATACCTCTTCCAAGGATTAAAGCAGCATGTATCCAGCCAACGGCATGATACAAAATAGTTTCCCAACTTAAGGCACAAGAACACAAGTCCAATACGGGAAAATCGCTGGGAATGACGATGATACAGAGATACTATCGTCTAGCCCAGGACCGCAAAGCCCTAAAGCCATTCGTCCAAGACGTGGGTCGGGTCGCTGGAGTCCCTGTAATATGGTTGAATTCAGAGATAGCTGATCCACGCGTCAATTCGTGAACGGGTGCCGCCTAAACCAAATTGCGGAAAAAAAATTCAATCCCGAAAAAAAAAAAAGAAAAACGGAACCCCTATCACTCGTGCGTCTGTCTGTCCGTCAATTTTCTCCGAATCTACTAGACCAAATCAGGTGAAATTTAGTAGGATGGTGTTATCCTATGACCCAAACACAGATGTGCAAAGAAAATAAATATTTGTTTTAAAATAAAGGTCATTTTCAGGGGACAAACTAGGAAATTAAAAAAAAAAGTTAGCAATCCTTACTGTGTCATATATCAAATGAAAGGGCTCGACGAAGGATCTCAATTATATTTTTATTATTATTTTAAAATAAATAGTTTAGATTTTATTGATAGAAGAAGACGAAAATTGACCATCCCCCCCCCCTGATCTTCGAAACTACTGAGCCTAAAATTAAAATACAAACTATATTTCATTGCTCGTAGATTATAGGAAAACCTATGTGAAGTACGGAACCCTCTTCACGCGAGTTTACTTCTGTAAATTGGATTTGGCACACGGTCGCAAGCTTTACATGTTATATTGAGATATTATTGTATTAGGTAGGCATAAAATCTTTGTAAACTGACAAAGCCCTTCTAGCGAGTAGGCGACGAATACTGTGTAAATGACTTTCTTTCAGCGTTTCTTCTCAGCAGTAGTCGTTGTGAAATGCTAGTATAGCTAGCTTTTTTTGAATAAATAAATAATAATTTCAATTTAAATAAACATTACACGTAATATGTACACACAAATTATTGAAGTGAAGTGTAAAAGTTTCAATTAATTTCAAATTGCCTGAAATGTCCTTCTTACTGAATAAATATTTAATTCTTTAATTGATTTATCGCCACGTTTAGCGCGTAAGTGGGCCTGAAGAAGGAAAAAAGGAATCAATACAATAAGAATGATAATGATAGTTCAATATAAAGAAGACAAGGCACATAGCGCGAAGAACCGATGGCCGATGGCGCAGAAAGGTTCTCGAATGGCGGCCACGTACCGGCAGGCGCAGCGTAGGACACCCACATGCTAGGTGGTCAGACGACCTGAGCAAGGTTGCAGAAAAACGCTGGATGCAGGCCGCTTTCGATCGGTCGTTTTGGAAATCCTTGGGGGAGGCTTATGTCCAGCAGTGGACTTCCTGTGGCTGATATGATGATGATGATGATGAATATAAAGAAGGTACATAACAACTTTCCTTTGAACAATGAGCTAGTACCTATATAATCTTCTAAATACTTATCTTCATACTTCGAAACACTTACAATGTTTGAATTATTCAACATCTCTGTAGAATCGCTTGCCATCTAAAAAGCTTTTCTAAGTATGATGATAGTAGAGAAATAAAGTAGCTATTTCTGGCCACGCAACTACACACGTGGGGGAGCGTGGTCCCCCAAAAAGGAATATCATATATCAGTGCAAATTTTTATTACAAGACCAGTTTTTTTTTTCACGAAATAAATAAAATATATTAATTTAATATTATATGGTATTTATTTTTAACTTTAAACTAAAAAATAGACATTTCTAGCGTCAAATAAAAAAAGTTACGAAAAACACGTTAAATTTTAAGAGGTTACTTTAGCAAGCAGTTGTGATTTAAAACTAGGAACAAATACATAAATCAAGTCTTTTATGTAGTTACTCTTATCTTATAAATTAGAAAACATGCATTAAAACCTATAAAAATACTCAAACGTCTAAAATCACAAGAGGAATGCACATAGTAGGTACTTAGCAAATACCAAAAATCATAATCATAATCATATCAAGATTAGGAATATTATTTCAATCTCCATATTTTCTATCAATATAGTAATTATAGCATTCGGCACATATACTTTCCGCTTCTTCTTCACTTTCGGTATCGTGATAACTGATTTCAGACTCCACGTCACTCAAATCCGATTATGATTCAGGCAAAATGTCCTCATTCACGTTTTCGTCAGAATCAAAGTAATTCAACAGATGTTCTATCTGCTGGGGATTCAAATTTTTATCCATAGTGCATAGTGCACCCCTTACCTAAAGAAAGACAAATAAATACGTAAAAGAAACTACAAATGAACTAACGTAATTACACTCGTGGGGGACTAGGCTCCGCCATTGACTCGTACCTCTTAAACTAAGCACAGCAGCCAGGTGCGCGTCCACTCCCCGCGAGACCTTGGGCAGCACTAGGAATACCCGAACACTCAGTGCATCGCGTTTAAAATACTTAAAATATTTGCTAAAATGTGAATGGTGGGGGAGCTTACTCCCCCACGTGTGGTGTTAAGGGTTAAATGTTCAAAAATTTTTAAAATAAGAAAATAAATAGCCTACTACCGCAACTAAAAGGTGCGCTCCGAGGAATAGTTAAGGGGCCACATGAAGTCCAGTGCTGCCCCCGTATGAAATAAATTATTTCAAAGGAAACGGAGATACCATTTAGAATGTTGTCTTTGTGGAGCCCTAGATAACCCTTAAAACTATTTTATGAACTACTGTTTACAGTTAAAAATAAGAACGTTAAGCTTTTAGCTAGCGTTAAGGATTATCTAGGGCTTTACTAAGACAAACTTTAAAATGATATCTCCGTTTCCTTTGAAATAATTTATTTCAAATGGGGGCACTGGACTTTATGTATCGGGCCCTCATTGGGTGCGCCTCAAAATGGTTGCGCTTTAGGGAATATTCCCCGAAGCGAATTCCCTCGCGTTATGAAAAATCTCATAACCTAGCATTGCGGGAATAATTTATTGATTGGTTTTAAACTTTATTATACACATCCATAGTTATATAAAAGTTATTTAAAGTTATAAACTGAACCACCTCTACAACTCTCGTCAGTAAATGATCTTTACAACATGCCTAACGGGTGTAAATCGTAATTTGCGGCCCGGGGACACTGGATCTAATAAATAGGTTTAGACTTTGACCATTTTAAACTCATGAGTAACCGAAGGGACGTCCACAATTCTCTAAATACCGGTTCCAAGACGTAACTTGAAAGCAAGTGCCGTTTGCCTTTCACTGCCTGCATTTCGTATGACCTCATGACCAGGTCCCATTAACAAACGATTGTAGATCGTATCACAATGTCCGAGGATTCAAAGTCAGTTGATTGTTATTTCTGCTGACGAGTTATTATATCTGTTGGGTGAGCATGGAGTGATCTTGTGCCAGTCGCATGTATCTAATTCTTATTCATTCATCACCATTTGTTTGCACAGAGAGATTTATTTTTCTACGCATCATCATCCGAGCGTATTCCCGATGGAATCCTTAGCGGTAACGCATCACCTGGAGTGAACCTCAGTGATAAAAAAGGTAGTGGACTACCTAACCTAGGTTATTTGGCGAGGTCACTGAAGAAGTATAGAGCGACTGCAATGACCTCCGCAATCCAAAGAGTAGACCAGAACCAATCCTGGGATAGGTTTAAAAAAACACCGATTCATCTTTCTTTTCGGATAATCAAGTGATTCAAGCTTGCAAATCCTAATTAGACTGGAAGCAACTTTTCGCAAAGTATGCTTCACAATGGGATTTAAATCCACGACCTCTAGATTACAAGGCAAACGCCTTGACCACTGGACCACGGAGGCATCTTCTATATATTATAAGAGCTATGCTCTTGTCAGTGGAGTATGCATTCTCTTCTATTTGTCTCTTTCATCTGCCAGCTGTTTTATTTCGCTGTACGACACGACGTTCACCTTCTCATTTATCTGTTTCATGACTTTCATGTAGCTATCTATGCCTCGGCCTTCTTGGTAAGTTACTCTTTTACCTTCTATCTCCATTTCAATGATAATGAATATTTTTTTTTTGTCTTGAAGAAGAAAGTATCCGTTTTGATTGTATAAGCTGGAAACTGGTGGGTTATATGTTCTTCCTTGTAGATTATTTTATAATTTAAAAATTAATTTGTTAATTTAATTGTTATCTTGGTTTATTATGTTAAAAAAACTGGTAACGTAAACGTAACGTAAACTGGTAACCATACTTACACTACTAGTAGTGTCTTAGTGCTGGGTGTAAAAGTACGTCTGACTGTATTTAAGTAGAATAAGCTTGTTTAAGTGTATTAAGTAAAATAATTGATGTATGAACAAATCCGTAGACGCAAGTGGAGCTGGATCCGTCATACGTTGCGTCGGCCTCACAATCATAGGTATTCCCCGTAGAACCCATGATTGGAATCCACAGGGCAGGCGTAAGCGTGGTCGCCCCAAACAAACTTGGCGCCGCACCGTTACCTCAGAAACTAAGTAGCTTGAATAGTCCTGGAGTAAGATCAAGAATGCAGCGGTTTCCTTAGCCCCAACAAGGAAACGAAGAGATAGTAAAATAAATCGTAAACTTTTAATTCTCATTATTGGTGATTCTAAAATTTATTTTGAAAATTTTGTAATTCATGCACAATATTTTATATAGCGCATCAAATATAAAAGATAAAAACGTGATAGTATGATCTATACTATGTATAATAAAAATATAGCTAACTTATTATGCTCACGCCAAATAATTGAACGAGCAAGCGAAGAGAGCGAAGTTCTCCGAGTCTACTTAACAATCCGGCGTTTGTACGAGTATGTATTGAATGTTCGACGATAACTCAAGTATCTTTCTTCGGAGCCACCTGGAATTCGGTAGGCGTGTAGATGTAATCAATATAATTGTTAAATTCGAACATGAGCCAAATCTGTCAAGCGGTTGTCGAGATATGAGGCTCGGGAGTTCACAGTTCGGGGCGAACTACAGTAAAGAAGTGTAAAATTCTAAAATCTAAAATTGTAAAAAAATAACATACACAAAAAATACATGTTATGTCTTCAAACATTATATTTTATCAGGTTAATTGCCTTTGTATGATTGAAGTAAAGTCATATATTGTCTAACAATATTTAAATCACCAACCGCAAGACTTCATCGAGTGCTTTTTATTCGAAACTTCAATATTTATATATGATTTCGTGGTCCTAATAGCCCAACAAAGTGGGCATAAACTTGCCACTTTAGAACAAATCTCATTTTCTCGAGAACCTTTTGTAAGATTTTGTATTAGAAAGTAAAAAGAAAAGATTTAATTTTGTTGACGTAGGCCAGGCAAGCCTGTGATAGTAATACTTTTGGCCGTTGGGATCAGGCCAAAAGTTTTTTCAACTACAGAATCTTTTTCGACCAAAAATATTTTATCGCTCGGCGAGTCTAGTAAAATAAACTTAATTTATTACTTTTTTATTAACGAGAGCGGTTCAAAATTGGAGTACATGATACAAATTGGATTAAATATATACAGGGTGGCCAGTGGTAGAATTCAGATTTACTTTGCCAATATCTAAACTTAGTGCGGGAATTTCGACATAATATTTTTTTTTGTGCGGCTTTGTTGTTTGTTTGTTTGTTTAATTTCTTTATTGCACAAAAATTACATTAATACAAAGGCGGACTTATCCCAAGAAGGGATCTCTTCCAGTCAACCCAGTCTTCAAAGGTTACATATTTTTGGAATGGGTGGAGTGTCAATATAAATACAAAGAAATTTTGTTATACAAAATGCCTCAGTGGACGACCATCACAATGCCTCTACTGCGAGATTTTTTCCAATAAATTGACTAGCCGATTAGGAGACATCGCCCTGCCGCCAAGATCGCCAGATCTCACTGCAATTGGGCCCCGAGCCCGGTAGGGAGCGCTGACATTAAAATGGGACCTTTTTGGTATTCATTTTTCGGGTAATAATCTTTGGTTACAGATACACTATCACGACTTTCTCCCTAACGGGGCAAACAGAGCCCAGGGCGGCAAGGCCCAGGCAACTTTTAGCGTGATGGTGGGCATGAAGGTGGAAAAAAAGGATCATAATAGTGATGGGTTGCTAACCGCATCGCCTATTGATATGATTTAGATTCTTGCCCATTCTCTCGATCGGCTTTTACGATCTGCGCGGGAAGAGAAGCAGCTGGTACATTCTGTTTTTTTTTTTCTCACAACCCAGCATGGAATCTTTGGTTTTTATTATGAAACAAGACGCGGTAGATACTCGTATATGTGAAATAAAATATTATTGGGGCCTTTATCAACGGAATAGAACCAAATAAAATGATTGTTAGAATTTTTGTCTGTTTGTCTTTGCTTTGTGCTTGCTAATTTTAGAAACAGGTTGTCCGATTTGGTTCCAATTTTCATTGAGGTATGTGGTAAGCTTTTCTTTAAATTTGGGTTCTTTTAGCCTTTTTTTTTTTTTTAGGGACAAATTATACTGATTAAGCTAGCCCCAAAGTAAGTTTTTTTAAACTTGTGTTATGGGATACTAACTCAACGATACTATATTTTATGATAAATACATATATAGATAAACACCCAAGACCCAGGACAATTTGAAAAAGGCCATTTTCCAACTTGCCCTGGCTGGGGATCGAACCCAGAACCTCCGGATTAGCGGTCTAGCGTTCGTGTAGCCTTCGAAGTGAGACACAAAAATAAACATTAATAGTATTTAGAGGTACGACTGCCTCATCATTGTCATAATCCGAGCGTATTCCCGGTAGCATCCTCAGCGGTGACGCTTCAGAGCCCGGGGTCCGCCCCTAGGTGATTGTCGAGGAGGTTTTTACTATGTATGTAGGTTTTTATTTGTTTTCTTTTTAGGGTTCCATACCCGAAGGGTGCAAACGGGACCCTATTACTGAGACTCCGCTGTCTGTCCGTCTGTCTGTCCGTCTGTCACAGGACTCTATCTCTTGAACCGTAATAGCTAAACACCTAAAATTTCAGGTTGTATCCGATAAAATCCGATTATGTATTACTGTAGCCGCTATAACAACAAATACTAAAAAAAAAAGTTGAAAATTAAAGGGGGTCGTCATACAAAAAACGTGTTTTATTTAGCGTTTTTAACTCGATCTGACACAGGGCTCTATCTCTTGAACCGTAATAGCTAGACACCTGAAATTTTCACCGATTATGTATTACTATGTCCACTATAACAACAAATACTAAAAATGAGTTAAAGTTAATAATTAAAGAGGGTCGTCATACAAGAAACGTGTTTCTACAGCGTTTTAAAACATTGTACGGTGGGACGGAACCCTTCATGTACGAGTCCGACTCGCACTTGCCCGTTTATATTTAAGTTATATTTCAGATAAGTTTAATGTTTGTTATATTTGTAGGCCATCGGGACGTCTGTGTCGTACCCGCATCTGACCCGAGTGGCTCGACACTAAGTCGACCGTACACTCAGCATTATCGGGGGTTTGATTTACTTTTCTCACAAAACTTCAGGTTGGACTGAGGCGAAATATTCCGGAGGTATTCTTTAAAGGGTCGGGTTGTGAAAAAAATATGGCTAGTATTACAAACACCCTAAGTGGTCTATTGTTTGTTTATGTGCGGTAGGTCGATGCGTACTGCGTCTATCTGTAATTTAAGAGCCAGGCTCTTGTTGGTATCATTGTATGGAAAGAGCACACAAGATATAGTTTTAAAAACTAAAACCAAACTACGGAAAAATTCTTACTGAAAAGTACGTTTATCCAGTTTATGCGAGCACAGCAGGGATGAAAGTTTGTTTTACTTAATTTAATCAGAATTTGTAAAACTCTATAACAAACTTCCTTTATAGAATAATTATATTCTAATATAAATCTGCCTTTATAGATCACTTTATTTTTTATTACCCGGCTAAGGTAAAGCCTACGAAAGGGTAATGATTGTGGTAGACTGTGTGTATGTGGATATCTATGTGTGTTCCACCGTAGCATCCGAACTGCTTATCCAATTTTCACTAATGAGATGACAATCGATTTGTCATTATCGTCCGGGTGACATATATACGTCCGGGTCCTTCTGCTGTGTGGCGAAAGAGACTGAGTCCCACAACATAGGGTATCCTAGTGTAGGACCAGTGATTTGTATATAATTTAATCTTGTAATCTTTAGAGCAATAAATAATTATTATTTGTATCTCCTTTTCTTTTGAACAAAAAATAATAATTTAAATATAAATAAACAATACACGTAATGTACACTATAATTATTGACGTGTAAAAGTGCCTGCAAAGGCCTAATTAGTGAATAAATATTTGATTTTGATTTTGGGTTCACTGGTCTTTTCACCCCAGTCCTTTGGGAGGCTTGCGTGGAGATACAGATCCAACACGTAGAGGTCCTTTGGAGAAGTTGATGTGGCCCCTCCCGCCAATAGGAAATAAATATGATGAATGTTACATAAAATAAACGGTTAGTCCCAAAAAAAAAATTGCGATGATATCGAGTGGGTATCAAATGCAAGGTCCTAATTTCAAAAATGTAAGTATATATTTTTAGCCGTAAACAGCTGCGGAGCTTGCATTAATTGGATAATTAAAACTTTTTAGTTTTCCCAAAGTCGGGTGGCGGATTGATTCCTGCGTTTCTCTTATCACTACATGCGCGCGAAATGCGCCAATGTCTGATAAAGAAAAGATTTCCAGCCAACATCATCATCCGAGCGTATTCCCGGTTGCATCGTCAGCGGTTACGCTTCAGAGCCCGGGGTCCGCTACCTACCCGCACGGAATCATTTTTCTTTTCGGATAATCAGGTGATTCAAGCCTGCAATATCCTAAACAGACTGGAAACAACTTTTGACAAAGTATGCTTCCCAGTGGGATTTGAACCCATGACCACATGATCACAAGGCAAACGCCTTGACCACTGGACCACGGAGGCAGTCTAAAAGATTTCCAGCCATATTATAAACTATTGCAAGATTTTATTTTTATCCTTACGAATGTCTTGATAAACTTTGTATCGCACACGTGAGCATTTTGGCTCCACAAAGTTTGAAGTAAAGTAAATAATTTCTGAAAAAATAAGGAAACAAATTTTCATGTAATCAGCGTTAACACATTTTAAGTAAAATGACACGAAACGCAGGAAGTCAATATTAGCAGCGAGAGTGTCGAAGGCCGACGGAAATGTGTGTTTGTCTAGCACGACTCACATCACATCACTTATGAAAATGGTAGGTCTTATTACGCGCCGAATACAATTTTAACGGTTTCTTATTGTTTCCTTTTGTGTAAGTGGCCAAAACGGTTGTCTGAATTTTCGAGCTGCCTTTGATAAAAATACATATGGAAATTAAAACTAAAATGCGTTAGACAATTTCGTAAAAATTAAATTCGTAAATAAAAATAATCTTCGAATGGCTACTTTTTCTCTCGCATCTATGAGGCACTTGAATGCTGTGTAGCCTAAAAATATTTTTTTAAACATTCTTCTTCTTCTGCCTTATCCTTATCCCACTCTTTATGTGGGGTCGGAACAGCATGTCAGTTTTTTCTATCTTGCTCTATCACCAGTCAATTTGTCCGTCACTCCCTTCCTACTTATATCCTCCTTTACACATTCCATTTAACGTTTATTTGGTCTTTCTGTGTTTCGATGTCCCTTTACTTGCATTTTCAGAACCTGCCTGCTTATTTGGCTTTCCTCCATTCTCTGAACATGTCCATACCAGCCTAGCCTATTACTCCTTATTTTTTCTGTTATAGGTGCCACTTTCACACTTCCTCTTATATACTTATTCGTAATCCTGTCTTTCCGCGTTACACCACACATCCATCTCAACATTCTCATCTCCGCAACATTAAATGTTCTTTAATCCTCCGCTTAGCCAAGTCTCGCGGAGCCGTAGAATTTTTCAAATCATTATATTCCTTTATTTTTGTTGTAATATAATAACTATTCATCTTTCTACAACTGGTAACATTGTTTCTTTTCCAGGAAACATAAAAGGTCCTTACATTGTCACATAAGTCGACACGTTCTCTTTAAACAAAGTACCGACATGTCCTCAATTCATGCCGTTTCTCCTTGAAGGCCTGTTGTAAAACCAACAATAGTTTAACAAAGTTGTGACAGCCCTGACTAATTCAATGTATGCCTGAGTTATAGTTGTAGACACGAAAGTTTGCCAATATAGATGTTACACACGTCTGGTGCAGCTAGTGTATGAAGTTAATGAAGTAAATTCTAAGTGATATCTTATGCACAGTAAAGTATGGGCAAGATTTGCAATGGAGTGGTAGTGGTTGCCTAAAGATGGTTACCGTCGCCAGGACAGGCCAAGGACGCGCTGCGTGCTGGCTAGACAATCTCTACGCATTCCAAAAAGGATGGTCGAAACTTACACGGTAAAGAGACAAGTGGAAGACGATGGGAGAGAACTTTGCCCAACAATTGAATAAATAATGGTTCTGTAAGAACAGTAGACCTCGTAAGCTCCTATAACCATGCAATAACCGACACTGTACCCTTTCCCCTAGCTGAGCAAAGCAATTTTAGTGAAATCCGTCCACTCTCCCCTTTTAATTATTTTGTTACAAAATCTTGTGCAGAATAAAGTCGTTAGTGTGCCTCTCAAATGATATCCGTCAACAAATGACGCTGCAACGAAGCTCCCCTCTTTCAAGGAATTCCCAGATTTATAAAAAAAAAAAATTATAAATCGGAGAATTTGTCTGCCGATTTTCGTTAAAATCGGTTTAAAAATGCGACCTGTAGACGAGAACGGACAGGAAAAGGACTAAGCACATACATCTCGTGCTACAATTGCATTCCCAAGGAGGGTTAACGTCGTGCGGCGCCGGTTGTAAAACGTTTCGCACAAATACATTCCCAAAGAGGGTTGACGTCAGACAGGCGGCCGGTCGTAAAACTATAGCCAAATCATTTAAACTGTTCCGGCTATTTCTTCTCCATTTTGCAAGGTCTTTGGCATCCTTGGGTGACCACTGACATGCATGTTATTTTTGGAGAAGAAAAAGCGGGAAAGTGCACCCCGAGCTCCGAAGCAGCACAGCTGAGGATGCAACCGGGAATGCGCTTAGACGAAGAAGAGGAGAATAAAGCGGTCTTCTTTTTATTGAGTGTGTTATTCTGGTGTTTATACGAGCAGGCAGCTCGAAAAAACTGACACCAGAATTAGGAGTAGGCATCTGACGGAGCTCTGTCATCTAGAGACAACAGTCTTACATACTAGTGACACTAGTGAACTTGTGTTCAGGTTTCCTCACGATGTTTTCCTACACCGCAAGTTATGGTAATCCGCTAGATGAAAAAAAGTCAAATTAGACACTTTTTTCTAAACGTCAAAACAAACATTTTCTATGGGATCTGTATAAAATACAAAACCGTGACGTCATCATTTTTTCGAGTCAAATAGTAAATCTAAAATCACTTTGAAAATGGATAAGACAAGTGACAGTATTTTATGACGTTTTATGCTCTTGGTAGTGCCAAATACTTTATTTTTGACCCAGTCATCTACCGAACTGTATAAAAAAAATGTCTGTACTTATATGAGTACTCAAAGGTACAAGTCGCGTATAGAGAGGTACGAACCCTGCCTCACAGACGCTCAAGTCACCATCGCTATATCAAACAAGTGACGTTATCGAACCTACAAACTGTATGGCCAACACTACAAACCGCAACACACTGGTTGCGGTTTGTAGTGTTGGCCAAACGTGTTGATAGCCGGAGAAATTATGATATTGTCATAATTTCTCCGGCTATCAACACGTTACATAACACTGACTTCCCAGCGGAACAGCGAGATGTAATGTCAGTCATTACGGTCGTCACACTGTGCGAGTGGAGCATGCTTTCTAGTTTACGAGCTTCAATCCGTGAGTTTTTCAATTTTATACACTAAAAGTATTTTGGGCCTTACAGATAGAGCCAGGGCCGCAAGACCCAAATACCACTTTTAGTGTGAGAAAAAGAAATCAAAATAGTGATGGGTGACTAGCAACACCTATAAATGCTATTTAATATTTTTTGAAAACATTCTACAAATGGGATGGATTCGTTTTGTAAAAAGCCAGACAATTTTTTGCATATGATATTATTATTTTCTAGCGGGCCACTTGGCAATGCACAGGCATTTATTATACATCTAACATTTTCTCTCAAAATCCAAAGTACAAGGAAACAGCATCAAAATACTGTCAAATTGATCGAGTACAGACTGGGGGAGATGTTTTAATAAATACGAATACACAAGTTGCTTTTTCTTTAAGGGGTGATCCAGTTCATTATTAAAAAAATAATCAAATAAACGTATATCGATATATGATAAAAAAAATTAGGTTCTCATACATATCAAAGTAGGTGGTGACGTGATAGTCATTGTGAAAAGTGAATAAACTTTTTCGTATTTCGATATACATTTATGGAAAAGTATGCTTCAAAATGATGGACTGAATCACTCTTAACATATTTGTACTTAATTTAAAAGCACCTTGTATATACGCTACATCTTGTATATTGCTAACCGTGTGGTTCCCGGCAGAGTATAATAGGACCACCCCAAGTCTTCCCGTGGATGTCGTAGAAGGCGACTTAGGAAACACAAGCTAAACAAAGCTTATAAACATCAATGAGACCTCTTTAACTCGTCTGGCCAGCGTGGAGAGTTTAGGCCAAATCCTCTGACTGCTCTGGCTGATATATGGCTCTGGTAGTACAGAGGGTCATACTCCTGCAGTAGAGACTAAAAAAGACCTGATGATGATGTACGCTACAGCCTTTTCCACTAGCAAAGTGTGGCAATATCGGCACCCCTGCAGCTGTAAGCTAACGTGTAGAGCCTCGCGGCTGCGCAGTCGCCGAGCTTAGATCGCGACGTGCGCACGAGTTGCGTGCGACTGTGTTGTGTGGTTACTTAGTGACGGAAGTGAGAACTTACTGGTAAGTTAATTAATTTTCATTAACTGAAATGAAATTGAAATTTATTTATTTATAATTATATATTACAATATTGTGTTGCGCTGATTCCCGCAGTAGGTTTTCCTGTGATATAGAAATGGGGGTAACTCCATAAAATAATACGGCGGTCGTACGATAGGGACGTCCTGTTTATAGGTCAAACCAAATTAGACTTTATCATTCTGTATTAACGCTCAATGTTGCTTGACACTAAAACGCGGATACGCAATTACGTACGTCTTGCGTACCGCTTTTGGAGTAACCCTACAGGTTTCTTTGTTAAATAAAAGAATAAAAATTTCAACAAATTACAATAAAAGGAATAAATATTAATTAAGTATGAAAAATATATTCTACCCAAGCATGTAACCTTTTTTCATATTCGAAAATAATTTATTTACTTACTTCATTAAATTACACAAAAGTAGAACAATACTGATACTATACTATAGTAATTTAAAATAAATTAACTAACTATGAACGAACATACTTAATCTTAATTAAAAATATATGTATAAATGCGTGAACTTTTTTCTTTATAATAATTTATAATTAACAATCCTATTAAATGACGATAAAACTAAAACAATAATTAATTAATTAATTAAATTAACTGTACTGAAAATGTATTAAAAATAACTTTAAACAGAATTGATACAATTTTTCTAAATCTAAACATTAATTTTATTCCCTATTGGAATGTACCTATATAATTTGTAACCGAAAAAACAATTACTGTAAAACACATATGTATTACCTCTAACAAAATTTACTGAAACTATTTTAAGGGTAAATTCAGTCCTTGATACTGAACAACATTCCATGAACATGAAAAACAATATACCGCCTGAGCCCGGCAGACGTGGTACACCCAAAAAATGCTGGCTTGACGTCGTCAAGAATGATATGCGTGCCAATGGTCTTACAACCAAGGATGCTCAAGACCGTGCGAAGTGGAGAAGGAAAATCCGGAAAGCGGACCCCGGGCTTCGCAGCGTTGCAGTTGTGGATGCAACTAGGAATACACTGAGACGAGAGAGAGAGAGAAAGGGGAAAGCAATATATTGCTTACATTCATAACTATACCTTATATAATATAATAGGTATACCCAATACATACATACATACATACATACTATCACGCCTGTTTCCCACAGGGGTAGGCAGAGACTATGGACCTCCACTTGCTACGATCTTGACAGACCTCTTTCGCTTCATCTACACTCATCAACCTCTTCATACATGCCCTTCGGTTACGTGTACTTCTTACCTCTCCCTTTTTCAGAACGTCTGCAATCTGATCGCAGAACGTTCGCCGAGGTCGACCCTGTACCGCTCTTCCTTTCACACTTACCTTATAAATATTTTTTATTAATCTATTTTCATCCATCCTTTCTAAATGCCCAAACCATCTTAACATCCCTTATTCTACTTTTGTCACTACGTCCTCTTTCACTCCACACCGATCTCTTATAACATCATTTCTTATTCGGTCTTTCAAGGTAACACCACACATACTCCTCAGCGCTCGCATTTCAACTGCATATACCCAATAGATAAAAGATATCTTCTATTCGAATTTTACTATCAATTTATCTTTATCAAGAATCATTTTATTTCAGCTAGACAAAGTCAGATCAGGTTATGAGAAAGTACATGATTAATCAGTTAGTCTAGCCGATGTCTTAGGACACAAAATTCAGCAAATAATGAATCATCACCAATCAATTACACGTGTTCATTAATTCGACCGATAACTAATGGTTTCATGAATAAAAAATATTGCAAAAGAACTACAGACCTATACAGTGCTAGTCCAATACATAGTGATGCTGGTCTATCCAAAGATTCCAAAAATCTGGTGGAAATACAACAAATATTTATTTTATATATTTATATATCGTCCGTGTACATAAATTGGTAAATAAATAAATAAATATTTTTATTGGATACTTTATATGGATACTGATACTATCACGTCTTTATCCCTAACGGGGCAGACAGAGCCTAGGGCGGAAGGCCCAGGCCACTTTTAGCGTGATGGTGGGCATGAAGGTGGAAAAAAGAAATCATAATAGTGATGGGTTGCTAACTGCATCGCCTATTGATATGATTCAGATTCTTGCCCATTCTCTCGATCGGCTTTTACGATTTGCGCGGGAAGAGAAGCAGCTGGTACATTCTATGTTTTTTCTTTTCTCCCAGACCAGCATGGAAGATACTTTATATGGGTAGATGACTGGCGAAAATAAAACGTCACAAAATAGTGTCACTTGTCATTGATGATCATATCCATTTTGAACATGATTTTAGATTTTTTTAATGCAGAAAAACTTTTATTAGGAGCGGTTTTTGAATCCAAATATATATGACGTCACGATTTTGTATTTCATATAAATCCCATAGAGAATGTTTGTTTTGGCATTTAAAAACAAGTGTCTGATTTGACTTATTGTCATCAAGCGGAATATATTTTTTTATTAAATAACTTTACGGCTCTGGATACAAGTCCTTTAGAGCCTATCTTTAATTTTGTTCTTTATTCCTAATCCCAACCTAACCCTTACAATATTAGATCAGAAACGTTTAATTGATGGTATACAGGGTGATTTTAAACCTCGTAGCTATGTTTATATAAGCGAAATAAAAAATACATATTCTGTCATATATATCTTGTTTCATAATAAAAACCGGTCAAGTGCGAGTCGGACTCGTACATGAAGGGTTTTGTACCTCCGTATAATTGGCTATAGCAATATATATTCTGTGAAAATTTCAAGTATATTTTTCTTCTATAAGTGCCTCTCCATTACCGGGTGTTGGGTGTCAGCTTTTCAAACTTCTCTTTTATAACGATAGGGTTAAATCAATCAATCAATCAAATTATTTATTTCAGGCTACGTAATATTAGCTACAATATTAAAGGCCCATAGACAGACACGACGGCACACGTTGAGGTTAAAAACGCTGAAAAATCTCGTTTCTTGTATGAAGATCTCCTTTACTTTTAACTTTATCTTATTTTTAGTATTTGTTGTTTTAGCGGCCACAGTACCTAATACATAGTTGGTAAAAATTTCAAGTGTTTTGCTATTACGGTTCAAGTCGCGAAGAAGAAGAGGAGAGCCTTGTGACAGACAGACGGACAGACAGCGCAGTCCCATTAGCACCCTTTGGGTACAGAACCTTAAAAAGCCTTTAGCCACAGCTCAAGTCCGCTCATGTATGGAGCATTACTCCTACCTGTGGGATAGATCTGCCCGCTATCAGCTCGAAGTTCTGGAAGCTATCGACAGACGTGCCAGAAGACTCGTTGGTGATGAGATGCTTACGGCAGGACAGCTCCAGAGCCTCGAACATCGCCGACTAGTAGAAAGTCTGTGTGTCTTCTACAGGCTGCACTTCGGGAAGTGTGCGTAGGAATTTCATAATTTAATTCCCCCTGCACCATTCCACCATCGGACAACACGACGTGGACAGAGATTCCACCCATTTATGGTTTATATTCCTCCTCATCGCGTCATTCGTTTCGCTTCCTCCCTTATTGTGCAAACCGCTAAGGTGTGGAATTCCCTCCCTGCGTCGATGTTTCCCCATACGTATGATTTAGTGATTTTCAAGGCAAGAGTGAATAGGCATTTTTTGAGCACTTAGCCTCATCTTAGCTTCCCATCAGACTAGATAGAGGTCAAACACACTCAAATATCTAATAATAAAAAAAAACCAAGGATGCAACCTGTAACGCGCTTAGATGAGCAAGAGAGAAAGAGGCGTGATTGGATGGAATATTTCCTATTATAAGTGTGATTTCTCTTTTCGACATCTTACTTAGCTGAAGGTTTCACGTCTTTCTTGTCAGTCGGGTAATAAATAATGACTACGAATAGGACATGTTACTGTCAGCTATACTAAAAGCAGTGCTAAAAGCCATTTGCGCGATTATGTTAGTCGTAAACGCATCACTTTAAGTTATTAGCGTTTATTTTCTTTTAATATGTTGGTAGCTTATTCTGAGCTACAAAGTAGTAGGTAGGTATTATTATTCGGTCGGTGCTATGTTTTCAATAAAATTGAATACCCCTATTTTGAAAAGTGACGCTATAAATTCCATGGTGCTAAACCATTTAAAAAAAACACGTCAAGTGCGAGTCGGACTCGTACATGAAGGGTTCCGTAACTCTGCACAATGTTTTATGCACTTTAAAAATACACGTTTCTTGTATGACGACCCCCTTTAATTTTGTAATATTATTTTATTTTTAGTATTTGTTGTTATAGCGGCCACAGAAATACATAATCAGTGAAAATTTATTTAGTTAATGCCATTATAAAGATCGAGTTAAAAACGCTGAAAAAAACACGTTTCTTGTAGGACGACCCCCTTTAATTTTTTTATTTATTTTATTTTTAGTATTTGTTGTTTTAGTGGCCCTAGTAATACAAAAATCAGTGAAAATTGCAAGTGTCTAGCTATTACGGTTCAAAAGATAGAGCCCTTTGACAGACAGACAGCGGAATCTCAGTAATAGGGTCCCGTTTGCACCCTTTGGGTACGGAACCCTAAAAACACAATTTTTATATTCAATTTATAAGTGCCATAAAAATGCATTTCAATTTTACATTTTTAAATTTCGCGCGTAATTTTCCGAAAACGTTGAAGCAGTGGACGCCATACTGCTCTATGGTCATGACGTCAGTTGTGCATGTAAAAAAATGCGCCAATTTTGACAGTTTTAAAATTTATATTTTATGATATTAGTACTAAAACTATTTTTATCATATAAACTAAAATACACTATTGCAATAATTCCAAAGTATAGGTATGATAATATGAAAAACGTTAATTATTCCCTGAACAGTACATTGCAATGTTTCTACTTTTCAAGAACTTGGCATTAGGACCCGACTATCCGCAATGCTTTTCCAAAGGCTCCTTAAGAGTCCCCTTACCCTAGACAGAATCAGAGATTCCCATACAAACTTAGTCTACGTTGCATTTTGAAACGACATGTCCGATTTCAGTAAAAATTTGTAACTTTAAACAAATTGCATATATCTAGGGTACGTGCTACGGAGTTGGTTTTCATAGTCAAAATATGAACTTGAAAGAGAATAAATAAAATAAAAAATAAAAATAAAAAAGCCTTTTTATTTCCGAGTTATTATGACTATTATATGACAATTTTAAGTTAAAATAAAAGGTTTAAAAGTTAATGGATAAGTTTAAAGAGAAATTAAATATACAAAAAAGAAAAAATTAAAATGTGTGAAAAATAAAACTAATAAATAATACTTTTTTTTTTCATTAACTCAGAACCCCTCTTTGGGTATAGGCCTCCTCCGAAGAGTGCCATCTCTCCCTATCTTGAGCTATTTCCATCCAGTTCTTCCCTGCTACGTGAACAATGTCGTCTTCCCACCTTTGCCTTGGATGGCCCTGCTTTCTTTTTCCTTAAATCCTCCGAAATCTGCGACCGCTTGGAAAAGGGCCGCAAGTAAAAAAAAATTAAAGAGAATATAGTGTAGGTATTATATTATTTTTGAACATCAGTATGGAAAACATTTACATCCTTATATTTTCTTTATTCATTATATTTCTATAGCAGCACAGCTGAGGATGCAACCGGGAATGCGCTTAGACGAAGAAGATTTTCTTTCAAGTTCATATTTTGACTGTGAAAACCAATTATACGAGTAAACCTAGATATATGCAATTTCTTTAAAGTTACAATTTTTTACCGAAATCTGACAAGTCGTTTCAAAATAAAACGTAGACTTCGTTTGTATGGGAAAATCTAGGGCAAGGGGATTCTTAAGGCCGTACCTGAATTTTCCGGGGTCCAGTGCTGCCCCCATTTAAAATAAATCATTTCAAAGAAAACGGAGACATCATTCAAAATTTTGCAACTACCAAGTCCTAGATAACCCTTCAAAGTTAAGCTATGAACTACTGTTTACAATTTAAAGTGAAAACGTTAAGCTTTACTACGCACAATTGCGAAAAACGGCCACTTTTGGCTAATGTGCGTAGTAAAGCTTACCGTTCTCATTATAAACTGTAAACAGTAGTTCATAAAATACTATGAAGGGTTATCTAGGACTTGATAGTCGCAAAATTTTAAATAATGTCTCCATTTTCTTTGAAATGATTTATTTTAAATGGGGGCAGCACTGGACCCCGGAAAATTCAGGTATGGCCTTAATTTCTTCGGCTACATAGCGCGACGCGTACCTGATAGACTATGGACTAAAAAAATATGCTTAGCTCATCAGGTAGATTATTAAAAATATTGTAAGTATACGTATTTTTACTTTTTTCTAAATAGCAAATATTTACAAGGATACTGCGCATTTTAATTCCGACGTCACGATCAAGTACGATTTTCACTTGACGGTGACGTCAATCACCCCCATTCCGAAACATCAACGCGCTGTATCTCTGAATTTTCACTACTTTGATAAACCGAAAAATAAGGGTCCATTATTTTTGAACAATCTAACTGACGGACTAAATAAAATACAATTTTTCGGACCCAGTCCATATCCCTAATCTGTTGGATCATGCCCCAAGGCGCAGAGGTAGGAAAACTGCCAACAAGATGGACTGATATTGTCCATAGGGTGGCGCGCACAAACATTCAAGGGGTCAAAATCTGGAGCAAGAACGTGCGTGTGAAAAACGATTGTGACAGCTGCTCCCGAAGGTCATGAGGGTTCGATTATGAAGAAAGATGATCTGATACATTATTTAGGTACCTTATTATTAGGCAGGGTCGAGAGAATAAGGATATAGAAGATATCACTTAAAGGCACGAAAAGATGAATGAAGTGGAAACAGAGTATCAAAAATATACAGAATGTATCTGTATATAATATTCACTCACTCACATCACGTCTTTATTTCGAACAGTCTTTATTTCGGCAGACAGAGCATTTTGGATATTGCGGCTCTAAGCTAACAGAGCCAGAGACGCAAGTTTCACAGGCCACTTTTACCGTTATGGTGGGCGAGAAGATGGAAAAGAAATCAAAATAGTGATGGGTTGCTAGCCGCATCGCTTGTTAACATGATTAGCATTTTCACCTATTCCCTCGATCGGCTTTTACGATCTGCGCGGGAAGAGAAGGAGCTGTTACATTCTAAGGTTTTCTTTTCTTCCTGCCCAGCATGGAAATAAATAGACATTGATTATACCTATAGCCATTTTTCTTTTTCGATTATGAGATCCTGGCTCATAGCCATTTTTGACATTGATTTGACAATAGCAAGCTGTGGTAGTTAAGTAGTTTAGGGTTGTGGGACACATCTGTTAGCACGGAACAGCACTTTTATATGTAGCGATCCTTTTTTGTCGCTCAGAAGCGTCATTTGCTAGAGCGAGAGAGAGGACGGAACGCTTCAGTGCCGTAAATAGGGCGGTGCCACCGGTGCCCAGACACAGGGCGTAGACTCTGGGGGCGCAAGAATAGCTCTCACATCAGTTCTTTTAGATTTTTCTTCCAAAATATTTCCAGGGGGTGGAAATAGGCAAATAGGTGTCTTTGAAGGTGCAGTTATAGAAGCTCGCACAGGGCGCAGAAAAACTATTTACGACACTGCGCTTCAACACGGGCTATGCTGAAGCGTTCCGTCGCTCTCTCTTGTTCTAGCAAATGACTGAAGGATAGCAGCATGGGAAAGTGCTGTTCCGTGCTGACAGATATGTTCCAACCCGGCACTGGTTATGCGTCTGTGAGGAACAATTTCGATCCTCAATAGGCGTGACTTGTACCTCAAGTTTGTATTTATGTAGGGTAATTTTGTGGACGTCCGGTGAAGGAAAACCACGTTCTACCAGTTCCTTACAGTGTGTTATAATGACTGTTGTCGATGGATAACAGTTACTGAGATACTTCAGATGCCTTTAGGCAGCTCGAAAAATCTGAGACTAGTATTAGGTATTATCAAACTTGATACGAAGAAGGTAGGCGGAGAACCCGTAAGCATTTCTATCACGGAAACACATAGATGTGATGCACAAAGTAAAAAGGCTTTCACTTTTAATTTAAACAAGTTAATTTGCGAGACAAATTAAAAAAAAACCGACTGTCAAGCGTTCACCCTTAAATAACTTTTGAACGACTGAAGCGATTTTCATCAAACATAGCTCAGAACCATCTCGATGGCTTTAGATAAAATATAACCGCATTGAAATCGGTATTTTCTTTTAGGAGCTACTATGTCACAGACTGACACACATACACATAGATACACAGACGAAGGTGACAGTCAGACACGTTACGTCAAACTTATACCCTCATATTCATAAAAAATAACAAACGTTTGCTAAACCTATTTTAGTTAAAAACATGTTTTGTCCCTATCACTCTTTACAAAATTTGACATTGCAAGAACAAGACAAAACATATTTTAAGTAAAACAGGTTTAGCAAACGTTCGTACTTTTTTATGAATAAGGGGGATATAGTGTACACTTTTCTTTGGGGTTAAGGTGACGTGGGTTCACAATTTGCAAAACTGTGCGTGTTTTTGAAAAATCACTGTAATTAAACTACTACAGTTTCTTCCTCAAAAAATTTACATAAAAATCTTTAAGATTTTCTACAGACATCCAAAATAGCCAAAACACGATTGAGCATTTTTGGCTTGATAGAAAAAAATCACAAAAATACCTTTAAATTTGCCTAAATTTGCCTTTATACAGCCATCTTACTATTTTATACAGTCACCTTTTATATGAAAATTATACCAAAAATGTATTATCTAAATATCTATCCGTTTTGGCTACAGAAAAAATAATAAGTATAATACAAAAAAAATAATAAATAAAACACTGCGAAATATCGTCGATCACGGCTCCGACCCTTCCTTCGCTCTCGGCGAATATTTCACTGTGTTTTAATTATTATTTTTTTTGTTTTATATTTATTATTTTTTTCTGTAGCCAAAACGGATAGATATTTAGATAATACATCTTTTGGTATAATTTTCATATAAAAAGGTGATTGTATAAAATAGTAAGATGTGTTATAAAGGCAAATTTAGAAGTATATTTGTGATTTTTTTCTATCGAGCCAAAAATGCTCAATCGTGTTTTGGCTATTGTGGGTGTCTGTAGAAAATCCTTAAGATTTTTATGTAATTTTTTTTAAGGAATAAACTGTAGTAGTTTAATAACAGTGATTTTTCAAAAACACGCACAGTATTGAAAATTGTGAACCCACGTCGCCTTAAGGCCGTACCTGAATTTTCCGGGGTCCAGTGCTACCCTCATTTAAAATAAATCATTTCAAAGAAAACGGAGACATTATTTAATTTTTTTCTACTACCAAGTCCTTGATAACCCTTCAAACTATTTTGTGAACTACTGTTTACAATTTATAATGAGAACGTTAAGCTTTACTACGCATATTTGCCAAAAGTGGCCGTTTATCGCAAATGTGCGTAGTAAAGCTTAACGTTCTCACTTTAAACTGTAAACAGTAGTTCATAAAATATTTTGAAGGGTTATCTAGGGCTTGGTAGTAGCAAAATTTTGAATAATGTCGTTTTCTTTAATATGATTTATTTTAAATGGGGGCAACACTTGACCCTGGACAATTCAGGTACGGCCTTAAAAAAGAAATATTTCTCAATCTGTTTAAAACTGAAAACAGAATTATCTCAAGTTTAGATTCATTTACAACATTAAACAAGAACCCCGAAAAAGCTTTACGTGTTTAGGTTGTTGACTGGAACTTTGTTTACACACTTTCTCTGTTCTTACGCAAATGTTTATAACTTCCTTACAGGATTATTTACCTTACATTTATTAACGCTTCAAAGTATGTTGTCACTGTTGACAGTCCTCTTGTATTTTTGTACATGGCTTGATTATACTTCCATAGTATTATGCTTCGTTGGCTAAAATTATTACTTCATGGACTAGGCGTGTTTTCTATACAAACTAAGGTACTTGCATACAATGTAATGGTAAACATTTATTATTATTTACTTATTTATTTCATCCGTGGCATAATGGTTAACGCTAGACCGCATCCGGAGGTTCTGGTTTCGATCCCCAGCCAGGGCAAGTTGGAAAATGGCCTTTATCAAATTGCAACAATTAAACACAAGTTTAAAAATCTTACTTTGGGGCAAGCTTAATCAGTGTGATTTGTCCCTATATATTTATATTTATTTAATGTTAAAATCTGCCGCCCCGGGCTCCGCGACGGTGCGCGGTGCAGTGGGATCACTGCCTTAAGTTACCTAAAGAAAGAAAAGAATAAATACACACAAATACTGCCTAGTAAACTGATTAGAAATATTTTCTACTTGTTTGTGTCTTGTAAATTGGTTCAGCTTTCTCGTACAGCTATTAAAAAATATCTACCGTACCAAAACAATATTTGGAAAGTGTGTTTGCATAATAATAAAAATATTGCGTAAATGTAACTTAAAGGATACCTACTATCAAAAGTTGATAAATTGTAACTAATAAGCGAACTGATTTTCTTTTAAGAATACCTAAGTGAAATAATGTTACGTGCATGAATATAATATGATAAAAAGTCATTCTGTATGTTTATAGCTTTACTCGCAAATAAGTTGGGAGGTACACGTTTTTTTCTTTCATTCATATAACACATAAAGGTTGATTTTGAACCTCGTAGATTATTCAAGGAAAGTACTAGGTATTTAAGCGAAAGGCTGTTATCTTTAAGTTTCATAATATAAACCTAAAGCCGACTAAGGCATACCAAAAATATTCCATTTTAATGTCAATACCCGCTACCAGGCTCACGTATATTAAAATCAGTAGGTTAGCCATTTATACAAAGTGGAAGGGACATACCCGTAATAAATCGAACCACGGGCAATACTAGATCACTTAAGTATAATGAAATTAAAATAAAAGTCAAAAAACAAAAAAAAAATTTGACATTCCCATACAAATCTCCCACTTTTGCACTGCACACTTTTGTATGGAAATGCCAATTTTTTTTTGTTATTTATTACGGGTATGTCCCTTCCACGTTGTATAAAAAAGGTGGTTCAGTATCACGGACTGAACTTGCTCCAAAAAATTTGCTGGTAGTTAAAAAGTCATCCAATAATTAAATTTTTAGCAAAAAAAACAACCGACTTCAAATTTTTTTTAGGAGTTTCTTCCATATCTCCAATGTTCTTCATCATATCTTCACCAAATTAAAATGGGACCAACTTAGTAGTAAAGACTTTCAAATAAAAAAGAATAATAAAAATCGGTTCACAATTGGCGAAGATATCGCGTAACAAACATACATAAAAAAAAAACATACAGTCGATAAACTCTAATTGAATTGATAACCTCCTCCTTTTTTAAAGTCGGTTAAAAAGGAAAGAATCTTAGAGTACTGAGCCTTATCTACACGAAACCATTCTCAGTTATATTTTACATGATACGTGAATCATATTTTGTTCCCTTCTCTTTCTTTTCATTCAAAGGCTTTGCAGTTTTGCTTTTCGTCAGCTCGTTTTACTTTCTACAGACCCATTCATTCGGAAGTGAGGCACGTCCGTCCATCTTGTTTTTGTACGGTTATGAGCATTTTTAGTTAGTGCGTTATTTCTCATGGTGGTAGTAGATCCCGTGAATAAAAAATTATAGGACTATTATATACCTAGTCCTTTAAATTTTTATTTCATAAGAAATTATAATAATTATAAATAAAAATAAAAATATATATAGGGACAAATCACACTGCTAGCTTTTCTGTGTCTGTCACTTCACTGGTATTGAAGTCGGTTTTTTGTTTTGAAAAAATATCATAAATTATTTATTAATATTACTTACACTATCTTAACAGGTTTCCCCACGACAATAGCAAAGTCACGTGCATTTTAACTATTATTACTAACATAACACAAATCAAATAAAATTGTATATATAATATGTATTTAATTTCCTTAAATATAGCTAAGAGTATCAAAACCACCCTGTATTATCTCTACATAAATATACATACTATGCCACATTACGAGACACTTACGGCTGCTTACTTTATCTTTTAAGTTTTTAACTGACTTTAAAAAGATAAGGTTCTATATATACTCGTATTTAATAAAATATACCTATATGTATATTGTGATGGGTTGGTTTTAATTTTTTTTGTTTCTAAAGGTAAATTTGTGCTCTAAATATCCAATTTAAGATTTACTTTTTTTTAAAGTGTTTATACTTCGTTGAGATGTAAATACAATAAGAACAGAAACTCAGGAAAGGGGGTCAAGTATAAAATTTTAGACAAAGGCTAGTAAAATTAGTCACTGAAAGCATTTTGTGATTTTATCTTAAGCGGGCGTTTTAGTGGTCAATTGTGATGGCGTATAAAATTTTATGAACCAATAGGTAGTAAGTAGTTAATGTCCTATAAGTATTTAAATATAAGCCCGGCCGTATTTTTTTCTGGGCAGAGTGCCTTCCAATGGGCGTTAGGGATATTCTGGCAAAAAATATCTCATAATATGCGGCTGGGATAAAATTTTGATTTTTTTATGATTCATACGATTTTTGTGTGACTTCTTTCAATCTTCAATTTGTGAGATTTTACGAAAAAAACTACTCTACTTAAAATTTTTGACGTAGAGACATTATAGCTTTTTAAACTTTCACGGTTGTCAACATTAGTATGAAATAAATCGATAAGACTCTAAAATATTAATCATGGTAAATATCCCGATTTATTTCATACTAATATAGAGACATTAATTTTTATCATACTTAAAACATTACAAAAACAGGCTATTAAAAAAAAACTATAATTAGATGGTGTACGGCGCAGGCTTTGGTTGTCCTTGCTCGATATTATCTATATAGATATCGATATTAATAACGGCAACAGGTATACGCTTGAAATATTCACAATATTTAGCTGCATATTCACTTTAAAAATAAATCACTAAATTAAAATAAAATAAATATTTAAGGGGAGTTCCCATACAACAAACGTGTTTTTTTGTTGTTGTCTAATGTTGTATAGATAATGGTACGGAACCCTTCATGCGCGAGTCCGAATCGCACTTGGCCGGTTTCTTTAAGAGCCCGTATGTATGACCCTGATAGTAATTAGAGCAATCTTAAATATTATCAATATTAACGAAATACTCACTTTAAAATAAAAACACAGCAAAGTTCAGGACTAACTCTATACATAATATGTTTCGATAACATGACTGCTTAAAATTTTTTTGATAGATAAAATTGCGAAATTGCCTCTAGTCACTTCAGAATTATACTAAAACGGAAATTATTCAAGAAATACAATAAATTAGCCCTTGTAACTTTGGATTATAATTGTATTTAACATAAGGCAAGGATCATATGTCTTATTTTTAAAATAACTTTTAAATATTCTTTGTTAAACGAAAAAAACCCTAAAAAGCAGAAACGCGTAAACCAGCCTCATAGACCTCCCGTGATCTTTTCACCCGCATGGCTCGCTGTCTCGCTTCGGCTAGAGTAAAATTGTGTGCGTGGGAGCGGGAGAAAAATTTAGATTATCCACATCAGGCGCAGCCTTAAAGAAAAAAGCTACCGATACTAGCGTTTCACAACGACCACTTCTGAAACGAAACGCAAAAAGAAACTCATTTACACACATAACACATTTTATTAGTCGCTTACGCGCCAAAAGGGCTATGTCAGTTTACAAAGCTTTTACGCCTAATACAATGTTTACACAATATAAAATGTAAAACTTGCGATTGATTATTTAGATTCTCGTTTCTTCCCTCAATCGGCTTTTGATAATGCTCGGGAAGAGGTTTCTGTACCTCAAGCAAAGGAATAAGGTTACACCAGTTTTGGTGTATTCTAAAATTTTCCTTATTACCATATCAGCATGGAATCATAGCAAAATTTAAAATCATAAATAAGTAAAATAGAAAGGGCTTTACAAAATGTTCCTGAAGTAGCTTTCTCACTGAGATATATTCTTGCTGAATCATTTATTTACGATGTCTGGACTAGATAGAATGAAAACCACCGCATCATTGGAGAAATCTGAAAATGTTGAAAGACCTCTTTGCAGTATAAAAGGGCTCATTGGTTCTGTAAACATTTATCTAGTTCCTGAGAATAAGAATTAATAAAATAAATAAAAATATATATTAATTAATTCAGGCGTTACCTTGCGGAAGTCAACGTTATATGGCACTTGATTTGGATTATTTTGTGTACAAGCCACTATTTATCTATCGTACTCGTGACACGTGTTTCACCTCTACACGAGGCATCCTCAGGCACGAAACCAGGTGAAACACGTGTCGCGAGTAGAACCACAGAATAAATAATACTAACGTACAGAAGTCTCACTTAGCAAAGAAATTCAAAAAAATATCTACTCAATGTGGCTAGCGATATGGTATAATTTAGCTTACGTCAGAACTCAGCACATTTTCGTATAGATACCTAGACATTCATTGCAAGCCAATTTCATTCTTATTACTCTGGACAAACGTTTCGTATAACTGAATTTACCACCCGGAGGGACCGCCTGCGCGCATTGTAAATGTAGGTACATTTTCGATACCTTAACGGGGTGTGAGACAGGCCTGGTACAACACTTAAATAGTGGCAGAAGTACACAAAAGTAATCGAAATCAAGTGCCATAAAAATATATACTTTTGGACAAATCACACAGATTGAGCTGGCCCCAAAGTTCGAGACTTGTTTTAGGGGATACCAACTCAACAATACTATATTTTATAATAAATACATATATATATAAATAATTATCCAAGATCCAGGTCAATCTGAAAAAGATAATTTTCCATCTTGACCTAACTGAGGATCGAACCCGACCTCCGGACAGTTGACATGATGACCACTAGGCCACAAGAAAAATTGTAATTGTAATCTCGAAAACTACAAAGCCATGAAGATGAAATTTGGCAGGAAGGATTGTGACTAGGAGACGTCAGCTAAGAAAGGATTTTTGGAAATTCCATCTCTAGAGGGGTGAAATAGGGGTTGGCAGTTTGTATGAAACTTCGTAATTTTAAAATAATAATAATATTTTTTATTCAAATAATATGGTATGTTACATTTATACATTTAACAATACATTGTTAATATTAAGGTAATATAAATTAATGGTACCTGAGCTAGGACAAAAATCATCCTGTATTTCAGGCGTTACAAGGCTAACTGGTACTATAAACATAATAAACAATTACACTTTAAAATTAAATTACAAATTAAAAGAAATCATTTATTATTTTATAACTATTAATAATTCCTCTGTTTCTTCGTAAGACATATTTAGTAGGGCTTCTTGTAGAATTTTTTTAGTTGCACTATAAGTAAAGGGATAAAAATCATTTTTTTTATTAAGTCTATTGTAGAGGAGTGGGCCGAGGAATAGAAAAAATCGAGAGAAGTCGTGTTTTGTATGTACATTTTTCGCGCAAACAATATCTTTCCGTCTTGTTGATTGTGTGGTGAATGGCAGTGCGGCGTGCTGTTTGAGAATTACGCTTAATATAAATAGTTGCCTAGCTGTTAGTACCTTGCAGGATTTATAGAGAAGGTCTGTGGGGAAAAGAAAAGGGCGGAAAGTAGAAACCTTAAGAATAGCTCGCTGTGCCCTCTCAATGGTTAGTAGTGATGTTTTAGCAATGCCACCCCATGACGTTATACAATAAGTTAATACTGACTGCCATAAGGCAAAATAAACTTGCTTAATTATTTTTGAGTTTGCAATAGAACGTAATTTTTTGAAAACAAATATTAATTTACGTATTCTGCCATTTAGGATTTCTGTATGAGGCTTGAAAGAAAGAGTTTTGTCAATTACAATACCTAAATATTTATTTGTGTTAGTGATAGAAATAGGCGGGCAATCGCACGTATTATTTGTAGGGTTTGTACAGTGATGAACATATATTTTCATGTTAGAATGAGATGAGTGCAAATGACGCGTGGAAAACTGAATAAAGTTAGTCTTCGCCGTGTTTAAAGTGAGAAGGTGTTGCTGAAGCCAATAATTTACAACATTGAAACCTTGTTGCGCGTATATGAGGACTTCATCAACTGAGTTAGCAGAAAACAGGAGAGCTGTGTCGTTGGCATACGAGATTATTTTCCCTCCTTCTATATTTAAATTACACAGGTCGTTGATGTAAATTAGAAACAGGATCGGGCCTAAAATACTTCCTTCGTGAACTCCAAAACTCCTATTTTTTGGTCAGAACTAAAAATATTGCCTATTTTAACGCATTGAGTACGTTCCTCTAAATAGTTTGCGAAGAGTTTGAGCTCATTTCCTCTTATGCCTATGTTTTCAAGCTTCTGCAATAGAATGGGAATGGAAATTGTGTCAAAAGTTTTGCAAGGTCAAGGAATATTCCTATTGTTTTTTTGCCACTATCGAGTTCCTGTACTAAATAATCGGTAAGACTATGAACAGCATCCGCTGTTGATAACTTACACCTAAAACCAAATTGCATTTTCGATAATAAATTGTACTTTTCCAAATAAGAAAGAAGCTTGTTGTTTATAATTTTCTCCAAGATTTTTGAAATCGAGGGCAATAATGAAATAGGTCTATAGTTTGAAACCTGATCTTTGTCACCAGTTTTGTAAATAGGAACTAAGACGGCTTTTTTTAAAACATCTAGGAAATATTCCTTCGGACAGGCATTTATTGAAAATATGGGTTAATGGGCAAACTAGGATGTGTTTGAAATGTTTTAGAATATGGTTAAATATATCATCCCACCCAGTGGCACAGCTATCCCTCAAGTTCGAAATAATCGCTTCCAACTCAGTTTTATCCGTGTCTAGCAACACAAATGAGTTGAGAGAGCGGGATGTTGGAATTGAGGACGAAGTAGGCGACTGTCTTTTTATTTTATCGACTAAATTTTTACCTATATTTACAAAGTAAGAATTTGCAATGTTTGCAGAGGTCAGCTGTGACGCGTGCACTTGCAATAAACTTGAAGATGACTCATGCTGTTTAGTAGTATATGTAACTTTTTTATAGTATGCCATATTTTTTTATTATTGCCACCGGCTTTTAATAATTAATTTTTTTCATAGTTACATTTGATTTTTTTGAGGAGATTATTGCAAAAATTACGAAATCGTTTATATGATATTTGTAATACCACATTTTCCAGATTACTATTTGCTACTTTGTGTAATTTATCCCTATGTCTCATACAGCGAATGAGCCCTGGTGTAATCCAGGGCTTAATATTTCGATTTTTATTAGTCAAATATGTTCTTGTTGTGCTACTTATTATAGCTTGTCGAACAGTTTGTATCAAGTATGACAAAGAAATATTCGTATCAGCGGTATTATAAACAAGGTCGAAATTTATGTTGCATAAGTAATCTTCAAGTCTTTTGTAATCTAATTTAATTCTAATTTGCGTTAGACACATTTTTGGTACTTTACGATCTAATGTTAGTAGGTCAGCGTAATGATCGGTTATGTTCGATTTAGGAACTAATGTTAATGATTGAAAGTTAGTTTTTACCATGATATGATCCAGACACGTACCGCTTTTGGGTCGCGTGATAAACGTATGTCCAGGCAGTAAGCCGTGAAAAGCACATATATTAAGGTACTTCAAAGCATCTGAGTCGATTTTCTCCGGGCGAATATCAATGTTAATGTCTCCCATAATTATTATATGTTTAAAAGAGGATAAATTTTGCAGTGTTTCATTTAATGAAACTGATAAAATATTGGTGTTTGTGTGAGAAGGGGAGCGATAAATGGCTAATATTGCAATATCTCTGCCTATTTTTATAAGTAGCCGATTACAGTCTAACATAATTGGTTCTTCTACAGTTACATTCAAGATATTCCTTGTGTAAACTACTATCCCGCCGTTTTTATTAAAATTATCTAAACTGTTAAAAATATTAACCTAAAATATAAACCTTGCATAAGAGGTAGATTGCCATGACTTTTTAGAAAACATTCGGTTAAAACGATTATGTCACAGTCAAAGTTGATTCTATGTAAAAGAACGTTAAAATTGTCAAAGTTTTTGTTAATACTCCGAATATTTTGTGTTATGAAAGTTAATGGATTGTTCAATGAGGATAGATATTGTTTGCAGCATTCAACCTCACAATTTACGATTCTAAAACAGAGAAATTGTCTAAATTGTCTGATCCGGGCTGCGGCGTGTCATCCCACTCCGATCCATTTTATTTTATTGTTTCTATATTACACCAAAACATAACACCAAAAGTAACTTCATTAACATCGAGAACAGTGACACAGATGAATATATAGGTCACAATTATTGCGCGGCAATTGTTTATTTTGTTAATTAAAAATTTTACACGTCCGAGTTCATTGACTGACAATGCGAATTGAAGTTTTGAAGTTAAAGTGAGACACATGTTTTTAATGTATTTTAGTAGTTAGTAGAAAATAATAATGCATTTATTAGATTTTGAAAATTAACCCTATAGTTGAGAAATAGGGGTTGCAAGTTTGTATGAATCTTCGTAATTTTTGAAGCGAGACACATGTCAATTTTTAATTAGTTGTTAGTTAAAAATAATAATCCATTAGTTAGATTTTAAAAAATTGCAATCCCTGTTTTAAAAAAAAAACAATCTAATTTAGTAGGCAAAAGCTAGTATTGTATAAAATAAAGCCTCCTTCACTTTAGGCGGTGATCCCATTGCACCGCGCACCGTCGCGGAGCGTGGTGCAGCAGATTTAAACATTGTATGCAAATATCTCAATTTGTATGGAAAACACGCCTAATCCAACACACTGAAAACGCATCAACGCGCAGGAGCGGCAGTATGTTAAACCGCGCTCCGCGACGGTACGTGGTGCAGTGGGTTTACCGTCTTAATCGACTTTCAATTCATCTAATATGAATTAAGTTTAATACCACACTTCTAAATTGTGTGCAGTAATGAAGAAATACTCATGCTTTAGGAGGAATCTCACTCATGGTGAACATTTTCAACACATATTTTTAATTTAGATATTTAGCAGTAATGTTTTGTATGTATAGACTATAGTCTATACATACAAAACACGTAAGTACACACAGCACAACACAACACCTTCGTATACGTAAGGGAAAACATATTATCTCAACTAAATACAGGGTGATTTTGAAAGTTCTCTCTAAGTAAAATAAAAAATACATATTTTGTCTGTACTTTGTTTCTCGCTCAATGTGAAACAAAGTAATAAATATAACAGGCAACTAAGAGTACTAGTTTTATGCATTCAGTGTCACAGCTACATGCTAAAATACAAAGGGAAAATTTATTTTCGCAACAAATGTACCGACTTTAAGGGCATACTTGAATTTACCAAAAGTGGCCGTTTTTCGCAAATGTGCATAGTAAAGTTTAACGTTCTCACTTTAAACTGTAAACAGTAGTTCATAAAATACTTCGAAGGATTATCTAGGGCAGTAGCAAAATTTTAAATGATGTCTCCGTTTTTTTTAAATGATTTCTTTTAAATGGGGCCAGCACCGGACCCCGAAAAATTCAGGTACGGCCTTAAGTTCTAATTAACAGTGTATATAAAAACGCTGGTTAAAAACAAGCAGACATTTTCTTATTGAGTTTTAAGAACAAAAATGGGATCGATTTAGACGATTATCATTAGGGCAAGATTCATGAGCGGCAACTAGACGGTTTCGATGCACTCTCAGCACTATGGTCGGTTAAAAAAAACCGGTCAAGTGAGAGCCGGACTCGTAAATAAATGGTTCCGAACCTTCCTACAATATTTTAAAACGCTGAAAAAACCACGATTCTTGTATGATGACCTCCTTTAAATTTTTAATTTTATCTTAGTTTTTAGTATTTGTTGTTTATAGCGGCCATAGTAATTTGTAAAAATTTCTAGTGATTCGCTGTAACGGTTCAAGAGATAGAGCCCTGTGACAGACGGACGGACAGTGGAGTCTCAATATAAGGGTCTCGTTAGCACCCTTTGGGTACGGAACCCTAAAAAGTGGCTAGATCTTCCAAAAGCAATATAAAAATTTAATTATTGATACTTCTCCGCTTTTATACAATTCACGCAAGTCTTCAAAAGTTTGCGTCGCAAACTGTGGTCGCAAACAAAAAGTCCAGCAAAGTATCACTTATTCCTTCTCAATTGTGGTTCTTTCATTTCATTTTTTTTTCCTTTATAAAATGACAATGAATAAGACTAACAAGGCATGCGAGATTGTTGTTGTAATAAGGTTCTTGCACCCATTTGCCTCCTGGTATGACGAAACAGCATCTAAAATATCCATGTTTTATTACGAATTTTTAAAAACAAGCTTTTGTCTAAAACAATGAACTAAAAAGTTTAAAGTGTTCCTCAAGACGTAACAATTGAGCCTCAACTCGATAGGGTTATGTTGATGAATGATGTTGATGAAAGAATGATTTTAGCTTCGTCATAAGATCAGGTCATGGGTACCATCATATTGCATTGTCACCCAACTTACACAAGTATGTGAAGTTTCAACTCGATCGAATAATGGAAAGTAGGTCGAATTTAGCTTGCAAGATTTGATTACGGACACACAGACAACGGAACAGACTAAATAAAAGTTTGTAAAAACAGTAGGACTTTCAGCTGGTTGAGCAAATGGACTAATATGCGATTCATGTGTATAGGCAATGCGGCTAGCAACTCATCACTATTTTTGTTTTTTTTTTCTGCTTAGAGCTGCAAGACTCAAAGTGCTCTGGCTGCTGCATTAGGGATAAAGACGTCATAGTATCGAAGAGGGAAATAAGGAGGTAAACGGGTGCGAAGTTTCCAGACTATCCAATAACAAGTCTTACGCAATTTGCTGAGGAATGATGAGATAGTTCGTAACGCGAAGAAACCTTTTGAACTTCCAAAAGGAAACTTTAGCTAAGTTTATCATGATGATGAAACAAAAGAGCTTTGGTGTTTATTAAATTATGTTTTGTTATTGTAAGTTATTATTTCTTCGGCACACTCTGCAGCATGCTTATCTTGACTGATTTTATTTATTTATTACACTTTTTTGTTCAAATTAATTACTTTTAATTAAAATTTTAATTAAATTACATTTAAATTAATTAATTCAAGTAAAAATATATTTTTAACAAATGTAAGAGCATTTTCTCCCAGTTGTTTGTTGTTGTTTGTCTACTTCTTATCTTCTTATTTAATCTACTTAATCACAACTGGTATTCTAAATGAATAAGAACTTCCTTTTTTTAATTATAGTAGCTCTACTACTATAAATTATTATACAGGGTTACTTTTAAAACACCGGTAAAATTTTTGGAGCAGGTTCAGTCTGTGATACTGAACCACTTTACATAAAAACAATTATCTTTTATTAAGTTTGACGACCTTCGTGATGTAATGGTCATCACGCTAGTCCTTCTGGGTTCGATCCCCAGCCAGGGCAATTTGGAAAATGGCTTTTTTAAAATTGTCCTGGGTCTTGGGTGTTTATCTATATATGTATTTATTATAAAATATAGTATCGTTGAGTTAGTATCCCATAACACAAATTTAAACATACTTTGGGGCTAATAGCTCAATCAGTGTGATTTGTCCTTATCTGTTTATTTATTTATAATTATCGAAAAACAAAAAATAAATTCGGCTTCTCATACAAATCGGCGCTCAGCTAAATGGATTTTGTATGGGACGACAAATTTCATTTTCATTTATATTTTATATTAATTAAATTGCAAGCCACAAGCAAAAAAACTTGCACAGTGTAAATTGACCTTTATAACAGTGATCGTTTGATTAATTGCAGTAATGTGAGTAGTTCAGGTAAGACTGGAGTCAATATTTATTCCTAGGTTCTTCACGGAGTTGCATCATGGAATAATATTATTGATTATTGATTTGAAATATATTATAGCCAAATTATAGCCGTGTGGTTCCCGGCAGAGTAGAATAGGACCACTCCAAGTCTTCCGGTGGATGTCGTAGAAGGCGACTTAGGAAACACAAGCTAAACAATGCTTATAAACATCATTGAGACCTCTCCAACCCATCTGACCAGCGTGGAGAGTGTAGGCCAAATCCTCTGACTGCTTTGGCTAATATATGGCTTTGGTAGTACAGAGAAGGTCGTGTTCCTGTAGTGGAGTGGAGACTAAAAAAGACCTGATGACGATGATGGTATCATTTGGATCAATTTAGTGTCAAATTGAGCCATTTGCTTCGAACTTTCTACTATTATTAATTTATTATTACAGTATGTAACATTCATTAACATTACAAAATTGTTTAGCCTTGAGATGGGAGTAGCCGGTTTCAGCCGATGCGGACATGATTTTGTAAATAAATAAAAAAAGATGGAATTATATTAGGCGCCTGAAATGGATATGAAGATTTTCACTTAAGCTGTAAACTTAGAACTCTTCTTCAAGACCTTCTCCAAGACTATTATAGCCTGACACTTAGAGGGGTTAACTTGGATTTCGACATAATTGAAGATAAGGCGGAATTAATACTTGCAACACCTGCATTTGACATTCTCTACTGTCGAATAAGCTTAATTTTGTAGGAAACATGAGAGATGCCTTTAGAGTCGTCCTAAAAGGGATATCCAAGGTAAAAAAAAAAAAATTTTGTAAGATGATAAGAAAATGAAAACGTCACAAAATAATGTCACTTGTCATTCAGCATATTCATTTTGAACGTGATTTTATCTACTAACAACATATCTACTAACCATCTGTGTTGTGTTGTTTTAGGTTACACACTGCTCCTCTTCAACCGATCAATTAATATAAAATTCTCTCTTCCTACATATTCGTGTAATACTCAACCTTGACACTGGCAAAATCATCGTTTTGGCTAAACGATGGAGCCATAACCCAAAAAAAAAGAAAGAAAGAACGTGATTTTAGATTTATTAGTGTCGAAAAACTGATATTAAGAGCGCTAATTGATTCAAAGAAACTAAGGTTACGCCGTGCGTTTTTCGAAAATATATTTTGAAGTTTAGACAAAAAGTATCTGTTTTGACTTGTTGGCAACTAGCGAATTGTCAGTGACATAGTGAATAGGTATACGAATATCAAATTTAAAAAAAATGGCGGATTTTTGACGTGAAATATGGTCTTTTTTTCAAATGGTATCAAAATACGTACAACATTATGGATAAATGTATTATGGAATGAAAAATGGTAAGAATAGGATATAACCTCGCGCATCCGAGCGCATTACCTGTATGTGTAGGCATACTGCCGTTGTTGTAACTTTCACGCAGTCGGGTTTTTGTTTTTTTGGTAAAAATTACTTTTAAATTGTAAAGTTCATCGTACTCACGATACAAACAAAGTCGTTATGAGGAAAAAATTTAGTTTAAATTGAAAAGTGTAAAATTGTTGTGTGATTGAGATCGACCTTGAAACACGTAGGGAGAATGTGTAAAGCGGGATATGATGGAGAGGGTGGGTAAGTACAGATATACTAAATTATAGAAAACGTTGGACGAAGTTGACATACAGAGCTGACCCAAATAGAGAGACGAGGAAGATGATGATTGGTTTGTTTAGTAAAAAGAATGCACGCCAAAAAGCACACACCTCAACTGCTTATAGTCAGAATTGACTGACTGCAAATAAAGCTCAATAAAAAAAATGCACTTTACTCGGGTAATTCAATCACATACAGTGGCAACACTCCCAACTGATGACGTAAACAAAAATCTAATCACGTGACCAGCTGTCACGGGAAGGGAATAGAGAGTTTGATTGTTTAAAGAGACCTACGACTACTAGACTTGCAACAATATTGCTAGGAAGAGACTGTCAAATACAGTACAACGTGAGTGTGAAAGGAACGCTGATATGTTTTTTTGTCTCTATCGGTGGCTGCTATAAGCTGGCCTACTGTCAAAATCTGGGCCAAACAAACCACAAAACGATTGAAGGAAGTTATTAGTTCTTGGATTTTATTATTTAAAAGGTGATTTAGGGTTTTATTTGAGCTTATTATAAGTTAATAACCAAAGTGTGTTCTGTGACGTGTGCAAAATATGGGTGGAGACAACAATCAAAGAAAGAAAGAGAAGCACTGAGGTGGCCACGCACTATGCAGGTCTAGTAGTGGTAGATCTGCGATTGTTTGTATGTACGCATGTTAGACAATAATATAACTTAGGTATCTTTGAACAAAACTTCATTAAAGTTAGGTTATGTGGTGATATCGGAATTCTATTAGCAACTAAGAGTCCTATTAGTGAATATTAATTTAATAATTAAAACTCAGTACAGCGGCACGGTCTAGCTTACAAGGTTCATTTATATCATAACTTCAGCTTAAATACTATTGCCCTGGCAACATATAAATTGGAACTTCACACTGCTTTAAAGTACCAATTGCTCGTATAGCAGTTCAATTTATTGTCTTCTTCTTCGTCTAAGCGCGTTTCCGGTTGCATTCTCAGCTGTGCTGCTTCGGAGCCCAGGGTGCGCTTTCCCGCTTTTTCTTCTCCAAATATAACATGCATGTCAATGGTCAGTCAAGGATGCCAAAGACCTTGCAAAAAGGAGAAGAAATAGCCGGAACAGTTTAAATGATTTGGCTATAGTTTTACGACCGGCCGTCTGCCTGACGTCAACCCTCCTTGGGAATTGTACGAGCACGAGATGTTTGTGCTTAGTCGTTTAGTCGCCTCTTACGACATCCACAGGAAGAGATGGAGTGGTCCTATTATAACCCGAAACCACACGGGTAACAGTTTAATTTATTGTATTGTACAATAAATTAGATTCTAGCACAGAATAAATAATACTAACGTACAGAAGTCTCACTCAGCAAAGAAATTCAAAGAAATATCTACTCAATGTTGCTAGCGATATTGTTTAATTTAGCTCACGTCAGAACTCAGCACTTTTTCGCATAGATACCTAGACATCCATTGCAAGCAAATTTCATTCTTATTACTCTGGACAAACTATTCGTATAACTGAAATTACGACCCGGAGGGGCTGCCTGCGCGCATATTAATAATGTAGGTACATTTTCGATACCTAAACGGGGAATGACACAGGCCTGATTCTGGACTCACATTGAGATAGAATCTAGATTGAATATCGTTCTCGACGTCTACGTCCATTGATTATATTTATTCAGAACAATGTTTAACAGCGTATGTAAATCATCCAGATGCAAATTGCTTTAAGTTTTGCTTTATCTTTGGTTCTATATTTGCATATACAAGTTTTGTTACTACTCAAGGAATATTGACGTATGATGATTACTCTTACCAAGTGTGTTAATAGTTATACTGGTGTTCAGATTTTATAAGCTGCATAAAGGAATCTAATGGAGCATAATTACTCTCATCAATACTCTATTTGGTTAAGATTAGATGACCTAAACGAGAGTTTCATTGTGCGTAAGACTATAAGTTCCACTTCATTGAAAAAATTAAAAATAATGCATGATATTCATGAGGATATACCGAAGTACTGTTCTCAAAACGTGATCCGTCTTATTATAAAAACAGGACTAACTTTGTTACTTGGTTTAAACCGTTATCCGCTCAAATCAAGTTGACATTGACAGGCGAGATAGTGTGATATTACTAGTCAACTTGATTTGGGCGGATAATGATTTAAACCTAGTAACAAAGTTATAGCCCTGTTTTTATATTAAGACGGTATATTTTCAAAATTTGCGTGTAATTGAACGGAAATATGACGTAGTAGCGTGGCGGCTAACTATTTGGCGATTAAAAACAGATTATGCAACTGAAAATTATGAATTGAATTTTAAAATTTAGTCATTTTATGAACAACATTTTCAAGTTTTTAGCCGAAGTTATCTCAAGAACGTATTTTTAGATTTTTTCTCATAAGTCAATATGAAAATACCGTATTGTCTGCCGAAAGACGAGTAGATAAGCCTAGTATTTTTTAAGCATCAGTGCGCACAAACTCCCGGTTTTTTGAGTTGAGTTCCAGATAAAGCGGTAAATTAACCACTCCATGTCGTTTGTTCCTAAGTCTGTGTAACGTGTATTATTACCTCTATATAAATGCCAGACAAAACACTGACATCAAATACTCCATGCCTTTGTTTGTTCCAAACCGCTATTCATTTATATAATTGCTACGCGTTTTGTACCTATTGAAAACCATGAAATCAAGTTACAGACAGAAACTTTCTTGTTTCTATTGCAATCACTGTACGTTGCCGTGCATTAAATAGGGAAACCCAGACATATAATACTTTTTATATAGGTACCTAACATGTTACTAAGTACTAAATTTGGCCGTGTGGTGACGGCAGAGTAAAATTCGTTTTTTCATCCATTTCCTCTCCCACGGGCGTCGTAAGAGGCAGCAGCTTCCTTATTGCAATGACTTTATACCATCTACTACGATTACCAACCCACCTGCCTAGCGTGGTGATTATGGGCAAAGTCAAAGTCAAAATCATTCATTTATCTTTGGATATGTGTATCACTTGATTTGTCAATTCTTCCTTTTATTTTCATAAAAGTTGTTGACGTCGTCACATAATTTTTAGGGTTCCGTACCTACCCAAAGGGTGCAAACGGGACCCTATAACTGAGACTCCGCTGTCTGTCACAGGGCTGCAGGGCAAATTTTCACCGATTATGTATTACTGTGACCGCTATAACAACAAATACTAAAAATAAAAAAAAAGTTAATAAATAAAGGAGGTCGTCGTTTTTAACTCGATCTTCGTAATGGCATTAACTAGATACTTGAAATTTTCACCGATTATGTATTACTATGACTTCTATAATAACAAATACTAAAAATAAGATAAAGTTAAAAATTAATGGGGGTCATCATACAAGAAACGTGTTTCTTCAGCGTTTTAGAACATTGTACGGAGGTACGGATCCCTTCATGTACGAGTCCGACTCGCACTTGCCCGTTTATTACACCTAAGTTTAGTGCCGGTTCCTGAGCGCTAGTGCAGGAGAAACGGCAACAAACTGCACTGCAGCATTTTCTCCAAATACGTCAACTTACAATTAAACTGATATTAAAATTACATACTGAGAATACATTGTATAAATTTGATTATAAATTAAGAATGTTAGTATATCATTAGTGAAATTCCAAATGCCAAATATTAAGTACATTTGTGTATAAGTATGTTTATTATATTGACCACCCCGTACTATCCAATTTCCCGTTTGCCTGAAAGAAATGGCTTAGCGATAAGGCAGCCTTTTGCGCATTTCCTAGTTTTAAGATAATTATGTCCTGTATTTTTCTTTTGTGCAATAAAAGGTATTTTATTGTATTGTACATTTGGCAATATGAATTATGATATTTGCGAGTATACAATTTTTTAAGAGGGACCCGCGTCAATCTCAAGCTTGACTTTTTTGTCTTTAAGGTAATCATCGGTACTATAATAAATCCTCTCACAAAGTACTTTCTATAAATAAGCTTTGGATTTACAGTTAGGAATATCAAGGACCGATTCTGGTAATTTATTATAAAACTGTATACCCTTCCTCTCAAACGACTACTACTGAATATTTCCAGCCTGCAATACGCAACTAAATCAACTAAATTCCATACGGAAAATAATCTCTTTACTAGGAGTGGCCTCTAATCAACATTGAAATCATAAAGGCTGGTAGAGGTAAAGGTTATTGGATGCAAATATAGGGGAAGACGAAGACAAAGAAAAGGTGAATCTAGTACCTGAGGTAGCATGTGATGAAAAATTCACTACTAAGAAGAAACGCCCAAAGAAAGTTTACTTAAGTAAACCGTTTAACTATGAATATTCGTTATTTTGAATAAAATAAACACATATTTTCAATTTAGATCGGGTTAAGTTAAAACGCCTCACCATGTGAGACGACGCGTGAAATAAAGCTTGTCATTTTCACTGTCCAATTTAGCTGGCCAGATCTAGTTGACCTGTCACATGAAATTCATTTACATCTGAAATACAAAACGAAATAAAAAATGTTTTGTTTGCTGCATCAAGCAGTACAACTATTTGACATTGTATTTGGAGCCTTTGTTTTTGTCATACCTATTGCATTTTAGAATTAAATATAAAATGGAAAATATATTCAGCTTTCACTGTAACGAGTTTAAAAAATAAAAAAAACTAGTAACGTGTCTCTGTGAGCTGTAAACCTCGCGACTCACCCCCAACCCGTTGAAGTTTATCGTATAAAAAAGTTGTTCAGACAAAAAAGTTGCGTCTTAATAAGGGAAACAAAAAAGTTTTATGACATACTAGCAGTCCACCCCGGCTTCGCCCGTGGTACACACATAGCCTATGTCACTCGGGGATAGTGTAGCTTTCCAATGGTGAAAGAATTTTTTAAATCGGCCCAGTACTTTTTGAGCCTATTCATTACAAACATACAAACATACAAAAATAGGTACAAATCTTTCCTCTTTATAATATTAGTGTAGATTTAAAAAAAAAATCGAAATGGCTAAAATATGATTTTCTTAAAGTTATCTTCGCCATTTTGAAAAATTTTCAAAATCTGAATCGACAAATAATCCTATACTAATCCTAATCCTAATCCTATCCTAACTTATATTATAAATGCGAAAGTGAGTGTATATTTGTTTGTTTGTTTGTTTGTTACCTCTTCACGCTATATCTACTGAACCAATCTTCTTGAAAATTCGCATACACATAGTTAGGAGTACTGAGAAGGACATAGGGTACCTTTCATCCCGGAAAAATGTAATGTTCTCGTGGGATACGCGAGCGAAGCCGCGGGCAAAAGCTAGTTCTATATAATTATCGAACCTGCTTATAAAATTTAACTAGAATCATTTTTGGCCATTCGAAACAGAGACGCTTCGCTCGTTCGGTCAATAAGAATACAACTAAATAAACGGGAAAGTGCAAGTCGGACTCGTACATGAAGGGTTCCGTATCTCCGTTCAATATTTTAAAACGCTGAAGAAACACGTTTCTCATATAACGACCCCCTTTAATTTTTAACTTTATCATATTTTTAGTATTTGTTGTTATGTTGGTCATAGTAATACTTAATTGGTAAAAATTTCAAGTATCTAGTTAATGCCATTATAAAGATCTAGTTAAAAACGCTAAAAAAACACGTTTTTTGTATGACGAAGCCCTTTAATTTTAACTATTTTTTATTTTTAGTATTTGTTGTTATAGCAACCGCAGTAATACATAATGGGTGAAAATTTCAAGTGTCTAGCTACTGTTCAAGAGATAGAGCCCTGTGACAGACGAATAGACAGACGGACAGACAGCGGAGTCTCAGTAACAGGGTCCCGTTTGCACCCTTTGGGTACGGAACCCTAAAAAGGGACTCCAACGCATGACCGCGAGGCATGGTACCCAGAAGACAAGCAGCAGTATCCTTCGCACTGCGATAAAAATTTATTTGTACAAAGTAACTGCCCGCCCAGATCGCCCGTAACATCGCTGTGACGCGTGAAATTTATTACAAAATATTATGCTTTTGGGCCCCATAGACCCACGGTCTCGGTCACGTGTCTCTACGGCGTAGGGCACAAAAATGTAATTTCCAAGATCTGCATATTTTCGACGTTTCAAGGTTCCGTCGAAACAGCCGCCGCACCGGCTCACACAGATCTTACAGATTTCCTATCACGTCTTTATCCATAACGGCTCAGACAGCGCATGTTAGGTCTTGCGGCTCTAAGCAGATAGAGCCCAGGGCCGCAAGACCCAAATGCCACTTTTAGCGTGATGATGGGCTGGAAGATAGAAAAATAAATGCTGTTGATTCTGTGATGAATAAATAAAAAAAAAATTGATTGGTCGCTAACCGCATCGCCTATTGATATGATTCGCATTTTCACCCATTCTCTCCATCGGCTTCTACGATCTGCGCGGGAAGAGAAGCAGCTGGTACATTCTTAGTTTTTTTCTCTTCTCCCATGACTAGCATGAAAGAGTAGCACAGACGCTGACGTCAAATTACATATTCAGCTAACTTTGGTAAACCTTTTATGACACTGGGTGTGTGTGTGGTCGACACATTCTTAAAAAGGGTAACTTAGCCTGTCAAAACCATAACTTTCTCTATTAAACCTAGTCTGGGATCTCTAAATAAAAAAATTTTAGGTAAACATAAATATAATTTGAATGAAAATATCGTACATAATATTTTGTATCATCCCAATATTTACTTTAGCTATCACTGTTACTTTACTGATAATAAAAAAATATCATTAATTAATAACATTTTAATTCGAATTAAAAAAAACTTGAATCAGCCCTGGGCTCTATCTACCCCGTTAGGGATAAAGACATGATGACGTATCTGTATCATTTTTTTGAAGTAATTTTTTAAAGTTTTTGAAAATATAATTTAATTTTACTGTTTGTTTGTTTCAGATAAACAAAAGCTATCAAAATGGCGAAGGTTATCGTGAACTCCACGCAAAGTGTGCTCAAGGAAACCTACGATTACTATTTGTGGACCTTATCACTCTCAGGTATGTATGATAATTACTCTATCTCTCATACATAAATACCTATACTATGACGTCTATAAAGACGTCTTTAGTATACCAAAATGCTTTGTCTGCCCTACTAGGGATTATTATTACTTCTTAATCCCTAATGGGGCAAATAAATCATTTTGGTTCTTGCGGCTCTAAGCAAACAGAGCCTAGGGCCGCAAGTCCCAGAGGTCACTTTTGATGTGATCGCCGAAAATGAGATAGACGAGTTTATTTGCTAGGCAAATTAAAAAAAACCCTGACTGTCAAGAACGCCATCTAGTGATGACTAGCGGAACTACCGATAGTTCCACTACTCGCTATGTGGCGCTATCTGGCGAATCCATACAGGGTCTCACAAAATATACTGAAACTAATTTTAAGGGGGGATTCAATCCATGATACTGAACAACTTTCCCCAAGGAACATGTATCGAAATATAAAAAATAATTTTTGGCCTCCTATACAAGTTGACCGATCAGCTGATCTGAGTTTGTATGGAAAGCCAAAAATATTTTTCATATTTCGATATATGTTCCTTGGGGAAAGTTGTTCAGTATCATGGACTGAATCCACCCTTAAAATTGTTTCAGCATATTTTTTTAGACGTTATATATTTGCTGTAGAAGGCCATGACTTTCAAGTGTTAATCCCCAATAACTTTTAAACGGCTGAACCGATTTTCATCAAACATAGCTAAAAAGCATCGCAAGGGAACTTGCTTTCGCGTGAAAAAAACCGCATCGAAATTGGTTAATCCGTTCGAGCGCTACGATGCCACAGACAGACAGACAAACAGACAGACAGGCCGACACTAGCGTCAACAAATAACACGGAGTGTTTGGCTATAATCTTTCACGCTGGTCTGGAAGAAAAGAAGACAGAATGTATAGCTGCTTCTTTTTCCATGCAGATCGTAGGAGCTAATCAAGGGAATAGGCGAAAATGCGAATCATGTTAATAGCCAATGCGGCTAGCAACCCATCACTATTTTGATTCCTTTTTTCACCTTCCCGCCCACCATCACGGTAACGCTGGCCATTGCGTCTTGCGGCCCTGGGCTCTGTCTTCTTAGAACCGGAAGACCCAAAACGCACTGTCTGCCCCGTTAGGGATACAGACGTGATAGTGTATGTATGTATTTACCTCATCCAATTTTTCTTGAAATCTTTGTTCTATTTCGTATCAACTTACCTCGGGTATCCCTAGGGATATCTCGAACGATCAATCACGAAGATCGGCCGTGTTACTTTCTGGCTTAAGAGCCCCTTTACCCGGGACAGAATCTGAATTTCCCATACAAACGTAGTCTACGTTTTATTTTGAAACGACATGTCAGATTTCGGTAATAATTTGTAATTTCAAAGAAATCGCATATATTTAGGCATATAATTGGTTTTCACAGTTAAAATATGAACTTGAAAGAGAATATAGTGCACTATATCATTTTAGATCATCAGTATGGAAAACTTTTACACTCTTATATTTACTTTCAAGTTCATATTTTGACTGTGAAAACCAATTATAACCCTAGATAATATGCCATTTCTTTAAAGTTACCAATTTTAACCGAAATCTGACATGGCGTTTCAAAATAAAACGTAGACTATGTTTGTATGGGAAATTCTAGGGTAAGGGGATTCTTAAGGAAAAGATTTTGTGTAGATCGGAACGCAATTCTTAGATGAATGGAATAAAATTGGCTTTTCATGCTTGAATATTAAATTGCTTACAATTTCTATTGGAACCTAGCAACGTGGAATGTGATTGATAATATCTTGTCTATCTATTGTGAAATGTCATTGACTTGTCCATGTAATTTTCTATGAATTTCGTTGATATTGCAATCTTAATCCTGTACATTATTTACTTTACTGACTTTAAACCACTAGCCAAATTTTTGGAGCAAGTTCAGTCCATACTACTGAACTACTTTTCAAACAGTTATCGAAAATCGATAAAAAATTTTTGTCTACCCATACAAAGTCCATTAAGCTGAGCGCTGATTTGTATACGAAGGCGATTTTTTTTATATACTATATTATACTATACTATACACTATCACGTCTTTATCCCTAACGGGGCAGACAGAGCCTAGGGCGGCAAGGCCCAGGCCACTTTTAGCATGATGGTTTTATAGCATTTTTTTTTCTTTTTTCGTTTACTGTTTACTGTTTTAATAGAAAGCAGTTCAATATCATGAACTAAACTTGCTCCGAAAATTTGGCTGGTGGTTAAAAACTCACCCTGTAGGTATATCTCAACATGAACGCACTATAAAACAATATTATGTAATATATCTCATAAACGTTTTCAATGAAACCTCTAAATAGTAAAACAAAATATATTTAAGGCCGTACCTGAATTTTCCGGGGTCCAGTGCTGCCCCCATTTAAAATAAATCATTTCAAAGAAAATGGAGACATTATTTTAAATTTTGCTACTATCAAGTCCTAGATAGCCCTTCAAAGTATTTTATGAACTACTGTTTACAGTTTATAATGAGGACGTTAAGCTTTACTACGCACATTTGCGAAAAACGGCCACTTTTGCCAAATATGAAAAGAAAAATCAAATAGATAGCAATTAATACTTCTACATAGCGATTAGTTTTTATTTATTTTTTATTTTATCAAACTTGATTGTTTCAAAGTAAAAATATACTTTTAACAAATACCGGACTTAATACTCTAATTTGACTAATTAAATTAGGTATTTATTTAATAATTCAATTTCAAATTTATTGATTTAATTTCAAAATGACAAGTATTGACCTTGGACACGGAAGATTCCCTGTTCCCACAAGAAACCCCTAAAAAGAAAACCAATAGGATAACAATTCGGTTGAATCTTTCACGGAAAATCCCATGGGATAGGTCTTACTTAAATATAGTGCGCAGAAAAACGGTGGGGCCTCATAAAAAAGTATACTACCTCTATACTATTGGTACTATTATATTATACCTATTTAATGTATATATGTAAATCATTAGCCAGAATTTGTTCCTTGTTTACTTTATACGTATATAATATTTATTTAGTTCATTGGTAGCTAGGCCTAAATAACTAGTAGGTACTTATTTAAAATTATTTCATTATTTTATAGTATTTGAAATACTTTTATTGAAGCTCATATTTAATTTGTTTTTTTTTATATTATTCAGTACATATGTTACTTTCTCAAATAACTAGTTGTCGATCACCTCAACTCAACACTGTGGTTAATGGTGTTGGTGTATAGTAACACTTAAGTCCTATTAGTTTACGAAATCTGTATAGTTCCACTGTTTGTTAACTCTATATACAATAAATAAAAAATAAAAATAATAACCGCTAAGGTGTGGAATTCCCTCCCTGCGTCGATGTTTCCCCATACATATAATTTAGGGATTTTCAAGGCAAGAGTGAACAGGCATTTTTTGAGTCTGCGTGATACACCTTAGACCTCATCTTAGCTTCCCATCAGGCTAGATAGAGATCAAACGCACTCAAATTTCTAATAAAAAAAAAAAAAAAAAAATACCATTGGTGTATACTGTTTTAGTGGCCCACTGTACACACCCATGTTTAGGAGTTCATAGAAAGTGTTACTGAGTTCGGACGAGGTTTGGGCGGCACGAACACGAACAATGATTTTTAGAATTCCGTACCCAAAGGGTGCAAACGGGACCCTATTACTGAGACTCCGCTGTCTGTCCGTCTGTCCGTCTAGCACAGGGCTCTATCTCTTGAACCGTAATAGCTAGACACCTGAATTTTTAACGGATTATGTATTACTGTAACGGCTGTAACCACAAATACTAAAAATAAAAGACAGTTGAAAATGAAAGGGGGTCGTCATACAAAAATTGTGTTTTTTCAGCGTTTTTAACTAGATATTTATAATGACATTAACTAGATTCTCGAAATTTTCATAGATTATGCATAACTATGGCCGCTATAACAAAAAAATACTAAAAATAAGAAAAAGTTAAAAATTAAAGGGGGTCGTCATACAAAAAATGGTTTTTTTTCAGCGTTTTTAACTCGATCTTTATAATGGCATGACCTAGATACTTGAAATTTTCACCGATTATTTATTGCTACGACCACTATAACAACAAATACTTAAAATAAAATTAAGTTAAAATTAAAGGGGGTCGTCATACAAGAAACGTGTTTCTTCAGCGTTTTAAAACATTGTACTGAACCCTTCATGTACGAGTCTGACTCTTATTATTGTAGGTTCTATCCACTTCCTTAAAGCTAATAAATATTTATCGTTTCGTATGGTATGTTCGCTTAGAGCGTTGACACATCAAAATCACTTACTTTATTCAACGAAAAAATATTTTTCCTTACATACATTATGTTTTCAAATATGTACTGAGATAGAAAGGTGTTACCGTGACTAAGACGTGGCATTTTGAGTGCTTATAATGGGTGTTAAATTGATATTAGCCCGAGAGATGTAAAATATTTTTATAAGGGATTTTCCTTGGAGTGGTGCTTGGGAAACTCCCGGCCTAAGAGCGCTTACAAATTACGAATCCGCGGCGGCGGTTTTATATTCGCTGCTGCAATGCCGCGTTCATAGATTTTGTATGTTTATTGTTTTTTTTTTTGTATTGTTCCACAATATAAGTCAACCATAGGGATAAACAGATAGTCAGTTGCGGCGCAAAATAAATATAATTACATTATAAAGACAGAAAAAAAAAATCGGGAAAGTGCACCCCGGTCTCCGAAGTATCTAAGGCGGTGATCCCACTGCACTGATTTAACATTGTATGCAAGTATCTCAATTTTTATAGAAAACACGCCTAGTAAAACCCACTAAATAGCGGCAGAAATTACTTCTTCATTGAATATTTCATCATCCTCGTTATTTCTGTATTTTGCGTCTTTCTATCTACCCTACGTTCTTGTCGGTGGAGTAGTTTTCATGTCTCCCTCTTCTGAGCCTTTTGACCTCCCTATATGACAAGGCGTCAACTTTCTCTTTTACTTGATCTATAAATGCTCTTCTTGGTCTTCCCTTTCCTTTTCTTGCTTCTATTTTTCCTTCTATTATGTTTTTGATAAATTTATCGTATCGTATAAGATGAAAACATACAAACATAACAATATTAATCGTTTTGTAAATATTTTTTTTACTATCCCTAGATTCTAAACATTATAAATAAATAAATATATATGGAAAAATCACACTGACTGTTGTTATTATGTTTAAGTAATCATCAAAGGAAATACGACACAAAATTAAAGATAACTGAGCGCGTGCACCCCGTGCCCCTAAAGAGTTTAAATTCATTTATCCGATAAACATGTTTGCATAGGTCGCGTCACGTAAAAAGAACGCTGGCGGTCAAGCTGCGCATTAGGCTATTTATCGATCTATTTAATGAATATTATACCTGACATATTTTTCAATGTACCTACCAATAGCCAATTATACTAAGCCGCGAGTGAAAATAATACAATAGGCCTAGTACCTTCGTGCGCGAGTGCACCCATGCACAAACACACCCCTTCTACTTTTTTCCAGTGTTCTTTTTACATGACGCGACCTATACCTATCTGCAGGTTTATACAATGTAGAGGTATAACATTTACTAACATCGTTGACGTCCTATTGTTTAAAGCAAATGAATGATTCTTGATAAAACTCGTGAATCAAGTACTTTATCGTCAACTTTCCATCTTGTTATAACTAATGTTTAATGTCAAGTAATGTGAAAGTCGATTTGATTATCATCTGCTGTATAAGTTATTGTATAACTATACATATGTGAAGTTCATACTAATTATACAAAAGAAAAAAATATATTAGAAATTCTTTTTTAGAAATATATGGACATGTGAAAGTAGGAGATTGATTATATTATCATCTGCTGTATACATTATTGTATGACTATGTGTGAAGTTCATACTAATTTACATAGAGGAAAACAATGTTGTGAGGAAAAAATGCTAGAAATATATGAACCGAAAGCCCAGAGGTGCCAGACCATACTTAATTTTTTACATATGTGTGGAAATACGCGGGTCTGGGAGACAGTTTTATCTTTCCACCATTCGTAGTGAAGGCGATGGTACCTTGAGGCCCTGAAGCAATTACATTTTTTAAGGACGTCACAAGTACAACGCGCCTCATCGAGGCAACTGGTGACCCTAGAGCTGGCAGCTTTTTCGCTCAGAGAATAAGTCTCGCTATACAGTGAGGAAATGCCAGCATATTGAGTACGTTGTCTCGATGTGGTGCGTTGGAAGAGATATTTTATTTGTAAAAATGTACTTAAATTATAATTTTGTATTGTTTTGAATAAAAAATTCTCACATAACATTTGTGTGGGATTAGTTTGTTGTTAGTAGTGTTGGTATGTACTTCCAGTTTACACATACTCGCTAGTTTCAAAACAGGGCCCATTAGGGTTGGATCTATCAGCACGGACCAACACTTTCCTATGATGCTGTTATCCTTTTCTGTCGCTTAGAAGCGTCATTTGCTAAAGCGACGGAACGCTTCAGCACCGGCCGTGCTGCAGCGTTCCGACGCTCTCTCTCTCGCTCAAGCAAATTGCTGTTCTGAGCGACAGAAAAGGATAGCAGCATAGGAAAGTGCTGTTCCGTGCTGAAAGATGAGATTCAACCCCTGGTACAAGGGCACAGAAGACGAATAAGGTCTAAGGTTCCTAAGGTCCCGCGCAATATGCGTCCCTGTTCCCCGTCTCCGCACCTCTTTCCCGTTCTCGCCTTGTCGAGGGGCGAGAGTGAGACGAACACACACCCATTTGACGTGTACAGTACACGGCGGCACATCGTAGGCATAGGTACTGCTGTTATATCTCTCAGTTAATTTATTAAGTCAGGAGATTTTTCACACAGTTGTTTTTTTTAGATTATAACTGTTACCCGATTGCACCAGAAGGTTTTTTTTAATAAGCTTTATTTTGTTGCAGATAGCAGAACAAAAGGATGGCCGCTGGTCGACTCGCCCGTCCCAACCGCTGTGTACACACTACTGTATCTCTTCATCGTGTGGATAGGCCCTAAATTAATGAAAAACAGGGAGCCTTTCAAGCTGACATGGCTGCTAGTCCCTTACAATCTAGCTATGGCGTTTTTAAATGCATATATAGCTGTAAGGCTTCTGACGGCGTCGTTTAGGTTGAGATATAGTTATATATGTGAGCCTTGCAGGCAGAAATACGACCCAGATGAATTACAGGTAAGAAAATTATTTTTATACATCTTAGAGGTCTTATTAGCGAGAGTGTCGGCGACAGTTCGTAACGTGGATCGGCGACTGCTCGTGACCTACGTCGGCGACAATTCGCGACCTTGGTCGGCGATAGCTCATGACCTTGGTCAGCTACAATTGGCAACCTTGGTCGGCGACAGCTCGCGACCTTGGTTGGCGACAATTTGCGACCTTGGTTGGTGACAATTCGCGACCTTGGTCTGCGACAGCTAGCGATCTATGTCAGCGACATTTCGCGATCTTGGTCAGCAATAGCTCACGACCTTGGTCAGCGACAATTGGCGACCTTGGTCGGCGACAGCTCGCGACCTTGGTTGACAACAGCTCGCGACCTTAGTTGGTGACAAATTGCGACCATTGGAGACCGTCGCGCGATATACAGGGTGACTTCTTAACCACCAGCCTAATTTTTTGTAGTCAGTCCAGCATGATACTGAACTACTTTCTATAAAAAAAATTGACAAAATATAAAAAAAAAACATATTTTCAGTGCTTAAATAAACGGATTTTGTATAGGACAAAAAATTCTATCGATTTTTAATAACTTTTCATAGAGAGTATTTCAGTATTATGGACTGAACTTCCTTCAAAAATTTGGCTGGTGGTTTAAATACTAACCTTGGTTTTTGCGACACTGGTCGCCAACCGTTGCTGACGCCGACACCGACCAGGGTCGCGAGCTGTCGCTAGTCTAACGGAGCCCTTAGTGGTTCCATCCTTAGTTGTACTGTTTTAGAGCTCGTAGTTCGGATTTTTCTTCTCGAAAGATGCTGAAACAGACGAGTGACAGCGCACAGCGGGCTCTGGCTCTGAAACAGCATAGCAAATCGAAAATCGCGAATCCTAATTTAATTAAGAATAATAGCTTTGACCAACAGAGAAAGAACGAATGAAGGTAAAACAACGCTAAGCATTTGTCTGCCAGACGAGTATTTTGTAAAAATAATAAAACATGCATATATTTACATATGATAGGCTATACATATATTCATATATAAACTTCATTAATCCATAAACTTACATAAATATGAATACATACGCATAAAATGAACATACATCAATACCTATAAATACTTAAATATATTTATAAATAAAATATATACTTGCAAATCAAATTCCTACGAACTTTAGGTACACCTAAAGTTCGTACGAATTTGATTTGTTAAGATTTATGTTACAATATCATCCATGACCTCCTATTAAATACTTCGCTTAGAAAACTCGAATGCTTTATAAATGCCAACACTTTTGTTTATGGAACTTCTGGGTTGATGCGTAAAGTTTAAATTGAGTTGACTTTCTGGTGACATTTGAAAGGCCACTTGATGACAAGTCTGTGAGCACATCGACAATTGAATTATAATAAAACATTTATTAGCCAGTTTTATTTTAGTTTAATAATGTTATTTTTACTTAATTTATGAATAAAAGTTACTTTATTTGTGATTTAACAAGGTATTCATCCATCCAATATCTCGGTCTGCTTGTTTTGAGCGGATATAATGGTACCAAGTAGGTACAAGATACTAAAGTAAGGACTAACTTTGTTACTAGCCTAGGTTTAAACCGTACTCCGTCCAATTCAAAATGTGATTTACGGAAGAGAATGGCATTTTCATTTATTTCAGCCGCATAACGTTCTTAGCTATGTCCATAGGCGTCTCTCAAGGATTTCCAAAATGACCGATTTAGAAGGCCTGCATTCAGCGCTTTTCAGCGACCCTGGTCAATTCCTCCGACCACCTTGTGCGCTACGCTTGCCAGTACATGGTCACTATTAGGGCCCACTTTTTTGCCCCATCGACCATCGCTGCGGTTCGTCGCGCTTTGTGGCATTTTACAAGATGTAAACTTATTTAGGATGGATAATCGTTTAAACCAACTAATAATCTTAGCCGTGATTTATAATAAGACGAATAAAGTGTAAATTTTGACTAGCTCCGTGATCCAGTGGTCAAGGCGATTGCCTTGTGATTGTGGACATCAGACGGCAGTCGCTCTGTGTAAAACCAGTAACCTCGTCAAACTACCTGAGGTTAGATAGCGGACCCCGGGCTCTAAAGCGTAACCGCTGAGGATGCACCCGGAACCACGCTCGGATGATGATGAATAAAGTGTAAATTTTCTTTTCAGATAGCAGACGCCGTCTGGTGGTACTATTTCTCGAAGCTACTAGAGTTCTGTGATACCTTCTTCTTCATTCTGAGGAAGAAGGAGGAACAGCTGACCTTCCTACACGTGTACCACCACTCTACCATGTTCTCGTTCTGGTGGATTGGCATCAAGTGGGTGCCGAGTGGATCAAGTATGTTCATTTCTATATTTGTTAGGGTGGGATCTCATCTACCACAACGAAAAAGCACTTTCCTATGCTGCTATCCTTTTCTGTCTCTCAGAAGCGTCATTTGCTAGAGCGAGAGAGAGCGACGAAACGCTTCAGCACCGGCCGTGCTACAGCGTTCCGTCGCTCTCTCTCGCTCTAGCAAATTACTGTTTCTAAGTGACAGAAAATAATAGTAGCATAAGAAAGTGCTGTTCCGTTCTGATACATGACATCCAACCCTTACTGTCTTCTATACTAGATACTTCCATGCTAGTCTGGGAAAAAATATGCTTGAAATGTACGACTTGAAACTTCGTCAAGCGGACGCCCGCGACGGTTTCAGTCCGTCTCTGTCAGAAACCCTACGTGCGATAAAGATAGCTGAAACCGTCGCGTTCACGTGTCTCTGTTGCACGTAGGGTTTCTAACAGAGACGGTCTAAACCCGGTCTCCGGTTAACGCACTTTCAAGCCTTACTTACCGTTCTATACTGGATTTTTATACTGACGACCTCCGTGGCGTAATGGTTAACACGCTAGACCGCTAATCCGAAGGTTCTGGGTTCGATTCCTAGCCAGGGCAAGTTGGAAAATGGCCTTTTTCAAATTTTCCTGGGTTTGGGAGTTTATCTATATATGTATTTATCATAAAATATAGTGTCGTTGAGTTAGTATCCCATAACACAAGTTTAAAACATACTTTGGGGGATTTGTCTCTTATATATTAATTTATATTTATTATTTATTTATTTATATTCATTGCTGGTCTGGAAAAAAAAGGAATTTAGAATGTACCAGCTGCTTTTCTTCCCGCAGATCGTTAAAGCCGATCTAGGGAATGACGAGAATCTACATCATGGTAGTAGGCAATGCGGCTACCAACCCATCACTATTTTGATTTCATTTTCCATCTTCTCGACTAAGAGTAGTCTTTTTTAGCTTTAAAATAACTACTTAATTGTATTTTCTACGTAATATAAAAACAAAACTGGCTAAGTGCGTGTCGGGCCACGCGCAGTGTAGGGTTTCGTGGTTGCGAATGCCGGCTTAGAGTTCACGCCTCATGATTTAACGACAAATCGTCTAATAAATTGGTCAGCCGACTATGAATCTTTAATTTGTAAACCCTACTTAGCTGTGATAGTTTTTCTTTAAACTTCGTTATACGAGTATATACTACTACTGTGATATTGTTTATTACGTGTCCATATACAATACATCCGCTTATTAGCTGACAGAGGAGAAACTCTGGAAAGTTTGAAAGATAAAATAATGAAAAGTTTAGTTTTCAGACAAGATAATAACATCATATTACGAACACTGTCATAATCTACTTTTTGGTTTTAAAATATTGGGATAGTTTTCCAATTACAATACTTTTTAACAGGTCGGTTTTCAACTCAGCCCTCGACCATCTTGAAAGAGATCAGTTAAATTATCGAAATAAATGGTATGATATTTTAGAGTATGAACGACTTCACATGCTTAGTCAATAAAACATAAAAATATGTTACATTTCGACCTAAGATGACACGTTTAATATCACGGTAAATTACTTAAAATGTCACTTTTTAGGGTTCCGTAAAAAAAATTAAAAACGGAACCCTTATAGGACTCGTGCGTCAATCTGTCTGTCCGTCCGTCTGTCACAGCCAATTTGCCGAATCTACTGGACCGAATCAGGTGAAATTTGGTAGGATGGTGTATCCAAACACAAAGTGCAAAGTAAATAAATATTTTTTTAAAATAAGGGTCATTTTCGGGGGACAAATTAGGAAATTAAAAAAAAAGTTTTGCATACCTTACTGTGTCATACATCAAATGAAAGGGCTTGTTATGAGGATCTCAAATATATTTTTGTTATAATTGTAAATTAATAGTTTTGATTTGATTCATGAAAGAAGACAAAAATTCACCATTCTTCCTCCCTGATCTTCGAAACTACTGAGCCTAAAATTTTAAAAAAAATACAAAATATAATTTATTGCTTGAAGATTACAGGAAAACCTATAAAAATGCAATCAATTGTACGGAACCCTCTCCACGCGAGTTTAACTCGCACTTGGGCGGTTTTATTTGCCTTTATTTTCACGGATCTCTCGCATCTGCGTAGACGGTCGAGCGCCGAGTTAAAAACGGACCAGACCTGTTAAAAAAGTATTGTAATTGGAAAGCCATCCCAATATTTTGAAATATTTTAAAACTAAAAAGTAGATTATGAAAGTGTGCGTAATATGATGTTAATATCTTGTCTGAAAACTAAACTTTTCATTGTTTTATCTTCAGGTGGAAAATAAATAAATTGGCGTAAATTTTGACGCCAGCGTCATTGTAACGGATAAACGCTCCGGACAACGTCTGGAAAGTTTTTAACTTATTAAAAGTCAAAGTCAGTAACAATAGACTAAATAGTGAAATAACTCTAATGAGTAATTGTAATTACCCACACAGACGCCGGTAAAGTAAAAGAATTCTCATAACTACCGCAATATTAACTTTTTTTTCGCAATAAATTTATAGGAACATATCACACAGATTGACCTAGCCCCAAACTAAGTTTTAAACTTGTGTTATGGGATACTAACGCCACGATACGATATTATATGATAAATACTTACATACAGGTTGGTTTTCACCCAAAAGCTATAAAAACATTTGAATCATAGAATCAGAATCATTATTAAATATAGAACCGTGAATAATTAAATTTAAAAAAAAAAAAACAACCGAATATTTTGTTTTAGGAGTATCTTCCATATCTCCAAAGTTTGTCACCATATCTTCACCAAATGAATACTCAATACTCAATACTTTATTGAAAATGGGACCAACTTGGTAGTAAAGGCTTTCAAATAAAAAAGAATCATTAAAATCGGTTCACAATTGGCAAAGATATCGCGTAACAATCTGTCAGCCACAGTTTTTAGAAGTCGGCTAAAAATATTGTCTCTTTTTTAACTGACTTCAAAAAAGGATGAGGCTATCAATTCGACAAATTGTTTTTTTGGATGTTTGTTACGCGATAACTTCGCCAATTGTGGACCGATTTTGATGATTGTTTTTTTTATTTGAAAGTCTTTACTACCAAGTTAGTTCCATTTTAATTTGGTGAAGATATGATAAAGAACTTCGGAGATATGGATGAAACTCCAAAAAAAATTAAGTCAGTTGTGTTTTTTTGTTGTTAAATATTCAATTATTATCAATTTTTGTTCTCCCATAGTAGTTACGTGCTCTCGGGAACGAAAATCTATTAACATGACAATTACGACTTGTCTGATTACTAATGTAAATAAAATTATCAAATAAAATTAGTATTGTGAGGTCGACCTTGCTTAATCCCTCCATTATCTGGTCGCCTAAATTCTGAGGGTCTAAATAAATCCTTAGCATTATTTCCTCAGGGCATCCACAACCATTAGCATTTCGGGCCTAAAATCCGATGAGGCTTCGCGCTCATTGAATTGTCAGCGACGCGATGGGAAGTTATGGAAGTTAGGATGGGAATAAGACATTATACAGGATTTAACAAAATATACTGAAACTATTTTAAGGCTGGATTCAATCCATGATATTGAACAACTTTCCCTAAGGAACATATACCAAAATATGAAAAATAATTTTTGATCTTCCATACAAGTTGACCGATCAGCTGATCCAAGTTTGTAGGGAAAGCCAAAAATTATTTTTTATATTTCGACATATGTTCCTTGGGGAAAGTTGTTCAGTATCATGGACTGAATCCACCCTTAAAATAGTTACAGTATATTTTGTTAGACGTTATATTTTTGTAATGACTGTTGGTTGGTAGTGTTCGTATTACAATAAAGGTTGGCTGTCGGATAATGCTCTTAGCATTAAGTCCGCCTATTGTGCTATACAAATCGTATTTTGTACAATAAAGTTTGTACATAAGCTATATTAATGCTGTCGCGTCGCAGCCAATTTAGTGTAGCCCAAGCCTTAGCCTGAGCCTGAATTTCGTCCAATTAACCTTTGCTACGAAAGAATTACATAATTGGTAATTCCACAAGAATTACATAAAATTTTTTACATTTTAGCGGGTTTCCAGTTGCATCCTCAGCTGTGTTGCTTCGGAGCCTGGGGTGCGCTTTCCTGCTTTTCCTACTCCAAATATAATTTGCATGTTAATAGTCACCCAAAGGTGCCGAATACCATGTAAAATCGAGTAGAAATAGCCGGAACAGTTTATAAACGATATGGCTATAGTTTTACGACCTGCCACCTGTCTGAAGTGAACTCTCTTTGGGAACGCAATTGTGCGAAAAGTTTTACAACCGGCTGCCGTCCAACGTCAACCCTCCTTGGGAATGTACTTGTAGCACGAGATGTTTGCACTTAGTTATTTAGTCGCCTCTTACGACATCCACAGGAGGAGATGGAGTGGTCCTATTCTAGGCCGAAAACAATAACCGTACGGCACACGTAGGTATACAATACAGGTTGATTTTGCACCCCATAGTATGAAATACTCTTATTAATGGGTAGTTTCCTGGGTCAAAAATAAATTGTTTAGTACTGTTAAGGAAATAATACGTCACAAAATAATGTCACTTGTCATTGATCACATCCATTTTGTACGTGATTTTAGATTTATTAATGCGGAAAAACGGATATTGAGAACTTGACTTGACTTGACTCCAAAAAATTATGACGTCACAGTCCGATAGAAAATATTTGTTTTGACGTTTAGAAAAAAGAGCCTGATTTGACTTGTTGGAAACTAGCGAATTATGTGCCCATAGCTGTATTCAAATCTTGGATTTAGAATCTATAATAGAACACAGAAATTGTAAGAAAAAAACGAGTTTTTGGCAACTTTTTTTTTAGGTATAATAAATAGCTAACTTTACTATACACGCGGCCGTTATTCTCCCCGCTCGCCAAGAGCAAGTAGTGACATACAAATGGAAGATTAGCAATATGGAAATTATCACCATATTTACGAGTTAACAATTTAGTTCAAATGAGGGCGCCACTTTAAGGTCATTTGCTTCTATATTCACCTTAACTTTCTTAGGTAATCGATTTATTAATCGAATAATCACGATTTATCTTTTCAATGCCTATCGTTAAACTAATTGGTCATTCGTTTAGAAAGTAAAAAAGTCTATAGTGTTCTTTTTCTGTCCTTTTTATGTTTGATTAAGGCCGTACCTAAATTTTCCGGGGTCCAGTGCTGCCCCCATTTTAAATAAATCATTTTAAAGAAAACTGAGACATCATTTAGGACTTGGTAGTAGCAAAATTTTAAATAGGAGCACTGGACCCCGGAAAATTCAAGAATGCCCTTAACATTTAACTATGTAAGTAATAAAGTGTTCGTAAATCGTAAATAATTTAAATTTGGTTTCTTCATATATTTTGGTCAGGAAAGTAACCATGCTCATCTTATGTACAGCACTGTACATGAGATGCGAAAATCGATCTAATTAACTTTATCACAAAAAATACTTACGGCCCAGGGTAATTTCTACCAGTCAACTTACAGGTGGTGCTGATAAAAGAGCTAACTAAATATAACTTTTTTCTTATAAAATTTCTATTAATTTATTTTCTAATAAAAAGTTCCTACTAAACAAAGGTTTAAAAATATATTTATAAAACTTCATACAAAAATGTTAGCCGTGTGGTTCCCGGCAGAGTAGAATAGGACTACTCTTAGTCTTCCCGTGGATGTCGTTGAAAGCGACTTAGAAAACACAAGCTAAACAAAGCTTATAAACATCAATGAGACCTCTCCAACCCGTCTGGCCATCGTGGAGAGTGTAGTCCAAATCCTCTAACTGCTCTGGCCAAGTATGGCTCTGTACAGTACAGAGAGAGTCGTGCTCCTGCAGTGGAGACTAAAAAATGCCTTATGATGATTTCGATTAGGTTAACCTAAGCCTCACAACCCTGCTCCTAGGGGCTTTGCGGATATCAGCAGGAAGGGCGATATATCGATGTTTGTAACCAACTTTCTTTTCCAGCGTTCTTACCCGCGATGGTGAACAGCGGTATCCACGTGCTGATGTACACGTACTACGGATTGTCGGTATTTGGGCCCTCCGTCAGCAGATACCTGTGGTGGAAGAAGTACCTTACCATCATGCAGCTGGTAAGGCTTGTGTTTCATCCGTTAGTTTTAGTTTTCTCATGAGACCACATGAAATTCTTCAAGGATTCGCTCTTTGAAGTGGCAGTGGGCAGGACACAAATCGCGATGAACCGATGGCCGATGGGGCGAAAAGGTTCTCGATTGGCAACCATGCACTGGCAAGTGAAGCGTAGGACACACAAGCTGGTCAGATGATCTGGCCAAGATTGCTGGAAAACACTTGATGCAGGCCGCTCTAGATCAGTCGTTTTGGAAATCCTTGGGAGAGGTATATGTCCAGCAGTGGACGTTATGCGGCTTAAATGATGATGACAACCTCGCTCAAACAACGTAATATTTTTTAACTCTTTTAAATTATTGAGTCAGGTCACTACGTACCTGACAAGGCGAATACAAATTTTCACGAGCTGCTCCGTGCTTCGAAAGGCATGTTAAGCCGTTAGCCCTGGTTGTCATCATTAAAAGGCAGTTGTCAAGCTATTTAAGATGCCTTTAGCTAGTTTAAAAAATCTGACACCAGTGTTGCCCACTTACATACATAAAAAAACTTAAAATATGATTTTCAGATCCAGTTCACGTGCGCCCTGATCCTCGGCATCAACGGCATCCGCACGGGCTGCGAGTTCCCCCTGTGGATGCACTATGTACTCATCCTGTACATGATCTCTTTCATTGTCCTCTTCGGAAACTTCTACATGAAGGCTTACATCGCGAAGGTATACTTCTTCATTCTTTCTCACCTTAACCTAAAACCTTTTCTTCCGTCATTAAATAAATGACGAAGACCTGCCCAAGGTCGCCGCTTTAGATGAGATAAAACTTCTTTATTGCACCAACTGAGTGTAACAATAATTAAGAGTAAATTAGTAATAGAGTACGTACATCAGCGGACTTATCACTTAAGCAATTTCTTTCAGCCAACGTTTAGGTTCATTATCAGGTCTTCTTTAATCTCCACTGCAGGAGCACGACCTTCTCTATACTACTAGAGCCATACTTGGCCAGAGCAGTCAAAGTATTTGGCCTACACTCTCCACGCTAGCCACACGGGTTGGAGACGTCTCATTGATGTTTATAAGCTTTATTTAGCTTGTTTTTCCCAATTCTACGACATCCACGGGAAGACTTCGAGTGGTCCTATTCCTCTTTGCCGGGAACTACACGGCATAGCCGATGTTTGGCTAAATGTAGACTATTATAAGAATTGGGGGAGTTTGCGCAGTACCTATTACAAGTTAAAATGTAAAATATTACATACAAATAGATAAAAGGAGTACACTATATACAATGAAGAGCAATTAATAAAAACATGCATAAACTTTACAATTTGGTATGAACATACACAAAAGTAATCAAAAATCGATAATATATTTTTAGTCAGAGAACAAAAGAAAAATCTGTTTTTTTCCCCCTATGGATGCACCAAATAAAACTCGTGTAAAGCTTTCATGCTGGCCTGGGAAAAAAAAACGTAAAATATTATACAAACCTTTAAGAGGGACCCGCGCCAAGCTCAAGCCATACATTTTTGTCTTTAAGATAGTTTTTACAATTTACTTTCTTTATATAAGCTTTCAATCGTTTTTATTTATACAAAAAGACACAGACTATACTAATCTATATACAGAAAAGAAAAGAATATAATAAATTATATAGTATTAATAAAAGTGCGTGTGTACCGCGCCGAAGCGATACCAAAGGGTTGTGGTCTACGAATATGTTTGCTCGCAGAACAAACCACTGATTTTCAGTCACCACCTTGAGATACACACACTGCAACGATTGGTCCCAGCTGTTATCATTCATCAAACTATGTCAAATTCCCAGTTACCTTGAAAAATAAGCCACCCGTGTTTGTCTCTTGAAACACACAATAAAAATATAAATAACTTAGGATTCGGAATAAAACATGTGTGTCCTACAACGTTTTTTGAAACAAAAAATAAGGGTGTTTGATTCACTCATGAACATGAACGTAAATGAAATGATGTACCTAGAATGATGTGCGTGCATAAAAAAGAAACTCAGCGAAACGGGAATCAGCACATTAGCTTATTTACATGTATTAAAAAAGAACACAAATTAATGAGAAACAACATTTTTTTACTGTGTCGTAAAATAATACACTTATATAAGTTACTCTACAGCTACACCACTGTACCTGAATGATATGCTATATACAGAGTGATTTGAACCTTGTAACTATATTCAAGGAAAGTAAATAGGTACTTTCCTTTTTTTACGCTTACGGAATAGTCCTTAAGCGTAATAAAAAATCATATTCTGTCATATGTATCTTGTTTCATAATAAAAACTAAATACTTATATCAGCCGAAAAATACATACCAAAATCTCCCATTTGACTGTCATTGCTCGCTACTGGGCTGATGGTGGGTGACGGCCGGCGAGCGGGGAGATCAACGGCCGCGCGTATAGTAAAGTTAGTAGGTTAGCCATTTATTAGAAATTAAGGAAAAAAAATTACAAGAAAATAAGTTTTTTTTTTCCAAGCCTTGTGTTCTATTAATGATTCTGATTCCATGATTTCAATATAGCTAGGGTGCAAAAAAATCTATATATTTGATGTAAGCATAAATAAATGTACAATCATTTGCAAATAGTACACACACGGTAGTGCCCAAGCCAAGTTAACACAATATTTACCTATTTAATAAATTATCAAAATTTTAACATAAGAAAACATTCTACATTATGCGATTACAATGCTAACATCTGCTAATGTATGTGTAACTATTTGCATAAACGCACAGCAGAGTAGCAAGCTAAGTCAAGGCAATATTTACTTAATAAATCATCGAGATTTCAATAACAGTGAGAAATATGAGTACAATTGCTATGTTAATCAAACGGGACAGCTCTTACGTTCCGTATTGCGCAATGATTCAGTGAAAGTGGTTATGCAAGGTGTGGCCAGTTCCGTTATACGTTGTTACTTTCATAAAATTCGCTCAAGTGTCGCGGACAAAGGTACTGAGAGCATTCTTCTTACCGGCAGTAATTGCCGTGAATGTTGTGTAATAGATTTCTTTTTATAAATTAACTTTCCTAAATTGTAAATAAAGTTTGAAAAATAGTTTTAAAAAACATAAACCACAAAATTTATAGACGTTTAATCTGTGTAATGTGCGGTGCTATGTTAAAAGAAATGTGGTCAGGAAAAATCAAAGCACGATGCAAATCAAATTAAGAAATCTGATGCTTTCATCCTCCAAGCATATCCCGGTTGTATCTTCAGCGGTAACGCTTTAGTGCCCGTGGTCGGCTACCTAACTTAGGTGATTTGACGAGGCTAATGGTTTTTACAGAGAGCGACAGCCGTCTGGCCTCCGCAACACAAAGGGTAGATCAGAACCAATCCTAGGATATAAATAAATAATAATAGAGGGTTGACGTCAGGCAGGCGGCCGGTCGTAAAACTACAGCCAAGTCTTTAAACTCTTCCGGCTATTTCTTCTCCAACGCAAGGTCTTTAGCATCCTTTGTTATATTTGGAGAAGAAAAAGCAGGAAAGCGCACCCCAGGCTCTGAAGCAGCATAGCTGAGGATGCAACCGGGAACGCGATTGGATGAAGAAGAGGAATAATAATAAATATATAGAAAAAAATATTTAGATATAATAAAAAAAATATAACGTCTAACAAAATATACTGAAACTATAATATTTTAAGGGTTGATTCAGTCAATGATACTGAACAACTTTCCTCAAGGAACATATATCGAAATATGAAAAATTTTTACTCTCCGTACAGACTCGGATCAGCTGATCGGTCAACTTGTATGGGAGGCCAAAAAGTTCAGTATCATGGACTGAATCCACCCTTAAAATAGTTTCAGTATATTTTGTTAGACTCTGTATAATTTGAACACAGTGAAATATCCTCAAGAGCGAACAAAGGCCCGGACACGTGCTCGACAATATTTCGATGGTTTTATATTTATATTTTTTTTGTAGCTGTAAATTTTGCTACGCTAGTACGAGTAATTCAGATTACACATTTTTGGTATAATTTTTATATAAAAAGGTGATTGTATAAAATAATAATAAGTTTTTTAAAGGCAAATTTAGGTGAATTTAGAGGTATGTCTGTGATTTTTTTCTATCGAGCCAAAAACGCTCAATTGTGATATGGATATTGTGGGTGTCTGCAGAAAAGCTATGTTTTTTTTTGTTTTTTTGAAAAATAAACTATAGTAATTTAAATACAGTATTTTTTCAAAAACACTCACAGTATTGTAAGCTCTGAACTGACAGTGCCTTATGGAACATACATAAAATAATATCATATAGGTTCTCATTCGAATTGAAAAGCTCTTGCTTTTTTGAAGTACCTTAAAAATTAATTTTTGTAATTATAAGCATTCGATATTATAACGTAAATATTTCGTATGAAATTACGATATCAAATATTTCATACTGGCTTTTGCCCGCGGCTTTGCTCGCGTATCTCACGGGAACATTACATTTTTTCGGGATGAAAGGTACCCTATGTCCTTCTCAGTACTCCTAACTATGTGTATGCGAATTTTCAAGAAGATTGGTTTTGTAGATGAAGCGTGAAGAGGTAACAAACAAACAAATATACAAACTCTCTTTCGCATTTATAATATTAGTTAAGAGTTAGGATTAGGATGGTTTACACGGTTATATGAGTAGGTATATGTAAATATTAAAATATACAGCCCTAAATAAACTTATTTCTGTATGAAAGTTTTTTTTTTTTTCTGTTTCAGGGAAGCGGTTGTATGGAAGTAAGATACGGCCAGTGCCTCGACGACGAAGAGACCATCGCCAAGAGAAAACTAAAGAACCTTTAGTTTTGTTAGTTTATTTATTTATTTCACCACTAGCCTGTAAGAAATGTATATTTGCGCTCTCTAAAATATTTTTGTACTAAATAAATGTTATGTTACGGTAACTCTGTTTCTTATTACCATTTGAGTATGTCATTATTTTTTGTTTCTGCTTTTGGAATAACGGGGCTTTTCACTCCAGTCCTATGAGAGGCTTGTGATCAAAGACTTAGCCTAAGAACACTTCACAGCCCAGCCAAAGAATCCTAAGGGTAGTTGTCGCAAAAGGGACAGGGCTAAGATAAGATAAAGTGACGACAAAAATGTATAATTAAGTCAACTTTATTTTTAAATCTGTTGGCACTGGGCTCTCGCCATATAAGCTACTTTCTGGGCTCTCTGGACCACTTCTGGGCACCGCTTGCGGCGGATCAGCCGGCAGTCTTGGAAGAAACCTTCGTTCCGGGGGAAACCGTTACTCCCGTCACTAAACGTCACGAGACCTGTAACATATGGTTGCCTTTAAACAGGTATCAGTTCATCATAATCATCATCCCAGCTCTTCTTCCGCCCACTGCTGAGCATAGGCCTCTCTTCGTTGACGCCACACATCTCGGTCCTGTGCTGCTCTTATCCAGGTGGACCCGCAACATTAATTATGTCGTCAACCCATCGCATAGGCGGACGCCCGACGCATCTCTCACCCGTTCTGGGCCACCATTCGGTCAGTGCAAGTATACTTACTGGAAAACAAAAATCTTCTTCATCTTAGCACATTTTTGATTGTATCTGCATTCCCAAGGAGGGTTGACGTCAGGCAGGCGGCTGGTCGTAAAACTATAAGCAAATCGTTTAAACTGTTCCCGCTATTTCTTCTTCACTTCGCAAGGTCTTTTGGCATCCTTGACATGCATGTTATATTTGGAGAAGAAAAAGCGGGAAAGCGCACCCCGGAATCTGAAGCAGTACAACTGAGGATGCAACCAGGAATGCGTTCAGATGAAGAAGAGTAAGTAATACCACAGATAATACCTAGGAAAAAATAAGAGTTTTTGGAAGTCAGTTAAGGTGAAATGGTAGCATAAGTCGCCACTTATGCTTAATTACTTATGTTTAAAACACTTATAGCCCTCATTTGAAATAAATTGTTTAAAACTAAATATGGTGATATTTAAAAATTTCTCTCTCTCAAAGGTCTTTTTAGACATTGATACAAATATTTTTTTAAATATCAGCATATTTAGTTTTAAACAATTTATTTCAAATGAGGGCGCCACTTATGCTACCACTTCACCTTAAAATAGGGATTGTTATCCCGTATGTGTATAATAAAAAAGAAGCACGTCACGTGTAGCCATTCCGACAAATTTAAAAAGTTTTATAATTTTTGTACGCGAACAAATAAACTTTCGCTGAATGCGAAATGGGTTTCTACAGCTTCACGGGAACCACTGAAGTTTTTGCATTAAAAACACGAGTATTCATTTTACCTGCGTGCAAAAACAAACAAAACAATAAACTTGAAAGACGCGTGAGAAGGAACGTAAGACGTAAGTTAGTTTGGCAGATGACAGTGTGAAAAGGAACGTTATCAGGAAGTAAGAGAGAGGAGGTGTGCGAGAGGAAAGAAAGACGAACGCTCCAATGGTTTAAAGACGTGTGCCGCAAAACTTTCTGTAAGTAAATAATCTAAAAAAATAGTTTAACAAGACCTGTTTTTTTAAATCGAATTTTATTTCTGCACATCACACCTCCTTCATCATCATCGTCAGCCTTCAGGGACCTACTGCTGGGCATAAGCCTCCTTCTGTCTGCACCATCTTAATCTGTCCCTGGCCATTGCAATCCAATTCTTGCCAGCAACTTGCTTGACATCGTCCACACACCTAGCCGCCGGATGTCCTACATTACGTTTCCCATTTCTGGGATACCACTCGGTGACGGTCTTACTCTACCTACCATCGTTCCTTCGAGCCAGGTGTCCCGCCCAGTTCCATTTTAGAGTCGCAACCCTAGAGAGCACGTCGTGGACTTTCGTTCGACGTCGGATCTCTACGTTTCCAACTCGGTCTTGCAGTTTGATGCCGAGCATGACTCGCTCCATGGCTCTCTGTGCAACTGCAATCTTGTACATGGTGCGTTGTGTGTAAGAGTCCATGTCTCGGCACCATAAGTTATTGTGGGCAGAACACACTGGTTGAAGAGACGTGTCTTTAGGCATTGTGGTATTCTCCGATTTTTAAAAACGTCCGTTAGCTTGCCAAATGCCACCCATCCCAACTGTATCCGTCGATCGACCTCCTTAGTTTTAAGATCCTTGTCAAAGGATTAACAATGTCCAAGGTACGTGTACTTTTCAACTACCTCCAGCCTCTCGCCACGTACAGTTATGTTGATGTCCAAGCGGCCATGTGCAGCTGCCAGCACCTTTGACTTGGACATGTTCATCCTCAGACCTACTCTGAGAGATGCATCATGGAGCTGATTTAACATTACTTGGAGGTCGAAGAAGAAGAAGATGTAAGTTGGAGGCCAAACTTACATCTTCTTCTTCTTCGTCTAAGCACGTTCCCGGGTGCATCCTCAGCTGTGTTGCTTCGGAGCCCGGGGTGCGCTTTTCCACTTTTTTCTTCTCCAAATATTACATGCATGTCAATGGTCACCCAAAGATGCTAAAGACCTTACAAAATGGAAAAGAAATGGCCGGAACAGTTTGAATGATTTGGCTATAGTTTTACAACCGGCCGCCTGCCTGAAGTCATCTCGCTTTGGGACTGTATTTGTGCGAAAAGTTTTACAACCCGCCACCGCCCGGCGTTAACCCTCCTTAGGTATGCAATTGTAGCACGAGATGTTTGTGCTTAGACCTTTAGTCGCCTCTTACGACAACCACAGGAAGAGATGGAGTGGTCCTATGCTAACCCGGAACCACACGGGTGAGGATCACTGACTTACATATGTGTACCAAATTTCAATTCAATCGGTCAGTGGTTTCGTAGCTAATTGGCTGTGACAGACATATGAGTGGTGCTATAAGGCTTCCGTTTTTACCCTTTGAGTTACGGAACCCTAAAAATTACAAATACAACACCGAATATAGCTTACATATAATACGATAGTGTATGCAATGTGTAAATAAATAAAAAACAGGGAGTGTCGACTGAAGTGAAAACTGGAACCAGGTGGTGTTGGTAACAGTGTCGCGAGTTAATTTGTATCCTATCTCAAAAAATGCCCAAAGCGCCTAAAAAGGTTTTCACTTCAATTATTTATACATGAAAATCTGCCTTTAAAATTATATTTGAAACGAAGATACAAAATCAAGACTAAAAAAAAACGCTCAAAAGATTCATTTGAAAATCAGAGCTCAATAAAAGTATAAGTACATTTCAATTCATCGTCAAACGAAATGTTCATCTAAATGCAATCTAGACGGTTTTATTTCAATTCAATGGCTTTATCGAAATGTGTAATAATAATGCAAGTCTGCAAACAATCAAAAAGGACTGGGTTCATTAGCAAAGGGAACGCTTTATTGGGGTTAATTGAGGTTATTTTGGATCTTAAGAGTTATTTTATTGAAGATTAATTTCTCAACAAACAAAATTTGCGTGTTTTTTATTTCTATTTAAATTCATTTTCTTCATCTTATCCTACTTTTGCCCCCGAGCACTCGCGCTATGAGCATTTCACGGTAAAGGCCCATTTAGACTTTTTGGAGAGAAATAGAGAAATTTAGAGATTCAGATTTAGATTGGAATGAAATTATCAGAATAATTAGCAATCAAGAGATCATAGGAGATGTTATAGAAGATAAATAAACCATGTCACACTCAAGCAGTCGATAGTTGCGTGGAAATTGTTACTGAAGCATTTGCTTCAGTGTGAGGGCCAATAAGAAGAGACGGATTTATAAAACATCACATGGAAATCATTCCTCAATTTGAGAGTAAAAAAGACTGTAAATTCCAGGAATTTTCGTATATTTTTATGTTTTATGCCATTCAACGTGGCAATGCTTCCAGCCTCCTGGGCACGTTGCCACAGAGTAAAGAACTACACGGCCTTTTTTAGTTTTTAAGTTTTTTTTAACGGCGCAAGTATACGTGCCTAGGAGAGGCATACATATTTGAGCCGTTTGGAGTTGACACGTTGGGTCCGTGGGGGCCCTCTGCACATAGTTTATTCAATTTTATAGGTAAAAGGCTGGTCGAGGAATCAGGTGACCAGAGGGCTGGCAATTTTTTAGCACAAAGAATAAGCATTGCCATCCAACGTGGCAATGCTGCCAGTCTTCTGGGCACTCTTCGGCAGGGGCAGAATTTGCGGGATATTTTTTTATTTATAATAGTGTACACTTATAAGTTATTTATTATTAGTATTGTACATGTGTTTATATAATTCAATACATACATACATACACTATCACGTCTTTATCCCTAACGGGGTAGACAGAGCCAAGGGTGGCAAAGCCCAGGCCACTTTTAGCGTAATGGTGGGCATGAAGGTGGAAAAGGGAAATCATAATAGTGATGGGTTGCTAACCGCGTCGCCTATTCATATGATTCAGATTCTCGCCCATTCCCTCGATCGGCTTTTACGATCTGCACGGGAAGAGAAGCAGCTGGTACATTCTATGTTTTTTCTTTTCTCCCAGACCAGCAAAGAAGAATATATATTATAATATATATTATTCAATAACAGATGTTATTATGTTTTTAAGATATTTTATATGTATAGGTATTTTTATTTTTCGTTGCTGTAAACAAAATTCGTGATTCATGATTTTTAATAATTTTCCAGGAGTTTTAGTTTATGTTTATTTTAAGTTACAAGTTATTAGTTAACACACCTTTTTGTTTATCATAAAATTAAATGTAATAAGTTTAGGGCCTTTGTCCATTTATGGGACACAACAGCCACAGGCTAGTAAAAAAAAAAGTTTAGAGTACTTTATTTATTTTAAAAATTAAAATAAAAATTAACGATTTTTGGAGGCATTAATATTTTTTACTTTATTACTATAGTATTTGGCACCAAACCCACACCCATCTGTAAGAGATTACGAAATGTTTCAAAAACGCGGCCAAGTGCGAGTCGGACTCGCCCATGAAGGGTTCCGTAGCAGCAAGTAACATAAGTATAAAAGTTCTAAAGGTAAATTGCAGTTTACGATTTATGACGTATTAAAAAAAAACTACTTACTACATCTCGTTCAAACCAATTTTCGGTGGAAGTTTGCATGGTAATGTACATCATATTTTTTTTAAGTTTTATCATTCTCTTATTTTAGAAGTTACAGTGGGGACACACACACATTTTACCACTTTGGAAGTATTTATTCATTGGAAGATCATTTTTTTCTAATCTGAATAGTTTGCGCGAAAAAATTATATTAGAAACCTCAATATCATTTTTAAAGACCTATCCATAAATACCCCTTACGTCTGGGTTTGATGAAAAAAAATTTTTGAGTTTCAGTTCTAAGTATGGGGAAACCCCTAAATTTTATTGTTTTTTTTTTATTTTTGTGTGAAAATCTGAATGCGGTTCACAGAATACATCTACTTACCAACTTTTACTAGTATAGTTTTTATAGTTTCGGAAAAAAAGTGCTGTGACATACGGACAGACAGACAGACAGACAGACAGACATGACGAATCCATGATGGTTCCGTTTTTTGCCTTTTGGCTACGGAACCCTAAAAATGATTCGCCTAACTTTGTAATGTGGATTTTTACTTTCAATATGGATTCGAACCCCAGCCAGGGCAAGTTAGAAAATGCCCTTTTTCAAATTATCCTGGGTCTTAGATGTTTATCTATATAATTATGTATTTATCATGAAATATAGTATCGTTGAGTTAGTATCCCATAACACAAGTTTGAAAAACTTACTTTGGGGCTAGCTCAATCACTGTGATTTGTCCCTATATATTTATTTATTTAAATATTTATGTTCTTCTTTCGAGTCGAGTCAAAATATTTATATTGACTAGATATTTTACACGTGTTACTTAAAGGCTACGTAAATCACACTGACCGAGCCCCCAGACCCTCCCTCCACGGAACTCTCCCTCAAACTTCATGCCGTCAGCTCGCCAGAATACGCCGTGGCCATGGAACCAGCCCTGCATGAACTCTCCTTCATATCTGAAACATATATCATTTTATTAATTATACCTAGGATTTATAGGCATTCATTTCTTATAATGGTGTGTGGAGAAATTAGGTATGCGGGGTAAACTTCTCTCCAGCGAATTGACATACAAATCGCTATTTCGTTAATCCTGATTTCCTTATCCAAATCTGAATCGATTTTAAAACTGAAAGCTATATAGAATATTGTAAAAACATACTGTAGCGCCTTGCCCAGTGGAAACAGAAGTGGGTAGAATACAGAGCTAGATTGGATTCAAGTCGGTGGACCATAAGGGTCATGGAGTGGTGACCATGAGTCAACAATCGAGATAGAGGACACCCAGCACTGCGTTGGTTGGGTGGACGATATATCGTCACGCAGGCTACAACCAGTTGCGGCCAAATGCATCCAGATGCAGGTAGCAAGGGAGAGACAAATGGAATAAATAAATAATAATAGATAAATATATAGGGACAAATTACACTGATTAAGTTAGCCCCAAAGTAAGTTTTGAACTTGTGTTATGGGATACTAACTCAACGATACTATATTTTTATGATAAATATATACATAGATAAACACCCAAGACCCAGGACAATTTGAAAAAGGCATTTTTCAACAATGAACGACATGGATAAGGTCGAGGTATGTCCTGAAAAGGTTATCCTAAATCAGATACAGATATATACAGATACACTGTCACGTCTTTATCCCTAACGGGGTAGACAGAGCCAAGGGCGGTAAAACCCAAGCCACTTTTAGCGTTATGGTGGGCATGAAGGTGGAAAAGGGAAATCATAATAGTGATGGGTTGCTAACCGCATCGCCTATTCATATGATTCGAATCTCGCCCATTCCCTCGATCGGCTTTTACGATCTGCACGGGAAGAGAAGCAGCTGGTACATTCTATGTTTTTTCTTTTCTCCCAGACCAGCAAAGAAGATCCTAAATCAGGAGACTACGAAACGCTGATTTTGTGTAATTTTAATAGGTATTTTCGATTCGAGCGGTTGTACGAGTATCTCTCGCGCTCGCTCGGTGTTCGGGCACAGCGCGACAACAATAGATTTAACAAATCCTTATTTTTAAATTTTCTTGACTATAGCGTTTTCTCTTAAAGCCGTATCTGAATTTTCTGGGGTCCAGTGCTGCCCCCATTTTAAATAAATTATTTCAAAGAAAACGGAGACATTATTTAAAATTTTGCTACTATCAAGTCTTACTTATCAAGCTTTACTTACTAGCTTAGCTTTACTACGCACATTTGCCAAAAGTGGCCGTTTTTCGCAAATGTGCGTAGTAAAGCTTAACGTTCTCACTTTGAACTGTAAACAGTAGTTCATAAAAGACTTTAAAGGGTTATCTAGGGATTGGTAGTAGCAAAATTTTAAATTATGTCTCCGTTTTCTCTGAAATGATTTATTTTAAATGGGGGCAGCACTGGACCCCGGAAAATTCATGTACGGCCTTAAGACTGCTATGGATAGACGACTCAGCAGAGTCATTATCATAAACCGCCTACATTTTTATAATAGCAATATAGCAGATGAGCAGAGATCATGCAGTTTGACATTATCTCAAAGGTATAAAAGCGTTTATTGTATGAGATTTTTTCCTTGATGCACAACACGCTACTTTTCGTCACTTATCCTGATATAGCTTCTTTTTACAAGCTTAGCTTGCTCAGTTTGTTGTTTTTTGTGTCAAAAATTGCAAATCTTGCAAGTAAAATTTGAGCCATCTCCTGACCTGATTTAGATGAAATTATTTATGCTAATGTAAATTAGATGACAATGCAATATTATTATGACAAGAAGCTGATGTGATGATGGAGCCGGAAGGTGGCCGGCTAGCAAACCACCACTATTTTAATACCATTTTCCACTTTCTCACCACCTAGGGTTATGTGACAGAATCTGGGGCCACAGTCGCTCTAAGCAGACAGAACTTCTGTCCGATAAAAGTCCCAAGACACTGAATGCTCTGTCTGCCCCATTAATGGTAAAAGATAATGTAGATATGTATAATACATTATATATATATGGCCAAAAGTGGCCGTTTTCCGCAATAATGCTAAAAAAGCTTAACGTTTATTTATTTATTTATTTAATCTTTATTGTCCATCAAATACAAATTGTACAGAACAATAGGCGAACTTAACGCTTAAAACGTTGTCTACCAGTCAACCTTTGGGTTATACAGTCTAAATGTGGGTTGCAAGATAAAGTGTAGTATACATAAAATACACAATGTACATTGTTACATAAATAAATATATATATATATATATACCCATATATATATATATATATATATATATATATATATATATATATATCTGCTATACATATACCTACATACATATATATATACGCTACATATACTATACATATAAATAAGTAGATAAATGCAGCAATTATTAACGTCGGGGGTTAAATCAACTTTTATAACTTGGCCAAGAAGTGTTTAAATACCTGTGTCTTAAAGCTAGCGCGACTAGGAGCAGTTCTAATGGATTCAGGAAGCGCGTTACAGAGTCTTATTGCCGTAATGGCGAAAGAGTTAGAAAGAAAACCAGTACGGTGAGAAGGAATAGAAAGGATCAAAGTATTAGAAGAACGCAGGATTCTTTCATGAGAGCAAGGGGATTATTAAGTATATTATAAAGTTGACATAAAATATGAAGATGTAATATTTCTCATGTTAAGTGAATGTAATTCTTTATGAGAAATAAACGTCTTAAACCAGAGATTCCTGCGTTGGCGGATGGGGAGCCATTTAAGCTCAGAACGGTGTTCGGAAACATGGTCATATTCAAAACGTTTTCACTCCCGGGGTTCGTCGCTAGGCATATACGAACACAAATACTCGCTACCGGGTAAAAAATACCACATTTTTTTATATATGCGTAATTTATTAAATATTTGTTTATATTAAAGTTTATTGCATTATTGCCTTTGTTTATAGTATAAGTTATAAATTAAACACATTATTAATTTGGAAATACGTATTTATTATTATTTAAGGCACATACATTATAAGGAACCAAAATCTTAACTTTTTTTCTTATTAAACTCAAAAACTTAAAAAAAAATACATTTTCTTCTTTGGATTCATGCAAAATGAGATCAAATCTTAAAACTAGATAAAATACTCTTGCAAGTTATCAAAAATACAGACTACTTATATTATATATTTTTTTTGTAAATCAGCTTCAAAAATCACTTAAAATCACAATTCGAAAAATATTCAGTCTTTAAGTTTGTTTTTATTCCTTTTTTATTTTTTGGTAACACTCGCCACAAATAGGTATTGTATGCTCTCTGCATATTTTCTTTATACATAATTGACAACACGTCTTTGTTTTCCTGTCTTTTTTTCCAATTACAGACTTCACAGCGAGACGTGCATGGTTTTGGTCCCGTCCTAGAGGAGCTTGGCTCATCGTGATCATTGTTTTCAAATAAACCAAGAATTAATTTTATTTTTATTTTAATAACTTGTGGCAAATTCACAATATACATTCTGCGCTTTATAAGAGGCATCATTAAACCATTGGCCAATTCTTTCAACTCGTTTGTTCTTGGGCCAATTGTAGCTCCAGAATATTCTCTATTAGCTTTGACAATGACATAGGCATTGATACCTCCGACGTTAAGAAGTCCATAAAATATTACCAAAGGCCATCTTTTTGTTATACGCGATACCGAGTAAGTTCCACATAGCTCATCTACGACATCAACACCACATTTACTTCGGTTGTAATCGAGTATCATTTCTGGTTTCTTTGCTTCACCTGAGTCTTTTTTGCCATCGTGATGCATAGTAGAAGCCACCAGCACGACTTTATTGTTCTTTGGCACATATGAAACTAAGGTGCAATCTTTTTGAAAACCGAATATAGAGCTGGGAATATCTCGATATTTGGCGACTGTAAATACTGGAGGAATCTCGGGCTTATTTTTTTTTACAGTTCCTAACGCAGTCAAGCCATATTCTTTCAGCAAATCATGTAGAAGAGGAAAACTAGTAAACCAGTTATCCATTACCACGTTCCGGTGGGTATTTTTTATTGATTCTACCATCCGCTTCACAACATCAATTGCGGCATTACTCTTTTGATAAGGCCCATCGTTCTGTCCAACGTAAACCTCCATATTTCCCGTATAGAAACTCTGTGCATCAGCCATAACGAAGATTTTGATTCCATATTTCCCAGGTTTGCTTGGAATGTATTGACGAAATGGGCAACGGCCACGAAACTTTTCGAGTTTTTCGTCGATAGTTACATTTTCGCCAAATGAATAATGCCTTTTTATGTTTGCATTGAAGTCTTCAAAAATCTCTCGAAAGGGTGCAAATTTATCCTCCGCTCGACGCTCTTCGCGTGTATGCATATTATCGAAACGTAGACATTTCAATAAAAAATGAAATCGTTGTCGTGACATTGATGCTATACACCAGTCAAAGCCGCTGCCATCTAATGACCAAATATCTTTAGTATTGAGATGTGAGTTTCGCATTCTTCCACAATAGTACAATACTCCGAACAAAGCTCGCAATTCAATAATGTCTGTGTCTTTGCAATCTCGATCCCTTGAATAATAACGCCTCAAATTTTCAATATAAATGTTTGTATAGTCGACAATTTTATGTAGATATTCATCCGGGAAAATCAAATTCCAAGCATCTAAAATGTTAGTACATTCTTTTGCTGCTCTCACTGGTCCGGGCAAATGAACAATAATATTATGAGATCTTGTACGTACGTTTTGCGGTGGTTGTTGCACGAGCCATTGACTATTTCCGTTTCGACCAATGAATTTCTTACGCTTGATATATTTCAACGGTACATCCTCTAAATATTCACCAAACTGCACAGGTAATACTGGCTCTTCTTCTTCTTCACACCGCAACGGAACGTCAGCGATATCACCCGAATCAGCTTCTTGCTCAGAGTCACTGTCATGGTCACTAAACTGCTCATGATCCTCTGTTTCCGACACTATTTCTTCCTCACTATCTTCTTGTTGTAAAATGTCTTCTATAGTATTATCACTCAGTGAGAAATGCATCGTAATGAAGTGCTAAAACAAAAATAAATATTTAAAAATATAACAAAAAAGGAGTTACACAAACGGTCGCTACCGGGTATTTTTCACCCATACTCACTTCACACGTCCGTGGCGTCCGAGTGCGTGGCGCTAACTGCCAGCCACGCGGGGAGGGGGTCTCTCGTTTCTATGCAGAAAGATACTTAAAACCGCAAGTCGCTAGATTACGTAGAAAAAGAAATATGAGTATTTTTATTACCCATGTGGTATTTTTTACCCGGTAGCGACGAACGCCGGGTTAAACTGTAAACAGTTCATAAAATAGTTTAAAGGGTTATCTAGAGCTGTATGAGACAAAATTTTAAATGATATCTCCGTTTCCTTTCAAATTGGGGCAGCACTGGACCCCGAAAAATTCATGTATTATTAATTTTTAAGACGATAAACGGAGTCCAATGCTGCCCCCATTTGAAAAAAAATATTTGTAAGGAAACGGACTCCATAGGTACATCGTCTTAATTTGCGTCTTCTAAGAAACTCATTTTCTTGTTTTCTAACAGCCAAAAGGAAATTAAGTATTTTCTTCCTGGAAAAAAGTTTATTTACTCATTGAGATCATTCACTTGTAAATGAATTTAGAAAAGTATTTTCAACTGTCAGCGTGTAAATATAAATATATCTGTTTATCTGTACGCGATAAAGTCAGAAAATACTGGGCTCAGGGCCTCACAAGATCCGGGGGCGGTTCTTGTGAGCCAACTTGTGCCACATGGGGGAGAGGTGAGGGACGGGGCACGGGGACGCATATTGCGCGTACCTAAGGAGATTCCGTTCTGTGTACTTTTACTGTATTCTGTGTTTTTAGTTTTCTTCTTTGTTAGTGTCCACGTCTCACAGCCTTATAGAGCAATGGCTCAAGATGTACACCTTTGTTTGCTAGAGCGAGAAACAGAGTGGGAATGCGGCCGCATCGTCGATTCCGCGGCATACCCGCTCTCTTTCTCGCTCTAGCAAATGACGGTACTAAGCGACAGAAAAGGATAGCAGCATAGAAAAGTGCTGTTCCTTGTGGCCAGATATAGCCCAAGTAAATAAAAAGGCACATGTGCTGTCTCGAACCTACATAGAGTGAGATAAGGTGAGGAAAAAGAATACTCTGTAATATTTTAATTAATTTAATAATAATATATTGGGCACCTTTGCAGCAGAAATGTCAAGGGGCGGGTTAGAAATATAGTGCAGATTGTATTTTTTTAATTGTATTATTATTATTATTATTTTTTTATTTGACTGTAATTATAAATATAAAAATATAAATTAGCTAATGAATATATAAAATATAACTTAATACTCTTTATTGTTCTAAAGTAAAAACATACTTTTAACAAATGGCGGACTTAATGCTAAGAGCATTTTCTCCCAGTCAACCATAAGGATAAACAGAAAAATAATTTCATCGGCGCAAAAAGCAAAATTAATCAATTATGACTACCGATTCAATAGGTAAATACTTGATATAACATATTAAGAACATATACATAAAACATTACATTACTAGATACTATATAATATATATCAGAATAAATATCTACTTATACAATACGTACCATTATATTATACCTACATATATAAATACATGTATAATCAATTTTGAGAATTGAATGATGATGCCTTTATATACAATAAAGTATTCAGTTACTCTTTTCTAATCGCCCACACAATTTTTTTCATAATTTTTTTAAATTTACAGACACGCGATTTTTACTGTTTTATTATATGTATAGATACACTAGCTTTTAAATATAAAATAGAAATATTTTGTATCTCATGTTAAGAACTATGTTCTTTGTGAATAAAGATTCTTTAAACCTAGACGTAGGGTAGACGTGCCGACCCTTCAAACTATCGCCCAATTGCAATCACCTCCATTCTGTGTAAGGTAATGGAGCGTGTTATTAACAAGCGCTTACTTGCGTACCTTGAGGACAATGATCTCCTCAGTGACCGGCAATACGGATTTCGCCAGAACCGATCTACTGGGGATCTTCTTGTGTACGCTACACATCTTTGGGGTGAAGCCCTTGAAAAATACGGTGAGGCACTTGCTATCTCACTTGACATTTCAAAGGCATTTGACAGGGTATGGCATGACGCTCTTATAGCGAAGCTTTCCGCTTACGGTATCCCTCCCAGCCTTTGTGCTTGGATTTCCGATTTCCTGAGGGAACGGTTTATTCGAGTAACTGTTGACGGCTGCTCGTCTGACCTATTGGCAATTATTGCTGGAGTACCTCAGGAATCTGTTCTTTCCGCAACGCTATTTCTGCTTCACATTAACGATCTGCTAAAGCCCGGTATTTTTGGGTATGCAGACGATAGCACCGTTACGGAAAGATATTTTTCTAGTGCAAGGGCAAAAAAACCGGAAATAGACGAACTAAGAGAGGCAATGGTGCTCCATACCAATCTTACTCTGCAAGCTGTCTCCGATTGGGGTGATGCCAAACTTGTGAGATTCAATGCCTCTAAGACACAGGCGTGTCTCTTCTCTGCTAAAAAGAGCCCTTTCAACTTGGCTCCCACTTTCCGGGGTGTGCCTGTTCCTATCACCCGTCATCTCGAACTTCTCGGTATCGATCTCTCATCAAATCTTAACTTCGGTAGCTATATTGAGTCCAGGGCTAAGACGACTTCTAAAAAACTGGGCATCCTCTCCAAGGTCCAACGGTATTTTACCCCTGACCAACTGTTGAGCCTTTACACAGCTCAAGTTCGCTCATGTATGGAGTATTGCTCACACCTATGGGATGGATCTGCCCGCTATCAGCTCGAAGCCCTGGAAGCTATCGACAGACGTGCCAGAAGACTCGTTGGTGATGAGTTGCTTACGGCAGGACGGCTCCACAGCCTCGAACATCGCCGACTGGTAGCAAGTCTGTGTGTCTTCTACAGGTTGCACTTCGGGAAGTGTGCGCAGGAATTACATAATTTAATTCCCCCTGCACCATTCCACCGTCGGACAACACGACGTGGACAGGGATTCCACCCATTTGTGGTCGATATTCCTCCTCATCGTACCTCTCGATTCGCCTCCTCCTTCATTGTGCGAACCGCTAAGGTGTGGAATTCCCTCCCTGCGTCGATGTTTCCCCTTACATATAATTTAGGGATTTTCAAGGCAAGAGTGAACAGGCATTTTTTGAGTCTGCGTGATACACCTTAGACCTCATCTTAGCTTCCCATCAGGCTAGATAGAGGTGAAACGCACTCAAATTTCTAATAAAAAAAAAAAAAAAAACCTAAAGGAAATTTTAAATATAAGTAGGTACAAAGGCGCTTATCACTAAAGCGATTGGTTCCAGGCAACCTTTGGGTAAATAGTGATTTGGGTGAAAGTTGGGGTTTGGCACAAAATAAATAGATATATTTAATTTAATTTTAAAAAACTTTATTGTTTCACAATAAAAAATGGTACAATTGGCGGACTTAACGCTAAAGGCGTTCCCTCCCAGTCAACCATAGGGATAAACAGATACAAATCATGTTGCGGCGCAAAAAACAAGATACAAAATAAAGTATTAAAATATGTGCATAATATAATCTATGTCTACTTGACACTATATAATATAATACAATATATAATATACAAATAAAGAAAATATAACTCATAGAATACACCTACACACGTACATAAGACTATCTATAATACATATAACAAATAAATATATACAAACCTACAATATATATAAATAATATACATAGATTATATATAAATAGACACATCAAACACACTAAAGCAAAGTACATAACGTAACATGACATAAGTACATGATTTAATTAAAATAAAATAAAACATCCGTTTACGTAAAACTATGTTTGAATGAAAATTATGTTTACCCATACGTATGATTTAGGGATTTTGAAGAGTGAATAGGCATTTTTTGTGTCTGCGTGTAACACCTTAGACCTGATCTTAGCTTCCCATCAGGCTAGAAAGAGGACAAACGTACTCAAATCTCTAATAAAAATAAAATAAAAAAATAAACTAATGCGTTTTATTTGTCGTTTCGAGAACGTATTTCAGTCTTCCAGGAATTACAAATCGAATTATGTAGGTACATCTTTGTAATATTCGTTTCATTAAAGCTCTTTAAATTGCTTAGATCACAAAATAGTGAGAGTCAGGAACAGTATATTATCTTATATTACGGTAAATTCAGCTCTCCTCCTTGCGCTGATTTATGAGAAGCTTCCTTATTTATTAAATCTTTATTGAACACAAAGGTACAAATCCTTCCATCATAATAAAATAAAATCTATTGTCCTCATACTTAACCTGCGTCCACAGGGCAAGACTGTCATTATAACAAATCGGCTATGTCAATGTGATCCGCATTCCATGAAATAATGGTAATATAAGTCATGGACAAGCCCACAGCGCAGTATAATTGCAACTTGAACATGCTAGTAGTGGGGTTTACGATACGCAGGTGTGTTAACGAGTTCTGCTATGTAAAATACACACGTGATGCCTGCTTACCAATATACTGACAAATACACAAAACTTATTGTTTGTCTTTCGTTTTGATACTCGTTATTTTGTCCCCAATAAGTATTTACGTACATCAATTACAAATAAGACATCATTTTACCTTAGCAACATTCCAATTTACACTGAATAGGTAATTTTAATTTATTCCTTGAAACGGATTACACTGCTGTTTCAATTTACCCGCGTTTATAAAATCTGATCTCGACAATTTAGATTTTCATTTGGAAAAAAGGGTGACTTGAGAATTGCTGTGTGAAAGATGATGAAAGTACGAAAGCGATATAGAAAGAAGGTTGCTGTTACTGGTAACGGTGTAAATGGGGCATTAAATTATTTTATGAACAATAGGAAGGTGTCTGCCAAAGCACGTCTTGCTGTTCATCAAGGAGTGTTGATATACCACAGAGATATAGAACCTGTGGTTGATACCTACTTTTATGCATGATGGTATGCAAGTTGGGTATGGCAAGAAAAAAATGAAAGTCGGATAAATGCAGTTGAAATGCGAGATCTTGCGGTGTAACTTTGAAAGATCGGATGAGAAATGACGTAGTACGTGAGCGATGTGGGGGTGAAAGGAATGTTAAGGTGGTTTGGACATTTTGAGAGGATGGATGAAAGAAGATTAACTAAATATATTGTCGCGAACGAGATAGAATCTTCCCGAACAATATTCGCGAACTACGAACTACTACGATAGAATGGTGCAAGCTAAATTAACCCATATGCCTTACATCATAAAGTCTAGAGTTGCTTGACCATGTTACACTCACACACATGCCGCCTGGATGCTTCGAAACACGTTCGTCGACTATGTAGAATATTCGAGATTAATGTGGACATCTTCGATGGCGCATATACAGTTCAATACGAAATATCAAAGCGATCACTTCGAAGCGAAGGAAATCTACCTTAGTGCGACAAGTGGACCTCAGCTGCTACGCGACTTGGACCTTGGACGTTTGGAAGACCATCTTTACGTGTCATCTTTGGGTTCCGTAGTGAATAAATCCCTCATACGAAGTTTGGCGTTTTTCTCCAAATACCGAACCCTAGTTTCGTAACAATATCTATCGTGCGGTACCGCATCCGCACGATAAATGTACTGTAGGAGAACCGGACAGGGTCGAACTCGTCGGACGTTCTGCGACCAAATTGCAGATGTTCTTAAGTAAGGTGACGTAAGGAGTACCCTAAACCAAAGAACATGCATGAAAAGATTAATGAGTATTGCAACAAAGCGAAATAGATTTGCAAGAATCGTAGCAAGTGGAGATCTAAAGTCTCTACCTACCCCCATCCGTTGTACGCTGAAATATGAAATATACCCCATATTTCATATTTCAGCGTACAACGGAATTAAATTAATTTCATTCTTATGATTTAGGCACAGATATTACGTTTGTCATCTTTCATTGCTCGAGAATTTGCTTTTAATAACGCCCTGCAGGTAGGCAGGCATGATGTCCGGCAGGTAGACAGTTGTAAAACTATAGCCAAATCGTTTAAACTGTTCCGGCTCTTTCTTCTCGATTTTGCATGGTCTCCGGCAGCCTTGCTGGCTCAATAACGTATCATGATTCGGGAACAAATGCGGAAGCACACCCCGAGCTCCGAAAAAGCTTTGCCAACGTCATCTTCTCGCCCACCATTATGCTTGTTTTTGTTTTTCGTGTGTGTAATTGGCCAACACTGGTGTCAGATTTGTCAAGCTGCCTAAAGGCATTTGACATAGCTTGACGACTGCCATACAATGACAGCCGGGACCAAAGGCTTTTACGTGCCTTCCGAAGCACGAAGGAACTCGAGAAATTATGCTAAAAGTGGCCTTTGGGTCTTGTGGCCCTGTCTGCTTAGAGCCGCAAAACCCAAAATGGTCTGTGTCTGTTTTCCCCATTAGGGATAAAGACGTAGTAGTATACAGGATTACTGGTAATTTGGCCAAAACAATTCGTTTTTCCCCCTGTTGCCTTGACATAAAGTTGATAGTTCTAGATTATTATCTTGCCAATATAGCCAACTATCTAGTTTTTTTTTTCCTAAAGGTTGACAGGGAGAGAATGCTTTAGCATTAAGTCTACCTATTATAGAGAGTAAATAAATATTTTAGAAATTTTAGTTTATTTCAGAAAAATCCACTTTGACAAAGTTTTTGTTTTGGGCTCTAAGTTTTGGGACAACTGTGTATAGAAATACTGCATGGTTGTCAGAATTGACCTCTTTCCATATAAGCCCAAATCGCGCTTGCCCAGTTTTAAAATGAATTTCTTCTATTTTAAGAAAATGAAAAGAACTCATTACTTAACCCTGGAAAATTGTATTGTGTCAGATTGTTCTATTTCAAACAAAGCAACATTCGTTTTAGGGTTCCGTACCAACGGATGCCAACGGGACCCTATGACTGATACTCCATTGTCTGTCCCTCCGTCTGTCACAAGGCTCTATCTCTTAAACTGTAAACTAGACACTTGATATTGTCACAGATTTTGTGTTACTATGGCCGCTATAACAACAAATACTAAAAATAAGATAAAATAAAAAATTAAAGGGGTCGTCATACAAGAACCGTGTTTTTTTTCAGCGTTTTTAACTACATTTTTATAATGGCTTTAATTAGCTTGAAATGTATCATATTCATATTTATGTGTTACGATTATGTATTGGGGCCGCTAACTTAAAAATAAATTAATTACTAAAATGAAATGAAAAATGAAAGGTAGTCATGCAGAAAAAAGTGTCTTTTTTCGTCATTTTAAAACATTGTACTGAGGTACGGAACCCTTCATGTATGAGTCCGACTCGCACTTGACTGATTTTTTTTGTTTTTCTTCGATCACGTTGATTTGATGGAAAAAGAGCTGGTAGGTATATAAAAGACAAAGAAAAATTACTTCCTGTGCCGGATTTTCGACTTCATATGTTTTCTTTATCTTAGCGCTTTCTCGGTTACATCCTAAGCTATTTTTTGTACAGTCAGTAACAAAATATTTGTACAGTAGTACTATTTATTTTTTGGGGTGCCCCTTGTTTCACAGTCTGAAATTTCATAGAATTTCGATTCAGAGAAAATTTTTTATAGAATATTTAATTCTTATATTTTTATTTCAAATATTATTGTTTTAAAGACTATTTACTTGAATGAAACACAATTTTTAGAAACACAGTTCAATGAATTTTAGAATCTCATATTTTCATTTAACAAACTAATCAAACAGTAGAATATTTCTTTAAAGAATATTGTTTGTTCGGTATAATCTTTCATGGAATTTTATTTTACTGAAAATTATTATTTAAGGAAGTATTAAGTGAAAACATTGTTTAATCAAATTAAATACCATACGAGTATAATAAGTTAGAATACATTATAAATCGCTACCACAATATAGGTTAGGGCAAACTTATAGGTTAGGTTAGGTTAGAACTGCGACCAACACACGGAATGGGAAAGTTTTATCCATTTTACTAGAATAGGGCAAACTTATAGGTTATAAATATATTATATTAACTAAACTTATTAAAAATAATAAAATTTAATTTGATATTCTGATATTAGAAACATCGCAAAAGTAAATGTTATTTGTAATAAAATTCTATGATTTCAAATTATTCATAACAAACATTCTAATTATTGATTTTCTGTGCAACGAAAATCTATTATTAAAAATTCTTTATACTGAGTAACCTACATATTGATTATTCTATGACATGATAATCTTGTAAAAATTTTCTAAATAACGAAAATCTGTTAAACTTTTGTCTGTATAAGAAAGTACACCCTATTTTTTGATCTGGGTCAAAAATTGTCTTGTCTAGGTATGATTGGTCACTTTGAAAATTTATTAGACAATGCAGTACTACATCCCTTTGCACAGGTAAAGAAAATACAAAGAAATAAAACCTGTCCTGTGGACTTGGTCGATATGATAACGGTTTTCTATTGTATATCACGCCCTGTTTTCCAGGTAAAAATACTAATGAAGATAACCATATTGGTAATATGTCACAGGATACACTAAAATACAATTAATACCCTACATAGCACAAAAGAAAAATTATTATTACTCATATTAAAAACTAGGAAATGCATAAAAGGCGGCCTTATCGCTAAGCAATTTCTTCCAGGGTACATAAGAAAGAAAAGGATCATCAATGGGACAGTATGCGTCTTAATTACGCGCTAACCTGACTAAATGAAGTCAAAGCGTTCGTCTGTTATTAATAATAAATCATTTTGTGATTAACTAAAAAAAACTGATTTTTTTTCATTAACAACTGTTTTTCTCTTGACTGTACTTACCCATGTAAAAAGTTAGGGGATCAGACCGGAGAAAAGTAATAAAAATCCGTAACTTTGGATCCGTTTGGTAGATCAGACCAGAATAACTCGTTTAATTAGGAGATTCACAAGACCTTTTGTCTGTCTTTTATCTGTAAGTAGCTACGAACTTTGCGTAAGTATTTGATACAATTTTCACACAATGTTTTCTAATTAAGAGCTTCATAGCTTTAACGTTTGTTTTAAATTTAAGTCCGCGTCATTTACTAATGAGCAGATATTTAATTCAAGTAAGTATACTTACGAGTAATTCCTTAATACCTTTGTGGGTGTGTTTAAGTATAGATTTCTGTCATTAGATTTTTGTTTCTAAATGGCTATATTTTCTTGATTGTGATTCAAATTCATTGGATGTTTATATATATATTTATTATAAAATATAGTATCGTTGAGTTAGTATCCCATAATACAAGTTTAATCTTACTTTAGGGCTAGCTCATTCAGTGTGATTTGTCCATATCTATAAAAAAATTGGGAAGCTTTATTTTTTGTTTTATTCTACAGTATGCAGCCAATTCTGAACTAAAGGCCTCTCGTAGTTGGATCCTCGTAAAGTAAAAGCTAAATTTGCCTTCGATCACTACGCTGGGCAGAAGGGTGGGTGGTCATCGCAGTAGATGGTATAAGCATAAGGTCTTCGCACAGAGGATGCTGCTGAACATTTTAGGTTACCTACGTTACCCCTTAGTTTGTTTTTTGTGTGTATAAGTGGCCAACACTGGTTTCAGATTTTACAAGCCGCCTAAAGGTATCTGACATAGCATAGCTTGACGACTGTCATACAATGCTTACAAGGCTTAACGTAACTTGCGAAGCTTGGAGCTGAAGAAATTTTTGTAGCACTTGTGGTCAACCACCCAAGTACGGACCACGCCCGGGGTTGCTTAACTTGTGAAAGCGCTAACAAAGCGTACTCCCACTGGTCCACCGAGTACTCTTAGTCGCCTCTTATTGCACCCGCGGTTTGCCAGACATTCGGATAAAATCCGACACTAAATATCGATTTCCTAATACAAACGTGTTTTGAACTGACCGAAAAGTATAAGTATAAGGACTCTTACAGACAATTTATATTGCAGTCGATGTGCACCCAAGGACATTTAGCTTCCAAAACCTTCTGATCCGTAAAGGAAGAAAATGCTTAGCGATAAGGCCGCCTTTTGCGCATTTCCTAGTTTTTAAGATATATTATTATGTCATTTATACGGTCATCTTCAATTACATCTTCTTCATCCAAGCCCGTTCCCAGTTGCTCCTCAGCGAAAAGAAATAACCGTAACATATTAAAAGATTTGGCTATAGTTTTACGACCGGCCGCCTGTCTAACGTCAACCCTCTTTGGGAATATATTTGTGCGAAAAGTTTTACAACCGACGTTAACCCTTGTTGGGAAATTGTAGCACGAGATGTTTGTGCACAGTCCTTTAGTCGCCTCTTACGACATCCACAGGAAGAGATGGAGTGGTCCTATTCTAACCCGGAACCACTACAACCACCTACATCCAGTGAATGAAAACATTGTAAGGAAACCTGTACACTAGTGACTTTAAAGTAAACTTGTATGAAAAATGGAGAAGGCAATGTTACACAATACAATACAATACAAATTATCTTTATTGCACCATAATAATTCATAAAATAAAAATAACAAACACAAAGAAAATATTGGTACAAAGGCGGACTTATCGCTAGATGCGATCTCTTCCAGTCAACCTTTGGGTAGAGGAAAAATTAATAGTACGGAATAAGGTACACCACTCTATTATCCATGCCTAAAAATCTTTATTGTATGCGTCTGCGTCTCTTACTATACAATAAATAAATAAATATTTTCGGATTACTCACACAGATTGAGCTAGCCCTAAAGTAAGTTCGAGACTTGTGTTACGTGGTACTAACTTAACGATACTATATTTTATAACAAATATGATAGATAAACATCCAAGACCTAGCTCAATCTGAAAACGATATTTTTTCACCTTGACCTGAATGTGGGTTGAACCCGGGACCTCCCATGTGACAGCCTGGCATGATAACCCCTAGGCTACAGAAGTCGTCAAACGATACCGATAAGAGCCTGGCTCTATATATAGTGTTTTTACACTTACTTGGCTCCATCAGGAAACGCCATAACCCCCAATCCGGAGCACAGCCCGCCAATCATGGACCCATCATACCTGGTGCCGTCAGGGAACACCAGGTGTCCCATTCCATGCTTCTGCCCCTTGGAATTCCACTCCCCTACATAACGAGTCCCGTCTTCGTATTTGTAAGCTCCGGTTTTCACCACGCCTGGGTCTACAACTACGTAATAAAAAAAATGCCATCAGTATTCAAAATGTATTAAGGGTAAAACTGGACAAGTTCGAGTTAAACTAGTGTTGAGCTCCATATGTTGATTATCTAAGTTCTATAAGCTTGTTACTTTAAATATTATTAACTTTCTATAAGTTCTACATTTTTAGCCAACAGGCTGCAGTTACACTTAAGTTTAGCCGGCTAGAGATAGAAGAAACTAACATAAACCTCTCCTGAAAGATAAACCCATGGCCGAATAAAACAAGGCCTTCTAACATGCTCCCTTTTGCCCCCCTTGCTAAAATTCACAAAGCTACGTCATCACATGGTTCTCAAACTTTTTTTCACCGCTTTTTGCGGGAAAGCACGGTTTGCCCTTTTTCTTATATTTTACCTGACGTTGCCCAAATGTAACCAAATCTTGAATAGATAGCGGTATGTTACTATTACATGTGGGTGAGAGCCTGGTGATCCATCGTACATAAATAATTTATCAACATCTCGGCGATAGTGGCGCTTCTATTCACTGGCTACGTTAATGTTTTTTGGAAAAGTCAGGGCGTCACTTGTACTGAAAAAATGTAAGATCTAAATGTAAAACAGTGATTTGCAATAAATTCAGATTCTGATTCTGAAAATAACTTTAGTAAATAAATATTTAGAATCCAGCCAGAATAAGTTAAAAAGGACACCTATTTTAATAATACGTAATTAGTCTGCGTTGATTTATGTCTCTCTCTAAATAATTACTGAAGAATAAGGATTTTTGAAAATTGTATTTTTTACACTGGCAATTAAGTAATGACGTAGTTTTGAGAATTGGGGAAACTTGTTGGAAGGCCTTGTTTCATTTGGCCATGGATAAACCTTAGTTTAACCGGCTAATGTTATGTTTATGATCAAACCGATTTTTAACTGTAACATATACCTACAATTCCATTACAAATGGGGTCGTGAAACGTGTGTAATTTTCACTTACCTTGCTCTCCACACCGTTGTCTGTGCGATTTCGATCAGTTTGGGCTATCCCTTGGCTAAAAATGTAGAAACGAATAAAAAAGGCAACTGAATAGAGTTTGAATGAAATACTGAAGAAATTGACTTATGTCATCTTTAATACCTAGTAAAATAGGTACTTTTAATGAGGCTTATACAAAGCATTTGCTTTGTAGAAGCCTCATAATATAAGTATTTACTTATATTGCCTTTTTTTTTGCTTCTTAAGTTTAACCGGCAAATTTTAAGTTTATGTTCACATCACACCCATCTTTATTCGTAACATAAATATGAGAAAGTAGAAGAAACAAAATTAAAACTGGGCTGATCCAAAGACTGGCGCGCATTTTATTCAACGTGGCAATGCTGCCAGCCTCTTGGGCACTTTACCCAGCGAGCGCAACGATTTGGGTCCATCTTTTATATAATTTAATATCTTTTGCTTTAAGTTATTTTAATTTTATCATTTCTATATTCTAATAAACAATATTGTTTAATAAAATAAAAATAAAAAGCGGCTAAGTGCGAGTCGGACTCGCCCATGAAGGGTTCCGTAGCAGCAAGTAACATAATATAAAAGTTCTAAAGGTAAATTGCGGTTTACGATTTATGACGTATTAAAAAAAACTACTCACTAGATCTCGTTCAAACCAATTTTCAATGAAAGTTTGCATGGTAATGTACATCATATATTTTTTTGAGTTTTACACATTTTACCACTTTGGAAGTGTCTCTCGCGTAAAATATTCAGTTTAGAAAAATATATATTATAAACCTCAATATCATTTTTGAAGACCTATTCATAGATACCAAACACGTATGGGTTTAATAAAAAAAAAAATTAAGTTTCAGTTCTAGGTATGGGGAACCCCCAAAATTTATTGCTTTTTTCTATTTTTGTGTGAAAATCTTAATCCGGTTCAAAGCATACATCTACTTACCAAGTTTCAACAGTATAGTTTTAGTTTCGGAAAAAAATGGCTGTGACATACGGATGGACAGACAGACAGACATGACGAATCCATAAGGCTTCCGTTTTTTGCCATTTGGCTACGGAACCCTAAAAATTAAAGCTTGTCACGTATTTATCGGGACCAATCTGTAATTGTATTCGCTTGTAACCCTTGTAACAATAAAATTTCCTATTAGCCATAACAATAAAATAAAAAGTAACTTACTGTCCACCATTGCGCACACCGACTAAAACTGAAGCACTGTACGGGCTTCCGTTCCATTTTACGTTATCCTAATTGAATTACAACAAGACCGAGAACAGATACAGATGCGACGGCTTAGAAATTATAATGAAACGATCGGATAAGTGCTACATTAAGAGCTTACCGAGGTGGTAAGATTTTAGAGATAGGTTTAAAACCTGAGAGGCTTTATTTATTTATTTTTAAATTTTATTGTTTAACAATGAAATTGTCTTACAATTGGCGGACTTAACGCTAAAAGCGTTCTCTCCCAGTCAACCATAGGGATAAACAGATAATTCTTTATTATGCTTATTATTCAAATTTACGTTAGAAAACGTAGATGCTATATTTTTTTAAATGTGGTACTCTTACTTTTAATCGGTGGTGCGGGAGGTTCGCTCACTCTCTTCTCTCACTCACCGAACGAAGCATAGAAGCGGTGAAGCTACTACTCAGACGTCGATTTTCTGTGAGAGTGTGGTACTTCCCCGGACGAGCCGGCATGCTACTAGCAAAACTGAGTTTTGCCGGTAGCGTGGCTCTACTACAACTAAAACTAAACTAAACTAGGTAGTTTCTGTTCCTATCCGAAACTAAAGGTAGGTATTTTTATTCCATGATACTAAACATCGCCGTGCAGCCATAAGCCGTGTGGTTCCCGGTAGAGAAGAATAGGACCACTCCAAGTCTTACGTGGATATCGTAGAAGGCGTCAGGAAACACAAGCTAAACAAAGCTTATAAACATGAATGAGGTCTCCAACCCTCGTGTAGGACAAATCCGCTGACTGCTCTGACAGTACAGAGAGGTTTGTATACTGCAGTGAAGACTAAAAAAGACCTGATCATAACTAAACATCCTTCTTGAAATAAATTAATATATCTACATATGGAATAGAAACCAAGTAATTATTACAAAAATTTTTTTTTACTAAAAACAAGCTTTTACCACTCCAAGTCTTCCCGTGGATGTTGTAGAAGGCGACTTAGGAAACCTTTAGCTAAACTAAGTTTATAAACATCACTGAGACCCTTTCCAACCCGTCTATCCAGCGAGGAGAGTGTAGGCCAAAATCCTCTGGCTGCTGTGACATATTCTCGTAATTATATGGCTCAGGAATCATAGCACAGAGAGGGTCGTGCTCCTGCAGTGGAGACTAAAAAATCCTGATGATGGTGATCCAAAACAATGAACTAAAATTTTAGTGCTCCTCAAGGCTAAACAGTTGAGACCAAACTCGGTGGGGTTATGTTGTTTATCACAGAGATGCCGTGGCCACCTGCTGGCTTCATCAAGAGATCAGGTCATTGGTACCATAATATTGTATTGTCACCCAAATTACATAAGGATGTGAAGGTTTAACTCGATCGAATAATGGGCAGTGGGTCTAATTTAGCTTGCAAAATTTGGTAAAGGAAACACACTCAACGGGATAAGTGAAACAAAACTAAAGCTTGTAAAAAGGATGACCAAGAATGTCGTTCATGGATGAAGTAAAAGGAAAGGCAGAAGACGTGTCGTATTAGAAGGTCAAACATTTACCCAAAATTAGGGAGACATGGAAAATCTCCATCTCTTCCTGTGGATATCGTCAGAGGCAACTAAAGGATTAAGTACAAACATCTCGTACTACAATTGCATTCCCAAGGAGGGTTGACGGCGGGCGGCGGGCGGTTGTAAAACTATAGAAAAATTATTTAAACTGTTCCGGCTATTTCTTTTCCATTTTGCAAGGTCTTTGGCATTCTTGAATGACCATTAACATGCATATTATATTTGGAGAAGAAAAAGCGGCAAAGCGCACCCCGGGGTCCGAAGCAGCAAAGCTGAGGATGCAACCGGGAATGCGCTTAGACGAAGAAGAAGGGAGACATGGAAAATACTCCACCGACAAGTACCTAGTTTTTATGGATGATGATGGATTCCCTCTAATAATTTGGTTGAGTTCAGCAATGGCTGATCCACGCGTCAACTCGTGACCGGGTGCAGCACGTAGGACTGGTCAGCTCGGCTCCGTTTTTAGGGTTCCGTACCCAAAGGGTGAAAACAAGACCCTATTACTGAGACTCCGCTGTCTGTCCGTCTGTCTGTCCGTCTGTCACAGGGCTCTATCTCTTGAACCGTAATAGCTAAACACTTGTAATTTTTTTTGAAAGAGTGTCGTCATACAATAAACGTGTTTTTTCTGCGTTTTTAACTAGAACTTTATAATGGCTTTAACTAGATACTTGAAATTTTTACAGATTATGTATTATTATGGCCGCTTTATTAAGAAATACTTAATAAAAGATAAAATTAAAAATTAAATAGGGGGTCGTCATACAAGATACGTGTTTTTTCAGCGTTTTTAACTCGATATTTATAATGGCATTAACTAGATACTTGAACTTTTCACCTTCTTCTTCTTCTTCTTCTTCAGCCCATTATCACCCAATGATGAGTGTAGGCCTCTAACAATGCACGCCATTACGTACGATCTTTAGCTTTTCTCATTCATGTCTTCCAGCAACTTTGACCAGATCATCCGTCCACCTTGTAGTTGGTCTACCAACGCTTCTGCGGCCAGTTCTAGGCCTCCACTCAAGCACTTCTTTTCCCCAACTTTGGTCCATGGTTCGGCATATATGGCCCGCCCATCGCTACTTACTTTGCGCTACCACCTTGGCTATGTCGGTGAGTCTCGTCCGTCTACAAATCTCCGTGTTTCTAATTCGATCTCGGAGAGACACACCTAGCATTGCTCGTTCCATAGCTCTCTGTGTGACTTGCAGCCTTTGCATAAACTGCTGCGTAAGCGTCCAGGTTTCTGCACCATATACCATCACGGGGAGGACACATTGCTCCTGCGCTTTCGGTTTATGGGTATGCTCCTATCTTTGAGCACGTCAGACAGTTTCCCAAACGCTCCCCATCTTAACTGAATGCGGCGTTTTATCTCTTCTTCCTGTCCAGTTTTTTCAAGGCTCAGTGATTGTCCGAGGTACACATACTCGCTGACCTTCTCCAAAGCTTTCCCGTGCACAGTAATGTGGGTGTTTTCAGTGTCTTTGCTCATAAATTTTGTTTTGGACATATTCATCTTAAGTCCCACCGTTACTGACACACTATGCAGCTCAACGACCATGGCTTTTAGATCTTCTATGTTCTCGGCGAAGAGTATGATGTCATCCGCAAATCGAAGTTGAGTCAGGTGTTTACTATGACCACTATAACAAAAAAATACTAAAAATAAGATAAAGTAAAAAATTAAAGAGGGTCGTCATACAAGAAACGTGTTTCTTCAGCATTTTAAAACATTGTACGGTGGTATGGAACCTTTTGACTGCCTCCGTGGTCCAGTGGTCAAGGCGTTTGCCTTGTGATCCGGAGGTCATGGGTTCAAATCCCACTGGGAAGCATACTTTGTGAAAAGTTGTTTCCAGTCTGTTTAGGATATTGCAGGCTTGAATCACCTGATTATCCGAAAAGAAAGATGATTCCGTGCTTTGGAAGGCACGTAAAGCCGTTGGTCCCGAACGCCATCTAGCGTTTGTCGTACGAATCCTATCCTAGGATTGGTTCTGGTCTACCCTTTGGGTTCTGGAGGTCAGACGGCAGTCGCTCTGTGTAAAAACCAGTAACCTCGTCAAATCGCCTAGGTAAGGTAGCGGAGAGGTCGTCAGCGGTTACGCTTCAGAGCCCGGGGCTCTGAAGCGTAACCGCTGACGATGCAACCGGGAATGCGCTCGGATGATGATGACGGTGGTACGGAACCCTTCATGAACGAGTCCGACTCGTACTTTCTCGTTTATTTTAAACTACTCAATATTACTTATTTCTGTAAATTGGATTTGAATTAATTGAATTGAAACATTGAATTAGTCATGATATCTTTGTAAACTGACAAAACCCTTCTGGCGTGTAGGCGACCAATACTGTGTAAATGAGTTTCTTTTAGCGTTTTTTCTTCTTCTTCTGTCTAATATTTATAATTTTAATATAAGTAAACATTACTTATACCTACAAGAAATGTGCACTAAAATTATTGACGTACCTGCAAAAGCCTAATTTTTATTTTTTTTATTAGAAATTTGAGTGCGTTTGATCTCTATCTAGCCTGATGGGAAGCTAAGATGAGGTCTAAGGTGTATCACGCAGACTCAAAAAATGCCTGTTCACTCTTGCCTTGAAAACCCCTAAATTATATGTATGGGGAAACATCGACGCAGGGAGGGAATTCCACACCTTAGCGGTTCGCACAATGAAGGAGGAGGCGAATCGAGAGGTACGATGAGGAGGAATATCGACCACAAATGGGTGGAATCCCAGTCCACGTCGTGTTGTCCGATGGTGGAATGGTGCAGGGGGAATTAAATTATGTAATTCCTGCGCACACTCCCCGAAGTGCAACCTGTAGAAGACACACAGACTTGCTACCAGTCGGCGATGTTCGAGGCTGTGGAGCCGTCCTGCCGTAAGCAACTCATCACCAACGAGTCTTCTGGCACGTCTGTCGATAGCTTCCAGGGCTTCGAGCTGATAGCGGGCAGATCCATCCCATAGGTGGGAGCAATACTCCATACATGAGCGGACTTGAGCTGTGTAAAGGCTCAACAGTTGGTCAGGGGTAAAATATCGTTGGACCTTGGAGAGGATGCCCAGTTTTTTAGAAGCCGTCTTAGCCCTGGACTCAATATAGCTACCGAAGTTAAGATTTGATGAGAGATCGATACCGAGAAGTTCGAGATGACGGGTGATAGGAACAGGCACACCCCGGAAAGTGGGAGCCAAGTTGAAAGGGCTCTTTTTAGCAGAGAAGAGACACGCCTGTGTCTTAGAGGCATTGAATCTCACAAGGTTGGCATCACCCCAATCGGAGACAGCTTGCAGAGTAAGATTGGTATGGAGCACCATTGCCTCTCTTAGTTCGTCTATTTCCGGTTTTTTTGCCCTTGCACTAGAAAAATATCTTTCCGTAACGGTGCTATCGTCTGCATACCCAAAAATACCGGGCTTTAGCAGATCGTTAATGTGAAGCAGAAATAGCGTTGCGGAAAGAATAGATCCCTGAGGTACTCCAGCATTAATTGCCAATAGGTCAGACGAGCAGCCGTCAAGAGTTACTCGAATAAACCGTTCCCTCAGGAAATCGGAAATCCAAGCACAATTACTGAATAAATATTTGATTCTTGATTATTTGATATGAAATAGAATGTTTGCTTGTTTATAGGAACTTGATAACTTAGGACAAGAGAACATGTTCACTAGGTATCTAGTATATACTACAAGATAATGAAAATTACAGAACACTCAACGAAAGCTAGCTATGGCGGGAAAATAAATACAACAGCCCAAGTCCCCTAAAATACTCAAGTCAAGACAAATCTCAGAACGTACAAGTATCAGTCAAGGATATAATCCCAGGATTATCTACTTGACCTAGCTCTAGGGTCCTTAGCTACTTAATTTTATTCCTAAAATCCCTAAGTTGCAGGTCGGCGACGGTTAGCGTCGGTCCGGCAACCGTTGCCTGTGTCGTGCGACGACGCGTGATAATCGCCAACTGTCGCTCGTCTGTGCCTATAGTGCTTTTTAATCCTCTTATCCCACGGTGTTCTGCTTATCATTAAGGTATTATACATTTTCCTATTCTCTGCTTTTCTTTAAATTATAATTTCGTTTTGACTTAGGAATCAGGTTGCACGTGCAAAGACTTAATAAATAAATAAATAATAAATATATAATATGTAATAAAAATTAGTAAGTCTATTTCGGCCATTTTGGTCTACCGAAATCAATACATAGTATAAAAATTATATAAGTAGCTTACCGCCGTCTGTCCACATATATGTATGTACCCTTAAATTTTTAACACTTCGCCTGCTGAAAAATGCACCATGTGTGTTTTGCGAAAATGTAAACACATACGGTGCGATTTCAGCAGGCGAAGTGTACTTTGCAACGAATTTTATTGCTGTTTTCAAAGAATCAGTAGAATAATTCAGTATAGGAAGGTTAATATGCAGGGTTAAACACCGGCAACATTTTTAGAGCAAGGTCAGTCCGTGATACTTATCGAAAATTAACGAAAAAAAAAACGGTTTCTGGTACAAATCGGCGCTCCGCGGATTTTGTATGGGAAGACGAAAATTTTTTATCGTTTTTCGATAATTGTTTTTCTGGAAAGTAGTTCAGTATCACGGACTGAACTTTGTTCAAAAACTTTGCCGGTGCTTAAAAAGTATTTAACATAATTCCGAGCAAAACCGATGCTGGCAACCTCGAGTTAATGTTATCCTAAACTAGCTAGTTTAGGATAACATTAACACGAGGTTCTTCAAAAAGAGTTTTTGCGCTCTTTTTGAAGAACCTCGTGTTATTTTTATCTATTTCATCAGGGTCGAGAAAACGCGTGTGGCACTCCAGGTGTTACCTGCAATAACCACTACTAATTAATTTGTAAGAAAAAAACATAAAACTAAAAAAAATATGATGTACATTACGAGTACCATGCAAACTTCCACCGAAAATTGGTTTGAACGAGATCTAGTAAGTAGTTTTTTTTTAATACGTTATCGTAAACCGCAATTTACCTTTAGAACTTTTATATTATGTTACTTGCTGCTACGGAACCCTTAATGGGCGAGTCCGACTCGCACTTGGCTGCTTTTTTATCTAAACGTCACAAACAACAATTTTGCTAAAATTTTAAATGAAAAATTAACGTGTGATATCACAATATCATACTTAAGTCATAAAAACATCTGGAAATTAGTGTAGGTAATTAAAGTAGGAACTATTTCTTTTTGACTCAGAAAAGTACCAATTTCTAATACACGAGTACTTACCCGAAGAAAAGAGGACCAAGAAGACCGAGGCATAGCTACATGAAGCAAGTAAAGAAAAAGGTAAATGTCGAGTCGTTCAGAGAAGTAAAACAGCTGGCAGATGAGATAGATAAATGGAAGAGAATTAATATTCAACCGACAAGAGCATATATCCTAAATATACTCGTTCATATACCTGAAGATTCTGCAGAAATAAAATATTTAGTTTTGTGTTTCCAAGCCCCTTTCTTCAGAAAATAATGTGGCACCACTGTCATATTTTCCTATAACTTTTTCGTGTAATAAAATATTATCAGGTTGGCATAACCGCACATGTCATCGAACAAAAACTTTCCTGCAAGGGTCTCGACCCTTCCGCAGCTACCTTTCTCATAACTTTTTCTTGTTACTCCTTTTTATGTCACAACTTTTTACATCATTTTGAGACTTGATTTGGGCATGATGAGTTTTCTAATAAAAATAAATATAATAATCACTAACAATAGAATGAGAATAAGAGAAACAAAGAGAGAACAACTAATAAAAGGCAACAAGAGTATTATAAGATTAGTTGTTGACAAATAGGCAGAGCTGGAGGGCTCTAAAAAGCACGAGTGCAATATAATATCTGCTTGCCTTTTAACGTTTGCAAGAAAAGCTTATTTAGGTAAAATTATAAGGTAAGCAACTGCACGCTCATGTTTGTCAGTGAAAATTAGCTGTTTACATTCTGCCTTTTTTTCTTCGTGTCCAGTATTTTTCAAGCCAAGCAATACACATATCACTTCACATGCAAACTGTATAACTCCGTACGGCCGTCAGGGTGGCCAACTGAAGGCATCGTAAATCTAGGCTAGTTTAATGACACACCCGATCGTGCAAAAAAAAGCAGTAAAGGATTTCCAAACATTTTTTCTGCTCTTAAGAGTCCCTTTACCCTAGACAGAATCAGGGATTCCCATACAAACGTAGTCTACGTTTTATTTTAAAACGGCATTTCAAATTTCGGTAAAATTGGCTCTATTGGGTCTTTTAAAAACCGACTGAGAAAATACTATAAGCATTCAGTAGATTCGTTAAGCGAAGACGTGTTTATATTTAGTATATTATATATTTATTTCATACATATGTTTATATATATGTATGTATATGTATTATATAAAAATATTTATTTATTTATAAATATGTCATTTCTTTTTTATTTCTTTTAGATTTTATGTTTTTAAGTTAGTATTAGGATTTTCAAAATTTCTTTGTATTTATATTGACACTCCACCCATTCGAAAAATATGTAACCTTTTGAAGACTGGGTTGACTGGAAGAGATCCCTTCTTGGGATAAGTCCGCCTTTGTACAAGTTATTTCTTTTTCCCTTTGTATTAAATAATGTACATTTAAAAGTAATTTTTGTGCAATAAAGAAATTAAACAAACAAACAAAATTAGTAACTTTAAATATATTGCATATACCTAGGGTTATAATTGGTTTTCACAGTCAAAATATGAACTTGAAAGAGAATATAGTGTATTATATAATTTTTCACCATCAGTATGGAAAACTTTTCCACCCTTATATTTTCTTTAGGCTAAGGGGATTCTTATGGACCTATTCTTATCTACCAAATCGCATAAAATGAGACTTGTTGAGAGCCCAAAATGTCGGGCATGTGTGGATTCAGAGGAGACAATGAGACACATTATGTGTAGCTGCGACTCGATGGCTGGCAAGCGCATGGACCTCTTCGGATCAGCATATCCTGAGCTAGAGGACTACAGGCACTACGCACCAGGTGATATTCTGAAGCTTATGCAGTCCTTCAGAAATCCCGAGGCGGGTGAGTAAGGCAAGGGGTAAGTACAATATAACCCAAAGGTTCGATGTGCATCCTATGTGGACCCCAATGCAAGATAAGATACGATAAGATAAGGGGATTCTTAAATAACAAAGTTCCTCTTTGTGAGTGCAGGTGTTAGAATTGCAGCGTAGTTAGATGGAAATAAATTTACATGTGGAATTATATATCAACCAAACTGCTGCGGGCTGCGGGAGTTATAACTTATGGCGTCGGGTGACTAATGAGCACGTATCAAATTCAAGTTACGGCAGTTTTGCCATACAGGCAAGACTACACTAAAGCGGAGACGAGGCGAGCGAAGCGGAGATATTAAGGCTGCATTTTAAAACATAGATAGTAACATATCTGGCAGTGACAAAAAAAACATTAATAAGTGTGAAATAAATACTTTTACACGTTAATATTTTTATGTACATTGCGTGTAATGTTTATTTACTTATATTAAAATAATTATTAATCATTAAAAAAAACCGATACCACAGAATACATATTAGCTAACGTTTCGCAACGACGAAAGAAACTCATTTACACAGTATTGGTCGCCTTCGCGTCAGAACAGAAGGGCTTTGTCCGTTTAGAATAATATTATGTCTAATACAATGTTATCTCAATATAACTTGTAAAGCTTGCGAACGAGAGCTTGTGAAACAATTGGCGGACACAGAGCATTTTCGTAACAAATACTAACAAATAGTATACGGTGCCGCAGCGGTTTCTGCGGAATGTATCGCGGGAGAGGGTAAGCCTCCATTTTGTACATTAGTATTAATACTGGTAAATGAGTTGCTTACAGCGTTTCTTCTCAGTAGTGGTCATTGTGAAACGCTAGCATTGGTAGCTCTTGTTTAAAATAATTAATTTACTTACACGTAATGTTACACCATAAAAGTGCCCGCAAAGGCCTGATTGCTGGTTTTTTTTTTTAATTCTGTGCTTGAGATCAATCATTTGCATAGTGGTAAAAACCATCTAATTTCAATAAAATATTTGAAGCTTTTCTTAATTAATAAATAATAATTAAATAAAATAGTTAATTAATTTGACAAGTAATGTATACAAAACATACTGACGTGTAAAAATGCCTGCAAACGCCTAATTAAAATTAACATTTAAATTTAAATTCTATGCTTGAGATCAAACCATTATTGTATGCTATTAAAAACCTTTTTATTTTATTATTTGCGCACCCGCCAAAACCCATTCTTGAATATACCAATGGAAGATATACCCTTGAACAGGTTTCAGCAGGAGAAGAATCTATTGCAAGAAAAGGGAAATGTTTGTTTATGGGTTATGGAATAACGTTGGGATGGACTGATGCTGGGCTATTGCAATATTTGCAATAGAAATAACGGCGGCACCTGCCATAATCATGATTACTGGTGAAGCGAAAAATTTTTTTTTCCAATTTTAATATTCCTGTATTATCAATCGATGATCCATAGAATTATAATTATTTGGGTGAAATTACAGCTAAGTTAGTTAAGGCGAAGATATAGGCAAATGGCCTTGAAGTGTGAAATAAATTGTTAACTCGTAAATATGGTGATAATTTCCATATTGCTCTTCGCCATGCACTAGATAGCCCTTTAAATTATTTTGTGAACTGCCGTTAAAACTATTATTGGTGATCCGTCTAGCTTTAAAACTTGCCGTGGCCACTTTTGGCGGAGGCAAGTTTTAAAGCTAGACGGACTAATGTAAATACTTTCAACGGTGGTTTATTAAATAATTTAAAGGGCTATCTAGTGCATGACGAAGAGTAATATGGAAATTATCTCCATATTTACGAGTTAACAATTTATTTCAAATGAGGGCGCCACTTCAAGGTCATTTGCCTATATCTTCACCTTAATATCTTGAGGTGGCGCATTACTTTAGAATTTTAGAAAAAAATAAAACAGGCTTACACTCAAATCTTTATTATTGACATAATAATTACCATATTTATAATATTGCTAATATTTTAAATTACTAAAATAATGAATAACTATTAGAAATTTGCAGAAAAACATCATAAGACTAACTTTTTATTGGCCTGAATCTTGTGAAAGTCCTGAAAGTGCTTGATATTATAAATCAGTGGACAGTTTGGGCAATTCTGTTGAAATCAGTTCAAATGCTTCTACTTAAAGTCGAGATACTTCTCCAGCAGAAAAACTTGTAGGGCCTGTTGTTACTGCAACAGGCCCTACAAGTTTTTCCGTCATGACTAGAGTATAAATGGCAAAGCGACAATTCATTTTCATGTAAAGCACACGAACCAATTGTCGACTGAGGTGCTTTTCTAGTAAAACAGTAACTCCACACTCTTTTAGTGGCCCATATTTACAGCACTACCATTACAGCCAATTACCACCAAAGAAGAACGATATTAGAATCTTATTTCTGTAAAGTCTACAATATACTTTTGAATTGTAGTAGCTATTCCCGAATCAATAGATATATGACCGATGTACTTCGATTCTGGCTTTGATATGATTGAAATGTGTTCTTTCGATTTGATGTATATCATTACCCTTAGTCATGATGACTAAAATCTTGTCTTTACGACCGTCAAAGTAAATAACAATTAAAGGTATCTCACTAGAAAATATCCTAAAATGTAACTATTTTAAGAGCTAATCAATGATATTTTACTACGAAATATTACGATCATCATAAGATAAGGTAATAACAAATGAAAACTATGTATTTAAGTATGATTTTGATAGAACAGTTCAAAATTAATTCAATTTTACGGGTACACCATATAAAGTAAATTCTAAGTTTTCTATAAACAACATTCGTGATGCGACCTGAAGGTAAAGTCATAGGATTTTTATTTTTGAACGCACGAATGAAGCATTCACTTAGGGTCATCGATTAATCACACAGGAGATTAAAAAATATATATATTTTTTTTTAACTTTCTCTCCACCCTCTGACTATTATTTTATTTCAATAAAATACTTCAATACACGGAATGTTACTTGGCGGCCTATTCGTAAGACAAAAATTATGAGGACATTTTATTAAGTAGCTAAGGACCTCAGAGCTAGGTCAAGTAGATAATCCTGGGATTATATCCTTGACTGATACTTGTACGTTCTGAGATTTGTCTTGTCTTGAGTATTTTAGGGGACTTGGGCTGTTGTATTTATTTTCCCGCCATAGCTAGCTTTCGTTGAGTGTTCTGTAATTTTCATTATCTTGTAGTATAATACAAGATACCTAGTGAACATGTTCTCTTGTTTTAAGTTATAAAGTTCCTATAAACAAAATCAAAATCAAATATTTATTCAGTATTAGGCCTTTGCAGGCACTTTTACACGTCAATAATTATAGTGTACATTACATGTAATGTTTATTTATATTTAATTTTTTTTTGTTCAAAAGCTACCGATACTAGCTTTTCGCAATGACCACTGCTGAGAAGAAATGCCGAAAGAAACTCATTTACAGCGTATTGGTCGCCTACGCGCCAGAAGACCTTTGTCAGTTTACAAAGATATTATGCCTAATACATAATGTTATCATAACATAATATGTAAAGCTTGCGAACGAGTGCCAAATCCAATTTACAGTAATAAATTACACTGCTACTCAGTGTAATTTATTACTGTAAATTGGATCTTAAAAAACGGAGCCGAGCTGACCAGTCCCTACTGGCGGCATGAGGTTGACGCGTGGATGAGCCATCGCTGACCTCAACCATATTAGAGGGAATCCAGCGACAAGCAGACTTTCTATTTCATATCAAATAATCAAGAATCAAATATTTATTCAGTAATGAGGCTTTCGCAGGTACTACGAGTATTATCAAAAGGTAGACTACGTTTGTATGGGAAAATCTAGGGTAAGGGGATTAAGTCGTTGATGCCAGCACTGCCAGCAGATGTCATAATTAGATGGCAGTCCTCAAGTTACTTATTATCAGACGTCTTTACCTAGCTTGAAAATTCTAACTGTTGACCTCGTACACAAGAATAACAAACAAACATTGTGACTTGATTTACGTCTGTATGTTCCCTAGATATGTCATCATCATCATCCGAGCGTATTCCGGGTTGCATCCTCAGCAGTAATGCTTCAGAGCCCGGGGTCCGCTACCTATAACCTAGGTGATTTGATGAGGTTACTAGTTTTACACAGAGCAACTGTAGTATGACCTCCGCAACCCAAAGGGTAGACCAGAACCAATCCTAGGATAGGTTTTAGACTTTAGACGTTTAGATGGAGTTCGGGACCCACAGCTTTGCGTGCCTTCCGAGCACGGAATTATCTTCCTTTTTGGATAATCAGGTGATTCAAGCTTGCAATATCCTAACCAACAAAAACACTTTTCACAAAGTATGCTTCCCAGTGGGATTTGAACTCACGACCTCCGGATCACAAGGCAAACGCCCTTAACCTCTGGACCACGGAGACAGTCCGTTTCTTAGATATATCTTAACATTCAATATCAGTAGGAATCTGACGAGACCTTGAATACCACGACGTTTCGTCGTGGTATTCATGGGCCAATTAGGCCGGGGTAGAGCAACCCAAAAAGGTAATTGCCGTAACCACAGAACTATTGGCAACTCCACCGCTCTCCCTTCCCGATATTGATGTTTTTAGTGAGTTCAAGTCTGACATAACTCCTTCACTGTCCCAGCAGCGACCTGCAAAGCGATGGCATTTTCACCTCCTTAAAAAAAAGAACTAGATGAGACTTGGAAAGCAGATCAAGGTCGCTGGATATTAAGACAAATTACAGGATGGGATGGAGCGGCGTCTCAAATTGAGATTCAGTGTGACGTCCGTGATGATTCCAGGAAAGAGGTATCAAAATTTAGTCTAGAGTGGTCGAATGGTTTTTGTTTGAATTCTATTCTACTTCTTCTTCAGTATTTATTCACCTATTGTTGGGTATAGGCATTTTCATGGTGTTTCCATTTGACCCGGTCTTCTGTAGTCCGCAACCACGTCTTGCCCATCTCGGCTCATAATCGGCCCAATGCATAGTTGGTTTCCTAACTTTTCTCCCGCCAGGCCGAGATCTTTTTACTATGATTTTACGTGTCCAACGCCCATCCTTTCTTCTGCTTATGTGACCAGCCTATCTCCACTTTAAGCTGGTCACTTATACAGCGACATCAGTGACTCAGTGCCTTCCGTTAAAATCTATTACGAATGCAATCTTTCGATAAAATAAAGAAAACGGAATTTTTATGCTGTTATAAAACGATTTTATTATTATTTTAAAATTCATTACAGAAAATTTTGATTTTGAGGCCCAGGCAAAGAAGAATAATTTTTTGAGATGTAAGTAGCCGAAAATGAGTTTCCTGAATATTTTTTTCGTTATTCCTTACCTACACATTAAATGAATCCTCGGCGTGTGATTTCAGAGCTTTGCGATCACTATGACTTTTATTGATACTACCGGACTTACCGTCCGTGATTGATATTATTTTAAGCCAGATTTTTAACCCTACTGGCGGCCGTCATGGCCGCTGGCAGACTGAGAACTGCGGTGGTCACCCTTGACAACCCATTGCAATTCTTCAATCTGGCTCAAAACGATATCAATCGCTGTAAGTCCCGTAATATTAACAATCATTGTGACCGCGTAGCTCTTAAATCATTACGCCGAGGAACTTCATTTTATATTATATAAGAACGTTTGTATTAAAGGAAACTACTTAACTATCAGAACAAAACGCAATAGCAGAACAAAACGCATCGTCTAATCGCTGAACAATGCATGTCCCTGAACTTGTGAGTTTGCTGCACATCGGACGGGAAGCGCTAGATTGTCGCCGGTTAGCGCTCAAAAGGCAAACGCGGTACCTATGTGACATTGAACCAAGATAAACAGGCAATTGTAGATAGGACAAAGAAGAGAAAATACCTACGTTGATTATTTTGTAAACAGAGGAGGCAAAAATGTTTGCTAAAATCTCTACGCCTATGCTAGTTCCACTCCAGTCCAGAAGTTCTGGGTTTGCTAGTCAGGGCAAGTAAGAGAACGGCATTTTAAAACTATTCTATTCAAAATTATCATGGAATTGTTTATCTGTAGGTATTTATTTATTTATCACACTTTACGTTCCATGTTTTATACAGGTCCTAAAAAAATATACTAAAACTATTTTAAAGGTGTATATAAATTTCTCCTTTTCCTCCGACGATATGGATTATGACCGACAAACTGATCCGAGTTTGTATATAAAGCAAAAAATATTTTTCATCTTTTGATTAATGTTCATAGGTGAAAGTTGTTCAGTATCATGAACGAAATTCACCCTTAAAATAGTTAAGATTTATTACTTATATTTTTTATTATAAATTAAAAGTTTGAGAAAAAACCTTACGATTCAAAAACTATAGTCGTTGAGCTTCAAAAAATTTAACAAAAGTTTGAACTTAATTTGGGGCTAGCTCTGTTATTTGACCTTATCTATTTTTAACCCCTGACGAAAAAGAAATTTGACGTGTCTGTGTGTCTGTCTGTGGTACCATAGCTTAGCTCCTTAATTAATAGACCGATTTTGATGCGTTTTTTCCAATCGAAAGCCTTGTCTGTCAAGACGATTTTATGCTATGTTTGATGAAAATCGATTCAGCCATTAAGAAGTCAATAGGGGTGAACGCTTGAAAGAGTTTTTTTAATTTGTCTAGAAAATAAACTTGTGTTATCGAGAGAACGTAGGCAACGTTCTCTTCTGCTCGTATTTACTTATTCTATGAAGCAACTGGCGGACCATAGTGGTCAATTACGCTAGCGCCGGCAGAATAAGGATATGTCGTCGGCAGGTTGTTACTATTAACTAACAATTACGAGAAATAATCGACGTCATCACGCACATTCGTGGGGGGAAATTTCCTGGGGCTATGTGTTTACTTTGTGATTGGAGTACTGTGTTGGATAACAGTAACTATTTGGTGGACTTAAAGTTTATAGTTTATTAATTTAGGATTTTTGGGACTACAATTACGTTGTCATACATTGTTTATTATAAAATATAGTATCGTTGAGATCTAGTAGATAGTATCCTATAACACAAGTTTAAACTTACTTTGGGTCTAGGTCAATCAGTGTGGTTTGTCCCTATCTATTTATTAATTTATGTATCATCACAGAATACAGTAAGAGTAAACAGAAAGGAATCTCCTAAGGTACGCGCAATATGCGTCCCCGTTCCCCGCACCCGCACCTCTCCCCCGGTTCTTGACGGCCAACGTGAGTCATCGAGGCGAAAACGAGGTAGGGGTGCAGGGACGGGGAACGGGGACGCATATTGCGCGTACCTTAGGAGATTCCGGCCTGTGGTATCATTTCGCATTTGACGCGAGTTTCCGAATAGTGTGAAGTTGCATTATTCGCCATGTTGTTTTCATTTACCCAAGTTGGTGCTAAAGAGACCTAGAAGTATCTTTATATACATGGTCTAACAAAATATACTTAAAATTATTTTAAGGGTTGATTCAGACTATGATACTCAACAACTTTCCCTAAGAAACGTATATCGAAATATGATGTATTTGAGGCCAAAAAATAATTTTTGGCCACAAAAACCAGTTGGCCGATAAGCAGATGCAGATGCGTTTGTATGGAAAGTCAAAATTATTTTTCATATTTCGAAACCATAGTTTGAAGTCCATCTGGTTCTAGGCCTTCCTATGCCCATCTGATGGAAAATCCCCTACGGACTGGTGGCCCCACTGCTTATCTGCATCAATAGGGCCACGAGGACTTTCAAGTACTGATGTCTCCATTGTAGTGGGTCAATGGAGCCATATAGTTTTACTAATACTTATGTCTCCACTCACGTAGTAAAAACACTGTCCGCTTATATTTACCTTGTAAATAGGTACTGGTTTTTATATAATTGTTAGTTTATATAGTTCATATAGTTGTATGTTTATTTCTCGTGATTACTTTAAGTGGTTATAATTTTGTAAAGTGGATCAAAAAAGATTCTCAAAATAATAGTAAGGCTGGTGACGTCACCAATGCTGACATATTTTAAATTTATATGGGGCCCTCCCGTCGTGAAATACAAACGAGAAATTTAGGATTATACTAAACTAAAATGAAATTACAAGAAGTGTAATGAACGGGTATAATATGCAATTGGTGTACAGTCCGAGTATTAAGGCGACGTGGGTTCACAATTTGCAATACTGTGCGTGTTTTTGAAAAATCATTGTTATTAAAATACCAAAGTTTATTCCACAAAAAAATTACATAAAAATCTTAAGGATTTTCTACAGACACTTACAATAGCCAAAACACGATTGAACATTTTTGGCTCGATAGAAAAAAATCACAAACATACGTCTAAATTTGCCTTTATAATACATATTACTATTTTATACAATCACCTTTTTCAATATAATCAAATAAAACACTGAGAAATTTCGGGCCTTTCTTCTCTTTCGACGAATATTTCACGGTTTTTTTTTTATTATATTTATAACTTTTTTTGTAGCCAAAACGGATACCTAGATATTTAGATAATACATTTTTTTGTATAATTTTCATATAAAAAAGTGATTGTATAAAATAGTAATAGGTATTATAAAGGCAAATTTAGGCAAATTTAGACGTATGTTTGTGTTTTTTTTCTATCAAGTTAAAATTGCTTAATCGTGTTTTGGCTATTGTGAATGTCTGTAGGAAATCCTTAAAATTTTAATGTAAATTGTTCGAAGAAAAAACTGTGGTAGTTTAATAACAGTGATTTTTCAAAAACACGCACGGTAGCAAATTGTGAACCCACGTCACCTTAAGCACTGGTATGACTCTCCATTGAATCAGAGTAACATATATACCTACTACTACTACAAACGAAACAATTTATCTGTACACACGTCGATGTGTGAGTTTTATACTTAGGGTCGCACCGCAGAATTATTTTAATACTTACCTACTAACGAGTTCGACATATTTACGATTATATTTTTCCATACTGGAAGATTTGCGAACACTATGACGTAAAAAATATTCTGTTTTATATGTATTAAATGTTACAGGAAACTCGGAAACAGCTACATAATATCACTTCACAAATATTTTTCATTATGTCCATTGTCCATTTCACTATTAGTTCACTTTACTGATTATTATTGAGTCATTTATAATGTAACGCACTAATTTCACTAATTCACTATTGTAATATAGTAATTTGCATATTCGGCACAAAACTATACGGTAATTATATGAATAAATTCAATAAAAATAAACAAATGTTTATCACGCTTGATGATGATGACAAATTGACACGCACAGCATGTCAAGTTGTCATTGTCAACAATGGCATTTAGCACTATAACCGGCATAAATCTAGTTGGCATCTGCGTGTATGTGATTACCTGTGAGCGAGGAGCCTATGTAACATTACAGGATTGCTTATTAGCAATCCGGTAATGTTACAATCTCGCTCTTGTGTATCTCCCGCCAATGCGAGAGAGCGAGAAGGGTATATAATCAAGATGGTTGCTGGGTAATAACGTGAAATTATATTGTTGCTTTGCTTACCTGTTTTCATCATTTGGAAATGTATGAAATATACGTTCTTTAGAGTATTAGGTGGATAAACAATTATTATACGCGCATCTTCTCACCATGATGTTTACTATTGGTTGGCAGTTCTCAAGACAATACACGTCGCGTATTGCGTGCGGCTAGTAATTAAACCCTGGTTTGGAGCCGTCAAAGCTCACAAAGTGCGGGGGAGAGGTGCGGGGACGCCAATTTGCGGGAGACGCTGTGAGAGACCATTCTGTTTGACTCTTATGTATTCTGTGCCTTAAGTGTACCATCGAAACCAACAATATTTATAATACCAGTGGAAAATATCGGTAGATGCAAGGGTAGATGGCAGTCACATTGATCGAACACGAGTCAAATGATCAGTAGGTAATAATAATTATTCGTAGTATCTATGTATGAACGAGTAGGTCTTATTTCTTTCTCCGAATTAATTATAATATATTATGGAGTGTGAATTTTCCGAAACATTATGCTAATTTAATGTACTCAGCGGAACGGAATTTCAGTCAAGGTTTTCTGATATTATCATAAACACACTTATGAGGGAGTTTCAAGGTTTTTATATAGGTACTAGCTTTTGCCCGCGGCTTTGCCTGCGTAGACTACACAAATTAGATTGTTTTTTTTTTAAAGTGGGATTGCAATTTATTAAAAGCCAATCAATGGATTATTATTTTTGACTAACCACTAATTCAAAAAGGTCATGTGTCTTTCTTCAAAAATTACGAAGATTTACAAACTTGCTACCCCTATTTCACCCATGTAGGGATTTAATTTTCAAAATCTAATAAGTGCATTATTATTTTCTACTAACTGCTAAAATACATTAAAAATTTCATGTGTCACACTTTAAAAATTACGAAGTTTTATACAAACTGTCAACCCCTATTTCACCCCTATAAGGATGTAATTTTTAAAATCTAATAAATGCATTATTATTTTCTAATAACTAATATAAAACATTAAAAATTTCAAGTGTCTCACTTTAAAAATTACGAAGTTTCATACAAACTGCCAACCCCTATTTCACCCCTTTAGGGATAGAATTTCCAAAAATCCTTTCTTAGCGGACGTCTCCTAGTCACAATCTACCTCCCTGCCAAATTTCATCTTCATTGGCTAAGTAGTTTTCGAGATTTCGTGATAAGTGTGTGATTTTCGCTTTTATATATATTGGAATAGCAAAATTAGCGATATTTTAGTAACGCTTTAGTCAGGAAACCACTGGTCCGAGAATTCGAGACTCCCCAGACACTTATTTTCTCAATTATCATTTGTGTGGGATTAAGTAGTGTTAGTATTTACATATAAAACACATACTCGCTTGTTTGAAAAAAGAGTCGATTTACTGGTACAAGGGGCCAAAGCTAGGTTCAAACAGTACCAACTTTTCTCATATTTTCAGTCTTGATTTTTGTACATGATACTCAGACAACTATTTCAATGCCTTCAGGAAGCAGCCAGACCAATCATATGGGCCAAATGTCCTGCCAGACGAACATTCTGTGCGACAAGTGTACCAATGTCTGGCACGATGTTTGGCGCGACCGATTGATGTGGCTACTTACATCATCTTTATCGTCATCAGGTCTTTTTTAGTCTCCACTGTAGGAGCACGACCCTCTCTATACTACCATTGCCATACTTAGCCAGAGCAGCCAGAGGATGCTTGGAGGAGGTTTGAACTGCTGTTGAACTATTATTGGTGATCCGTCTAGCTTTAAAACTTGCCGTGGCCACTTTTGGCGGAGGCAAATTTTAAAGCTAGATGGACTAATGTAAATACTTTCAACGGTAGTTCATAAAATAATTTAAAATGCTATCTAGTGCCTGACGATTAGCAATATGGAATTTATCTCCATATTTACGAGGTAACAATTTATTTCAAAAGAGGGCGTCACTGTCTTCAAGGCCATTTGCTTCTATATTCACCTTAATAGGGATGTTTGACCCATCCGATTAGTCTGGCTGCTTCACCAAAACTATTTTAGCAAGACGCAGGAGTCAATGACTTTGGGTCTTATGGCTTTTAGCTCTGTCTACATCCTAAAAGAAAAAGTCGTAATTGATTAGTGTGGATGGCATTGGCCCAATGTTAACTTTAACCTGAACAGACTGTCAAAATAATTTACATGAAATCGTCGTAAATCGCCGCGAAATGCAGTCGGAAAGCGGTTATGGGGCACGTTATATGTAATTTGTTTCTTTGACCTTTGGGTTATCAATGATTCTCATTGAATTATAAAAACTGGAACGTACGCTGATCCAATTTTTTATTTTAGATCGTTCGTGTCGTTAATTATAGCTAAAGTAGTAAAACTATAGTTAAATCGTTTAATAAAAACTGTTTCGCTATTTCTTCTTCACTTCACAAGGTCTTAGGCATTGGGTGACCATTGACATGCATATTACCTCTATATTTGGAGAAGAAAAAGCAGGAAAGCGCACTCGGGGCTTCGAAGCAACACAGCTGGGGATGCAACCTGGAATGCGCTAACATGAAGAAGAAATTATAACACGTACCATTTTGGTAATCTAGTTCTTCTATATAATATAAAAGAAGATAGATACTGACTGGCTGACATATTGGCTGATCGATCATCGCACAGCTGAAACCGCTGGGTCTAAAAGCATGAACCTTTGCACAAGCGTTCCTTAAATGACGTAAGTATGCAGTGTGTACTAAGAAGGTATTTTTGGAAATTCATCCCCTAAGGGGTTAAAATAAGGGTGGAAAGTTTGTATGAAACTTGGTAAATTTTTAAAGCTCATGGTTAAATACAAAAGTTTATTATATCACTATTTAAACAATATATATATAGGAACTTTATAACGGTAAAATAGAGAATGAAAATTTTGTATGAAATTCCGTCATTTTTGAATAATTACGAGGCCAGCTACAGCAACGCCGTGGGCATAAGCAATTTTTTTTATAACCTTAATTGTCCCATTGTTAGGCAAAGGTCTTTCCCATCTTCTTCCACTTGTCCCTTTTCCACCATCTCTTTTAGGGTTCCGTAGCCAAATGGCAAAAAACGGAACCCTTATGGATTCGTCATGATGATTCGTCATTTGAACGAGATCTAGTAAGTATTTTTTTTAATACGTCATAAATCGGAAACCACAATTTACCTTTAGAACTTTTATATTATGTTACTTGCTGCTACGGAACTCTTCATGGGCGAGTCCACCTCGCACTTGGCCGCTTTATGGAATGCGTCGAGAGCGTCTCGCCAGTGCTTTTTAGCTATTTTATGAAAATATTATAATCTTTTTTTACAATCAAAGTATAACATTAGGTAGGTACGTTAACTACTACATCAGCCACCCGTTACAATAAATAAAATAGGTATTATGTCCCTGTCAGTAACTAAATTCTTCGTAACTATTTTTATTAGATAATGTACCTAAGTATTATATAGTTTTAATGTCGTTTCTACACTGAAATGGAGTCCGTGTAACTCAGTGGCCTTGGTGTGATCGATCGAAGCACGATATCTCGAACACGGCAGCTTATGGTTGAGTCAGTCGTTTAACTTTCGTTTTATGTCAACTGTGAAGCAGCTCGGGAAATATGGTAATTTGTAGTCAGTTTGAACGTTGGCAAGATTAGGAATTGCTTCGGAAATGAACTTAGGAATAAAGTGAACCGTCTAATATCAAAATCAAGTGCTGTGGCTTGCTTACTCGTAGAATCATTATCATCATCAGGTATTGCACGCCTCATAAGCGGAGCGTTGAGGTATTTCACGCCTCATAAGCGGAGCGTTGAGGTATTGCACGCCTCATAAGCGGAGCGTTGAGGTAGTGCTCTACTCTCGACATGTCAAAAAACCCAGTCTTTCGAAACTTAAATGACGTTTTTTTTTTAATATAACACTTACAGGATAATATGAGTGCACTAATATGAAGTTAAATAATCTGTCTAGCACATATGGTACATTTTATAAACAATTAATTTGTTTAATATAATAAATAATAACATTAAAACTAATCATTCTTGGACGTCCGTGAGTCTGTGTTAATGTGACCATGTATGTGGCAGAGAAATTGGTCGAAAAATTCATCTTACCGGAATACTTTTGTTTTTAATATATAAAGTATTACACTGTGCTGATTCCTAGTTAATGTTAGCGTTCTAAGTACTGTCGTTTAATTATAATTTATAAAAAACTAATATACCACTGTATAAAAAAAATTAGATTATGAGGCGTGCACTTTTGGATTTTCCAAACTATTTTCTTCTTTTCACGCTGGCCGGACGGGTTGGATAGGTCTCATTGATGTTTATAAGCTTTGCTTAGCTTGTATTTCCATGTCGCCTTTGACATCCACGGGAAGACTTGGAGTGGTCTTATTCTTTCTACACTGCCGCAAACTACACGACACCACGGCAGGGCCTCTAGTATAGGACCACGCTATCTCTTCCTGTGGATGTTGCAGGAGTCGACTACAGGACTAAGCATAAATATCTCATGCTACAACTGCATTCCCAAAGAGGGTTGACGTCAGATAGGCGGCTGGTCGTAAAACTATGACTAAATCGATTTAACTGTTCCGGCCAGGCTATTTCTTTTCCATTTCGCATGCTCGGCATCCTTGGGTGACTTTGCATGTCAATACATGCATGCATATGATATTTGGAGAAGAAAAAGCGCGATACGCACCTCGGGCTTCAAAGCAGCTCAACTAAGGATGACAACCAGGAAAGCGCTTAGATTAAAAGGAGTCTGATATCAAAACCAAATAAGTAGGTATATATTGCCTATGACATTATAGGCACAGCTATATGAAAGAAGTAAAGGAAAAGGTGATAGCAGTGTCGTATCAAGATTTCAAGAAGTTGGCGGAAGGTAGAAAAGAATAGAAGAAACTCCACCGACAAGAGCGTCGCTCTTAAATATTGATGCTAATGATGACATTATAGAGATACAGTAGCTTAACTTGAGAGTAACTTTGGATAATCTTCGGTAATCTTGGGTCACCATTGACATGCATATCGTGTTTGGGGAACAAAAAGCAGGAAAGTTTACCCTAGGCTTTCAAGTAACGTTGCTAAAAATAACAACCGAGAACGTGCTTAGATAAGAAAGAGAATATACAAAAGCGGGATCGTGTTCCAAGTTTATGTCGTGACAAAACAATTTGCTAAAAGTAAAGACATTTTAATGTTATGATTTAAGGTGAATATAGAAGCAAATGGCCTTGAAGTGGCGCCCTCATTTGAAATAAATTGTTAACTCGTAAATATGGTAATAATTTCCATATTGCTTATCATTAGGCACTAGATAGCCTTTTAATTATTTTTTTAACCACCGTTGAAAGTATTTACATTAGTCCGTCTAGCTTTAAAACTTGCCTCCAAAGTTTAAAGGAGGCAAGTTTTAAAGCTAGACGGATCACCAATAATAGTTTCAACGGCAGTTCATAAAATAATTTAAAGTGCTATCTAGTGCCTGACGATTAGCAATATGGAAATTATCACCATATTTACGATTTAACAATTTAAAAGTCTATTCCATTCAAAGGTGCATCAAAATGTGAACACGCAGTTTCATTTTGGAATTTGGCAAATAACTCCACAATCACACTTTCACCTTCACTAGAAAAGGAAAAACTATGTACAACATTATTATTACTTGTTTTCACAAATATTAAATGGCTTTCTTTTGAGAAAACAGGATTTTTCTATTAACACCAAAATTTTTTTTTTTTGAAGTCTTCATTATTGAAATACAACGTGACTAAAAGTAAATACATGGTGTTTGAGACGGCCAGTGCTAGATGCCCACCTAAACTGCCAGCTGTTCCATTAAATGGGGTCCCATTAGAGAGAGTGAATCAATTTACCTACCTAGGGCATATAGTTACGGCTGATCTCAAGAACCATGCTGACATGGAGCGAGAGAGGAGAGCGCTATCGAGGAGGGCGAATATGCTATCCCTAAGGTTTTCACGATGCTCGGACGAGGTGAAAATCACTTTGTTCCGAGCGTACTGCACTTCACTGTACACGTGCAGCCTATGGGCTATATATTCGCAGAGATTCTATAGCGCTCTCCGAGTGCAGTTCGATAACGCATTTAGGGCGGTGTTGGGACTGCCTCGCTTCTGTAGCGCATCAGGGATGTTTGCGTACGCGCACACAGATTGCTTCCACGCGACCATGCACAAGCGTGCCGCGTCCCTGGTAAGCAGGGTGTGAGCCAGCTCCAATACCGTCCTGGCGATGATTGCCAGAAGACTGGATTGCCCCTACATCCGTCACTGCTGTGACAGGCATGTCCAATGTCGCCAATTTGAAAGGCAGTTGTAACGTTTTGTACGTAATATTTAATAAAAATAATATTTTTTTTGACATATTGTTTGATAAATGTTATTGTTATTTTGATTAGGTAGGTATATAAATATATAAATTGTAATTGTAGACTGTAACAGCGACTGACATGTAAACATTTTAAATATGGTAACCTGAAATAAATTGATTTTATTTATTTATTATCGGTCGCAAATCAGTACTGACATATAGTGACGTGTGCAAATTTGCTATCGTAAACAAAGGAGTGAATGATATTTTTTTTCTTAAGATGGATTTTACCCGATTTACCCAGACGGAGGGTAATGTTTTTAACGCGAAAGTATGTACACATTTAGTGTATATAGTTGTTACATTCGTATTCTTCCCAACAGCGTCAAACATATCTAATATTATCTTCTTTTTTTAAGTATATATAAGGACAAATCACACTGATTAAGTAAGTAAGTTAAGTAACCAAAGTAAGATTGAAACTTTATGGGATACTAACTCAACGATACTATATTTTATTATAAATACATAGTATATATATAAATACCCGACATCGTGCTCCTGCAGTGGAAACTAAAAAGATCTGTTGATGATACTGACGATTTAAAAATTAAACACATTCGCACATTTGCCAAAAGTGGCCATTGTTTGCAAATGTGCGAAGGAAAGCTTCAAGTTCTCTCTTAAAACTGTAAACAGTAGTTCATAAATAGCTTGAAGGGTTATCTAGGGCTTGGTAGTGACAAAATTTTAAATGATATTTCCGTTTCCTTTCAAATAATTTATTTCAATGGGGACAGCACTGGACCCCGGAAAATTCAAGTAGCCTTAACTTACTTTGACACATTTTCTTTTTCTATTATTAAAAAAATACGATAACTTTTTTCACTGACATTATATTTTTCATTATTATATTTCTCTAAGCTGAGCCCTAATACAACAAAAAAACTTACTTATCGCCCACACTATTCTTTTGATAAAGTTATTAATTGTAGAGACACGTCGATTCTATTGATTTATTTTTAAAATTATAGTAGATTTATAAAAGTTCCCAACTCCAACAGATGTTTATGTACTTACAAAAGTAATAATATACTACGTACAACTTACAAGTATTTTTTACGCACCAAATAAACCTTCACGAAAAGTTATTTTTACATGTTCGTGGAAATAGGCACAAATTTCTTGGAAAATTTCCGCAACTTCGATTTTCGTGTATTCATGAGACATGATTGATGGTTCAAATCAAACATGCATGGAAGGATTTACCTTCCATTTCATCAAACAATGATTCTTAACCGTAAATATTGGACTCAAATATGTATTTTATTATGGAAAGGAAAATTGGTACATAAGATAAGGGCATATGCAGGGTTAATTTTTAAACACCGGCAACGTTTTTGGAGCAAGTTTAGTCCGTGATACTGAACTACTGTCCATAAAAATAATATAATTATCGAAAAACTAAAAAACATTTCGGCTTCCCATATAAATTTGGCGCTCAGCCAAATGGGTTTTGTATGGAAGGACAAAATGTTATATCGACTTTCGATAATTTTTGAAAAATTTTGAACTAAATTGCCAATTACAAGAATCAATTCTAAGTATCTATAACTGCTTACCTAGGTATTTAAAAATACAAGTAAATCAACACTTTACTAAGCCTAAACTAAGGTATTGAACTTGGAACCTCCGTAAAGGTAAACTAGAGTGTTAACCATTAAACCGCAGAGGTTGCCATCAATCGTCAGTCGTCAAAATAGAAGGAAAATAACAATAGGTAACAATATATTTCTACCAATACTTCTAAAAATATTATTAAGTACAATACAAACGAACTTTTCACAAACTTAGTTTATAATTTTTAAAACAAATAAAAGTGCAATAACCTCACGAAGCACCGCCAATTCAGTACAAAGCGAATAATGGAAACAATTTCACAAACTACTAAGTCGCCAAGGCCGGCTTTCACGGCACCAAATATTTTATATTATGGCTGGCACTATTAGCTGATTTGAGTAGGTGAGGAATACAACTTGGCTTTTTCCCGCGAGTTCGTTTGCGTGAATTCGGGAACCTTATGTTGGTTGAAATGATGCTTTTGTTACAGTTTGGTACCTAGGTATCTCATGTCTGGTATCCACTGTTGCATCATCATTAGGTATTTTAGTCTCCACTGCAGAGCACGACCCTCTCTGTACTACCAGAGCAGTTAGAGGATTTGGCCTACACTCTCCACGCTGGCCAGACGTGTTGGAGAGGTCTCATTGATGTTTATAAGCTTTGCTTAGCTTGTGTTCCCTAAGTCGCCTTCTACGACATCCACGGGTAGACTTGGAGTGATTACTCCAAGTCTATACAATAGGATTCTATTGTACTTTGCCGTGATCCACACGTTTTTAAATCATAACACTAATATTCCTCAAGGTCATATCTTGGTCAATGTTAACATTGCCCGCAGTTTCACATAATCGGCTCAACGTCATCGCGAGTGCCGCAGTCGAATGTCATATTACTAACCGACGTTAGTTAACGCAGAAGTTAGCAACTTATGGTCATATTTTAATATTTTAAAAAAGCTTTCTTTAATCAGTGACACGTGAAGATGTTTGCTCAAGTAGGAAAATCACAAATGATACTTATATAGTTTTCAATAAAAAATTGTGGTACTTTTTTGTAATAGGTAGCACGCGCGTTTTTTTTATGCAAACACTATGATCGGTAGGTACTTATCATTGTGTTACTAAAAACTGTTGTTATCTCTGAGTATATAATTGTTTGGTGGATATTTGAAGAAAATTAATAAACCCCGCAATGCAGACTAAACTCAAACAGTTGTGACGGTACTGTTGCTATGGCAACAACATGAAAACAAACAACAACAAACTATAATATAAATAATGTTCTCGATACGTAGTTCTTGTTTATTCCATTTTAATAATGAGTTTTAAAGTAAATCGGTATTTTAACTAACATATACCTATATTTTAGCACTTTGCATTGATTTCAATTAAAAATAGATAGGTAGCTAAAAACACAGTCAAACAAAACAATATTATTTTATCCGTTTGGAAGTTACGATACAAAACACATACATATAAATACAGACACATAGGTTACTTTATAACTGGCTTGAGATTCTATGTACCTAGTTTGTGATCTAAAAACTTTTTCGATGGAAAAGACTGAGTTGCGATTCTGCAAGACGGGCTTTCCTTAAGACGATACACGGAGTCCAGTGTTGCCCCTATTTGAAATAAATTATTTGTAAGGAAAGGGAGATATCATTTAAAATTTTAAGCTAGTAAAACCTAGATAACCCTTCAAACTATTTTATGAATCACTGTTTACAGTTTAAAGTGAGAACGTTAAGCTTTAGTTTGCATTTTTGTCAAAAGTGGCCGTTTTTCGCAAAAATGCAAACTAAAGCTTAACGTTCTCACTTTAAACTGTAAACAGTGATTCATAAAATAGTTTGAAGGGTTATCTAGGTTTTACTAGATCAAATTTTAAATGATAACTCCGTTTCCTTTCATATAATTTATTTCAAATGGGGGCAGCACTGGATTCTGCGTATCGTCTTAACAAGTATTGGATTTAATTACCTCGAGAATTGGTTCAAATTACTCCTGCGTCATTCCAAGAAGTGAACCCAAATGTTGGCGACCGCTGGCCCAAGTCGAGCAGTGGGTGTCTACCACCGTACGACACGCAACCCATGCTTCCAGTCAAACCACCGCGGGGCACGGCCCGAGTGCGCGAGTGACAGTGAAGTGAAGTGACTCATTTGGATTTTGAGTGGACATGATATTTTTTTGCTGGTAGGTAAGTTCCTTTTTATTTATTTTTTTCATAAAAAAAATATCGTCAAATGATTACATAGGTACCATAGATACAAGTTAAAGATTAAAAGAAAACAAAACATGCCACCTTATCTTAAAATACTTTTGTACTTGGTTTAAACTATTATCCGCCCATAATAAAAAGACTTTCCGCAATATGTCAACTTCCCTATTGTCACTAATTTAGGTGAATAATGGCTTCAACCATGTCCTAGAGATATTCCGCATTTTGGTTGGTCTTTCAAAGCTTTATTTAATTATAATTAATTAATTAGATACAAAACTAAAACTACCTACCTATAAAAAACTTGAAAACACAACCTGTGATATGTTGGCTAAAACGTTGGCTACATTCCCTCGCTTAATCCTTTGAACAATACAAAAAAAATATATATCTACAAAAAGAAATAAAAAACCATTCTTCTTTATTGAAGTCGGTTAAAAAGCAGCCATCCCTATTGTCACCTGCGACGAAGAACGAATCTGCATGGAGCAAGTGGGACAAAACGACTAAAATATACCTGGTTGTTGCTCTTCTTGTTGGTTTACCAGAATTCGTAGCATCTCTACCATGTTCGTTATTTAATTATTTATTTATGTAACACACTTTATTGTTCCAAAGAAGAAATAATCGGCCTTTTTTTATTTGTAAGTAAATATTAGTAGGTAGTGTAGTGAGTAGAGTTTTATTTTTTAAGAAGTATAATATGTTTCTTTTTATTGTTCCAAAGTATACTTTTAACAAATGGCGGTCTTAATGCTAAGAGCTAATGTTTTCTCAGTCAACCATAGGGGTAAAGAGAGAACATTTTGTGGCGTAAAAATTGAAAATATCAACTCAACCCTAAGGCCCTAAGTTTACCTTAAAGTAATATGTTATAGTTACATCGTTATCATCATCACTATCAGCCCATTTCTATTTACTCACTTACATACTTATCGAAAAATTAAGCCCAAAGAGAACCTATTGAAGGCGAAGTAGTCATTAATCTTCAATAGAATAGAGCATCGTGTACAAAATAAAGATGAATGTCATATCAAAGTCGGCTTCATTGTTGGAATATTCTCCTTTAATGTACTCGTAAATAAATGAATACAATGATACATATAGGTACATAAATACTCGTACTACATATTTTTATTCTTTGGAAGGTAATCAATGGAAGGTCAATCCTTCTGATGTAGTCATTTGTATAAAAATTGCTGCTATAGCACACATACTTACAAAAAAATAGACAGTCATACCTAATAAAAAAATATATACAAAAATATTTCAATTTTCAATGTGCGTTATATTGAAAATTGAAATATTAGCTATACAAAAAGAAACACAGCGCAATGGTAATATTGCCCTACAATACACTGATTTTCAGCTGTGGCCTGGAGAAATGCGTGGTGCGGCTTCAATGTAAATAATGTAAAAATAAATACTGAAAAGTTTGCTATGTCTTGCTTGCTACATTTAGCATACAAATATTTATTTTATTTATTTAAAAAACTTTATTGTTCCACAATAAAAAAAATGGTACAATTGGCGGACTTAACGCTAAAAGCGTTCTCTCCCAGTCAACCATAGGGATAAACAGATACAAATCATGTTGCGGCGCAAAAAACTAGATACAAAATAAAGTATTAAAATATGTAAGTAGGTACATGCATGCATCAACAAGCTCTTAATGGAGTAACAAGAAAAGACAAGATAAGGAATGACTATGTGAGGGGAAGTGCCAAGGTAGCGCCAATAACTAAATAAACCGGCCAAGTGCGATTTAAAATGGCGTAAAGAGGTTTCCGTACAATTGAATTATTTCTTATAGGTATTCCTGTAATTTACAAGTAATGAACTATACTTGCTCAATAGTTTCGGAGATCAGGGGGGGGGAATGGTCAATTTTCGTCTTCTTTCACTTACAATAATAACAAAAATATATTTGAGATCCTCATGACAAGCCCTTTCATTTGATATGTAACAAAAGGTTTGATGGTCATTGGTCATGAAAAAAAGGTTTGCAAAACTTTTTTTTAAATTTCCTAATTTGTCCCCCGAAAATGACCCTTATTTTGAAAAAATATTTATTTACTTTGCACATAATGTGTTTGGGTTATAGGATCACAACATTCTACCAAATTTCACCTGATTCGGTCCAGTAGATTCAGAGCAAATTGGCTGTGACAGACGGACGGACAGACAGACAGACAGTGATCCTTTTTTTTGTATTTTTTGTACGGAACCCTAAAAAATAAGAGTAATAGATCAAGATGGTTTGGTCACGTTATGAGGAGGGTGGAAAACAACGTTGTGAAGGGGGTAGCCAAAGAAAAGGTGGATGGAATGTGTTAACAACGATATGGATGTTATGAATTCATAAAATATTTGTGTATTTTTATATGTAGGTCTATGAATGTATAAGCAAAATATATCTATGTATATAAAAGTGAAAATCACTCACTCTTCACGAAATCTCGAAAACTACTTAGCCAATAAAGATGTTTGGCAGGAAGGTAGATTGTGACTAGGAGACGTTTGCTATGAAAGGATTTTTGGAAATTCCATCCCTAAGGGGGTAAAATAGTTGTTAGCAGTTTGTATCAAACTTCGTAATTTTTTAAAGTGATTTTTTTTAAATTTTTAATGTATTTTAGTAGTCAGTAGAAAATAATAATGCATTTATTAGATTTTGAAAATTACATCCCTATAGGGGTGAAATAGGGGTTGCAAGTTTGTATGAATCTTCTTAATTTTTGAAGCGAGACACATGATATTTTTGAATTAGTGGTTAGTAAAAAATAATAATCCATTAATTGGATTTTAATAAATTGCCACCCCAGAGTCTACGCGGGCGAAGCCTCGGGCAAAAGCTAGTATATGAGTATATGTCATACGTAAATGTTTAATAATGGTCCAATAGTTCATTTGAATGTACCTACTAATCGTCCAAAATTTGCTTTTCACCGTCCGCACCACCTGTAGGTTGACTGGTAGAAGAGGCCCTAGGCCCTAGTCCACCTGTTACATTTTTTGTAATAAATTTAAATAAATAAATAAAATAAATATGGCTTGTAAAGATGTAACAGTCGAAATGAGAAAGGAAAGAACAAAATGGAAACGATTATTATACTGTGCAGACCCCACTTAGAGTGGGATAAGGGAAGAAAGCAGAAGATGCTTCAACAAGCCCTTCAGCAATAACACTATGTATTTATTTTTCGTGAGTGTAAGTGGCCAACACTAGTATCGGATTTTTTCAAAAAGCATCTGACGTAGCTTGACGATTCAAAGATGACAGCCGGGACCAAAGGCTAAACAAGCCTTCCAAGACACGTATGAGCTAGAATTTTTTTATTCCACTTGTGGTCCCATCCAATCGCGGACTACACCAAGTGTCACTTAACTTGCAAAAGCGCTAGTTTTCGTACAAGACTTCCATCGGGCCATCAAGCTCCTCAGTAGCAGAAGCACTAATCAGCCGGGAAATATATTGTACCCTTGGGTATGTAGAGACGTCCCATTTTGCACTGCGCGTTGGTGTTAAATTTAACCCCACAAGTAGATACATCCCTTTTCGTATTTAAGTATGTCACCGTACGCTAGTTCATAAACTATCTTGCAAGATTTTAAACTGCAGATAAATTGTGAACTGTGCCGTACTGCTCACAATACGAGTATAACGTATTAGTTTTCGGTAATGTCTATCCAGTTTAAACCGTTAAATTTTGAACGAACCTGCACTTAAAAACAAGGTTCACATTCTGTCCAATTTAAGTACTCGTAAACCTTCCCTAATTGGTCGATCAGAAAGAGTTAGAAAACAAACATAAGAGTCAAATAAAGTAGATGCTTTTTTCTAAATCTATGGCCGCGAGCTATCGCCAAGACCTGAGGCCAAGAACAACTAAATAAAGTTGGTTAACAATTTTACAAGTGATAAAATCGGACAGCTTGTAAACCCTGTCTGTAAGTGCAAGATCAGAATTTAACGGTTCGACGTGGATCGAAAATTAAAAGTGGTTATTTATATTAGGTACATTATAGTATCCCTTAAACTGATTTTCAATACAAAATTTAGTACGAACCGATAATAGCTTTCCTTTTTTAGAGTTCCGTACAAGAAATGAAAAAAACAGAACCCTTATAGGATCACTCGTTCGTCTGTCACAGCCAATTTGCTCCGAATCTACTGGACCGAATCATGTGAAATTTAGTAGAATGGTGTAATCCTATGAGCTAAACACATATGTGCAAAGAGAATAAATATTTTTTTAAAATAAGGGTCACATTCGGGGGATAAATTAGGAAATTAAAAAAAAAAGTTTTGCCAAGCTTACTGTGTAATACTTATATGAAATGAAAGGGCTCAATATGAAGATCTCAAATATATTTTTGTTATAATTATAAAATAAATATTTTTGATTTTATTCAAAAAAGAAGACGAAAATTGACCATACCTCCTCCCCCCCCCCCATCGGATCTCCGAAACTACTAAGCCTAAAATTTAGAAAAAATACGACATATAGTTCTTTGCTTGTAGATTACAGGAAAACCTATAAGAATTCAATCAATTGTACGGCACCCACTCCACGCGAGTTTAACTCGCACTTGGCCGGTTTTTTCCATTACGAAATAGTACTTTATACTAAAATTTTAAAATTTTAAACAAAAACAAAACGCGATATCAACTTTTGCAGCATTTTGAATCCTGCAGCTATAAACAGACGGTCTGTAAAGCAGACTGAGCCCAGGGCCGCAAGACTCGAAGGCCGCTTTGAGCATGATTGTGGGCGAGAAGGTGGAAAAACTAATCAAAATATTGATGGGATACTAGCATGATTTGCATTTTCACCCATTTCCTCGATCGGCTTTAAGGATCTGCGCGGGAAGAAACGCAACTGGTGCATTTTTTATTTTATTTATTTATTTAACTTTATTACAAACGTAATAACTTAAAGCCACAGGCTTTATCTACCAGTCAATCCATTGGTGATGCCGAGAAAAAGAAAACTTTAGAAGGAGGTGCAAGTTATGTAGGTATTGTAACATTTACCTAGAAAGGATAGCAATAACAACCTATATATATATGAAAAAATAGACAGTCGCTCTGTGTAAAACCAGTAGCCTCGTCAAATCACCTAGGGTAGGTAGCGTACCCCGGGCTCTGAAGCGTTACCGCTGATTATGCAATCGGGAATTTATTTATTTATTTTTTACTAGCCTATAGTGTCCCATTGTTGGGCAAAGGCCTCCCCTTCATTATTATTTATAATTATAATAAATAATATTAACATAATTTATTTTTTATGTTATGTATTGTATATTTTAATTTTATTAGAAAATTTTTGTATTTTTTTATTTTATTAGAAAATTATTGTATTTTTTTTTAACATCAGTGTGAGAGCACCAGTACCAGCGAAAATAGTCATAACTAACTGTCCTGCTAATAGTAATGAAGAAAAGCATTAGTGAGCCGTAACAACTCCCCAGAGAGTGGTAGACGTGGACGCACAACAACCTTGTCACTCCGTGGACAGTGGATGTGACGTATGTCGTATGTCACAGTGTGTTTACGGCAGACACAACAATGTTAAAGTAATGAGTTGAAAATACGCATTGCGTAAAACCTGCCGTGGCGCAGTTGGGGCTGTCATCTTCAAAAATAAAAGCCGGACTCGGCGCTTAATAAGGCCCGACATTTAGCCCTAAAAACAGAAATTGATACGTAAGTTCAAAGTCCAAAAAGCCTAACAAATGCCGGACAGGCTAGTAGTTCTGGCGAGGCCTAAAAAGATGAAAAGGTCTCTCGCTTTGCCAAAAAGTTTAACAAAAGCTGGACAGGCGAGTAGTTTTGACGAGACCTAAATAAGGTCATCCGCTTTGCCAAAAAGCCTAACAAAATCCGGACAGGCTGGTAGTTCTAGCGTGGCCTAAAAAAAGGGTCACTCACTTTACCAAAAAGTAGGGACAGGCGGGACACACAAATATTTAGCCGGACGCGACTTGAAAAATTCAATCAGATGGCAACCCTAGGCACAGTGTTTATTCATTGCTTCAATCACCAGGATTCCCGATTTGATTCCGAATTTTCGAATTGACATCGTGTACAAACAACACAGTCCATCGGCGCCCGAGTTTAAACCATGCCGCTTAGGGTCAGTTCACACCGAGACGCGACGCAACGCGACGTAGCGCGCACGTGAAAGAAATATACTTAGAACTTGTTTACTAGACAAAAAGAGTCAGAGCCCGTTGCGCCTCGCTATGCATCGCTAAGCAGCGCGGCAAAGCAGGCTGTCGCTGAAATTAGTATCTTTTTGCCTAGTAAACAAGTTCTATATTTCTTCCAAAGTTCGCGCTACTTCGCGTCGCGTCGCGTCTCGTTGTGAACTGATCCTTACATTTATGTATTACATCTTTCGCTACGAGATCTATGTATTGGATTTTATAAAAAACAAAATAACATTACCATACAACTAATCCGGTCTGCTGAACATTGTATGAGAAAGTATTTTTTCTCTTCAATGCTGATTTAGGAGAAAAAAAAAACTTGACTGTACCAGCTGCTTCTCGTTCCGTGCAGATCATAAAAGCTAATCGAGGGAATGGGCAAATATGTGAATTACGTTAATAGTAGATACAGCTAGCAGCCAATTTCTTAGTTTAATTCTTTTTCCGCCTTTTCGCCCACCATCACGCTAAAAGTGGCCTTTCAGCCAGTCAGAACGGAAGTAGTTACTTTTTTATAAATCAATAGATAATATGTAGGTACTCGTACCTAAGCTGTGTGGTTCCTGGCAGAGTAGAATAGGATCATTCCAATTCTTTCACAGTGGATGTCGTAGAAGGCGCCTTAGGAAACATAAGCTAAACAAAGCTTATAAACATCAATGAGACCTCTCCAATCCGTCTGGTCAGCGTGGAGAATGTAGGCCACATCCTCTTGCTACTCTGGTTAATATATGGCTCTGGTAGTACAGTACAGAGAGGCAGAAGCTTCTCTGTACTGTACTACCAGGTCATCATCATCATTCCAGTGCAGAAGCACTGGAAACTAAAAAAGACCTGATGTTGATGATGTATGTTTGAAAATATTAATTTTATTTTCCCTACGAAACAGGCCGCCAGCTGCTTAGTCAGTCTGCCGCTGTGGCTTTTTCGCCTTAAATGATATTTTGCTTGAATAATGAAATAAATGAAAATCACATTGTGTAGCGCCACCGCGTCAGATTGTGCTTACCTCAGATCGAAGGCGATTCAAGCAACTGTACCCTAAACCTCTGATAAAATCGCAACCGGAAGTGTAAGCTAGGTCCACAATATCCGGAAGCCAACACATGCAAATTGCGGTGTTTTGGCAAAAGTATTTGCGATGATTGTCACGCAAGCAAGCTTTGCTTGGATTTAAACTTTTAGTGGATTTTGTTTTGCGCTCTTTATTTTTACCCGACTACGGCGAAGGAGGGTTATATGTTTCAATGACACCCATTATACCTTGACAAATGAGGTATCGTTAAAAGCGTGTGGATTGACCACTGGTTATTGGTTATGTGACATCACAGTAAATTCAATAAGGCGCATAAAGTAAAGACCTCAAAAATAAAATAAATCGGATCATATGTATGGTATGAAATGAAAGAGCTTAGCACATTTTAATACTGGATAAACGTCCTTTTCAGCAAGAATCATATAATTACTTCACAGTTAAACGATTACGGAATACATAATTTTTTTTCTTCTTCTACATTTAAGAGCCGAACTCTTGTCGGTGTCATTGCATGGAAAGAGACTAACACAAGTACAATTTTGGCACTTATAAAGGAGTGGGTTTCCTTCTCCAATTCAGGTTCCTTACGATTATTTTAATAAGACCAACGCGAGATGAGTTTTCAAAAAAAAAAAAATTCAAACGTCTTAATTATCTTAAAAATTAATCAATTATTTCTTCGCGAAGTTTTTACCGGAAGCAGGTAGTAGTGGTTTAAAATGTCCGTACAAGAGCACTTACTCAGACGTATGAGTCGCGCCTAGTGTGTGATATTGATTTTTTTTCAAACTTTCAATAAATTAATAAATGTATACGAACAAATCACACTGATTGAGCTAGCCCCAAAGTAACTTTAAACTTGTGCTATGGGATACCAACTCAATGATACTATAATTTATAATAAGTACATATACATCGTGTTAATGAAAGAACGCAAAACCTCTCAGACCACACCTCAGCCCATACAACTGAACAACTTTTGTTCATCAACTTACACGAAATCCAAAAAAATCGTATTTTCTTACAAACTGATCAGCTGATCGAGTCAATTTGTATGAAAATTCGAATTTTTTTTTAGGATTTCGTTAAAGTTGTTGAACAAAAGTTGTTCAGTTACATGGGCTGAGGTACCATCTGAGAGGTTTTGCATTCTTTCATTAACACGATGTACATAAATACATAAATAAATACCCAAGACCCAGGATAATTTCAAAAATCTACTTGTAGGCTATTATTTTTATGTGGGGAAAACTTTTACACAATAGTCTAAAAGGAATAATAAGTAGTAGGTTAATCAACTATTACTCAGACCCTAAAAACCATTTGCTTTGACCACAAAATTATGAGTAAGATAAACTACATCGATTAGATTATAATCACTGGATCAATGTTTTACTTGGAAACTAGTTTCGACCAATTAAAAGTCACGACATTCTTGCGGTCAGCAGTTCACTGTTCCAAGCTCTTTTGTCAACTTTTGTTCTTTTACTTAATACCTACCTACTTAGGTATTTATTAATTCCTATTTTTTGATTTTTACTTCTTCCTTAATCTTAGCTGTGCTACTTCTGAGCCCGGGGTGCGATTTCCCGCTTTTTCTTCTCCATATAATATACATGTCAAGTCAACCAAGGATGCAAAAGACCTTGTGAAGTGGAGAAGAAATAGCAGGAACAGCATGATTTGGCTATAGTTTTACGGCGCCTGCCTGATATCAACCCTCTTTGGGAAAAAGAGAATTACATAAAGCACTTTAAAAGACCAAGAAAACTTAAGTAAATAGGATCGAAATGAAGATGAACAAAGTACTCGTATGTTTGTTGCAGTTTATTAGAAAATTACATTCCGACGACAGCGCATGACCGTGGAAACTGGCTAATTCTGTAAAGTGGTAGAGCAAAGTTGACGAGATCCAGAAACACCTGGTCATGATTTAATAAAACACGGTATTCTCTTCCCGTGATAGATGAGTCACGTGATCGGCCCAAAGATACGTCATCGGTTAGGAGTGTTGCCACTGTGTGCGATTGAAGTATCCAAACAAAATGCATTTTTAAATTAAAAATTTAAACCCATTATGAACTAATAAAATTCAATGTATTTTATTGAAAATCAAACAGATTAATCCACACGATATATGAAATAGTTAAGTTAGTATTCTATATTCATTAACTGATTGAGAAAGTCCCTTTTAACGAAAAGAACAATCAGCTTGTTAACAAACCGAATTCACACTGAAAGTAACGTTAAATAACGTTATTTTCATACAGGAAAAATACCGTTACCCAGCATAACGTTATCTTTGTGATAACGTTAACGCCATTTGACAGAAAAAACGTTACCAGATTTTAACGGTATTCCAAGCCCTGACTTAATGTGATATTCGTGACGTCTAGAATCTAGGCTATGTACATCCCAACAAATCCAGTATAAGAAGAGGCTATATTTTCGGACGGCCTTACCAATCTGTCAGTGTCTGACCTGGGAAAGCCTGCTATTGATATTGCTCGAATTAGGACAAGGATCACATTTCACGTGTTACTTTTACTTTCGTCATATGGTTCTTTTCGTGGCGTAGGTATTTATTGATCATGGGATCATGAGGAATCGAAACGGGGCACAAGTCTTTATTCAGGCTGTCAATATATTTAGGCTTATGTTTAGTTTTAATTTATTTTTAATCCCAAGTGGCTAAAATGCAATTTAGACCCGCTTATATTACTTCATATTTTTAGCTTAGGATTATATCATATTTTTTTATAAATTGTAGATCAATAAAAAAGGTTTTGGATCACAGAATTTTGCTCAAATCTGAGGCTAAAATATGCTACCTGAGGCTTTTTTCTTCAAATAAGCCCTATATACGTGCTCACCTGGTTTTTCGAGGAGTTTAACGAGTTCTGACGTGGCTGTAAATGTATACGTGGCTAATAAAATGAAGACGATAAGTTCACTCCAAGGTGGACATAGTTCCTACGCTCTTGCTGCGAAACGCTGGCTGGGTGGGCACAGAACTGAACTGAATTGAAATAAGCCCAGGTGTGTAAGTATTAATCCTTCATCTCTCCCTGGCCGGTACACACACACTACTTTTTGACCCAGGAGTACCTACGTAAAATATAATTTGTATCAAGCAAATACGACATGCAAATTCATAATATAAATTCGAAAAATTTTAAATTTTCAAAAAATTATTGGATGCAGGGTATATTATTATTTTGAAGGGCTGTTATTTTAATGAATGTTTCCCTAAGAAAATTCGATGAATTTCAAATTCAGTTTTGTACATCATTTTTTTAAATTTAACAATTATTTTTTTAAAGATCTGTTCTGTTCTGTTTTGAGTCCGCCCAGCCAGCAGTTACGCTGCAAGAGCGTATGAATGAGATGTACCTTGGAAAGTGCATCATAACGCTGTACCGACCTCAGTTCATTGAGTGTGGCGATGCCAAACCTAGTTATACCACTTTCATAGCTCGAGAAACCAGTTGGACTCGTAGATAGGGATAGAGGAGTGTAAGAGATATTCGCAGTCAGGAGGGGGAGAGAAAAGGAGTTGTAAGAACCGACCGAATCCAGACATCAAATCAGTATAGGGAGGATAGATATTATATACTTGGTGTGTAATAAATATTTGGCAGGATGTTAGACTGCTTTGTTGTTTTGGCGTCCGTCGCGTTGCTGCTTAAATCTTCTTTGTATTCTATTGTATTGTATTCTTCTTTCTTTTCATGGTGATGTTGGAGTTCGTGCTCTGGGTCTTTTGCGACATCTAACAATTATTGTTTAAAGATTAAGATAAATTTATTTTAGTACCAAATATGTGTTACAAGCAATTTTTGACGTGACAACGTCTTAAATTAGGTTGCGGCTGGGAGTCACTTATGAAAAAGTGTAACGCTCGGTAACGTTACGATGAGTCACCGAACGAGAGAGAGGCCCGCCGAATGCCTTGCGTCTCTCTCCCACTCAACTATGATCGGTCTGACGTTGTCACGTAAAATCTTCGCCCGTAAAACCGACTTTACAGGCAACCATTTTTTTTTAATTACCTATGTTTTTTTTAACCAGTATTCAAAAATAAAAATAAAAAAATCAAAAATCTTTATTTCCAAACTAGTAGTTAGATTATACACATTTCTGGGACCCACCTAGTAAGCTTTAGGAAAAGCCTGTGGCAGGAGGACCCGCTCTTCCAAACAATAAATATATAATTCTAATTTTTGTTAATCTTTGTATTTTGCCGAGTACGTAATTAGTTATTAATTTTAATTTTGGCTCGGTTCTAAACATAAATCCTCAATGCAATTCTTCGTATACAAAGAGGATACGACGGATTATTAAATGATCCTTGAACGAAGCCGATCTTGACTGATCTAGGAAATCATTAGCGGTGCTCGTTTTCTACGACATGGTTTTTTTTATTGGAAAACAACAACTTTATACGAAATATATATAGTTGACAACGAATTATTGGTCGTCCTACAAATTAGTAAAATTATTGGGTTTTAAAATAAACTATCGCGCTTTAAAAACATGATTTATATATGTTATGGACCAAGTAATAAATTGGGCATTATACATATATAATAACCGGTTAATATGAAAATTATCCATTATGAGAGTGCAAATTGATTGAATTATTCAAAAAATTAAATTGACCGGGCATTATACATATTGTCCATTATCTTTTGGGCAGAGTAATAAAAACATATTTAATTACTATTTTTATTATTTGGATTAATAAGCAAGGACTTCTACATATAATCCACTAGTTTTTGCATTTAAAACTTAGGGAAAATAATATAAAAAATATAGGTAATACAAAAAGCTCTGTTCACTTTCCATGGAAACGAATAAAAGCATGTCAAAAGAAAAAAGTCCATCAATATGTTTATAATAAAAACTCTTTTGAAAACTGTAGTTTGTTTGTACACCAAGTATGTAAGTACATATTTATCAATTTCGGTTATTTACTTGACGGGAGACCCTATTCTATTTAGCGCAAATATCAAATTATCTGATTTTAATTTATACCCGGTATAAATTCAGAACGGGTGGGTAAAAATAGGTATAAATGGATATTTACCTAAGTCTTGGGTTTTTACCGGGTAGATGCCCGCATGCTTAATGGCCATCTCTGATTGGTCAAAGCGTGTCACGCGTTCTTCCCTCCCTGCACCGAGTCAAATTTAGCTTTATTATCAAATTGCCCAATTGTTAAGTAGCAACATAATGTCGCGAACGAGATAGGATTTTCCCGAACAATGTTCGCGAGTCAATAGAAATTCGATAGAATGGTGGAAGTGAAATTAGGCCATATGTTTTATGTCATAAAGTCTAGAGTTGTCTGACTCCGTTACACACACATACGTATCCGTGTCTAGATGTTTCCCGTTCGAAACACATTCGTCAACTATGGAGAATTTTCCAGATATTCTTACAGACGCATATAAAAGGGGAACTGAGAGTGCGTTAGGCCAGTTATAAGTGAGCTTACAGTGAGATAACTTCGAAGTGAATTAACAAGTGATATCAGCGAGTAACTTACGACTTCAGCAACGAATTAAAGGACAACAAGTGCTTGACGACTTGGACATCGGACGTTCGGTAGACAAGTTTTGTGTGTCAATCTTGAGTTCCGTAGTGAATAAATTCCCTAAGAAGAGTGTTGGCGTTTTACTCCAAATCTCGAACCCTAGTTTCGTAACAATAATTATGACCGTGCAATGTGATAAATAATGAAGTTTAGATAGTAAATAATCACTTCGCCCGATAGAGTTAGACATTATTCATAATGCTCGCACATTATTAATAATGCGCGCATTAATCACCTGGTCCATAACATATACAACGTGAAAGTGCAAACAAAACAAAGTGACTATTATTAAGAGATATTATAAATATCCTATGATAATAAAGATATTTTGAATTGAATTGAATTGTTTTTCGCTGTTATTTTAATTTTATCATACTATAATGTTTTAATTTGTCACTTTTTGATCGTCAGATTTAATTTTTCACTTTTTAGTCTCGAGAGAATTACCAGTGACTAATATTTCATATCAACATGAAAACATCGTTTTTCATCCCGAAAATTCTTATCTGTTCAGATGAGATGAAAAATATAATCTATTATTCATTTTTAGATAAATCAAGATGTCATAAAAATGAACCTCCTACAATAAAAGCTTTGCTACTAAACATTTTTATCATTAAAATTAAAACATAATTACAAATACTCCTAATGTCTCTTTATCTCAAAGCATTCCAAAATTCCATTACAAAAAACGAAAACACACATTTTATGAATTAAGCTCTTTCAAACGCACATTAAATTTACATATAATTAGTTTTGAAATGTTTTTACAATCTTCAGCTATTTGATGTTAAATTGCCTTTATAATGAGCACTTTGATGCAAGTGGAGTACAATTTTAAATGTTGCTTTAGGCTCCCAGAACCACATATATGCCTCTGCGGGTCTATGGTGGAGGGCGACGGCCATCACGCATTGAGTTGTCGCCGCTGCTCGGGTAGGTTCCCACGACATCATGCTCTCAACGATATAGTTTGCAGGGCTTTCGGCTCAGCCAACGTACCCTGCGTGCTAGAGCCGCCGGGCCTTAATAGGTCGGATGGCAAGAGACCTGACGGGTTGACGCTGGTACCGTGGAAGCACGGCAAATGCCTGATTTGGGACGCAACCTGCGTCAGTACGGTAGCCGTCAGCCACATTGGGCGTACTGTATGCACGGCGGCGGCGGCTGCCGAAGATGCGGCTGATAGAAAGCGTTTAAAGTACGCAGCTATGGAGCCAAAATATTGTTTTGTGCCTATAGCCGTAAATACCATGGGCAGCTGGGGATCAGACGCTAAGCGCCTTATAAGGGAGATAGGCCAACGAAAAAACTGGGGACGCCCGCTCTGGCTCGTTTCTGGTGCAAAGAATGGCCATAGCTATCCAGCGTGGTAACGCGGCAAGCGTTCTGGGCACCTTTGCACCGGAAACGCTAAAGAGTGGGTTGTAATTTTTATTTTGTTTATTTAATTTTTTTTTATTTGTTTTATGTATTATTTTGTTTTGACTATGATGATGTAATTTTGACATGTTCTGTAAAAAGAAAAAAAAAACAAACATAAAAGTAATACATACATACCTATCACGTCTTTATTCCTAATGGGGAAGACATAGCATTTTGGGTTTTACAGCTGTTAGCAGACCCAGGGCTGCAAGACTCAAGGGCCATTTTTAGCGTGATGATGGGCGAGAAGAGAAGGTGGAAAAGGTTACCTGCCTAAAAGCCGCATTACCTAATAACATGATTTGCATTTTCACCTATTCGGTATCTTACAGACTGCCTCCGTGGTCCAGTGGTCAAGGTGTCTGCTTTGCGATCCGGAGGTCGTGGGTTCAAATCCCACTGGGAAGCATACTTTGTAAAAAGTTGTTTCCAGTATGGTTAGGATATTACAGGCTTGAATCACCTGATTATCCGAAAATATTTCGTGTTTCAGAAAGCACGCAAAGCTGTTGGTCCCGAACGCCAACTAGCGTTTGTATGAATGAATGAATGAAAAACTCTTTATTGCATCTAAAAAAAGTTAACAGAATACAAATTGTAAATATATATACATAGGTATTTGTACCTATCCTAGGATTGGTTCTGGTCTACCCTTTGGGTTGCGGAGGTCAGACGGCAGTCGCTCTGTGTAAAAGTAACCTCGTTAAATCACCTAGGTAAGGTAACGGAACCCGGGCTCTGAAGCGTAAGCGGGGATAAACGATTCCTGACCTAAAAGTGACACTTCTCTGAGAATTCTTGAAGTAAAGCTAAACTAGCAAGCGATAGCGGTTATATACAGGCTGACTTTTTATCGACCTGCTAAATTTTTGGAGCAAGTTCAGTCCATGATACTAAACTACTTTTTATAAAAAAAAGTTATTAAAAATCGATAAAAATTTTTCGTCCTCCCATACAAATCTGCGCTCAGCCAAACGGATTTTGTATGGGAGGACGAAAAATTTATATCGATTTTTAATAACTTTTTTTTATAAAAAGTAGTTTAGTATCATGGACTGAACTGAACTTGCTCCAAAAATTTAGCAGGTGGATTAAATTCATCCTGTATAACGTCTAACAAAATATACTGAAACTATTTTAAAGGTGAATTCATGCCGTAATACTGAACAACTTTCCCAAGGAGCATACTTATATGGAAAATATCAGAAAAAAAATTTAGTTTTCCAATCAAACTCGCCAATAATTATCGTTCATATTTCGATATATGTTTTTTAGGTAAAGTTATTCAGTATCATAGACTGAATCCACCCTTAAAATAGTATATTTTGTTAGATCTTGTATATAAGTATATACAATGGGGAAGGGACATAAACGTAATAAATCGAACCATAGGCTATATACTAGATCACTATAGTATAATTAAATAAAAATAACAGTTAGAAAACCAAAAAAAAATCGGTATTCCCATACAAATCGCCCGGGCGGCTGCACTTTAGTATATGGAAATGCCGAAATTTATTTTTGTTTTTTGGCTGTGTAAATTAATTTTATTATTCTATAATGATCTAGTATGTAGACAGTGGTTCGATTTATTACGGGTATGTCCCTTCCACGTTGCATATTTATTTATTTATAAGGTTGTCAGGTGACCAACACTGATGTGTTGGTAGAAACACTGGATGCGGCTTACAATTACAACGCGTCACTATTTTTTTTTATCACCTACTCGCTCACCATTGCGTCTAATCCGTATAGCAGAGACATGATTTATATGTATGTATACCTACAGAGATCAATTACGATCAATTCAATCGTATTGGCATAGCTACGGACCTCTAAAAAACTGAACATAAAATCTCTCTTCTCAAACAGCTGTTCTTGTACGCAGAGCTTGCCTTAGCGCAAAAATGTCATATTCATACGTATATTCTAGACTGTACTCTAAAATATGTTTACAGCATGATTAGAACAGTTGATTTATTTAAATTAATATCAATTTCTCGATAAATCGACCATCTTCCATGAACATGCAAATTCTAAAACAAGGAATATCAGACCCTCGCAGTAACATGCCTCAAAATGATTGTCAGTTTCCGTATTTTCAGCTGCCGATACACAGAGGAGGTCCACAATAGATAAAACTAATGTAATGTAATGATATATTGCAAATTAACAGGGTAATAAATCATATATGATACATGGCCATTGTATAACTATTATCTATATAATATATTTAGGAACAGCGAATGGGATAATATAGGTAATAGGTAGGAATATATAATTAAAATTTAAGTTTTAAAAGCTTTGCTAAAAGGTCTTCTTGTGCGCATCCTCGTGAGAAATAAGTAACTAATCAACATTAATTTTAGAACTTATTTATCCTAAGGCCTTCAGATTGAGCAAAGGCTCATTTGTGAGCAAAATAGATACAATATTCGTACACACGCATCCGTGTGTGACCAACCTCATTTCATATACACCGTTTTGCGGGACACTCAGGAACGTCATCTCGCGGGAGGGGGAGTAGCATTAGTTCTGTTTTGATACTTATATTAATTCTGTGACAAAGGGTACAACATTGTATATATAGCTAGCCATCGTGATTTCTCTTGAACTACTTGCCTTACTTCTGGCCAGGTTAGATCGATAGGTAGTCTAAAACTGTCCTCAAAATGTAAAGTATAAGGCTCTCTCTCTTGAAAATGTAATCTATCCACCTACGTCGATTTGCTGCGCAAGAATTGGTGTTAGCATTTACCAACACACCTCCTTCAGGCGTTAGTTGGAGATTTTTTTCGGGCGAGAACATGCCAACCTACCGCAGTAGACTCTCTTACAATCTAATCTGTAACTGAACGCCAGTCCGTCCTATTTATTACGTATCGTTCAAGGCCTAAAAGGTCATTACTTGCCAATTTCATATAACAAATAGGTACGTAATACCTACGATCGAAATCGACGATACGAAGCCAATTTCCAGGCTTTTATGTTTAAACTGACTGCGTTATGAAAGCTTAGGTACGAAAACAATGGCCCAAAATAGTGGTGGTCGTGTGGTGACGTCATAATTGTGACTATTAAAATGTGTGAAATGAAAAAGGTAATGGCAAACCACTCAATTATTTCTGATATATTTATTGTGTGGGTTTCTTTCCATACAATTACACCTAACAGAGCTTAGTTCTTAAATATTTGAGAAGAAGGTAACGGCAGGGTCAAATAGGATTGATCCTAAATATGACACTGCTAATAGTACTATTTATAAATATCTTATTTTGTCACTTTTTATTGTGTCAAATTTATGAAAACATCCCGCTGACCCCATAGATTGAAAATTGGCGGTAAATAAATATATTGAAGAGCTCGGAAGATCAACCATAATATGGTCGATTGCCAGTTCAGGGATTAACAACTGTCATGAATTTTTTGCGGTCGCTGGTAGCCTGGCAGTTGGGCGTTGTCGCTGATCTCGCACGGAAGCGGCTAATTTTATGGACACCGAGTTTCCTTATGTCACCCACTGAGACGTCCCGGATTGTCCTCCTAAAGCATATCTCCCCGAATCCAGATTGTCCCATGCGTAGTTTCGCCAGTTATGTCCCCCACATAGATGCACCGATCGAAGTTTAATTCATAATTTATCAACATTATATTTGTGAACGCTGTACAGGGCTAAATATTTTGTGTCGGCTTTGTGTTTTTTTTATAAATTGTGGAAAGGACATTATAGTTTATTAAAACTATTTTGATTTTTATCGTTCCTTCCTTAAGTGTTTAGTTTATTTATTTACTTTTTGCTCGGGATTATCCCGTAGCAATAGGGCAGATAAAACTACGTGGAGTCGGTTTTGTAGCAATTCGTTTATGTCAACTTTTGAAGCACAACATATTGACTTTAAAAGATAATATTTTAATTCGATTTAAGGTTAAAATGCTATTTAACATTTAAAACAAGTACGTATAAGATAGTATCTTATATTTTGATTCAATTTAAGCTTAAAATGCTATTTTACATTTAAAACAAGTACCTACGTATACTATATACTTCACCGACAAGAGCCACTAAGCTTTTAAATAAGAAGAAGAAGAAGAACTATGTATAAGATAGTATTTTATACGTACTTGTTTTAAATGTAAAATAGCATTCTAACCTAAAATCGGATTAAAATATTGTCTTATAAAGTCAATATGTTATAAAATCTATTATATTATGTAAGGTGATATTTATGGAAACTAATAATCATAACATTTGTTATTATGACAACTTATTTTATGGCAAATGAGAGTTATGTTATGAGTGTTATGACTTACAAAATATAGGTATCATGCGTTGTAAGTATCAATGATACAACAATGAATGATGAGCAAACGAATATTCTGACCGAGAATCATTATGGAAAATGCTGAGTACAAATAAAATTATGGAAAACAAAATGATAACTAAATTATTATTTTTTTACTCAATTGATGGCAAATTTACGATAACCCTCTATCATACCCAATGTGTGAGAATCGTTTTTTGTGATGAGGGTTCAATGTTCAATAAATTCCAACAAATTGATTTCAGTAAGTATTTTCTTACACTCTATATTTATAGACCAGCATTGAGAACGGTTATTCAACCGCCTGTGTAATCAAGAAAACAACCAACCTATTCAATAAATTATGCCGAATGGAACACTCGACACTGGCGAGCCAATAATTTATAAATTACATCGATTTCATACAATCGATATGTCGAGATACGATGACCTACTGACCGTTGCAGGCTAGACGATTGTAGGCTCAGTCGCAGTTAACTTAAATAAATCAATCGACAAATAACTAGCACAGGCTTTTATTCGACCGCACATTAAGGCCGTACTTGAATTTTCCGGGGTCCAGTGCCGCCCCCATTTAAAATAATTCATTTCAAAGAAAACCAAGACATTATTTAAAATTTTGCAACTACCAAGTCCTAGATAACCCTTTAAAGTATTTTATGAACTACTGTTTACAGTTTATAATGAGAACGTTAAGCTTTACTATGCACATTAGCCAAAAGTGGCCGTTTTTCGCAAATGTGCGTAGTAAAGCTTAACGTTATCACTTTAAACTGTAAACAGTAGTTCATCAAATACTTTGAAGGGTTATCTAGGACTTGGTAGTATGTCTCCGTTTTCTTTGAAATGATTTATTTTAAATGAGGGCAGCACTGGACCCCGGAAAATTCAGGTACGGCCTTAATAAGGCCATACATGAATTTTCCGGGGTCCAGTGCCATTTGAAATAAATTATTTTAAAGGAATCGGAGATATCATTTAAGATTTTGTCTTTATGAAGCCTAAGATAACCCTTCAAACTATTTTATGAACTACTGTTTACAGTTTAAAGTGAAAACGTTAAGCTTTTCTTAGAAATTTTGCGTAAAACAGCCACTTATGGCAAAAATGCAAAGAAAAGCTTAACATTCTCAACTCTCAACGACTAAAGGTCAAAGACACTAGGTTTTTTAACGTCAACTTTCGTTGTACCCACAGCTCCTACCACAAACTTATGACAAATGTATTATTTTGGTTCACTGAAAAACAAAGAGCAATACTACCTAATCGGAGACACGCCATAACTGAATTACTGGAGTTTTACAGACAATACCTCTAACTGGGTCAAACTGATGCAAGTTATGTTATTTTTTTATTCAGTTTTCATACAATGTAAATACAGACCAAAATCGAACAAATTTAATACTAGAGTAAAGTAAGTAAAAATCGTTTATTTCTCCGAAAATCGTTCTAAAATGATTTACAATGACAAGTACATTTTATGGGATACCAGCACCGATTGAAGGACACTGGAGAATGATGAAGGCTATGGGCCTGTGTCACAGTCTCGAGTGCTCCCGCCCGTGGATGTGGTACCTATTACAACCTGTAAAACATCCAATTGGAAAACCTAGATTAACATTTTCGGATAACGGTAACTGCGGTTACTGTAACCCTTTCTGCTGAGGTTAACCGAATTATAAAGGGTTACCGTTAATCATGGGTTTTCCGAAACCTGCCTGCCAGAAGGTACTCTGCCCATATCTTTGTTCTAGACCCCGCATACTTACATTATTCTTAGAGCGATCTTAAATATTATCAATAATAACGAAATACTCACTTTGAAATAAAAACACAGCAAAGTTCAGGACTAACTCTACAGTATATGTTTCGTAAACACGATTGCTTAAAATTGTCTCGATAGAAAAACATTGCAAAGTTGCTGGAGGCAACTTGTGCACCAGTGTGCAGGTTTCCTTACGATGTTTTCCTTCACCGGACCTAAGATATAGTATACAAAGTGTAACCAAATATACTCAAACTATTTTAAGGGTGAATTTAGTCCATGATACTGAACAACTTTCCCCGAGGAACATATATCGAAATATGAAAAATATTTTTTTACCTCCCATAAAGGTTGACCGAACACCTCATCCGAGTTTGCATGGAAAGCCAAAAAATATTTTTCATATTTCGATAGATATATGTTCCTTAGGGAAAGGGGTTCACTATCATGTGCTGAACTCACGTTCAAAATAGTTTCAGTATATTTTGGTAGACGTTGTACAATGTGGATCCCGTGTGGGTCCGAACCCTTGTGGTTCCGGGTTAGAATAGTACCACTCCATCTCTTTCTGTGGATGTCGTAAGAGGCGACTAAAGGACTAAGCACAAACATCTTGTGCTACAATTGCATTCCCAAGGAGGGTTAACGTCGGGCGGTGGCCGGTTGTAAAACTTTTCGCACAAATACATTCCCAAAGAGGGTTGACGTCAGGCAGGCGGCCGGTTGTAAAACTATAGCCGAAACAATTTAAAGTGTTCTGGCTATTTCTTCTCTATTTTGCAAGGTCTTTGGCATCCTTGGGTGACCATTGACATGCATGTTATATTTTGAGAAGAAAAAGCGGGAAGGCGCACCCCGAACTCCGAAGCAGCACAGCTGAGGATGCAACCGGGAATGCGCTTAGACGAAGAAGAAGGGAAAGGTGTTCACTATCATGGACTGAACTCACGTTCAAAATAGTTTCAGTATATTTCATTAGACCTTGTATACTATATATTAGGCCCGGTGAAGGAAAAAGGAAACCTGCACACTAGTGGCTATTAAGTTTACTAGTGTGTGAAATGGAGAAGGCAGTGGGTAACCACTCAATTATTTCTAATAAAAATCTTCATAGTGTGCGTCTCTTTCCATACAATGACACCGACAAGAGCCTGGCTCTTAAGGCCAGGTGGGTCCACAATTTGCAATACTGTGCGTTTTTGAAAAATCACTGGAATTAAACTACTACAGTTTATTTCTCAAAAATTTAATATAAGAATCTTAAGGATTTTCTTCAGACACTCACAATATCGAAAACACGATTGAGCATTTTTGGCTTGATAGAAAAAAATCATAAACATACCTCTAAATTTGCCTAAATTTACCTAATACAAAATAGTTTCAGAATATTTAATTAGACGTTGTACAACGTGGAAGGGACATACCCGTAATAAATCGAACTATAACCGAAGTATAGACATACTAGATCATAATAGTATAATGAAATTAAAATACCAGCCAAAGAGCACAAAAAATTTTCGTCATTTCCATACAAAAGTGTGCAGCCGCTTGGACTATTTGTATCGGCATGTCGAATTTTTAAAATTAAGTAAGTTAGTAATTATACTATTATGATCTAGTATAGACCGTAGTTCGATTTATGTATAAACAGGCAAATTATTTTCACTTTAACTTTGTATTTTTGTCAAAAAGTTTTCTATTCTTTTTTTAGAGAAACCGGGGACGTTGGAATGACCTCCAACGGCGTGGCTACTCCAGCGGCAGGACTCGAAGATGACACCCTGTACCTGGCCGACGACGCTATTCTTTTTAATATGGTAAGTTACACAAGTTTGTTTAAACCTATCCTAGGATTAGTTCTGGTCTACCCTTTGGGTGGCAGAGGTCAGACGGTAGTCGCTCTGTGTAAAAACCAGTAACCTCGTCAAATCACCTAGGGTAGGTAGCGGACCCCGGGCTCTGAAGCGTTACCGCTGAGGATGTAACCGGGAATACGCTCAGATGATGATGATGATGGTAAGTTATACAAGCTTTTTTATAGTGGTGGTTCCTCAAGGTCATTGGTGGTCATGGAGCTATTATGTAAAACTGGAGGAGGCACCACATACCACTGTTTTGTTCCGTTCAATTGTAGCTGTTTCCATAAATTGCAATTGATCGCTTGTTAGCTTAGTTACTTTTAACAGTTTATAAGCGAAACCACACGAAATCATAAAAAACATAATAAAATATGCCTTGGTGTGTGTTACAATACAGTAAGAATAATTCAAGGAACACGACATAATGTAAAGTAACTTTTCGTAAGTAACCAGATTTCATTGTTTGAAAATGTACGTATTGTATGTACGTTTTATTAATTCACGCCGTCATATATTCAAAAATAAACGGGCAAGTGCGAGTCGGACTCGTACATGAAGGGTTCCGTACCACCGTACAATGTTTTAAAACGCTGAAGAAACACTTTTCTTGTATGACGACCCCCTTTAATTTTTTTATTTTTAGTATTTGCTGTTATAGCGGCCACAGTAATATATAATCGGTGAAAATTTCAGGTGTCAAACACGGTTCAAGAGATAGAACCCTGTGACAGATGGACAGACGGACAGACAGCGGAGTCTCAGTAATAGGGTCCCGTAATAATAATAGGCACCCTTCGGGTACGGAACCCTAAAAATCGAGCAGGGGCCAATGTTGGAGATAGCTTGTCTATATAATATACTATGTCAATGTTAGTTGTGCGAATAGCATTGGCTACAATACTCCAATACAATGAAACCCATGTGATAAACACATACAATAGACGACACATTTGGTTTATTTCATATACCAAATGTATATATAATGTCTATTGTAGGTGTTCATCACCTGAGTTTCCTGATACATTTTGCCCTTCGGTAGCGCCATTCGAATGGAAATACCGTATTGTCATTACAGTTTAGTGTTATGTTCATATCGTATTTTTATGTCCACTTTTTTTTTATTACAAATTTCTTTTATATTAACTTGACTTGTGCTAAACTAAACATGCTATGTACTTTTACTAACAAAAAAAAGAATAACGCGTGGTTTGAAAGTAGAACTTATTTGTAACCCATGATGAATCGATTTCGATGTGGTTTTTTTACATAAAAGCAAGTTTCCTTGCGGTAGTTTTTAGCTATGTTTGATAAAAATCTGTTCAGCCGTTTAAAAGTTATTGGGGATTAACGCTTCAAAGTCCAGGGCCTTCTCTAGCGTTTTTGACAGTCGAGGGTTTTTTAATTTGCCTAGCAAATAAACTTGTTACATAAAAAAATAAGACACTCTCATCCGTCTTTACCAGTTGGATTTATGAAAAACTGGTTCTGAAAAGTTCTTCTCGCGCAGATCGTAAAAGCCAATAGAGCGAGTGGGCGAAAATGCGTCATAATATTGGGCGACACTAACAACCCATCACTAAAATGATTCTTTGATGAGTCACACTAAAAGTGGTCACTAAGCCCCATGGCCCTGGGCTCACTTTGCTTAGGCGATTATCACACTGCCACGCATCACACTGCATGTTGCGTTTTCTGGATGCGTTTTCTGTGTGTTGGACTGTGCGTGTTTTCTATACAAACGGAGGTACTTACAAGCAACGTTAGAACACGCGTTCACGCACTACGCTGCGTGGTGCGGGGCAATGTGAAAATCGCCTTAGAGCCGCAAAACCCAAAATCATTAGGGATAAAGCTGTACAAAGATAATGATAATTTAAGATAATGATAATAAGTTAAGATAATGTTTGTAGAAAGAGCAAAATAGGTACTTTATAGAGATAATCTAGTTAAAACCCATCTTTTCCTCTTATCAGTATTTACTGTTGCTAGAATGACACTTCGCTAAACGTCTAAAGTGAAAATGCCTGTTTTCTGCTTAATACGACAAACTTTAAATGAAATTTTTTAATAACATTTAGTAGCGTCATACAAGTCTGGCGTACCGCGTTAAAATAAATACGCCACAACATTTCAAAATAGGTTACACTTTTGACACTTCAACACGTAATCCATATAAGTACGTTTCTTATTTCTGTGTATGTATGTATTATTATAAAAACTACTTCGTGATAGGAAATGTCATTCTCCGTTTACGTGCCGAAATACCGGAAAGTGGTAAAGTGACAGCGGACGGCAGCGCGTCATAATGACACTCCTTGCCTGATCGGGCAGATCCTTTGGGGAGCCATGGAGACAGTGACAGACCGTGCTTCCGATTATTTGCTTCCTTTTAAAAATAAGTCACATTATGATGATGTTTTGACAGGTTTATGTTTTCTTCCTACAAAGATGTAGGCTAAGAAAGTGTTTCGTGTTTCATTTGTCATTAAAAGTGTATATTATGAGCGAGCTCACATTGACACAAGACTGTCATAGGACTGTTTCTGTTTCTTCTGCACTTGCGCTTAGCAAGCGGCGTAAACTTAGCTGTAAGTAACGATTTGACGTCAACATTTGTGCAAAACAAAACAAAGTGACTATTATTAAGAGATATTATAAATATCCTATGATAATAAAGATATTTTGAATTTTTTGAATTTTTATGAGTTTCAAAACTGTATCTATGAAAACGAGTATGTTTTGTCTTTAAGGTTGCAGTTCCATTATAGCAGCTGTGCTATGTTTTAATAACCAACAGGAATGAATGAATGACGCTTCCGTTAGGCCGACAGACGTAGTAGACCTAAGATGCTGAATCCGGCTTGACTTCGTCAGGGATGATATGCGAGCCAATGGTCTTACAACTAAGGATGCTTAAGACCGAGCGAAGTGGAAAAGAAAAAGCTGGAAAGCGGACCTCAGGCTTCACAGCATTACAGCTAAGCATGCAAAATGGGAATGCGCTGAGATGAGAGAGAGAGAGACAAATGAAGAAAATATAGCATATCAGCACACCTCCGGTATTGAGCATGACCCTAGGAAAACAAGTCAGTTTTATGTTGGTGTTTGCGCTCTCATATATTTTGAAGGGAAGCCGAGAGTCGTTAGCCTGACAAAGAGAAGTCATGTCGTTGTCACCATTAGAATACTCGGTCTAGTCGTCTTTGTTTCAGCATTCTCCATTGTTTTAATAAGGCAATAGTTTGTCTAAAGAGCCCGTATGGCTCTAATAGTACTTAGAGCGATCTTAAATATAATCAATAGTAACGAAATACTCACTTTGAAATAAAAACACAGCAAAGTTCAGGACTAACTATATACTATAAGCTACGCTTAGTAGTGTCGAACCCCCCACCACCCGCATTTAAAAGGACGCGCTCAGGCCCATTTGCTGCTCGACCGTCGGCCGATAAGGTGTTTGTTTTCGATGCGTGAGTTCGTTCCATTATTACGTTTTTTTTGTTGTTGATTTTTGTGTTAAAAATTAATGGCTGTTTAAGTTATAAATCGAATCAAATATTCTAAAAATGTGTCCTTGAATTAAAATTCATTATTTAATTGAATTTAAGCTATGTAATTGTTTTTATTTTATTTTTAAACACTTCTGGTTGCTAAATATACATTATATGTTTCGAAAACGCGATTGCTTAAAAAAAATTTGTCGATAGAAAAACATTGCGATGTTGCCTCCAACTCACCTCAGAATTATACTAAAACGGAAAGTATTCAAGAAATAATGGAAGGTCATTGAAGAAATAAAATAAATTAGCACTTGTAGCTAGATTAAATTTGTATTAAACGTAAGGTCATCATATGTCTTACTTTTTTAATAACTCTTAAATATTCCTTGTAAAACGAAAAAAACCTCAAAGCCAGCCTCATTGACCTATCGCAATCTTTTCACCGCGCATGGCTCGCTGCCTTGCTTTGGCTAGAGTAAATTTGTGTGCGTGGAAGCGGGTGCAAAACATAGATTATCCACATCAGGAACAGCATTAAGACTTTCTTGACTAGGATCTGTTAAGTTCAGCCAAAAAAAAAATTCTTAATACCGAATTTTTGATTTCGAACCACCTTCACAATTTGTCGATAGTATCAAGGTTTGTTTTGAGTTTTGTTCAGTCTTACCTTAACCCTTGACATCAAACGTAATTTAAGTAGATACGAACTGGCCAAACAAAATTCAAATAAAATTAATTAAAAAATTTAATGTAAGTAAATACCTACCTAAATAATTTAATGTCAACACTACAAAGAAACTTGAATGAGACACAATTGTAATTCCAATTGAAGATTATTTAAACTTGAAATAAGAATCTCATCAACAAAAATAATTAGGGTTTCAAAAACTTCATTGCAAGATTAGCTGTCTTTTGATAACAAAACAGATAATAATCTCGCCGCTCTCGAGTGTGTCGTAAAACAAGATCAAAATGTATTTTCTGTAAAAGTGAGATCCATTTTAAACTTTCTTTCATCGCCCCGGGGTAATTAATTGGAACCAAAAATTGGACTGAACTGTGTAAAAATATTGTGCATAATACATTTTTTGTTGAAGTAATTGGTAATATTGTTTTACGAGGTATTAAGTTACAAAATGGCAGGAGAATAGTTTTCCACGGAATTAATAAAACTTTTTATTTCTTTTTTACTTTTGTCTACATTTCTATAGGCTCTTGTCGTCTTGTGTCATTTAATGGAAGGAAACGCATACAAGGACTATTTTTGGCAGAGATAATGGAGTGTTTGCCATTGGCTTCTCCATTTCACACATAGTAAATTTATTAGTCACTAGTGTGCAGGTTTCCTCACTATGTTTTCCTTAATCGAATCGAAAGGTAGCGCTACCGGGAGCGCACATTACGATCACGCTTTTTGGATTACTTTTACTTTTTGTCCTAGTGCGCTATACGCGTACTGTACGTGTAAGTCTTTTGGCAGACACGTTTGCGAAATTCATTGTTTTGACAACGAACAATTATAGGACCTCTCGCTCACTCAGTGACCTTTGAAGTTCATTCGTTGATCCATGATTGGTCAAATGGTGAAATAACAGTAGTCGGAGCGAATTTGGTTCGTAAATTCCTACTGCATGTCCGGAGTTGCCGTATTTGGTTCGTTGTCAAACTAAGTTGTAACATTGAGAAACAATCTTGAACAAGTACTTTATTGTATAATAAATGCTTTGAGTTTTCAATAAGTTTACAAATTATCAGCAAAATTGTTTCAATGAAACACATTTCTTTTGAAAAATTGTGTACTTGAATTGCGAAATGGAATAAAACGATGTAATAAACTTTTTGTTATTACTTACTAAGTACTTTTGAAGACTGTCGCTATAGATAACGTTTCCCTGGAGAACTTAGCGATCTCCATTTTTTAACCCCGCCAGCTGCCGGACTACGACTGGCTTAAAAACCTACCATTAGGTATTTAGGATTCATGCAATAACATGCCATAAGTCTTGGGTGTATATCTATGTAATGTATTTAGCTTAACATATATATATATATATATAGTACCCTAGGTAACGTTGAGTAAGTATCTCATAACTTATCACAAGGGCTAGCTCAATCTGTGTAATTTATCCTTGTCCATAATTAATATATTTTAATTATTAGTACCCTCGTAGGCAAGAAGGTAGTAGGTAATACTGTAATAGTTTGCTAATGTATGCTACTAATATATATTCAATGAAATGTTGTAAGGCCTGAAAAGTGCGGGTGTTTCTATTAAATCTAATGCAGCTATAACTTATTGCAAGTCTATAGGTAGATATTAGTCAAGTTCATACGCGTAGGGGAATATCAAGCATTCTTGACTGTTATTTTAATTTTATTATACTTAAGTGATCTAGTATAGTCCGTGGTTCGATTTATTACGGGTATGGCCCTTCCATTTTATATAAAATTATTTTTACATTATTGGAAAACATTGATTTTTTATATTTCTCAATTAATTTTAAATCGCGAACTTTAATTTATTCGAATTAAAGAAAGAGAACGAAAGAGAGATAAAACCTGCAAAAAGAAATGTAGTTTTTGAAATGTATTCCTCGTTGGTCTGGGAGAAAAGACACCAGCTGCTTCTCTTCCTGCGCAGATTGTAAAAGCCGATCGAGGGAATGGATGAGAATATGAATCATATTAATAAGCGATGCGGTTAGCAATCCACCATTATAATTTCCTTTTTCTACCTTAATACCAACCATCGCGCTAAAATGGGCCTGGGCCTTACCGCCCTAGGCTCTGCTGCCCCGTTAGAGATAAAAACGTGATAGTGTATATTTTTTAATCACTTTAAAACATTCCAGCAATTTAGGACCATCTACTAAAAACGCTTTACCTTACCCTTATGTATAACCTTTACTTTCCCTTACTTCCCTTGACTCTATAATTTATAGTGCAGTGTTTAAATAAACAAAACCTAGGAGTACCCTTGAACAGATAAGCCATTCTAGGCTAGCGTGTGGTGGAGGCTCCATTTCCGCCGTTATCAGCGAAGGTTGTAGTTTAGATAAGACCTAGGGTGACCCTGCCACTGATACAATGGCGGTCAAGGCAAGTAGCGCAGTAGATATCTTTAGCCGTCAAAGTAAAGTATAAACTTTAATACAAGTAAGAAAGTATACTTACCTAAGATACGTAAAATATTTTTTTTTGACCTCCCATACAAGTTGACCGACCAGCTGATCCGAGTTTGTATGAAAAGCCAAAAAATTTTTTTCATATTCAGATATATGTTTCTTGGGGAAATTTGTTCGGTATCATGGGCTAAATTCACTCTTAAAATAATTTAAGTATATTTAGTTAGACTTTATATAACGTCTAACAAAATATACTGAAACTATTTTAAGGGTGGGTTCAGTACATGATACCTACTGAACAACTTTCCCCAAGGAACTTATATCGAAATATGAAAAATAATTTTTGACTTTCCATACAGACTCGGATCAGCTGATCGGTCAACTTGTATGGGAGGCCAAAAAATATTTTTAATATTTCGATATATGTTCCTTGGGGAAAGTTGTTCAGTATCATGGACTGAATCCACCCTTAAAATAGTTTCAGTATATTTTGTTAGACCCTGTGTACAATACACTAGCAATACACCCAGAGTGCTATCACTTTCCCAACGTCGTTGGGAAGCGCTTTTGCTTTACACTATGTTTGTAGGTACTTGCTTTTCACCAACATTATTTTTGTTTTTTTTTTTTTTTCATACTGAATTTTTATTTTGTCACTAAATATTTTGAATTCAATATCAGTCGCATATTCAGTAGGTATAATGAAAAAAAAATGATCAGAAAAATTAACAAACGAAAAGGTATTAGAGAATATGGGAGAGAAAAAGCAAATATTATAAATCATAGAAAATAGAAGAGGGAAAATGTTCGGGCATCTATTACTTACGACACGATGAGTTCTATAAAACAATAATTGAAGGAAAGTTAAAGGGAAAAAGAGGAGTAGGAAAACGCAGGAGATTTTGTGATCAAATAAAAGAAAAAAAATATTGCCCTGCAACGTGGTTATACCACAGAATAAATACCAGTAGTACAGAAGTCTCACTCCGCAAACGTTTTCAAAGAAATATCTACTCACAGTGGTAAGCAATATGGTGTAATTTAGCTCGCGTCAAAACTCAGCACCTTTTTTAAGACACCTACAGAAATCCATTGCAAGCCAATTTTATTTTTATTTTTTCTATTTTAGTTTCATAATACACACAAAACCGACTAAAATAGACTCAGCGAGCGACGCGCTAGGGTTGACTACTACAAGAAACTACTTTCACCATTTAGCGCACCGTATTATCGGTCTTCCACGCTGGTCTGGGAGACAAGAATAAAACTTGAATATAAATATAAATATGTAAGGACAAATCACACCGATTCAGCTATCCCCAAAGTAATTTTAAACTTGTGTTATGGAATACTAACTCAACGATACTATATTTTATAATAAATACATTAAACATCCAAGACCCAGGACAATTTGAAAAAGGTCATTTTTGAACTTGCCCTGGCTGGGGATCGAACCCAGAACCTCCAGATTGGCGGGCTAGCGTGTTGACCATTACACCACGGAGGTCATAGCTGTTTCTCTCCCCGCGCAAATCGTAGAAGCCGATCGAAGGAATGGGCGAAAATGCAAATCATGTTAATAGGCGATGCGGCTAGCAACCCATCACTATTTTGATTCCTTTTTCCACCTTCTCGCCCACCATCACGCTAAAAGTTGCCTTTGAGTATTGCGGCCCTGGGCTCTGATTGCTTAGAGCCGCAACACTTAAAATGCTCTGTCTGCCCCATTAGGGATAAATACGTGATAGTATGTATGTATGTATCATTGTTTGGTAGTAAACTATAATGAATGAAATATAATATAACAAGAGCGAAATTAAAGACTTTGTATTAACTGGTTAGATACCAGCTAAAACAAAGTCTTTAAAGTAGATACCGAATTCTATAGGATGTACTTTAGAAAAGTTCCTAAGTAGGTGGGTTAGGTACCTACTTACAACGAAACAGATCGTCAATCTCAAACCAAACATCAGAAATTCGAAAGAATAATATGTATACTTATACCTACGTTCCTACTTATTTTCGTAACCTAAGAAGGTACCTAGGTCCTAGGTATTAAAACTACTTAGTGTACCTATCATGAATGACAAAATAATAATAATAACCACTTTAAAGTAGATCTTACCTTTCAGCGTCCTTAGGAAGTCTAAAAAAAGTTAAATTTGAATCGCAATCCTTGTTTAAACAGTTAAAAACAGCGCATAATTTTTTAGCCTACTTTTTATGTTTTTCCATTTTTAAAACGGCCGGGTCGGTGAAGTACCTAGGCGACGAACAAAGCTCGCGCGTGCGTCACTGCTCGCACGTGAGCCCCGACTGAATTAGCCACCCGAGAAGGCCGCCGCGCGTAGATATATTTTTGATACCTACACGGGGAGTGGCACAGGCCTGGTTATACTGCCAGCCTTCTGGGCACATTACCACAGGGCAGCGATTTGCCAGGTTTTTTATTTACAAGTTCTTTTAATTAAATAGTTTTAGTTAGTTTTTTCTTTTTTCCTTCTTCTATATAAACTGAAGAAAATAAATAAATATGAAAACAAATAATTAACGAGTTTTCGAACTTTGCGGAAGAAAGAGAGACATGGAAAGCACTTCACCGACAAGAGCGCGGTTTTTAAATACAAGAAGAAAATCCAATATCACTTTGTGTAATGAGCCTTCCACTTTACTCAGGATTTTCCTGTAACCGTAAAAGTAACGGAAAAATTTCGTATTATTTTATGTTAAGGTGAAGATATAGGCAAATGACCTTGAAGTGGCGCCCTCATTTAAAATAAATTGTTAACTCGTAAATATGGAGATAATTTCCATATTACTCTTCGTCATGCACTAGATAGCCCTTTAAATTATTTTATAAACCACCGTTGAAAGTATTTACATTAGTCCGTCTAGCTTTAAAACTTGCCTCCGCCAAAAGTGGCCACGGCAAGTTTTAAAGCTAGACGGATCACCAATAATAGTTTTAACGGCAGTTCATAAAATAATTTAAAGGGCTATCTAGTGCATGACGTAGAGAAATATGGAAATTATCACCATATTTACGAGTTAGCAATTTATTTCACACTTCAAGGCCATTTGCCTATATCTTCGCCTTAACGTAACGACCACTCGTGTTGGATTAATTACATAGATACATACATTTTACAATACAATACCGTTTATTTGACAAAAAAAAGTAAATACAGGACATAAATTACACTGATCGACAAAATTTGTAATTTTTTTTGTCACTGAAATAAGCCTTATAAGTCTCTTATAGATTTTTGTAAAGTGTATATGGACATAATTTACTTTTATTCCTAGGACGTCAGAATTTTGAATAATGTTTATATCAAAGATCCGATTTTCCCGATTTTCTGATATTTTCAGGTTATTTAAGTTCTCTGCAGGTTATTTAATTCTGCCACATTAAATAATGTAATCACTCATCGAAATCAAAACAAAATTTGGTTTACCATTATACCATTTTTATTTAAGGAGTTATACAAAATTTAAGTTACTATAATATTTCCCATACATTGTGTACTGCGCGTCTTGTTTACCGTTATACAGACCCGCACAAAATCTTTAATAAGTCCATTTTATTAAATAATTTAAAAATGATATAAAAAGTATTATAAAAAGTAGGGTTTGCACAGTGTTAAAATGGTAATTGAAAAGGAGCTAATTGAATGAATGGTATAATTTTAAAATTAACAAAAATTAAAAAAATTTTGACGTGATATATTTGAAAACTTAGACGTCCTACACATTTTTTATAACAAGATTCATGTTTTGTGTACTAAATTCTATTAGCAACCGCTGCAAGTATGCTTGTGGCAAAATCTTTTTGACCAGTGTTATCTATAAAATTAGGAAATGTGCAAAAGGCGGCCTTATCGCTAAAAATTATTCTTCTTCGCTTGCGGCATTCAAAAGGAAATGCCTAATGTAATTTCAGATAACTCTTAAATTTTGTAGTATAATGTTTATATCGTTTTAATTTATTTGTAATATATCTTTCTTTTTCTTTTCTTATGAGAAAATTTATTTCCTTGACCGACCGAGATTGGCAAAAAAATGATTTTGTGCGTCTGTCTGTCATATTATCGCCTACAGGTCGTATTTTTCAACCGATTTGATTTTGATAAAAAATGGCACACAAGTTCCTTGATTTATTTAAATTTTTAGTCGATCGAGATTTTTGATCGGGGGAGAAACAGGGGCAAAAGGGGGTAACTTTGCTGTAGCGTTATTTTAGATTTCAATCATAGAGAGACACATTTAGGAAAATTTTGATTCCCTTTTCCACTTATCGCCTACCATTACGCATAAAAGTGGTCTTTGAATCTTGCGGCCCTGTGCTCTCTTTGCTTAGAGCCGCAAGATAACACACGACTGCGGGAAGATTCTTGCTGAAAAGTACGTTTATACAGTTAATGCAAGCACAACAAGAAGAAACAGCTCATGATAATTCTATACTCCCCTTCCTCTCCAAAATCCTTGAAGCTGTAGTGCATGCACAAGTTTCTTCCTTCGTCTTTTCTAATTCTCTCCTTACACCTCTACAGTCTGGTTTTCGCCCTGGCCACAGTACTGCTACTGCTCTTCTTAAAGTCACTGAGGACATAAGATTGGGCATGGAGAATAAGTTGGTCACCATCCTTGTCCTCATTGATTTCTCTAACGCTTTCAACATGGTTGATCACGATATTCTCCTTGCTATATTTAATTATCTTCAGTTCTCATCCTCAGTGGTGGATTGGTTTTCAGCATATTTACGTGATCGGCAGCAATCGGTTCGATTGGACCGTGACCTGTCGGACTGGAAAACTCTCTCTCTAGGTGTACCTCAAGGTGGCATTTTATCTCCTTTGCTTTTCTCTCTTTTTATTAATCTTCTTTCTTCTACGATTGGCTGCTCTTTCCATTTTTATGCCGACGATCTCCAAATTTATGTTCAGTCACCAGCAGAAGACATCAACACGGGTATTGCCACCATTAATTCCGCCTTATCTTCGATTATGTCCTGGTCTAAAAATTTTGGAATTAATGTCAATTCATCTAAGTGTCAGGCTATAATCGTGGGTAGTTCAAAGCAAGTTGCTCAAATTGATACTAAATTAATCCAACCAGTTACTTTTAACAATAATATTATCCCTTATTGTAATTCAGTAAAAAATCTTGGATTACATATCGACTCAACTCTTAGCTGGACCACTCACATAGCTGCAATTAGTCGATCCATCACCGTAAGCCTCCAACAATTAAACCGTCTTAGAAATTTTCTTCCTGTCAAAACAAAGATCTTACTTGTTCAGTCCTTAATTTTTCCTCTCTTTGACTATGCTGATGTGTGTTATCCTGACCTAAATGTTGATCTTGTTAATAAACTTGATCGAATTCTTAATAATTGTATTCGTTTTATCTTCTGTCTTCGTAAATATGATCATGTGTCCTCTTATCGTTCAGAGCTTAATTGGCTTCCTATCCGTCAACGCAGGGAACTTCGGTTACTGTGTACCCTTTTCTCTATTCTTACTAATTCTGTCTTCCCTGAATATTTAAAATGTAAATTCAATTATCTTTCAGACACTCATGATCGACAACTACGTTCCAATGAGACACGTCAACTCTTTATCCCTCTTTTCCGGACAAATTTTATGTCTAACTCCTTTTCTCTCCAAGCTTCACGGCTCTGGAATGCTTTACCCGTTGACATCAGAGAAATTTCTACCAAATTCTCTTTTAAAAGGAAAGTTCACGCACATCTTTTGAACTCCCTTTCTCCGTAAAGTCATCATCATTAAGTTCTCAAAATTTATTATATTTGTAATTATATATGTAGGTATAATATAATGGTACGTATTGTATAAGTAGATATTTATTCTGATATATATTATAAAGTTTGTAGTAATGTAATGTTTTATGTATATGTTCTTAATATTTTATATGAAGTATTTATTACATTGGTAGTCATAATTGATTAATTTTGCTTTTTGCGCCGAACAAATTATTTCTCTGTTTATCCTTATGGTTGACTGGGAGAAAATGCTCTTAGCATTAAGTCCGCCATTTGTTAAAAGTATGTTTTACTTTAAAACAATAAAGAGTGTTAAAATAAAATAAAAAATAATACCTCTATATATAATTAGTCTGGCCATAAACACTGTTATAATAAAAAAATAAAAATAAATTTCTTTTGAATTCGGAATCTCTCATTTTTATATATTCATTGTGTTTTCTTATTTTCGCGCCAATTGGTGGTGATATTAAAATGGAGTGGGGTGATAAAGATAACCAAATTATTTTTTTAATTTATGGCTTGACGCTACTGCGTATTTAGCCAGGAACAAGTTAATAAAACGTGGGAAATTCTTTTTTCCTAACAAGTTACAATCAAAGTTTGGTGTAGGCCTTTGATTGCTTTAAGGGAGCTTCTGGCGACAAATCTATACGAGTCCACTGGTTTTCATAGCCGATTGAGTGGCGAACGACGCCCGAAGACGCCCACACAGTCCGCGAAACAAATATCACTACAGCCGTACTATGACTGTCCACTTTAACTATTTCACATATTGTTCATGAGCATCAGCATTTATAACACCAAACAACACCAATTTCATATTATAAAGTCCACTAAAATCAATTTGCAAAATAATTTAAAGAAAACCCCAACCAAACACCTTGACTTCCCGCCAAAAACTCGATAACCAAATTGCTGTGATAGCGATAAACAAAGTAGGTATGGAGTCAAATGCAATAGGCATGATGACTGAAAAAGTATTTTCTGCTCATCGGTTAGTTAGATTTTAAAAAAATATTGTACACATATTTTTTATTTTCTCTGAGAAACAAATGACGAAGATACAGCGCATTTAAATTTCGCATAACGTCACGCTTTCGTACGATTTTTACACATCGGTAACGTCACAAGCCACCACTCTGGAACTTAGATACTATATATTTGTGAATTTTTACTTTTTTGATTAACTGAAAAATATGGGTACATTATTTTTGGATAATCTAACTAACGGACTAATTAGAATAATACTTTTCTGACCCAGTCATCATCCCTATTTTTGAAACTCTCCATCCGCTTGGTATTAGTCTAATGTTTGTGTACGGGGCATTGACTTATATAGGTATTACTAGCGTAAATCATTGGTACCGGACTATTGATAGGTACATTGAAACCTCTGCTTGTGACAGCAAAAGACCTAGCCGTCCAGCGGTCCACGTAGTATTCGTACGAAAAAGGCGATAAAAGCAGTGAAGGAAAGAATTCGAAGAAATCCTATCCGAAAGCAATAGATTTTCTCGGGAAATTGATATAGCACCATAATCACCACCATAGTCGGGTAATTTAAAAGATGACTTAGGACTTGCAGCCTATAAGGGACACACTGGTCATTTTGACGACTACGGACTATTACGACTACGGCCGCAATGGTCGCAAGTGTCGGAACGGTCGCAATAGACGCATCGGCCGCAAGGCATGGATGTCAATCTTTAGGCAGGTTGAAAAATCTGACACCAGTTATAGCTATCAACATACTCTATAAAAGAATTGGATCTCGACCTTCAGTTTTTTATCTTTTCTATCTGTTTGCCCTATCACAAAAATCTCTACTCTGTTCTTATGTACATACTTCTGCCTTTCTATTAATTTATTATAACTGTAACTTTTTTGTGGTAATCTGTGGTAAGCGGTGTTGGAAACACAATTATTTCACTACTGACATATGTTGAATTATTGTACTTATTGTGTTTTTGTTTGTTTACCCCAATAAAGTTCAGTTCAGTTCTGTGCCCATCCAGCCAGCGTTTCGCAGCAAGAGCGTAGGAACTAAGTCCACCTTGGAATGGACATGACTGCACTTATAGCAACGGGCTGTTATATCTGCTTATCGCCTCCGTTTTTCCAGCGCAGCCACGTCAGACCTCGTTAAACCTGTACCAGGCTCGAGAAACCAGCACGTATACGAGTATAGGATATGGAGTATGTGGGAGATTGCAGTCTGGGAAATGGAAAAGTAGAGGGAAATTAGAGTCTACCGTATACCAGCAACAAGTAAACATGAGGTAATAGATACTATACTTGGTGTGTTATATATAAAAAGGAATGGATTTAGACTGCGTATTTTTGCTGCTGATGGTCTAAAGAGGAAAAAATGCCTTGGTCGTCTGGAAGAGATCACTTCTGGAATAAGTCCATCTTTTGTACCATTGTGTTTGTAACTATGTGTAATTGATGTATGTTATTTGAACAAATCCTCTGGCTACTCTGGCCAAGTATGGCTCTGGTAGTATAGAGAGGGTCGTGCTCCTGCAGTGGATGCTAAAAGAGACCTGATGATGACAATTGAGCCATCGATCGCTTCATTGTAAATTGAATTAACGATTATCTTGGCTCGTGCTTCCTACATCATGACATCAAGTATACAGTTCAAGAAGGTTCAAGGTGACGGCGAAAGCTAGCTGAGGCAAGCTATTAATAATCCACTAATCGACTTGATAGGTTTATAGCAACAATAATTTCTTGATTGTGGAGTCGGGTTCAGGCAATGAATTGGGTTAGAAAAGTTATTTTTGTAGGATGATAACACTATTCTGCAGGCTTGAGGACTCTCTCTATATTCGATTACCAGCCTGAGCATATTGTTTATGGCATACACAACCTGGTGGCAATCATTTTACGCATAAATAAAGTTTTAGACACTTTTCTTAAGACTGAGACTAAACCAGTAATTATTTTTTACAAAGCAAAGCTAAAACAATGAAAAGTGCTTCTCAAGAAAAATCAATTGAACACAAACAATTTATGTATATATCTATATGTATGTATGAATTGTAATACTTTTATTTTTTAAGTATTGTATTTTAGTCGTGTAACCATCGCTTTTAGTGATATCGTACTATTGCATGTCTTTATTTGTGTGTAAGTATATATTTTTTTACAATACTAATTATTCATTTATTTATTTAAACTATATTGCACAGTTTATTAAAAAAAATTTACGCGTGGCGGACGGATGTTATGCCATGTGCGTTTTCTCCTTATTTTACACAAATACAAATAAATATATCAGGATCACTGGTGTCCCAGTGATCTAAAACTACTGAAGAAAAAATTTTGGAAAAATTTAATGTAATTTTTCATGTTGAACATGTTTCATGTTAATAATAAAGTTAACCAGTGGCAGGCTGACATTGACCTAGGCCCTCGAAGCACGACAGTGAGTAATCACTTTAACCCTCCCGCAGTTATTCATCAAGTTTTTGTACGCGGACAAGGTTGGTATTTAATTAATACCGGCTTTTGCTACCCCGCTTTGTTCTATTTTTGATTTTCGTATTTGTAAGGAGCTATCTTCACGTCCCCTTTTCAGACACACAATCAAGTCTTTTCCGCAAGGGAAAAGACTTGAGTGTGTAAGATACAAGATAGAAGTAAAACTGTAGACGTAAAATGTTACCACAAACGGAGAATACTCCCGAATATTTGGTATACCCTTGAATTCTTATAAGTTTTCCTGTAATCTACATGCAATTAACTATAATTTGTATTTTTTTCAAAATTTTAGGCTCAGTACTTTCGGAGATCAGGGGGGGGGGAATGGTCAATTTTCATTTTCTTTCTTGAATAAAGTTAGGATAAGGGTTAGGGTAGTTTAGTTTAAGATCACCAGATTTTGACATGGAAGGGGTACGCCCCTTCCATGTCAAAATCTGGTGATCTTAAACTTTTTGGATTATATTACATGAATATAACATAAATGATGCCGTAGAAGGCGACTTAGGAACATAAGCTAAACAAAGGTTATAAACGAAAATGAGACCTCTCCAACCCGCCTGGCCAGCGGGAAGAGTGAGCCAAATCCTCTTACTGCACTGGTTAATATGGCTATGGTAATACAGAGAGGGTTGTGCTACTGAAGTGGCGTCTAAAAAAGACGTAATGATTAAATTTCGAAGTTTACATAAAGCGTTATAATATGTACCTACCTATAAAGTTCGAACTGTAATAAATCCCATGCCAGCTCTGGTATACAGCGTGGGGTATATCATGTTGGCAAAACACATTTCGGTTTAGGATGGATTGGTTCTCGTTAAGAATGACTAAGCCCATTGTGTAATGAAACTGAACGAACATTGTTGTTCATTTGCGATAATTTAAATTTAACTCTGTCTTGAATTAATATCCCAAAATATAAGTCTAAACTTAGTTTGGGGCTGTCTTTATCTATGTGATTTGTCATTATCTATTTATTAAAAGCTTTTATTAGTTGTTTTAGTTTTTTGGGTCAAATCTTGCAAGTTACCCTGGGATGATGAGGGATGATAACTGGGTCAGAAAATTATAATATATTATAATAAAAGAAATATATAATAATAATAATAAAAGAAAAGAATTAGTCCGTTAGTTAGATTATCCAAAAATAATGTACCCATATTTTTCAGTTTATCAAGAAAGTAAAAATTCACAAAGATACAGAGTATCAAAGTTCGAGAGTGGGGGCTTGTGACGTCACCGATGTGTAAAAATTGTACAAAAGCGTGACGTCATGCGAAATTTAAATGCGCTGTATCTTCGTTATTTATTGTTGCTCAGATAAAAGGAAAAATAAGTGTACAATATTTTTTAATAATATAACCGATGGGCCAAAAATATTTTTTCAGTCATGATGCGTATTTGACAACGCAATATTATTATAACAAGAAGCAAATGTGATGATGGAGCCGGAAGTTGGGTATAGGAACCCTTTAATATAACGACGCAACCATATTGAGTTTTAGCTTATTACATTTGTGTTGCTAAGTACTTAGGCTTCAGAATAAAAGCTTGTATGAAAAAATTAACTAATTTATTTATTTTAGAAAAGTTTGGGGCTAGTTCAATTAGTATGATTTGTCCCTATAAAGGATGATTTTTTATTAACTGGCAACATTTTTGAAGCGAGTTCAGATTTGTATGGTAGGACGAATTTTTTTATCAATTTTTAATAACTTTTTTATAGAAATTAGTTCAGTATCATGGACTGAACTTGCTCCAAAAATGTTGCCGGTTGATAAAAAGTCACCCTGTATATTTATTATTTTATTTTTTTGTTTCCTCGGTTGGTTCTTACGATCTACGCCGTAAGATAGCAGCTGGTACATTCTATGTTTCTTCTTTTTCCAGACCAGCTTCTTTCTTAAAATCGACAACATTTTTGGCCCGCATAAGTGAGCACGATAAAATTTCGAATATCTTTTATTACGAGACAATTATTTATTTTAAACGACGAGGGCGCCACTTCCCTTTATGTAGCCCCTTAACCAAAGATTGATGATTTACGTCATTAGCCCAATCTATCAACATCACAATTTTCCTGATTCACCAAATCCCACTTGGGATGAAATTTTGTTGATTTTTAATCACTTCATTTACATAATAATCTTCAGTTTATTTTGCGACGTAATAAAAATAACCTTTTTAAACGACAATATAATCTTTAAACATTGAAATGAAGGTAAGAGGGTCTCGGAGAAATGTTTTAAAAGTGACAAGGTGTTAGGATCTGCAAAAAAAGATTGGATATTTCAGACATTTTTTGAGGTTACTTGAGATGAGAGCGAATATTTTGAACAATATAGGTACTGGGTAAAAATCTATACGTTACCAGCTTCCACAGAAATTATTATATTCCATTACTCATTTGGTATGTACATACCTGTCATATTCATAAAAATCTACCCTCTTAAATGAGTCATATAGAGTCCTCTTCTTCCAAGCGCGTTCCCGGTTGCATCCTCAGCTGTGCTACTTCAGAGCTCGGGGTGCGCTTTCCCGCTTTTTCTTCTCCAAATAAACATGCATATTTAGAGAAGAAAAATGGTCGCCCAAGGATGCCAATGACCTTGCGTTGGAGAAGAAATAACCGAAAGAGGTTAAAGATTTGGCTAATAAAAAGAGTCATATAGTGTGAACGCTACCAATTTAAAAAGTGCAGACTGTATTTTTTGAGAGAATAAAGCCCGACTGCCCGGGAATGTATTTTTTATTTCGCCTAATGGATACTTTCCCGAATATAGCTACGAGGTTCAAAATCAGAGTTCACATATTTTGGGAATACAACAACTAGTCTTTATAAATTATACCACAGAGGGTTCCGTACAAAAAATGAAAAAACCGAACCCTTATAGGATCACTCGTGCGTCTGTCTGTCCGTCCGTCTGTGACAGCCAATTTGCTCTGATATTTGGTGTAATCTCATGACCCAAAATAAGGGTAATTTTCGTGGGATAAAGGAAATTGAAAACAAAACTTTTGCAAACCTTACTGTGTCATATATCAAATGAAAGGGCTTATTATGAGGATCTCAAATATATTTTTGTTATTAGAATAAATTTTTAGAAAATTAATAATTTTGATTTTATTCATGAAAGAAGACAAATATTGACCGTTCCCCCCCTGATCTCCGAAGCTACTGAGCCTGAAATTTTGAAAAAAATACCAAATATAGTTAATTGCTTGCAGATTACAGGAAAACCTATAAGAATTCAATCAATTGTACGTAACCCTCTCCACGCGAGTTTAACTCGCACTTGGCTGGTTTTATTTTTACTACATCTTTATAATGGCATTAACTAGATACTTGAAATTTTCACAGATTAAGTATTACTATGACTACTATAACAACAAATACTAAAAATAAGATAAAGTTATAAATTAAAGGGGGTCGTCATACAAGAAACGTGTTTCTTAAGCGTTTTAAAACATTGTACGGAGGTACGGAACCCTTCATGCACAAGTCTGACTCGCACTTGCCCGTTTATTAGCTCTTACATCATCTACAGGAAGAAATGAAGCGGGTTATAATTAAGGTCAGTAAAAATACTGATTAGATTCCACGAGCATAAAAGCAAAATAAACAGTGAGTGGGCTACAAACCTTAATCAACAAATAAAAGGTATTACAAGCATTGCTCCGGATTTATCACAGTTTATTGGTCTGGAAGTCTGTATGGTTCAGATAATGGAAGGGTCGATTGTACTCCTGGATGTACCTTTTTCTGCTGCAAATGAAGCTTTCATTTCGAATAATATCAGGCCTGTGTCACTCCCCGTTTAGGTATTGAAAATGTACCTACATTATTACTATGCGCGCAGGCGGCCCCTCCGGGTGGTAAATTCAGTTATACGAATCGTTTGTCCAGAGAAGTAAGAATGAAAATGGCTTGCAATGAATGTCTAGGTATCTATACGAAAAGGTGCTGAGTTCTGACGTGAGCTAAATTAAACCATATCGCTAGCTACATTGAGTAGATATTTCTTTGAATTTCTGAGTTTGCTGAGTGAGACTTCTGTACGTTAGTTTTATTTATTCTGTGATAATATATATACCCGAAATAGGTACTTTCAGGATATTATTAAATTTGAGATGAAATATTTCACAGATGCCTTCAGGATGTTTCGAAATCCTGAGTTTGGCGTCAGCTGACTAGGTAGGTAATAAACATTTCGTTCTTAATCTGTTTATCAATATAAATATATATATATATATACTACTTAGTGCTTTTGTGAGAACAGTAGACCTCGACAGCCCTTATAATAATGCAATAACCGATACATTCCCCGTGCCACTAGCTTACCAAAGCCATTTTATTAAAATCCGTCCATATACAAGGGACATACCCGTAATAAATCGAACCACAGGCTATACTAAATCAATAAAGTATTATGAATTTAAAATAACAGCCAAAAAACCAAACAAGTTTGTGACATTCTCATACAAATCGCCCGGGCTGCACACTTTTGTATTGCAATGCCGAATTATTTTTTTGTTTTTTGACTGTTATTTTAACTTCATTATAAGTACTATAATGATCTAGTATACGAGTAGAGCGTAGTTAGATTTATTACGGGTATGTCCTTTCCACTTTGTGTAACCCTACAGAAAACTTCCCGCTTCTTGCCCCCTCCACTTTATGATTTTTTTTGCAACATCTTGCGTAGAATGAAGTCCTTAGTTTGCATCTCAAATTTGTATGAAAGCCGTCTATAAATAACGCTACAACAAAGTTCCCCCCTTTTTCCCTTTATTTTACCTCCAATCAAAAATCACGATCGACTTTTAAAAATATGTCAATTTTCGTCAAAATCGGTTAAAAATTCGACCTGTAGACGAAAATAGACAGACCAAAGAGATTGGCCAAAAAATAGCATTTTTGGCCAATCTTGAAGCTAAGAGGCTTTGCTTGCTTCGCACGCTTGGTCAATAATTAATAAAAATTATTAAACAGTCGCTTCTCCCTGTCTTTCCCTCTGTATGTACTACGGAATGCATTTTAATGCGCTTTTCATCAATAGATTTAATTCAATTCAATTCAATTCTTTATTTGCATAGTAAGAGTTCACAAAGTCTTATAACTATATACAGTTCTCCTTACTTACCCTCTCGGGTGTTGCAAAAATAATTACTTACTTAATTATAAATCATTCAATATCATATAATTTGTCACATATAAATTCCTCTATACTATAATAACATTTTTGTACTAATAATTGTTTCAATTTAAATTTAAATAGTCTAGTATTAAGTTCTTTCAAACAGTCAGGTAATTTGTTATATAATTTAGGTCCTAAAATAAACACTGATTTGTCATATGCAGCCATGTTGGAATTTTGCTGTGGGTGTATTTGTATTTTGTTTCTACAGGCTCTGGGGTGCCTATTAGTAATCTGTTTGAATTTATCCAAATTTTGTTTTACATATAAACATGCTTCCATAATATATAAACTGTATAAAGTTAATATATTAAGTTTTTTGAAATAAGGAACACAGCTCTCTGTTTGCCTTGCACCAAACATGGCCCTGACACATTTTTTCTGCGTTCTAAAAAGTGTAATATGCCATATCTTAAAACAGAGGCTACATATGCATGATAAACACATACAGCTGTTTTTTGAGACACTGTGTTTGTTATTGTCCTCAATACATACACATATTTACTTAATTTAGAAATCATTTTGTCTATATGTGGCTTCCAGCTTAAACAATGATCAAGGGTAACTCCCAGAAACTTAATTTAGTGAATTAAGGGAAAGGTTTACATGTGTGCAAAGCTGGGGCAGGCCACTAGTCTACTTTATACTAATATTATAAAGAGGAAAGATTTGATGAAATATTTATTTACTACAGGCAACGAAAATGTTTATTAAGAAAAAAAAATACAAAAGAGATTAAACTACAAGCTAAACCTAAAAATAAAACCTAATCTAATTTATTGATTTAAAAGTCTGAAAGATTACGACCGTGCGTCATGGTGCCAAGAACGCTGGCTGCTTTCCTCTCTGGAAAGCTATGCTAATACGTTGAGAAAAGAAGCAGCCAGCTCTCTTGTCACCAGCGGCGGTAATCAGGCGCGGAGTTATCTGTTTTAGGAAAGCCCTCGCGCTGGGGCCCCATGGTCCAAACGTTTCCACACCAAACGGCACAAATATGTAATCCTTACTGAGGGACACATATTTGCGTCGCTTGGCAAGCTCAGCACCTTCGACTGCCGATCCGGCTCTCGAGAGTGATCCCCTGTGGTGGGAAGGCGCTAGTGTGTCAACGCATGTAGCGTCCCACACCAGCGCTTTGATTGTTTGTTTGTTTGTTTGCATTGAATAGGCCCCGAAACTACCGGACCGATTTAAAAAAAACTTTTACCATTGGAAAGCTACACTATATCCGAGTGTCATAGGCTATGTGTGTACCACGGGCGAAGCCGGGGTGGACTGCTGGTATAATATAAGATGACGCCGATGACGTACACATGTAACACCTAACATGGTTAACACGAGAATTGCTAACCATACAAACTGCACAAAACATCTCTAGCTTTTCCGAGCTTCTAAAGGCACGCTAACTGTAGGTCTTGCCTAGTTATTTAAAAGCTCCGGAATGACTTTTAGTTTTAAATTTTTACCGAAGCTTCCGTTCTTGTTATTTTAAAATTAACAACATTGCCAACGAACTTCTAATACTAAAGGCGTTGTGGAAATTATTCAGACGTCTAGACGAAGCTCGATAGACGTTGAAATCAGATAATAATTATTTAAATTAACAAATAAAAGGCGTTTGCGTGTAAAGAATTGAAAGTACTTCAGTAAAATGAATACTTTAAAAAATTCAGTATTCGATTTTGATTGTAATTGAATGTTTCTTACCCTGCTCGACATTATTTCGGAAATCGTATGAAACAGGCGAAATGAATGAACTTTTGATTATGTAAATATTTTTTTCTTTAGTACGATAGGTAGGTTTCCATGGACTCTTGCAATTTGTAATGATTTCTCGAGCTGCCTAAAAGCATCTTACGTAGCTTTTAACTATCAGCTAGTGACAATAGTAATTTTTACACAATAATGAACTAGTGCGCAGGTTTCCACACTATGTTTTCTGCACCGGGAGGGAAGTTATGAATTATGATCGATGAAAATAACCTTACATGAGTTATATTGTACTAGCTTTTACCCGCGACTTCGCCCGCGTAGACTACACAAATATTTTTTTTTAAACTGGGCTAGCAATTTATTAAAATCCAATAAATGTGTCTCGCTTCAAAAATTACGAAGTTTCATACAAACTGCCAACCTCTGTTTCGCCCCCTTAGGGATGAATTATCAAATATCCTTTCTTAGCCTCTCCTAGTCACAATCTACCTTCCTGCCAAATTTCATCTTCATTGGCTAAGTAGTTTTCGAGATTTCGTGATGAGTGAGTGATTTTCGCTTTCATATACCTATATAGTCCTCCGTCCCGGATTTGTAGGAAATCTCCCAAATACAAATTTTTAAACACTGACATTCGACGTTTTAAAATACGTTTGTCTCTATCCATAATACAATACACAACCTAGTGAGAGGAAGATAGAATGCGATGGGCATGGGCGGCGCCAATGATTGTTAACAACTATGAATGAATCTTAGTAGTCCGCATACAGGAGATGTCGTAATTAATTTAATAATCTTGTTAGAAATAGTGAAAAAAAAAACTAACCTGGCGATTTTTTATTTTTTGCTTGTAAACCGTTTTTCTTACTTCCATGGAGCAGCCCTTAAAATATTTGTACTTAATTAAAAGGGACGTTGTATATATGTGGCAGTTGAATGGTATTATCCGCTAATTTACTAAACCTCTAGCTGTTTGGCATTACAGATCGGTTTTGTAAAACAGCGAACCCTAATACGCGGAATGAAATGAACGACTTGTATTCATCCATGCGGCTAGAGAAGTTGTTGAACAATTCTATCTAAAGAAATTATATACAATTTAGAATGCCTACGAAGTGGCAATGGCGAGCGAGCAAAGTGAGCGTGCTGCGGCAGCGGCCGGCGAGTGCTAGAAAAGTTCTATTCATTTTACTAGGTTAGAGCAAACCTATAGCAATAAAAATCGTGGAATAGTTTTCTGGGAAATGAAATTCGATGTCGAAAAAATCTTTATTCTAATAGACACCCAGTTATATTTCATTATGGTAACCCTACACCAAATCCTTATCATGCATGTGTCGCAGTTGGATTGGTTAACGGTTTCGTCAAACAGCGGATTACCGCTACTGTTTCACAAAACCGCTAGACGTTTGGAAACGTGGTTATCGGTTTCAATGAACGTAACACGTTGCGCAATCTTAGACAATCCAGCTGAACGATATTCGGCTGTTTAACAAAACCGAGCTGTTATGCCAAACAACTAGAGGTTTCGTGAATTAGCGGTTTATACCATCCAACTGCGACATATATAAGTAAATAAAGTCAGAGGTAAACTTCAGGCCGATATGGGATCGAAACCGGAACCTTACGGTTACAGGTTGCGCTCTTAAACTACTAAACCACTACCGCTTCGTTTTCTAACAAATCCAAAAGCCACTTACTTAAGGGCCCAGTCCTTATTTTTAATGATTTTGACTGCTTTTTCGGAGCTAACTGGATCCAAACTATTTTAGTAACAATATGTTAAGATATGTTAAATTAAAGTTTATTTAAGTATTAAAAAAGTGATTGAGACAATTTATTGATTTTCATTGTAATAGTTTGTTTAATTCCAAATAACCTGAGACGTGTTTTGATTTTTTGCGGTGCACGACGTTCATGTCATTGTTGTTTACATGGAATTTAAAAACATGAAGTTGTGTATAAATTACAGAGAAATAAAGACAAAAGAAAATCCTAAAAAGTGAATGAGAAGATCTCAATATTTTTTTATTTTAATTAATTCAAAAACATAGTTAAAAAGGTTAAACTTTGAAGAAAATATAAGCGAATACGTCGTCGAACTTCTTGCGCATACGACTGAGTTAAAAAATAAAAAATACACATTTATGAAGATTGATTCATGCCTAAACACGTACAATAAATAAATAAAAATAATTTGTCTTTTGTAAAAAGATAGAAAAATTTTAAGTTCTCCGAAATTCTCAAATAAATATGGGGACGAAAACGCTGATTAGGCAGACCGCTCGCTGCGCTTCTGAATTCGTCTTAATTCGTCTCCATGGTGCATGTAAAATACAGCGCAATGCGTATGTGTAGATAGAAAATATAGATTCGGGTGTTCAATCAAAAATTCCCACGGTCGAAGACTGCAGTCTTAAGAGGACTTAATTTTTTTTTTAATCTACCAACTTCATTTTTTTTGGAATTTCTTCTTTGGAAGAAACTTCTCTAAAGTTCTTCATCATGCCTTCATCAAATTAATAACAAACTTTATAGTAAAGGCTTCTAAATAAAAAATAATCATCAAAATTAGTTTACAATATTGGCAAAGTTATCGCGTAACATACCTACATTCAAGAGAAAAAACATCCGTCTTTGTCACGAACTCTACGCACCACAGAGACACGTGACCCGCGATGGTTTCTATAGGTATATATATCTCTATCGCACGTAGGGTTTGTGACAAAGACGGACTGAACCTCTCGCGGGCGTCTGCTTGACGTAGTTTCAAGCTAAGTCGGGTAAAAAGAAGCAAAACAGACACAGTCGACGCTTTATAGAATTCATGTCCATAGTATCTGATTGTTAGTTGGACGGAAAGGAAAACCAATAAGGAAGTATTAGAAATAGTAGGAGAGAAATGAAGACTGCTGGGCGAAATAGAAATAAACAGGCAAGGGCGAGTCGGACTCGTACATGAAGGGTTCCGTACCACCGTACAATGTTTTAAAAGTTTAAAAGTTTTAAATTAAAACGCTGAAGAAACACGTTTCTTGTATGACGACCCCCTTTAATTTTTAACTTTATTTTATTTTATTTGCTGTTATTGTGGTCATAGTAATACATAATTGGTGAAAATTTCAAGTATCTAGTTAATGCCATTATAAAGATTAAGTTAAAAACGCTAAAAAAAACACGTTTCTTGTATGACGACCCCCTTTAATTTTTAATAATTTTTTATTTTTAGTATTTGTTGTTATAGCCGCCATAATTATACATAATCGGTAAAAATTTCAAGTGTCTAGCTATTACGGTTCAAGAGATAGAGCCCTGTGACTGACGGACAGTCAGACAGACAGACGGACAGACAGACGGACAGACAGACGGACAGACAGACGGACAGACAGACGGACAGACAGACGGACAGACAGCGGAGACACAGTAATAGGGTCCCGTTTGCACCCTTTGGGTCCGGAACCCTAAAAAGGAGAGGGAAAATGATTGGTCACTAAATACGACATGACTCCTTATTTAAAAACATACTAGAAGGAAAGATAAAAGGTAGAAGAGGTCCAGGACGACCAAGAAAGAGCTATGTAGACTAACTGAAAGAAAAAGCAGGGGTTATGTCGTATCAAGCACTAAAAAGTAAAGCAGAGAACCGAGAAGTTTGGCGCTTACTCCACCGACAAGAGCCACTAAGCTCTACGAAGAAGAAGTATCTGACTGACGGGTAGGAATAGGTACCTAAGTACCCTTCAAATATATACAATACGAGTATTACACCATTTTGTAACATAGTCTGTTTACGGAATATCAACCACTCTGTCAGTAAAGGGTCTCAACGCGTTTTTTGCGTTGTCGATTTGTAATTTGTTAACAAGTAAATTAGTCGCGATTCGTGCCTTTTTCCAGTAAAGTCTGTTCTGACAACTAATATTATGACTAACTAATTTCTCACTACTTAATGTTAGTCACCGGGGTCGTGCCTCGACTGTTTCGTGGTAGGTTTCAGCTACCCGACATGCAACCATCCTTTGTGTCTAGACGTTAGACATTATATGAGAACTGTCATATTAATAAAATTAACAAACGTTTGCTAAATCTTTTTATCTTATACTTTTCAAGTATATTGGGAAGGAAAAAACATATTTTACATAAATTGGTTATTCAGACGTTGTTGTTAAATATATTTATTGCCTTATTATCTATGTAGACTATTGAGCAAAATTAGGGGTATAAGTTTTAGCGATTATTCGCGTTCTCTTGGTCCTTGGTATAGGTCGAATCAAATCCTACGTCATTTTTTAGGGTTCCGTACCCGAAGGATGCAAACGGGACCCTATTACTGAGACTCCACTGTCTATCTCTCTGTCTGTCACAGGGCTCTATCTCTTGAACCGTAATAGCTAGACACCTGAAATTTTCACCGATTATGTATTACTGTGGCCGCTATAACAACAAATACTAAAAATAAAAAAAGTTAATAATTAAAGGAGATCATCATACAGGAAACGTGTTTCTTTAGCGTTTTAAAACATTGTACGGTGGTACGGAACCCTTCATATACGAGTCCAACTCGCACTTGCCCGTTTATTTATACTTAAATGTTGCCAAAATAAACAGCTTATTCCATTTCATTCCGAGACCCTAAAATGACTGGAATGTGTACAAACAAAACTAATACGTCGTCGTAAATAAGCTTTTACATAAGCGCATTTATCGCTACCTTGGGTAAAGGCCAACACACCGACCTTGTCGCTCCACCATGAATTGATGGACTGCAGTGGTGCTATCTGATGCTAACACTAATGTTACTAAATAATAATGGTGCGAGGACTCCAATGATGGCAGTGGAAGAATCGTGGGAAGAAATCATTTTTAGGGTTCCGTAGCCAAAGGGTGCAAACGGGACCCTATTACTGAGACTCCGCTGTCTATCCGTCTTTCTGTCCGTCTATCTGTCCGTCTGTCACAGGGCTTTATCTCTTGAACCGTAATAGCTAGACACTTGAAACTTTCACCGCTTATGTATTACTGTGGCCGCTATAACAAAAAGTACTAAAAATAAAAAAGTTAAAAATTAAAGGGGGTCGTCATACAAAAAACGTGTTTTTGCAACGTTTTTAACTAGATCTTTATGATGGCAATAATTAGATACTTGAAATTTTCACCAATTATGTATTACTATGACCACTCTAACAACAAATTCTAAAAATAAGATAAAGTTAAAAATTAAAGAGATATATACATACAAGAAACGTGTTTCTTCAGTGCTTTAAATCATTGTACGGAGGCACGGAACCCTTCATGTACGAGTCCGACTCGCACTTGCCCGATTATTAAGGTTACGTAGTAAACAATGAACCCTTATAATTTCGCCATATCTGTAATGTAGATTGTAGTAGAATAGTCTCCATGTTTTCGATTTTTGACCATTTGTAAAAAAAGTGTGCAAATTTTTTTTAGTCAAGTGTGTGTGTTTCCTCGGACACTAAAAACGTCCTTTGTTACACAGGAGGTTTTTACTTAGTAACAATGTTCAGATTTCTGTATCCGCGTCCAAACATGGGTAGAAATTCGGAATACAGTCGAATTTCAGTGGTATTCACTTGGGAAGGCCTGATTTCTGAGTAAACATTTGATTGAGCGGTAAACTTTATAGCCTGTGTGTAAGCCACTGTAGTGTTGGCAGCTTGAAAATTCAATGCTTTATTCATTCACACATCATCATCGTTTCAGCCGCATAACGTCCACTGCTGGACATAGGCCTCTCCCAGGGATTTCCAAAATGACCGATATAGTCAGGCCGCTGCTGCCTGCGTCCAGCGCTTTCCAGCGGCCTTGGTCACATCGTCTGACCACCTTTTGGGTGGGTGTTCAACGCTTCGCTTGCAAGTACGTGGTCGCCATTTGAGAACCTTTCTGTCCCATCGGCCATCGGTTCGACGAGCTAATCCGTTCATTCACACACTGGTGTCAACATTTTCAAGCTGCCTAAAGGCATCTGACATAGCTTGACGACTGCCCTACAATAATGACAGCCGGGACCAACTGCGTAACGTGCTTCAAAAGCACTGAAGGAGCGCGAGATTTTTTTAAGGCTGGGCATGATGTGAAAAATCTAAGTTTTGCTCCCGCTTTCACGCACTCAAATTTACTCTAGCCGTAGCGAGATAGCGATACCATGCGGGGTGAAAAAATCCTACCACGATATCACAGACGATATTTTCACCCCATCAATGTATAGTTTAAGGCAACGTGGGTTCACAATTTGAAATACTCTGCGTGTTTTTAAAAATTACTGTTATTTCACTGTTGCTAATCGACGGCTTCAACGCTCCGTTCACGCAGATTGCTACTCCAAAACAGCCACTGCACATCACAGCGTACATCTTTCTTCTTGTACGGTGTAATGAAATCCCAAACGAGTTGTGTACGGCACGGCGATTCGAACAAGACTGCGTCAAAATTTAAATCGAATAACCGTGTTGCAAACAGTGTTTCCCTTTCTCAAAAAGTGTTGACCTTTCTCAAAAAGTGTTGCCACTCACCCGTGACAACCTTAACCGAGCTTTTAGATTGACGTATTCGTAACAAACAATGTAAAAACTATAAACTAGATGTCGCTAGCGTCTCCTTGATCAGACGCCCCGACATATTTATAATTTTTTCTGTAGCCAAAACTGATATATCTCAATCGTGTTTTGGCTATTGTGGGTGTCTGTAGAAAATCCTTAAGATTTTTATGTAAATTTTTTGATGAATAAACTGTACTTAGTAGTTTAATTACAGTGATTTTTTAAAAACACTCACAGTTTTCTTGGTTCTGAAATGGCGAGGCCTTAAGGCCGTACCTAAATTTTCCGGGGTCCAGTGCTGCCCCCATTTAAAATAAATCATTTTAAAGAAAACGGAGACATCATTTAAAATTTGGCTACTACCAAGTCCTAGATAACCCTTCAAAGTATTTAATGAACTACTGTTTACAGTTTAAAGTGGGAACGTTAAGCTTTACTACGCACATTTGCGAAAAACGGCCACTTTTGGCTAATGTGCGTAGTAAAGCTTAACGTTCTCATTATTAACTGTAAACAGTAGTTCATAAAATACTTTGAAGGGTTATCTAGGACTTGGTAGTAGCAAAATTTTAAATGATGTCTCCGTTTTCTTTAAAATGATTTATTTTGAATGGGGGCAGCACTGGACCCCGGAAAATTTAGGTACGGCCTTAATGATAGAGCCCTGTGACAGATAGAAAGACAGACGGACCGACGGACAGACAGCAGAGTCTCAATAGGGTCCTCAGTAGGGCTCAGTAGGGTAAGAATAGAGAACCCTAATTAAAAAGCCTTTTATAGTGCCGTTCCCGTTGTTTACTTTTGCTTATATAATAGTGTTAGTCTAATTATACATTTATAATAATGTATAATATTGTAAATATGAGTTGAGTATGTCTTAGTAAATAGTCCGAGGGGCCAAGGCGACAGCATCGATTGCCCGTACTGCACGCTACGTCTATATTTAGAGGCTTGCCGGCGAAGATTTTTTATTAGTTCTGTAGTAATACCACAGAATAGGATACTAGTACTCCGTACAGAAGTGTCCCTCAACAAAGAAATTCAAAGAAATATCTACTCAATGTAGTTAGCGATATAGTTTAATTTAGCTCACGTCTGAACTCAGCACCTTCTCGTTTAGATACCTAGACATTCATTGCAAGCCAATTTCATTATTATTACTCTGGACAAACGATTCGTATAATTGAATTTACCACTTGGAGGGGCCGCCGCGCTCTTAGTAATAATGTAGGTATATTTTCGATACCTAAACGGAGAGTGACACTATGACACAGGCCTGGGAATGCGTAATGTACAAAAAGATTATTATAATTTGTAAAGAATATTTAGCCATAACTATTTTAACCGACTTCAAAAAAGAAGGAGGTTATCAATTCGTCGGTATCTTTTTTTTTTAATTTTTTTAATTACCTACCCGATTAGTCGGAGACGCCTGGACTGATTTGGAAAATTTATTTTTCTATTTGAAAGGGTATACTTTTCAGGTGGTCCCAAAGACATAGACATTTTATTTACTTAGGAAACAAACATGTTACAAGAATGTAGTAGGTATATTCTTTAGGTATGTATGTAGTGTATTCGTAGTGTTTAAGCTTTAATATTATACTTGTTTTTTTCATTGCTCTGCACGTACTTCTGCCTTCCTACTAAATTTGTAACTCTCCTCTGCCCTACTGGTCGACTGGAAGAGATCTGGGATAAGTCTACCATTTGTAAAATAACCTTTGTTATTTTATTGTGTGTAACTATCGTTGATGTACAATAAAGTTTTTTTAAATAAAATAAATAAATAAAACAAACAAAAGCCTTGTACAGACAGATTTCACATAATAACTTAAACATACATCAGTAAAGTTTCCACTTATAACTAACTCATAATGTTTTGAGCAGTGTACGTTACAGTGGCTACAAATAAGAATATAAAGAATATACCTAGTGATACAATTTGGAAAACAGAAAATCTAAGATAAGTCAAACAAAAACAAACAATAATAATAAAGCGCACATTTTACAGTTTTTTTGTTGATGTTATTAACATCGGTTGTGGGGTTTGTTTTCTAAACAAAAAAAAAATATTTTGTTTGAATATTTAGCTTTACTGGTATTGAAGTCGGTTTTTTGTTTTGAATAAATATCAGTAATGTATGTATTTATTACGAGTAATTATTGCAAATAATATTTATGCGTGATAATAATAATATTTAGTCCACATATCGTATGCCAAAGTAATTTATTACATTTGACATTATACATTCAGACACCAATGCTAAAATAAGACCACTCTCCTTGGGAATACTTGACTTATGTATGTTTTGAGTATTGAGTATGCGAAAACTTTTACAACCGGTAGCCGCTTGACATCAACACTCTTTGAGTACGCAAAAGGTGGCTGAAGGATTGGAATGAATGAAAATTAAAAATGTATTGAAATGAAATGAAAGCTAAAATGTACCTCGATTTCCAAGGAACGTTGACGTCAGGTGGCGGCCGCCTGTAAAACTTTTGGCACAAATTCATACCATGTATATATTTAATTTGAAGAGGCTTGCGCTGTCCGCTCCTCCGTCAGTTCTTTTAGTACCCCCGCACTCCTGTACCCGCAGGCGAAAACAAGGCGGTGAATTTATAGCTGATGTGAGTTAGTACATCAAATCGCCGCAATGATATTTCCTTGATTATTTAATTGATACGCAATTGAGCCCAAACTTTGTATGTTTATTTGTCACAGAGATGCCACCTTCCTTATCATGATATCAGGTCATTGGTACCATTATATTGCATATTTGTCACCCAACAAGTACGTGAAGTTTCAACTCGAATAATGAGAAATGGATTAATGTGAAGATATAGGCAAATGGCCTTGAAGTGTGAAATAAATTGTTAACTCGTAAATATGGTGATAATTTCCATATTGCTCTTCGTCATGCACTAGATACCCCTTTTAATTATTTTATGAACTGCCGTTGAAACTGTTATTGGTGATCCATCTAGCTTTAAAACTTGCCGTGGCCACTTTTGGCGGAGGCAAGTTTAAAAGCTAGACGGACTAATGTAAATACTTTCAACGGTGGTTCATAAAATAATTTAAAGGGCTATCTAGTGCATGACGAAGAGCAATATGGAAATTATCTCCATATTTACGAGTTAACAATTTATTTCAAATGAGGGCGCCACTTCAAGGCCATTTCCCTATATCTTCACCTTAAATTAAGCTTACAACTTACTTAGCAAATGGACAGGTGAAATTAAATAAAAGGTTGTAATAAAAACATTTTTGAATGTAATACTTTCAGTCTGATACGAAATTGTCTAACTTCATGCAAATATAAACTTGATTTATTTATTTATTTAATCTTTATTGACCAAAATGGTACAAAAGGTGAAGTATAAAGAAAAGAGTACAGAGCATTCTCTGTTGTCGGCGCTGACGAACAGGAAGCCAGTTAAGCTTAGATCGGAAAGAAGATATGTGGTCATATTTACGAAGGCAGAAGATAAAGCGAATGCAATGATTAATGAGACGATCTAGCTTATCAAGAAGATCTGAATTTAGATCAGGATAACACACATCAGCATAATCAATAATAGGAAGAACAAGAGATTGTATTAAAGTAAATTTAGTTTTGATAGGAAGAAAATTTCTATAGCGATTCGGTATTGTAAGGAATAGGTGACTTTTCTGCTGATCTCAGTGACCTGATTTCTCCAGCTAAACGTAGAGTCCATCAGAAGACCAAGATTTTTGACGGATTGAGTAAGTGAGATGTTAGTATTATTTAGAGAAATTGAGGGAACAGAGCTCATATCGATCTTTGCTAGCTGTCTAGAACTACCGATCATGATTGCCTGACACTTGGACGCATTAACTTTAATTCCAAAATCATATGACCAAGAGGAAATGTTGTTCAAGGACGCATTTAGCTGACTAGTACCAGAATCAATGTTTTCAGCGCTAGTTTGTATATAGATTTGCAGGTCATCTGCATAAAAATGGTAAGAGCAGCTAATAAAGTGTGACAATAGATTAATAAATACAGCAAACAGCAGAGGTGATAAGATACCCCCTTGAGGGACACCTGAACAAATATACTTCCATTACTTAGTAGTTATCTTATTTTAATTAAGTGTTTACAAATTTATTTTTTACAAAGGGTTATATTTTATAATATAATTTTAATTTTGAATTGCTCTAAACAACAAACTGAACATGATTGTTAAACTTTTTATTAACTTTGTCTTAAATTTAAATATTTTTTTAATACCTACATTCAGTTCTTCCATGCTCGTCTGAGAGGAAAATAACCTTGAATGTACAAGCAGCTTCTCTTCCTGCGCAGATCATCAAAGCCTATCGAGGGAATGAGCGAAAATACGAACCATGTTCAAAGGCGATGCGACTACCAACCTATTATTACCTATTACCACTGGTATGAGTAACATTTATATACCTAGACTACTACTACTACTACAAACGAAACAATTTATGGTATGACACTTCATAGTTTCAGAGTAACATATATACCTACTACTACTACAAACGAAACAAATTATCTGTCCACACGTCGATGTGTGAGTTTTATACTTAGGGTCGCACCGCAGAATTAATTTAATACGTAGCTACTAACGAGTTCGACATATTTACGATTATATCTTTCAATACCGAGAGATTTGCGAACACTATGACGTAAAAATATTCTGTTTTATATGTATTAAATGTTAAATAAAAGTCTGAAACAGGTACATAATATCACTTCACAAATATTTTTTATTATGTCCATTGTCCATATCCATTTTACAATTAGTTTACTTTACTGATTATTATTGAGTCATTTATAATGTAACGCACTAAATACACTCTTGTAATATAGTAATTTGCATATTCGGCGCAAAACGATACGGTAATTATATGATTAAATTCACAAAAAATTAACAAATGTTTATCGTGCTGATGCACGAAACAGCACTTTCCTATGCTGCTATCCTTTTCTGTCGCACAGAACTGTAATTTGATAGAGCGAGAGAGAGAGCGACGGAACGCTGAACCACGGCCGGTGCTGAAGCGTTCCGTCGCTTTCTGTCGCTCTAGCAAATGACGATTCTGAGCGACATAAAAGGTAAGCAGCATAGGAAAATGCTGTTCCCTGCTGATAGATGAGATCCAACCCTAAATGTAGTCGAGCTGTTTAAGCTGATTACGATTTTCAATCTAAGTTTCGTAAGCGAGAATTCAAAAACAATTTTGGTTTGATTCCTCAATATCACTTCAGCCTAAGTTTGTTTCGAGGCTTTTGACCTTAGGTACGGAATGGAATTAGGTATTTACAAACTTATTCAATTGTCTTAGTTTTGATGAGATACTTGAACATCCAATGTTTGATCACATTATAATTCTAGTTGGGAAAACAAATACTCTTGGGTACTCAATTTTGAAATAAGACAAACTATTGATTTAAGTACCTAATAAATCAAATCTATGTTTCAGATAAAAATAAAACGATAGTATTTTTGTTTCAAAAAAGTTTTATTCACAAGATAAATTCAAAAATATAAGTACGAAACAGGAAGACATTATTTTTTAAAAAAATTTTAAAAGCAAGCTTTTATTTAAAACATTGAACTAAAAAGTTTAAAGTGTTCCTCAAGATGAATCAAATTGAGCCCAAACTCGGTAGGGTTATGTTGTTTTATCACAGAGATGCTGTGCTGTGCTGAAACTTGCCGGCTTCATCATAAGATCAGGTCATTGTTACCATAATATTGCAATGTCACCCAATTTACAAATAATATTTAAAAAATCAATTCAATTCATTTATTGCATTTCATAATGTACATCAGTTCTGATTACTTAAAGTCACTGTCTTAAAATAGCACACTATGAACCCTGTCGGGTATCGCAAAACAAAAATTGGAACGGCAAACGAGTTTTATGACATGTATACAGTTAGTTTATAAATATAAATTAGAATAAATTGGGTTTATTATAATACAGTTCAAATTAAATTAAAGCTAAATAATATATATTTTTTGTATAAATTAAAACTTATAAGTACCTCTAAGAACTAAAACTAAAAAAATTACAAATTATGTAATACCCGCTAAAATATTACCTCGGCAGCGTGGCCAAAAGGCTAGCAGCATTGCCACGTTGTATGGCAATGCTGATTCTTTGTGCCAGATAATTTCCAGCCCTTTGGTCACGGGATACTTCGGATAATCTTGTGAACAAGTATTTAAATAACTTATGGGCTGAAGGACCCCACGGACCAAAAGTTTCTACCCCAAAAGGTTCAAATATGTAGTTTACTCCGATGTCTACATATTTGCGCCTTTTGAACCGTAATGCTAGACACTTGAAATTTTCACCTTTTATGTAGGTATTAACAGGCCTGTGTCACTCCCCATTTAGGTATCGAAAATGTACCTACATTATTACTATGCGCGGGTCATTCTTTGATTTCGTGCAAATCGCGCGGCGGAAGCTGAATAATGTATTAAAATTTACTTTTAACGTATGTTTTTGAGTTCAATAGATTTATATGGACGGCCTTTATATTTCGTAATTGATAAAAAAATATAAATTAGCTTGAGTTTAAAGTTATACGCAATCAAACAGTCAAAATCTCATTACCAGTAATGTCCCATTTCCCAGATTTCAACATATTTTCTCATTTTATTTTGAAACAGGGTTAAAGAACGGGATTTCAGGTTTAAATTTTATAACTAGATTCCTAATCTTATCTACTATTTAAATACAACTGCATAAAGATTATAAATAAACAAATTTTGAAAGCTCGGAAAAATGTCCCAGGCTTTAGTAATAATTACCATTCGAAAAGAAAAAGAACATTAAAGGTATTTAAAAAGAAAAAAAGAAAAAAATTCTAACGATAAAAGACATGACACCAACAACGTCATACAAACTATTGGAAGGCATGTTAGTATCAACTGCTCACATAGATGGCGTTTTTTATTTATGTTATTTATTAAACTTTATAACAAAAATTAAAAGCTGGTGAAGGGACAAGTGAGACCAAAATAGGAGCAAAAATATAATTTTATTATTTACCTAGTATTCGAAGTTCGAACATATATTATTATTTTTTATTTTATTTGGGCACAAACAGTCATGATGTAACAATTACAGTTGATGTATGTTTATGTTATAGACAAACACAGTGCCGAAACGTAGTATAAGCAAATACAATTTTTGGAACATGCTGACAAACATTTCTTTTTAATATTTATCTAATATAGAAGTTACGCAAATTTAAGCAGGTTAATAAAATATTATCACAGTTTGCAGAACAATGTAAGTTATAGCCTCAAAAATAAAGATAAATAACACTGATAAATTAAATTTAGCAGATGTCTGCAGGCGACAAATTTTCAATGCCCTAAGTAGGTATAAACAAATTCAAAAGTTGTTGTTAAAAATATTAATTCTTTTAGCTTTTTAGTAATTATCAACGAGTTTGAGAATATATCAATATCAGAGAAATCACTATTGTATTTCAGTATACAACGATGGAAAAAAATATTTCTAGTGTAGTTCTTGCGCAAAGTGTTGGCAATAAAATATTAAGACGACGAGAGGGACGAACTGGAAGTCTAACCATTAAACTTAAACTAATAAAATTAATTTTTGAAAGAAGTGTAGGGGAGTCGATTTTTATTATTAATAATTTTATGTAAAAATGTTATTTCGAACTGAGTACGACGGTCCTGAAGAGATAAAAGTTTGTGATGTTTGAGAGAATTAGTATATGATAATTCTGGAGCACAGTTTCTATAATTAATTTTTTTTACAAATTTCCTTTGAGCACTTTCAATAGCATTAATATCGTCTTGATAATTTGGGTTCCAAACACAACTACCAAAGTCCAAAACGGATCTTACAAAACTAAAATAAAGAATTTTTAAAGTAAAACTGTTTTTAAAGGGTTTAGTGACCCTGTAAATAAAACCAAGATTTTTAAATGATTTACGTATAATATGGTCATAATGACATTTGAAAGTCAATTAACTATCCATCATTATACCCAAGTCCCGAATCGTATCTACTTTAGCTACTTGAATATTATTTAAGAGGTATGTGTGTTTAATGGGTTTTTTTTACGAGTGTATGTGATGACTTTACATTTATCGGTGTTAAGGAAAAGTGGGTTTTCGTCACAATATTTAACTAAGGCATCAAGATCATGTTGAATTAAATGACAATCATTACTATTATTGACTACTCTGAAAATTTTGGTGTCATCAGCGTTTAAAAGTTGATTAGTATTAGTAAGTACTTGTTCTATATCGTTTATATATAAAGAAAATAAGACGGGACCTAAATGGGAGCCTTGCGGCACGCCAGAAGGGATAGATAAGTAGCTAGAGCAATATCCTTTCATGTATAAAGCTTGACTTCTGTTTTTAATGTAAGAATTAACCCATCTGAGGAGGTTGCCATGCACACCAACTCTCCAGAGCTTCATAGTAATAAGGTTATGTTCAATTTTGACAAATGCTTTGGAGTAGTCAGTGTACACGACATCCACCTGAGTACCCTTATCCATAGCATATAGTAAATAATCAACAAAAGTCACCATATTGGTATCTACACTTCTGTGTTTGAAAAATCCATGTTGGTTGACCGATATAATATTCCTAAGAGCATATGATAGTTGTTTAGTGACATTTTTTCTAAAATAAGGCCGAACTTACTCAACTTAGTTATGGGTCTATGTTCTGAAACTAATTCCCGCAGAATACTTTTGGGTATAGGAGTTACAAGTGCTAACTTCCACTTATCAGGGAATATACCAGTGTCAATTGATTTTTTGTAAATAAGATATAAGGGAGTTACCAAAGAATGAGCACATTAAGATATAAAGATAGAAGGAATACCGTCAGCTCCTGCACTTTTGTGTAAATTTATATGTTTAAGTTCCTGTAGTATAGTTTCTTTATCAATATCTATCGAATTTATAACTGAGTTGGAGGAATCATTTTCGCAAAGGTTGGATAGGTCTAGCGGTGGTTCGTCTTTTGGCTCAATGATTACCTACCTTTCGCAGGTTTGCTAGTAATTTGTGTGCTGCCATCTATGTGAGCAGTTAGTACTCATATGTATTTAGTCTACAAGTTATTGTTGCTATTTACGTGCCTTCCAATAGTTTGTAGTTGGCACCCTCTGATAATGTTAAAAAAATATGCATAAATATTAAACAAAAGCGCAAACTAGAATATTAAGAGATTAAACATTTAAATAATTGAGACGATGACTGATGATAATAATTTTATAAAAAGAATTGCAATATAACTTAAGTATTTTATTTGATAAACACTGAATATATGTATATATCTATACTTCTATACTAATATTATAAAGAGGAAAGATTTGTACCTATTTTTGTATGTTTGTATGTTTGTAATGAATAGGCTCAAAAAGTACTGGGCCGATTTAAAAAAATCTTTCACCGTTGGAAAGCTACACTATTCCCGAGTGACATAGGCTATGTGTGTACCACGGGCGAAGCCGGGGTGGACTGCTAGTATAATATAAAGTTTGATTATGTTTTTATATGATTTTAGTTTACAATAAACTAAAATAAACGTAAATAAAAATTACCATTCAACGAAACTCTAATCACCATAAATATTTGCTAATCACCATACCACCAGCTATTTGCAAACCATCCATACTAATAATAAATACCGTTTTTTACAAAAAAAATATCAGCTTTTTTCTCGAAAAGTAGTAATCCGGCGTGTGTATTTTTTTATACATGCTTTAAAACATCCCAAAGATTCCAAAAAGTAGGTAAAGAACGGTTTTTGAGTGATGTTTTTTCGATCTATACTGACAGCACGATATGCACGAAATCAAAGAATGACCCGCGCGCAGGCGGCCCCTCGGGGTGGTAAATTCAGTTATACGAATCGTTTGTCCAGAGTCATAAGGATAAAATTGGCTTGCAATGGATGTCTAGGTATCTATACAAAAAGGTGCTGAGTTCTGACGTGAGCTAAATTAAACCGTATCACTAACCATATTGAGTAGATATTTCTTTGAATTTCTTTGCTGAGTGAGACTTCTGTACGGAGTAGGTATTAGTATCTATTCTGTGGTATTACTGTGGCCGCTATAGGTAATAACAAATACTAAAAATAAAGGAGGTGTTAGATCGCTTCATACATTTTGGGCCCTTATTGTTGCACTACGTGTCGTAGCAAGTATTTTTACGTCATTTTGTAGGAAAAAATCCTTAGATTACAAAAATATTTTTTTAGATTTTATAGTCGTCGTACACTATATAAAAGTATAGAAAACGTTAGGTTTTTGTAGTTTTCTCATTGTAAAATATGCTTTAAAAAATGCTATTAACAATTATAGTGCTATGCTTGTTTAAATTAATTTTAGGCCGCTGTACACATTTTGCGACCAGACACTGCAACAAACAGGGCCCAAATGAAAACAGCTCTTTGCGTATGTGCCCATTACTGCCGGCCCGGATAAGTGTGCAGCATCCTTTAGATTCAAAGTTAAGCTTAGCTTTCGGATACTAATTGGTCTCCTTGCTAAACAAACTTACTTTGATTTACTCTATCTTCCAACTGTTTCAAGGCGAATAACTTACTGCCAACTTACTAAGTTTTCAGAAGTAGTTTTCAGTAACTGTTGGTAACTGTTACAACTGATTGTAACACTCTGTGTAATATCATTCATCCATTAATTTATTCAATTATCTAAAACTATGTAAGAACAAAAACTACAAAAATTACAAATTGTGTAGTCCCAATACCCCAAATGGCTGGCAGCATTGCCACATTGTATGGCAATGCTGTTTCTATGTACCAGATAGATTCCAGCCCCTTTCGTCAGGGGGAACCTCGAATATCAATAGCGCTCTTAATACAATATGTTGTTACCAATGCCATACTATCGAGGCAGGATGTTTTGTTTAAAACGCAATTTGTGTCATCCCTAATATTTCACTACCAACCTCACAATGAGGGCAATGAGGCCATTTTGTAATACGTTTCCCATTTCCCAGTACTATGCATCTAAAATAAAAATAATTGCACGCTGCACCCATTTTCATTTCAGGCTTTTGAGCAGTAAAAACTTTCAGTTTTAGCTGAACTGAAAATAGATTACTGACACGCAAACCTGTGCTAAATTTAAATACCCACGTTATGTTGGAATAAAAAAATATCATTGACGTCAATGCTTTTGCACTATATTTTTATAAGGACTCTGTGTTTTAGGTATAAAGTCGAAATTCACGTGAAAACAAAGGTAAGTATATTTATTTTATTACTGGCCTATTTGTTCATACCCAGGTGGTGGAATTGCGTTAAGTGCCTAAGGAAAATATTATTTTCTCATGCCTAAAAATTATGTCTTTAATAAAATGACAAATTAGATTTGCCCACGCACTTAAAAATAAGGAGAATCATTCTTACGAATCTATAGCTATGTCAGTGACATAGTTCAGAACATGTTCAGATGATTAGTTCATTAAAGTACAAGTAGACGGGTCACAAAGCGCAATGAACCGATGTCAGTTGGGGCATAAAACTTCTCAAATGTGAATCACGCACCGACAAGGTCAGTGTAAGACCAACACTTGCTAGGTGGTCAGACAACCTGAGCAAGGTTGCAGGAACGTTTTGAATGCAGACTGCTTCTAATTGGTCATTTTGGAAATAATCGGGAGAATCCACTATTATTACGAGTGTCACAAATTCGGATTTTTACAGTTAGTTACTTCTGTTACAAGCTCTGTCGCTCGTGTCTCATTGTTATGGTCAATGGTACACTGCAAACTAATAAAATAACCTAACATACCGACTGTTACAAAGTCAAGTTTTGACGGTTACTTACTTCTGTCGCAAGCACTCACTCGCTCATTGCTATGGTCAATGGTCACAGCAAAGCAATATTCTAACATACCGACTATCACAAAGTCACGTTCTGATAGCTAGTTACTTCTGGCATAACTCATAAGCTCTGTCGCTCGCTCATTGTTATGGTCAATTGGTCACTGCAAATCATTAACCCGACTGTTGCAATTGCTTTTTTCTTAAAGTGATTTTCTTTTGGACTATATTTTTGCTTTAAATAAATTGCTGTAAAAGAAAATAATAGCTGTTGACGGTTTGCTATTACTTTTAAACTTTCGTTTAGCATAATTATTTAACGTTACACAGGTCACACGCGAAATGTACCTATTTAATTTATTTGCTGACGTTTCTGACTGCACCGACGGACAGTGCAAACCGATAACAAATTAAATAATTACTAACTCTACAAGTTCTACAAGTGTATTTGCTAGGCAAATTAAAAAAAACCCCGACTGTCAAGAACGCCATCTAGTGATGTGAACCGGAACTATTACGATACGGACATCGAGTCGCGCTGCATGCGCGTGTTAGAAATGAAATACCAGGGTGATGGAGGAAAAATATAATTTATTTCATATTTCAAACCACTATTTACTACTATATTTCTTGTTACTTTTCATAGCAAAGCTGAAACTACTTTAATCTATATTTCATATTAACAGAATTATCAGAAATCGAGGGTACATATAGTTACTTGGAAAAATACATTGATAAAACAATAATAAGTACGACTGTACTTTACTTGTTATATTAGGAACTAACACCAAGATATTTGTTATTTCATAGCAGTTCTCCAGAAATAGAATAATCCTTACAGTTATAACAAACACATGATGTTTTGGTATTTGATTTGACAACCTCCTCCGGTTGTCAATACTTCACTAGGAAGACAAACTGTCAACGGCGCTCTTTTGAATGGATTGTCAAGCTAGAGTGCTCTTTTTAAAGAAAGGTGTCAGTGGAACAAGACATGTAATTTTCTAAGTCATCGCTCACATGAAAAACAAAACCACCGCATCATATTTTTAAAATCGTCGCGTCAGTGATTGGTTATATTGTTTTACGCAAAATAAAAATATTGTAATTTTGTTAATAGTTTTCTGAAAATGTATACCAAAGAATTTTCGATTTCGATTTTTTTTTCATACTATATATATATATATATCTATATATAAATAGGAGTGCTCAAGACCACTCATGCAAATCATCAATTCAAAAAGGTGCCCCTTTTGATAACGCTCGCACAATCTATTCGTAATGTGTGTGACTGATTATTTCAAAAATGTGTCCCCTGTGCGGTTATGACAATGTGACTGACCTTTGCGCGACTTTACCGCGCGTTCCGAGATTAGTTTTCATCGCGAGATAACGAAAACATCATACCTATAAGATTTTGGACTGCAAATGGTTGAGAAGAATAAAGCAGGCCTTCAACTAGGTTCCCAAGTTATTATTTCGATGCCCACATTGCCCACCTTCCGGCAAGATGGAAAATGCGCGTGGATTAGGTAAAAGATGTGAGAAATGGTGTAGCGGCCATTTTGATGCCGTGTTCACGTATATTTGTTTTAATCCAATTGCATCGAGGTCATTTGCATTCCTTAAGAACCCCCTTACCCTAGACTTTCCCATACAAACGTAGTCTACGTTTTATTTTAAAACAACATGTCAGATTTCGGTAAAAATTTGTAAGTTTAAAGAAATTGCATATATCTAGGGTTGTAATTGGTTTTCACAGTCAAAATATGAACTTGAAAGAAAATATAAGGGTGTAAAACTTTTCCATACTGATGGTCAAAAATGATATAATGCACTATATTTTCTTTCAAGTTCATATTTTGACTTTGTCAAGTTCATATTTTGAAATAATCATATTCCGACCTTTTAAAATTAATACTTAACATATATTCATTAAAACAATCATACCAATCTCTAGGGCTTTCTCTTAACCCATAAAGAGCTTTTCGAAGTTTACAAACTTTATTCTTTCCAATTTCGTATCCATCAGGCGGATAGATGTACACCTCCGATTTGATGTTTCCATTCAAAAAAGCTGTTTCTACGTCCATTTGATGTATCTGCCAGCCATTAACACAGGCTATAGATAAAAGTGCCTTCATTGTAGTAAGCCTTGCTACTGGCGAATAATTATCTTCATTTTCATCATACCACTGCTGAAATCCTCTAGCAACAACTCTCGCTTTATATTTTCCACTTGATTTAATCCTGTAAATCCATTTCACATCTATCATTTGTTTATCTTTTGGTTGATTTACTACTTCCCAAGTTTCGTTCTTTTCTAAACAATTAATTTCATTCTCCATAGCACTTATCCACTTCCTTGCTTCAGGACAGTTTACTGCTTCATCATATGTAGTCGGTACTAGTGCATTTGACATGTTTACGTAAACAACGTGATCTTTAAACCTTTCTGGTAATTTCACTTCTCTTCTAGGACGACTTTCAGCACGGTTTTCTTAACTAGGTTCTTCACTTTTGTCCTCCGGTTTATCTTCAGCTTCATCTTCATCATTATCAATGATTTCATAGAACTCTTAGTTTTTGTCATTTCCTTTCTCTTCTTCACAAGTTTCAAATCTAATTATATTTTCTTCTTCTACATCATTTTCTATAAATCTTACATGTCTAGAAATTATAACCTTTCCGTCAATTAAAATTTTGTACCCCATGTCCGTATATCCTACCAAGATTCCTTGTTGACTTTTTGGATTTAATTTTGATATGCTGACTTCCTCTGGAACACGTACAAAACATTTACTGCCATACAATTTCAAATTTTTAACATTTGGTTTTCTACCAGTAAACAATTCATATGGCGTTTTCTTTTCTACTGTATTTGTAAGCAGTCTATTACCTAAATATGCTGCTGTCATCACAAATTCAGGCCAGTACTTTTTTTCTAGTTTTGCTTCTGTCATTAAACATCTAGCTCTGTCCATTATTTACCTATTATAGCGTTCCGCAACTCCATTTAATTCATGTGTGTGAGCTGGTGCAGGTTTAATAAAAAATCCTTTCTGCTTTGCAAATTCATAGACATTTTTGTTTATGTACTCACCACCGTTGTCACACCTTACTTCCTTTACATGTTTACCGGTCTGTGTCTGCACTAAATCAACATATGTCCTAAAACATTCAAAAACATCACTTTTATTTCTAATAACACAAACATATGCATGTCGACTAAAATCATCAATAAATGAAACAAAATATCTCTGACCCTTGTATCCTGTTGTTTGCATGGGCCCATTTACATCCGTATGTATTATTTCACATGGTTGTGTGGCGCGTCGTCTATTATTAACGAACGGTAAATTAGTCATCTTATTTTTTAAACAAATTTCACAGTGCATAAACCCTTCTAAAGTGTCAGGTAAACCATCTAAAACTTTATGACGACACATCTCTTTAAGTTTATAAAAATTAGGATGTCCTAAAATACGGTGCCATTTTTCTTTCATTGACATTACTTTATCACTTTGATACGCTACACTTTTTCTATTATAAAAGATCTTACCTGATAATTCAAACAATTTGTTTTCCTTTTTGGCTATAGCTATTAATCTTCCTTGAACATTATAGATTTTTGCATTATTACGATCAAACCTTACCATATTTCCTTTGTTCACAATACTAGACACGCTGAGTAAATTCTTTTTCATATTTGTAACGAGGTAAACATTGTCTATATCAATTTTTGTCGATTTGTATCCTAGGTTACAAAACATGCTTACTTTTCCAATCTTGTCAGCTTTCAGACAAAAACCATCTCCAATCTTTATATTTATTGGATTCTTGAGGGTTTCATATTCGGAAAAATATTTAATATCATTGACAATGTGATCGCTGCATCCACTGTCTAACAACCAATCTATGGTTCCTGCTTCATTTGACTGGTCTGTCCCAACTGTCATTACCTCAACATTAAATGCATTGCCATAATTTCGTCTGTAGTGTCGTCCTCTTCCTCGGTTACCACGGTGATACCTGTTATATCCTCTATTTCTAAATTTTGGACAATCCTTCTTAAAATGACCTCTTTGGTTACAAGCATAGCAGTTATCATTACGACTGTTACAACTGGTACTCGTAAAACTTTGTTCTGTCTCTACTTTATTTCTTGATTCATTTTTTTTGAAATCTAAAATTATTTTTGACTTTACATATTCAACCGTTTGTTTCTCTTTCGGCATTGCATCGACAATATTTACAAGGTATTCGAATTTGGATGGTAATGTTAGTAATAAGTAATTTAATCTATCCTCTTCACTGATTAACTCTCCTGCTCCCTTTAAGTCATAAATATGTTTCTCAAAAATTTGAAAAAAATCTAAAGGCGAGACCGTTTCATCAAATTTTAGTTCGAGTATTTTCCTTTTTAATAATAACTTGTTCGCACATCCTTTTACTATATATAAATCATCAAGTTTTCTAATCATTTTGTAGGCACTATTCTCAGATATTACGATATCGATCTGCGAATTTCCGATGCTATTGACTATATAGTTCTGAGCTTTTAAATTCATTCTTCTCCAATCTTTTTCATCTATTTCTTTATCTGTCTCCTCCTTTTCTATCACTTTTTCACAGTTTTTCAGTTCTAATAATAATTTCAAGCGAAACTTCCATTTCTCATAATCTGTGCCTTCAAAAATCGGTATCTTAAAATCATCCTTACCTTCCATCTTTGCTGACCTAAGCAGTCAATTGTTTTTCTTCTTGAAAGAAAATTTTCAAAATATTTCTTACTTAAATCATTTTAATTTATTTGCCATATTTTTCGCTCAACTACGCTCTGCTACCATGTTAAAAAATAGGTACTTAAGAAAACGCTGTACCTCAATTATAATAATATTTTATTTTAGAACCACACAAGGAAAACATATTTCGTGAAGCGTCAAAACTAGAAAGAACAATTTCTTTTTTAAATACTCTATAGGTTAGGTGTAAGAAGTATCCATACCTATACTATAAAATCACAATATTTAACAATTATAACGTTGATGGAAAACAGACTTCCATAGAAGTAACGTAAAAACATGAATATTGTTAAAAAGTATTAATTAGAAATCATAGAACATGTTTCAAAATTTCTAACGATTAGGCTGGGGAGATAGGCAGGGGAGGTAAAAGTGGAATATGTTGATATTGGCTGATTACTACTCGTATTGGATGATTTAGCGTGATGATCCTAACCAGACTCAAAAAATCACTTACCACCTATCTAATTAAATTTGCAAAAAAATGAGTTTTTTTTTTTTTATAAAATGTTTTGTTACTTATTATTCAACAGGTCTATTTTAAGTACCTTAATACCCAAAAAGAAGCATTTAGGTTATCCAAAACCCATGAAACTAGCACTGTAGCACAGAATACAGTAAGAGTAAACAGAAAGGAATCTCCTAAGGAACGCGCAATATGCGTCCCCGTTCCCCGCACCCGCACCTCTCCCCCGGTTCTTGACGGCCAACGTGAGTCATCGAGGCGAAAACGGGGGAGAGGTGCGGGGACAGGAACGGGGACGCATATTGCGCGTACCTTAGGAGATTCCGGCCTGTGACTGTAGGAAAAAAAATCAAAGTAGGTGTGTTTTATTTAGCAATTTGCACCATGTAGATGTATTTATAATCTGTGTCAAGAATCCGAACGTAAAAATATCTTTATATATCTAATAAATTATGGTAAAACTATAGAGATAGAAATAAAAGCAACCTGAGCTCAGGTTAAAGGGCTAGTAGATAGATAGCTTTTTTCGCGGGTAGTTGTAAAGCAAGATAACACAGAGCTCCTAAGTAAATAGTATATTTTGATTTAAATGAAGTACTTACAGTGTTTAAAATTATCTTAATCTAAAGTCCAAGAGGTGTTTGAAACACACACTTGTTATCTGCTCCGGATATATGAGATAACTGGTAATTTTTTACACTTGTCCTGCCTGCCACACTACACTTTGTTATAACCTAAAATCTGTCATTACAACACTCTTAAATATGGCAAATTTTGATGATGTGCTTGAAGGCCAGCGAGCATTAATATCCCTGATGAGTATGAACATGGGGGAATTCGAATCCCAATTAAAGGCGTCCAAATCTGCAGCTCCAAGCAGCCATGTGACAACGGGCCTTGTTGAAGAGTATGAGGAATTTAAAAACCAAATATATGGCATGGTGAAGCTCCTTTTCCAGCACATAGTGGCACTCTCTTCATCTGTGGATCACATGGAAACAAGACATCCGAGAAAGAATCTGCTTCTCAGCGGTGTGTCTGAAGATGTTGGAAACAATCTGTCTCAGTTTGTGTCGAAGCTGTTTCAAGAAAACTGGGGCTGAGCGACATCAAGCTAGAAGACCTCACCGTGTGTCATCGTATCGGGAAGATCTCTGAGAACAAATGCAGGCCTGTTTTGATAAGGTTTTCGGACATCTCGGACAAAGCTGCGGTTTGGAGGAAGAAAACTGCTTTTAAGGGGACTCCTTATAGCGTGGCTGAGTTCTTGACTCGACAGCGGCAGGTCTTATTTGTCCAGGCACGCCAAAAGTTAGGCATGAGTAGGTGTTGGACCTCAAATGGTGTCGTCATTGCGAAACTGCATGATGGCTCACTGCGACGTCTCTTCACGGAGGCTGATCTCAGTGGGCTGCTACAGACTGAGCACGAGGAGCCTTCGGCAGCCATATCGCAATCGGGGGCCCGCACCGCAGCAGATGCGTCCACTTCACCTGAGCAGACTGGCAGATCCAGAAGAAAAGCCAAAGGGAAGAAATTAACTTTCTCTGATGAATCCTTTTGTTTCTGCTCATTATGATTACTTTCTATTGTATGTTGTACTTTCATTTTAATATTTTTTCTTCCTTTTGTGCCAATCTGGACTCGATCACTTACTTTTATTTGGTATAATCATGAATTTTGTACACAGGTTAGCAGATAATTATTTATTTTTGTAAATGTCAAATTACTAAACTAATTGTCAAACGTCAACAAACAGCAGAAAAATGCGAATTATGTGCACTGTCTTTTCTATTTTTTCTAATCCAAAATCTCCTGAATATCTTAAGGTGAAATATGGGCAAATAGCCTTGAAGTGGCGCCCTCATTTGAAATAAATTGTAAACTCGTAAATATGGAGATAATTTCCATATTGCTCTTCGTCATGCACTAGATAGCCCTTTAAATTATTTTATGAACCACCGTTGAAAGTATTTACATGAGTCCGTCTAGCTTTATAACTTGCCTCCGCCAAAAGTGGCCACGGCAAGTTTTAAAGCTAGACGGATCACCAATAATAGTTTCAACGGCAGTTCATAAAATAATTTGAAGGGCTATCTAGTGCATGACGAAGAGCAATATGGAAATTATCACCATATTTATGAGTTAACAATTTATTTCACACTTCAAGGCCATTTGCCTATATCTACACCTTAAATGCAAATTTCAATTTCTTTCCGACACTCATGATCGGCAGCTTCGTTCTACTGATACCCGTCTTCTTAGTATTCCTCTTCATCGCACAAATTTTATGGCAAACTCTTTTACTGTTCAAGCTTCACGACTCTGAAATGCTTTGCCCGTTGACATCAAAGAAATTTCCACAAATTTTTCCTTCAAGAGAAGAGTACACTGTCATCTTCTAAATTAGTCTCATTTTCTTATCTACATCATCATACATTGTAGGTATGTATGTATTTGTATTTATTTAATTATGTGTATATATATTTTATATGTATGCGTATATATATATTTATTATGAGTATATATGCATGTATGTGTATCATTTGGTATGTTATAAGTATGAAATTATTTTGCGCCGCAACGAATTATGTGTTTATCCCTATGGTTGACTGGGAGAGAACGCTTTTAGCGTTAAGTCCGCCAATTGTAAGACAATTTCATTGTTAAACAATAAAGTTTAAAAATAAATAAATAAATAAATAGATTGTAGGTATATTATTTATGTTATATCATATAAGTATATTCATAAATTAACTGTAGTACTTTATAATATTTATTTTTGCGCCGCAATTGATTTTATCTGTTTATCCCTATGGTTGACTGGGAGAGAACGCTATTAGCGTTAAGTTTGCCAATTGTAAACAAATATTATTATGGATCAATAAAGTTTTAATAAATAAATAAATGAAGTGGAAAAAGGAATCAAAATAATGAAGGATTGCTAGCCGCATCGCCTACCAACATAATTTGCATTTTCGCCCATTCCCATCAATTTTTTTTCTTTTCTCCCAGACCAGCAAGGAAAGATCATGGTAGTAAGCTGGAATTTATTTTATAATTTATCTTTTGATTTGAAAATTGAACTTTTTTTTTTATTTGGTTCGCAAACTGGTTGTTACATTATTAACAAATGATAAAAGTGAGTAAAAATGAAATATAAAATTTACAACCTTCTAACTTCGTGGACTTTTAATTGAACTTTGTGGACATTAAAATGTTCTATAAATATTCGTAAGAGAACATTTAAATATTTTGTTAGGACTCAAGTGATGTTTTTTTTTCAGGCTCTGCAATGATGTTGTTTCGAAACGGAACCACACTTTAAAGCCGAGGGTGGTGCTACCTGAAAGTTATGTCAAAGGTAAGATTTGTTTCATACTAGCCTTTAGGTCTTGCGTCTCACTGCTGGGCAAAGGCCTCCCCCTTGTTTTTCCACACGTCCCTGTCTTCTGTTATTTCCTGCCAGTCGCACAAAAGTTTGTCGAGGTCGTCCCGCCATCTTGTCCTAGGTACCCCTACTCCTGCGCCCGCCCGAAATCCAAAATAATGCCCATTTTGCTCATCTTTTGTATTATCTTATATTATCATTGTTAAATAATTGAACAGCATATATTTAACAGTAATTTATTCTACAGTCTATATAAATAAGTAATGAATTTTGATAAGAGTCAGACACGCTTTGTTTCTTTCGTCTCGCCATTTGCTATTCATCACAGAAAAAATAAATTCTGAAGACAACAGTTTTTGTTTTGCTTGTCATAGAAAAATCTCAGAAAAATCAAATCATGCGAAAATAAAGTATTTTTGCGTACTTTATTGTTTTCGTAAATTATAGAGTACAATTACCCGAAATAACGCTTTTTTTTTTTGACGCGGAGACAATCCCATCGAATACCTTACCGGTTACGGGACACCTCGCACCGGTAAGGTTATGTGGTATTTGCCGGGACCGTGTGCTTCCCCATGCTCCACAGCCCCGGCGCGGCCGGCCGCTACCTCAGCGGCCCCGGTTCGCCAACGGCCTCACGGCACCCTCTGCTGAATCAGAAGGGCCGGAGCAGCCGTCGCCTTGGCTTCTCGGCCCGACAAGGACAGGCGCGCTGACACGCACACGCGCCTGCCTTCCACTCCGAAGAGTGTCCGTTGGACGATGGAATCCCGTTTCCACTGTCCAACCAGCCCTCATATTTTGGGGCCTGCAAGAGCAGGCCCTGCCCCAGTTCACCTGATGGGGACCGGGGCCCACCAAGCCGGCCGCAGGGGATAGGGAGAGTGGTAACGGGTGGCAACCCTGATCCAACCTCTATGCTCTCGTTTATTTTTACAGAGATGCGTCCGCCAGCTCGAAAGGGTCAGCCGGTGGTGGTGGAGTTCAGCATTTACGTTGTGGACGTCAACTCCATCAACGTGGAGGACATGGATTTTAGGTAGAATCCTTTTGAAGCTGAAATCTTTTGTCTTTGAATGTTGTCTTGATCAAGCCCTAGATAACCCTTCAAACTATTTTATGAACTGTTACAGTTACTGTTTACAGTTTAAAGTGAAAGCTTTTCTTAGCATTTTTGCCAAAAGTGACCGCTTTTCGCAAAAAATGCTTATAAAATCTTAATCTATAAACTTTAAACTGTGATTACAATTTATAGATTAAGTATTTATAGTTAATAGTAGTTCATAAAATAGTTTGAAGAGTTATCTAGGGCTTGATCAAGAAAAAAATTAAAATGATATTTCCGTTTCGTTTCAAATAATTTATTTTAAATGGGGGCAGCACAGAACCCCGAAAAATTCATATATCCCTAAAAAGAACACAAAACCGTAATAAAAATAACTTATTTTTTGTATTTTTTTTTTCTTCCAAGCAGCCTTGTTTGTTCTTCTTGTGTAATTGCTCAACGGTGTCAAAATTTTCTGCCAACCAACCAAAGCGAACAACGGCTTAAAGTACCTTCTGAATGGCCATCAAAGTGTGGACTGGCCCAGTGTCAATAAATAAAAATAAATAAATATTTAAGGACAAATCACACGGATCGAGCGAGCCTCAAAGTTAGTTTAAAATTGTATTATGGGATACTTACTCAACGATACTATATTTTACAATAAACACATATATATATATAAAAACATCCAAGACCCAGAACAATTTGAAAAAGGCTATTTCCCGAATTGCTGGGGATCCAACCCAGAGCATCCGGCCGGAGTGGTGGACTAAATAGCGTTTTGACCTTAGCACCACGGCGGTCGTCAATTACTTATCATTTAGTAGTTGTATTACTTAACATGATTCGGCCATTGATCTCTTCAGGATGCATTTTAAAAAGCCACCATCTAGCTTAGAACTTTCAAAGAACTATATAGTTTTCGAAAACAGTTCAGCTGTAACAGACCATATTTTGAACATTATATTTCAGAGTTGACATGTTCATCAGACAGACGTGGCGAGAAAGTCGGTTGCAGCTGCCGGAAGACATCTTCGAGGAAGGTGATGACCACGTGACCCTACCACCAGAGTTCTTCGATAACCTGTGGCATCCAGACCCGTACTTCTTGAACTCAAAAGTCACAGGTGAAAACATTTTTATGCGTATCATTCCTTTTTTTATAAACTGAAATTTACTAAGTCATCTAATAATAAATAATAGCTTTATTGCACTAAAAAAATACATATTAATACGAAATTTGAAAGACCATATACAATGGCGGACTTATCCCATATTTGGATCTCTTCCAGTCAACCTGCGATATATTGATATATAAATAATCTTCTTCTTTGTCCTCGCTCTTTCCCGTTACACGGGGTCGGCTTTTTAAATCATGCAGCGCCACTTGCTACGATCACCGGCACTGTCGCTGTTTAGGCCTAGCTGCTTCATATCTTTTCGGACTTTTGCCATCCACGTCGTCGGCGGTCTGCCCCTCCCTCTCTCCTTTGTTGCCATGGAAAGACATTTTTTCACTACGTGGTCATCGGGTCGTCGCATTACATGCCCGTACCATCTCAACCTTGATTCAGAGAGTTTTTCGACAATAGGCGCTACTTTAAAACTCCCCCGTATGTGCTCGTTACGCACTTTGTCCATTCGGGTTACTCCACCCGACCAGCGGAGCATACGCATCTGAGTAGTGTGAAGTTTTTGCTCGTGGTTTGCATTTGAAGGCCACGTTTCATTTCGTTCGTTCGTTTTGTATCGTTTCTCTTACAATGGATATATAAATAATTACTAAACTAAATTAAAACTAAGTACCTAATTAAAAAATAACTAAACATAAATTACTTATTAACATAAAAATATGCAAATACGGTGACGACAGGGTCAGAAAAGTATTATTCTAATTAGTCCGTCTTGTACTATTATCCAAAAATAATGAACGCATATTTTTCAGTTTATCAAAAAGGTAAAAATTCACAAAGATACGAAGACGTCACTACTATGTAAAAATCGTACTTAGCCGTGACGTCATGCGAATTTGAATGCGCTGTATCTTCGTCAATTTTTGTTTTTTAGAGAAAAGAAAAATACGTGTAGCTAAAGGTCAAAAAATTTCTTCCAGTCGTCATGCCTATTCAAATTTGATATTTTACTCATAAAATGTATTAACTCAACAATATTGAAGGTGATCCAATAACCTGACCAAAGATTCCACCACTTTTATCAGTCTTACTTACGACACTGCAGCTCTATTTTATCCCCCACACGACTGAAAAATTCAATAAATTACAAAGATTACAATATAATACATAATAACTTGAAAACTATAACGAGAAAACTGTCTGTGTACAAAATAATTTAATCAAAAAACAAAATAAAATAAACACAAAAATCCCACCCCGAAATGGGTAGATGACTGGGTTAAAAATAAATTTTGTGGAAACAAGTCACAAATTAGTGTCACTTGTCATTGATCATATCCATTTCTGACATGTTTTTAGATTTATTAATGCAGAAAAACTAATAAAATTTATGACGTCACGGTTCTGATATTCATACAAATCCCATAGAAAATATTGTACCTGAATTTTCCGGGGCCCAGTGCTGCCCCCATTTAAAAATAAATCATTTTAAAGAAAACGGAGACATTATATAACATTTTGCTACTACCAAGTCCTAGATAACCCTTCAAAGTATTTTATGAACTAAGGTTTACAGTTTATAATGAGAACGTTAAGCTTTACTACACACATTTGCCAAAAGTGGCCGTTTTTCGCAAATGTGCGTAGTAAAGCTTAACGTTCTCATTATAAACTGTAAACCTTATTCATAAAACACTTTGAAGGGTTATCTAGGACTTGATAGTTGCAAAATTTTAAATGATGTCTCCGTTTTCTTTGGAATGATTTATTTTAAATGGGGGCAGCACTGGACCCCGGAAAATTTTGGTACGGCCTTAAGTTGCGCAGCTATAGGGAAAGGCGATGTCACGCGACCGATTGAGTATGTCAAGTGGGAATGACTGTTAGGTACTACAGAATCTACGACGACGCGATGAAATTGATACTATTATTATTTATTTATTTTTCGTGAGTTTTATGACGATAAGTTTTTTTTTTATTTATTATTGCAGTAATGGTGTCTATCAAGAAGTCTAACGCATGTTTAAAGGTTTTCTTCAATATGAAAATGACTACTTTTGATTGACGTTTTATTAATCACAAATTACTTTGTATCATGGGTATAGTGGATATTTAAGGTGAAGATATAGGCAAATGACCTTGAAGTGGCGCCCTCATTTGAAATAAATTGTTAACTCGTAAATATGGAGATAATTTCCATATTGCTCTTCGTCATGCACTAGATAGCCCTTTAAATTATTTTATGAACCACAGTTGAAAGTATTTACATTAGTCCGTCTAGCTTTAAAACTTGCCTCCGCCAAAAGTGGCCACGGCAAGTTTTAAAGCTAGACGGATCACCAATAATAGTTTCAACGGAAGTTCATAAAATAATTTAAAGGGCTATCTAGTGCATGACGAAGAGCAATATGGAAATTATCACCATATTTACGAGTTAACAATTTATTTCACACTTCAAGGCCATTTGCCTATATCTTCACCTTAAAAGGGTGCCAACGATTTCAAATCCACCCTGTATTTTACGATGATTGATATTTTCAATAGACTTAGATTTAGAGAAATTCTTGGAACTAATCTTTAGTTTCAGTCCGACTAATTCTTGGAAATTAAATCGAAACACGACCTAAAAGTAGGTAGCTATTAAACCTACTTTTAAGTTTTAAATTGTGTTACTTTATATTGAATTAAGTTATTAGGTATTTCGTCAGAATAAAACCGATTTAATATAGGGCGTGATATAAGGTCAGTAAAAAATTTTAGCTGAAATATTTTTTGGAGAGTTCGTAAAGTAATAATTAAATAAAATTCGGTGTTATTCTAACGAATTATCAAATAAATTTATTTAGGTTACATTTTAGTTTTATTTTTATTTTAGCTTATTTTTGGATTCATATAATGTTTTTAACTTTTTTTAAAAGTATTTTTATTTTTAGGAAGAGTCTATCTATCTATCTTTCGTGTCTAAAGTGGCCAACACTGGTGTCAGATTTTTCAAGCTGCCTAAAGGCATCTGACATAGCTTGACGACTGCCATACAAAGATCACAATCGGGACCAACGACTTAACGTGCCTTGAAACACGGAGGAGCTCGAGATATTTTTATGCCACCTGTGGTCACCCATCAAAGTGTGGACCACGCCCGATATCGCCTTACTTGCGAAAGCGCAAGTAATGGACACTCCGGCTGGGCCAGCGAGTTCCGAGGAAGAGTTCAATTCAATTCAATTCAAAATATCTTTATTGTCATAGGATATTTAAAATATCTCTAAATATTAGTCACTTTCTTTTGTTTTGCACAAATGTTGAGAGAGTGCAGTAATTGATATTAGTACGCGGGCTGAGTCGTCATATTTTAAAACCTCGCGACTCACCTCCAATTCGTTGAAGTTTATCGGATAAAAAAGTTGTTCAGACAAACAAGTTGCGCCATAATAAGGTTAACAAAAAAGTTTCATGACACATTTGGAAATTTTTCGAAATGGCTGTAATATGATTTTCTTATTGAAATACAAATTTCTAAAAACTGAATCGAAAACAAATTGTTTATCCGACCGAAAACTATGGATATTCACAATTCCTCGCGCTGGGAGCACGACCACTGATATAAAGTCTTGCGGTAAAAGGGTTAAAAAATATTTGCTTTGTGAGAAACGAAATTGTTCTGAATTACGCTGATTAAATCTAGAAAGGTTTGTTCATTGTAATAGAACAATTATTCATAAAAGTATAATTCGTCCAATTTAGGGGAATAACTTTGTTTAAAGGCAATGTACCATTGATGTAACTTTATTTATTTTAATAATATCAAATGTTTTCAATTAATTTTAATTATTTAAATTATCACGTCTTAATCCCTAACGAAGTGTCCAGAGCCTAGGGTCGTGAGACCCAAAGCCACGCTTAAATCAAATCAAAATCAAATATATTTTATTCAGTAACTAGGCCTTTGCAGGCATATAGTGTACATTACGTGTAATGTTTATTTATATCTAAATTATTTTTTCTTTGTTCAGCTACCGCTGGAGCTGTATATACGCTACCGATACTAGCGTTTCGCAACGACCACTGCTGAGAACGCCGAAAGAAACTCATTTACACATTATTGGTCGCCTACGCGCCAGAAGGGCTTTGTCAGTTTACAAAGATATTATGCCTAATACAATGTTATCACAACATAATATGTAAAGCTTGCGAACGAGTGCCAAATCCAATTTACAGAAATAAGTTACACTGAGTAGTCTTAAATAAAAGCGGCCAAGTGCGAGTCGAACTCGCCCATGAAGGGTTCCGTAGCAGCAAGTAACATAATATAAAAGTTCTAAAGGTAAATTGCGGTTTACGATTTATGACGTATTAAAAAATACCTATCTATGATACCGAGACCGCTATAGTTTTAATTGAAAGTACATACTTTGAGGTATATACCACATTTTTTTCATAATTATTTTAGTAATATTTCAAAAGTTACGGTCGGGGGACACCTTAAATTTTAACTTTATATTAGATTATCTATATTCTTTATATACGAGTATATTTTTAGGTTTGATCTACATAGTTTCAAAGCAGTTTTTGTTGCATTTTAAAAGACCGATACCCCACACGTTGGGATTAGTCCAATTTAATTTTTTAAATTCACTTTTCGTTGTATGGGAGGGGGGCTGAAAAATAATCATTTTTTCATAATTTTAAAAACAAACCTTTGGAACTTCAATATCTATCTCTCCACCAATTTTCGTGACAATCGAAGCAGTAGCGGCGGAGTACGAGCCCGGACGGACAGACAGACGGACGGACGGACGGACGGACAAAACGAAACTATAAGGGTTCCTTGTGGACTACGGAACCCTAAATACGGAGCCGAGCTGACCAGTCCCTACTGGCGGCACCCGTTCACGAGTTGACGCGTGGATCAGCCATCGCTGAACTCAACCATAATAGAGGGAATCCAGCGACCCGACTCAAGACACCACCACCAGTCTGGACATTTTAGTGAGCGTGCCAGGCTCGGGCTCACAGAGCTTACTAAGAGGGTTACTAGGTTAATTTGGCTGTCACCAAAACAGTTGAACAACAGTTGAGTTGAGTTTCATGTGGGGAGTGGTGACGATTTTTTCAATATAAACTTTCCACGCGTTTTTGACTTTTAAATAATCATTTACCGTATAATACGCATTGTCCATCAAAACTTTTTTAACTTCTTTTTTGAATTGTTGCATGGCTAGGTTTGTAACCGTTTCAGGAAGTTTGTTAAATAATTTTATCCCTAGACCCAGCACTGAATGCCTGGCTCTAGTAAGTCGAAATTAAGGCATACGAAACTTATTTTTGTTCCGAGTGTTAAATCTGTGTACATCACTATTTTTCTGATAAGTATTTAGCCTAGATTTAACAAAAATATCGTCGTATATTGTCGTAAATAAATTGAGATGCCACAGTAAGAGTATTTATAGGTTTAAATAACTCTCTTAAGAATTACGTGGTTTTAGACGCTTAGCGTGAATGGCGGGCGTACTGATAAAATAAACGGGCAAGTGCGAGTCAGACTCGAACATGAAGGGTTCTGTACCACCGTACAATGTTTTAAAATGCTGAAGAGACACGTTTCTTGTATGACGACCCCCTTTAATTATTAACTTTATCTTATTTTTAGTTTTTTGTTGTTATAGTGGTCATAGTAATACATAATCGGTGAAAATTTCAGGCATTTAGCTATTACGGTTCAAGAGATAGAGCCCTGTGACAGATCGAGTTAAAAACGCTGAAAAAAACACGTTTTTTGTATGACGACCTCCTTTAATTTTCAACTTTTTTTTATTTTTAGTATTTGTTGTTATAGCGGCCACAATAATACATAATCGGTAAAAAATTTCAGGTGTCTAGCTATTAGTTCAAGAGATAGAGCCCACAGGGCTCTATCTCAGACGGATAGACGAACAGGCAGCGGAGTCTCAGTAATAGGGTCCCGTTTGCACCATTCGGGTACGGAATCCTAAGAGCGGAATCACAATAGTTATGGATTTTTATTTCTATACTTAGATTAATACCTATTTAACCATTGTTTTACTGAATTTATCGCATTTTCATTTTGCTGTTTTTCTAAAAATATGCCATCTCTGACGAAATCAGCTGGGCAGTTTCCAAAAAGATCGAGATTGAACCATGTACCTTTGAGGAATAACCATACATCGTACATACAAATCAAATGAAAACTTTTGGATGTCGCTTCATTATTTGAAGCGACATCATTCTTACAATGATAACAGGAATAAAATTCAGGCGTAAAATTTTCGCATTGAAGAATAAAATTGTTTTTGTTTTTTATTTTTTGTTCTGAAAGGAATATTTTAATGCGAGGAGGATTGTGTTCCTTTGCATAAAGCCACTCTGTTTCTTATTTTAATCCCGACAAAGATTAACATTTATTTAAAACTAGCTGTGCCCGCGACTTCGTTCGCGTGGTTGTCGGAATGTTATATAGCCTAAAGCCTTCCTCTATAAATGGACTACCCAACAAAAAAAGATTTTTTCAAATCGGACCATTAGTTCCTGAGATTAGCGCGTTTAAACAAACAAACAAACAAACTCTCCCGCTTTATAATATTAGTATAGATAAATACATTACCAGAGTTTTAGGCGGAAAGTCAAGGGGTTAAGTTGGATTCAAGGTTGATCTTATCAAAAGAAAAATAAAACAAATTAAATTGTGAAGCACGTAGTCAAAGCCTTAGGTATATTATATAAATCTGCAACTTTTGTGATTTTAGCAAAGTTTTATTAAGGCCGTACCTAAATTTTCCGGGGTCCAGTGCTGCCCTCATTTTAAATAAATTATTTCAAAGAAAACGAAGACATCATTTAAAATTTTGTTACTATCAAGTCTTAGATAACCCTTAAAAGTATTTTATGAACTACTGTTTACAATTTATAATGAGAACGTTAAGCTTTACTACGCACATTAGTCAAAAGTGGTCGTTTTTCGCAAATGTGCATAGTAAAGCTTAACGTTCTCACTTTAAGGCCGTACCTGAATTTTCCGGGGTCCAGTGCTGCCCCCTTTTGAAATAAATCATTTCAAAGAAAACGGAGACATTATTTAAAATTTTGCTACTATCAAGTGCTAGATAATCCTTCGAAGTATTTTATGAACTACTTTTAAAGTTAGAACGTTAAGCTTTACTACGCACATTTGCGAAAAACGGCCATTTTTGGCTAATATGCGTTGTAAAGCTTAACGTTCTCATTATAAACTGTAAACAGTAGTTCATAAAATACTTTGAAGGGTTATCTAGGACTTGGTAGTAGCAAAATTTTAAATGATGTCTCCGTTTTCTTTGAAATGATTTATTTTAAATGGGGGCAGCACTGGACCCCGGAAAATTTAGGTACGGCCTTAAACTGTAAACAGTAGTTCATAAAATACTTTGAAGGGTTATCTAGGACTTGGTAGTAGCAAAATTTTAAATGACGTCTCCGTTGTCTTTCAAATGATTTATTTTAAATGGGGGCAGCACTGGACCCCGGAAAATTCAGGTACGGCCTTAAAGACTTGCTACCACGAATTTAATTTATGAAGAGATGGCCTCAGCTTATATAACCTGAGGCCATCTCTTCATAAATTTATTACCTACGACATTAGTACCTACATTAACGTTAACGTTCGTTAATTTAAACTCCCTAATAGAACAAATCGACAAATATGTTGCTCTCATCAGTCAGCCGAATTTCGTGTTGGGCACATCATGAAATAATCGACCATATCGCGATATGGCGGTACATGATGATCTATCGAAGCAGATCTCAATTGGCCAAATTTTACGATCTGCCCACAACATATATCATATTGATATTCAAACAAGAATCACTTCGTCTAAGCATAAAATATTTTGAAATACTTAATACCACAGAGTGTCACACTTACTTGTGTTTATGTGTAATCAGAATTACACTTATGCTTTTGCGCGTTGTTCGCGCCGCATTAGCGTAGTTTTGTTTTTTATTTGCATATAAAATTTGTGCCCGTAAAGATGAGACAAGATCTTAACAAAAATATTTTAAAATTAGAAACGTGAAGTTTTATATGCACAATCATATCTGTAACAATAACAATGCCACGTGTAATGACAGGTGTGTCATGAAATTGTAAGTATATAAAGGTAAATAGCCGTGTGGTTCCCGGCAGAGTAGAATAGGACCACTCCAAGTCCTCCCGTGGATGTTGTAAAGGTGACTTACAAAACACAAGCTAAACAGAGTTTATAAACATTAATGAGACCTCTCCCATTCCGTCTGGCCAGTGTGGAGAGTGTAGGTCAAATCATCTGACTGCTCTGACCAAGTATTGCTCCGGAAGTACATAGAGGATCGTGCTCCTGCAGTGGAGACTAGAAAGACCTAATGATGATAATGATAAAAGACTCCACTGAAAACCAGCGTCGTCTTTTTGGAAACGAGTTTGATGACATATGCTGAGTGGAACCTTTTTTCCGAGGATCTCACAACACTTACCACCGTGGACACACTGAGATGGGTACCAGCTCCATGCCATAGTAAATGTACCTAGCCATTTAAATTTATTTTATATCTACGTTCTCAGATAAAATTGGCTAGGTTTTATTCTTGTTTTGATTTTAATAATTCTATTCAAAATCCTATGTTGTCTTCTTCCATGTGTTACCTTTAGTTTATTGTATGTGTTGTGTTTTATTGGAAATTAAAATCTGTGTATGTCTATGTCTAAAAGGTAACTCAGAGCCGAAATTTCAAACCAACGTACCTAATGCATTTTGCGTCTACCGTCACATCTGGCAGAATATTACGCCTGCGCAAGGTTCAGCTTCGCATATAAATGAAATTGCTATGGATATTAGCGCACCGGATAAAATACCTGTAGATAACGGCTAAATACTCAATCAATCAAAGAATCAATCAAATGAAATCAAACAAATTTCCCCTGTTTAAGTAATATTATCCCAAAGCAATATTAGACTTAATTAGAAACAGTACCTAAATTCACAGATTTCATTACTAAAATGCGTTTGAGTATTTGGCTGGAATAGTGTTTACCCAAGTTGAGATAAGATGGTTGATTAAATCATTATATACTTAATTTCTTAATACTTCATTATTTTTATGGTTATGAAAAAAGGATTATTATTGCTATTCAGCGTTGCTAGTGTTTTGAGTAGTTTGACACCGGTAACAATCCGACCGTTAATATTCAATGGATACCCATAACTAGATCTATCGTCAATTAAGTTTAATTTCTCATCATATACGAGTATTACCGTGTCATCCTCTACCTGGACATTGGCAAAATCATCGTTTTGAAAACGATGAAGCCATAAACTAAGAAAAGAAGAACATTTTCTATTTATTTAACTGAAGCAAGAAAATGTGACTAAAATTGTATTTAATTTTAGGAGGAGCGTTACACTACCGCCATCCATCGACCGGTAGGAGTTCAACTTTATAGTCACTCACAGGGCACAGCAAGGTGAAACCACGCTTGCACCAAGGAGCTTATACACAATGGAGATTTACAAAACATTTGGAAAATTGACGACGAATAATTTGATTCTACGATGATATCTTTATCATCATATTGTCTTTTGTCATGTGTCTCATCACTTAGTGATAAGATTGCTACTTAATTGAAAGCCATGGTTTTACCATTTTCTTATCAAAAAAAGTTCAATGCGTCTTTGATATGATTTTTCATCACTGATAATATTTTGTTTTTTCATTCAAATGTAATTATGAATTGTTTTTCACAAACAAATAAATCATTTGACCTAATCACAATGCTCAACATTTTCTTTATTTACCAGTTTATTAAATAAATAAAGGAAAATGCAAGCAGCAAAATAATTTAAAGCATGCGTACTTCTTTATTATTACCCACTTTTTAATTTAGAAGTGTGGTTTTTATTCATATTAGATGAATTAAAAGTCGATTAAAGTTAAAAAGGTTTTATTTGACACAGCATCACAATGCTCAGAACAATATTTAAATTAAAAATATGTGATGAAATTTTTTGTAATTTCCATTGATTTATAAACTCCTTGCACATCATGCCCAGCTGAGCCACTCACGTTTGTACTTGTAGGTCAAAATTTTGTACATTTAGAGATTGGAAACCACAAGATTTCAACCACTTAATCACTGGATTTATCTGGCACTTATCAATTAACTAATTGGAAATAAGTTATATTACGCATGTTTCACAAAGATAATCTTAGAACAAAGAATAACATTGTATTCTCTAATTATGATCATGATTAACAATCATACCTGAATAACTTTCCCAGACATATTTTCCCTGAGAGACTACTAAATGAGTCTCTAGGTACTCAACATGGTGGGTATGCTGGTCCATAATCCCGTAGGTAGGTACAGTAATCATTGATCGGTGGATCATAACGACAATTTGTCACTCAATTCTCTCTCTCTTATTATTATCTTAGCGTGTTCCCGGTAGCGACCTTAACTATGCTGCTTCGGACCACTTAGTATTAGTTGTATAAAATTGGCAAGATACACATTTCTTAGAAAACCTCATAATAAGAACTCGATCAAGAGATTGCTTTATCAATTTGCATATTTTTAGGGTTCCGTACAAAAAATGAAAAAACGGAACCCTTATAAGATCACTCGTGCGTCTGTCTGTCCGTCCGTCTGACACAGCCAATTTGCTCCGAATCTACTGGACCGAATCAGGTGAAATTTGGTAGGATGGTGTAATCCTATCACCCAAAAACATGTGCAATGTATGTAAATATTTTTTTAAAATAAGGGTCACTTTCGGGGGATAAATTAGGAAATTAAAAATGAAAGTTTTGCAAACCTTACTGTGTCATATATCAAATGAAAGGGCTCGTTTTGAGAATCTCAAATATATTTTTGTTATAATTATAAAATAAATAGTTTTGATTTTATTTATGAAAGAAGACAAAAATTGACCATTCCCCCCCCCCCCCCCGTGATCTCCGAAACTTCTGAGCCTAAAATTAAAAAAAAATATACGAAATGTAGTTCATTGCTTGTAGATTACAGGTAAACCTATAAGAATTCAATCAATTGTACGGAACCCTCTCCACGCGAGTTTAACTCGCACTTGGCCGGTTTATTTCCTCTCATATTTCAAAGAGTACGAGTTGATTAAATGCTTTTGTGGGAAAGTTTTTCAGGACTAACGTTTACTCACGTAATAAAGTTGAAAAAGGCCGACCAGGTTTCGATCGATTGAGATGATCATCTTCAAGGCGACCCTCAGGAACGGCGACCTGACGATGTCGCTATTCGCTCCGTACCATATATTAATATTGTATATACTGAAATAGATAAGAAACTGAAGCATTAACATTAGATCAAACCAGTGGCGCCATCTGGTTCGCCATTGGTTGATCATCACCAAAGGAATAAAATGGTAAAAAAATTACTCCGTGAGCGGGACTTGAACTCGCGATCTCGGTTCAAATACGATACGACCATGTTCTAAAGAACTGAGCTTTCACGTGTTCTACTTCGCATGGCGAATTTCTCTACCATTTGATATTCCTATTCTATAACACGCATTAGGAGTTAGGTCAGAACTCGTTGGCTCGATGGCGTTTTATTGAATTTTTTTATCAAAATTTCTGCAATATTCTAAGTTGCATAGGCATGCTCCGCACTGAGCGCGTAATCGCACGTCGCAAACCGCGTCCACGCCGCCGCCACTCGCTCTGCTCGATTCGAAACGATGACTGCGGGGATCCGCAGATACCGGCGAGGTTCTCGTACTTACATACATGTGGCGTATCATCTAACGCTTTCCGCATCAGGTATAGTATAACCTGTATAACTAAAACGATTTTATGTTTCAAGTCGAGCAGAGGCGGTGACGCGCGATACGATACAGCTTGCTGAGCGCACAGCGCCATCTCCGGGTCGCCGTTCATACTCTAAAGATTTTTATCTAAATCGATCGAAACCTGGTCGACTTTTTCCGACTTACGTAATATATTACGTGAGTCAACCGTTTTAAATAATAATAATTGTCATTATTATTATTAAATGTTTTAAATTAATGAATCATGGATTTATCCTACGTTAGTTTTGAATAAAATAATGGGTAGTATTTAAACGCAAATCAAAATTACTGATTGCACAGCAAAATACTCAACTGAAAATATTACTAAACAAACTGCAATTTATATTTGTGGCGCAGTAAAATGGATAGAACTTTCCTAGCACTCGCCGGCCGCTGCCACGGCACGCTCGCTTCGCTCGCTCGGCTCGTGCGTGTGTTGGTCGCAGTTCTAACATAACCTAACCTATAGGTTTGCCCTAACCTAATAAATTTGATGTGCAGTCAGTATTTATTTGCTGTGCAATCAGTACTTATGATAAGATTGTTGATTTATTTGATGTAAAAAAGTATATAAATGATGAGATTAAATTGATGGGTGATTATTTATTAGATGTGCAATCAATAATATCCCTAAAATAATTAACTTTTCGTCTTGATATGATATTATGATCGTACCTTGTTATTGGTTTCCGGTAGAGTAGAATAGGACAACTCCAAATCTACCCGAGGATGTTGTTAGAGAGTGTCTTAGGAAATTCAAGCTAAACATGGCTTGTAAGCATTAATGTAACCTATCCATCTCGTCTGGTCAGCGTGGAGAGTGTACTCTGGCTGATTGATCAAGAATACTCTTGCAGTGGAGACTCAAAAAAAACCTGATGATGATGTCCATACCTATTCTCAGCATTAACACTTCACATCATGTTCAGAGGTCACTACAATATCTAGTCATTTCTTACATCGGATACATTGAACAGAGGTTCACAGAATTAAAAATATATCTATTTGAAGGTTATTTTTTTTTTTTCTTTTTTTGTGCAAAAGCGACAAGCTACTAATGTTTTGAAACGACTAGTGGTAGGGCACAATGAGGTTGGGGAAGACCAAAAAAGAGATTAAGTTGCATGCAACATTTTTGCTATATTTAGTTTTATACGAAAATCCTGTTTGTGCCTCACGGTGACATAGAATGAGTTGTTTGAGAACAATTTGAGAAACACCTTTTTGTTTTGCCATTGTTGGGAAGAAAGAAATATGTTTATATTTGTTATACCGATAAAATTACTTCTTTGCGAATACTTGACGGTCGCACACCTGCGCACGTGGATGACAAGAAAAGATTGCTTTTAGGGAAATTATTATTCGGCAGGTGTATTATTCAGTTAGGGGACAATTGGCTTGCTCGAAAATTGGTCAACGGTCGTAGAATATGTATATTTATATATGTATGCAATAAGTCGGACAAAACTATAAAACTTTTCGCACAAATACATTCCCTTTTAGCTTTATAGCCGATTTCGGCTATTTCTTCTCCACTTCGCAAGGTCTTTGGCATCCTTAGGTGACATGCATATTATATTTGGAGAAGACTACTATTAAATTATGGATATTTATGTATTAATATATATATATATTTATTAGGTAGTAGGTAATTTAAATTAATATACTATATTTAAGTATTATATTTTGTAGTTTATGTCATTTATTCATAGCCATGCAATATATATGTAAGTTTAAAGTTCAAATACTATTTAGAAAGTAATGATAAATTTTGCTCCTACTTTAGCCTCACTTGTCTCTGCACCACCTGTCGGTTGACTGGTAGATAAAGCCTAAGGCTGTAAGTCCGCCGTTTACAATTTTTGTAATCAAGTTAAATAAATAAATAAATAAAATAAATAGATAGGTACTTACTATAGAATTATTCATAATGTTTTTTTAAATTGTAACACTATTTATGGCCAGACTAAGTATACAAGAAGAAAAGGATACCGAAAGAATTTTCTCACTCATATCACTACGGAAAAATTATAAATATAATACAAAAAAAAAAACACAGTGATATATACGTCGAAAGCGAAGGACGGGTCGGAGCCGGGCTCGACGATATTTCGCAGTGTTTTATTTATTATTTTTTTTGTATTACATTTATAATTTTTTCTGTAGACAAAACAGATAGATATTAAATTTTTTGGTATAATTTGCGTATAAAAAGGTGGTTATATAAAACAGTAATACGTATTATAAAGGCAAATTTAGGCAAATTTAGAGGTATGTTTGTGATTTTTTTCTATCAAGTCAAAAATGCTCAATCGTGTTTTGGCTATTGTGGGTGTATATAGAAAATCCTTAAGATATTTATGTAAATGTTTTAAGAAATAAACTGTAGTAGTTTAATAACAGTGATTTTTCAAAAACACGCACAGTTTTGAAAATTGTGAACCCACGTCACCTTAATAGTAAAGAGAAAAGATTCAAAACAAAAGCTGTCAAACATTACTCGTATTTGCACCGACCCTGGAATGATTTTTGATTAAAATTCTTTTAACTAAGTCATCATCATCAACCGAGCGTATTTCCCGATTGCATCCTCAGCGATAACGCTTCAGAGCCAGAGTTCGCTACCTAACCTAGGTGCGATTTGACGAGGTAACTGGTTTTTACATAGAGCGACTACCATCTGACCTCCACCATGGGTAGACCAGAACCAATCCTAGGATAGGTTAACAAACGCTCTGAATCTTTACCGCTGAGAATGCAACCGTGAATACACAAGGATGATAATGAAGCAAGTACAACGGTCGAAACGTCCAAGTATCTCAATTTGTTAAGAAAACACGCCTAGTCCAACACACTGAAAACGCGTCAACGCGCGGGAGCGTCAGTGTGTTAAACCTAACTGCGATTACATCTTCCGAGTTCCTAGTTAGAATCTCTTCAAATTGAATAGTGTAATAACCGTTTAGTTTTACCGTTTAGTTAATATCTATGGCCTAAAATAAAATTAATTGAATTGAATCAATTTCATGGGGCCGTTTAGTGCGACGACAAAGTTACTCTTCTATTAAAATGCACCAAAACAAAACATTTTTGTGACACATGGCCTAAGCTCTGCATAATTTCCCACACTTCCCCAAAACATTACCTCAAATGTACTTCCCACCCCGTATATCAGTAGGAATATTATTATGTTTACAGAGATCGCCGAGTTGACGCACAAATTTTCTTCAGTGACATTGTACAGGAACCAGACGGTGCGCTATGCGGCGAGAATGCACGCCATCATTGCCTGCCAGATGGAATTTCAACTCTATCCCATGGACATACAGTCCTGTCCTATCTACATTGAAAGCTGTAAGTATAATTTTGTTTGTTTTTTTTGTTTTATATCTTTATTGTACAAAAAATAGTTACAGTTAAATAAGTATTAATAGCCAAAATATTTTGTACAATGGTGGACTTATCCAATACAATGGTGAATATTTTGTATAATGGGATCTCTTCTAGTCAACCAAGTATCGGCGAAAGAATACAAGAAATGGACATAACGGGCAAAAGTCAACGTACAATCGCAATAAAATTAATTAAAAGTTTTATATCTAAAATAAATTATCTACATTAATATTATAAAGAGGAAAGATTTGTTCCTATTTTTGTATGTTTGTATGTTTGTAATGAATAGGCTAAAAAAGTACTGGGCCGATTTAAAAAATTCTTTCACCGTTGGAAAGCTACACTATTCCCGAGTGACATAGGCTATGTGTGTACCACGGGCGAAGCCGGGGTGGACTGCTAGTATATCATATATCTATAATACATAAACTTATACATAAGAAAATAATGTAACTATAAATATTACCAATTTATATAAATAAAATACATACACTACAATATTATTAGCTCAAAATGTCTGAGGAACCTTCGTAATATCTTCTGAGTCTGGCTTTGAAGTAATCGAGACAGTTAATATATATAAATAATTTAAGATAATATAGTATAATTTTATGTTATTTACACTTGATTGTCCATCAAATACAAATTGATCAAAATAACTGGCGATCTTTCCACTAAAAGCATTGTCTATCAGTCCAACCCATCGAAATGTAATTCTCTAGAAATCTAACGCTTTTACATTCACCGCTTTGATTCTGATTCCATTTACGCAAACAAACGAACAGTAATTACAACGAAACACTCGAACGCACACATAGACAAAGATGCATACGATTGGTCGCGACAAAGTCACGCGTCGTCGTCGGTCGGGTGGGGCAGTCAACGCAACGAGCGGTGAGGTACAATGCGCGGATGGTACCTATTATGCAGTACGCTACGCTAAAATAAATAACCTTGTTTACGTGTTACTTTTTTTTTTCAATTACTAATTTTGCAATTTACGTCTAACCCTCCCTTTGTTACAATGCCGTAGTATTTTAACTAATGTCCTTGTTCGCAGTTTCTTATAGTAACCAAAAGGTGCGGTTCCGATGGAGCGAAGCAGGGGTGACCATAAACCCTGAGCTGAAACTACTGCAGTACCATATCGGACAACCTCTGCGGCTGGAAGAAACTAACGGATATATGATCGACAAGGACGGTAAGGCTTATTTTTTTTTCTCATGACTGAAGTGGCCTGAACAGGAACAGAAAAAGGCCAAGGAAAAGGTCACACACTCCATCCGCGTGTGAAGAAGGAAATAAATAGGAAAAATGTAACAAATGCAATCACAAAAGATAGAGGTTATAAGTACATATTACTCATATGCTGTCCCGACCCCACGTAGAAAGAGAATAAACGAGCAAGTGCGAGTCGGACTCGTACATTAAGGGTACATAAAATCGCCTAAACATGATTCAGATTCAGAAAAAGTTACTTTTGTCGTATCTACTTCTAAATAACTGAGTATCTCGGTAGAGCAAGGCGATGTTTCACATCAGCACATTGCCTTCAGCTGTATAAGGCACAAGTTAGGCCGCATATGGAATATTGTTCCCATCTCTGTACTTTATTGTATTTATATTTCAAAGTGAGTATTTCGTTAATATTGATAATACTGAAGATTGTTCTAAGAACTGTGAGGTACTCGTAGTATGGGCTCTTAAGTGGGAGTATGATTCGCTGGAAAAATAAATGTCGGAAAACGGTTCAAAAAATTACATGCCTAGTTATAGGTGACTAGACTAGCCAGTAGACGAAAACCGTATTTTTTTAATTTTCATTCAGAAAAAGTAAGATAATTGTAAAGAAACCTGAAAGAAATATTTTAGAAAATCTTGCTACAAACTGGCTTGTTTTTCAGCGTAAAGAAATATTCTAACAAGGGATTGCATATATTTTATAAAAATAAAGGCTATTTTGAAACATTATTCTTTATATTTGCTTACAATGCAATCACGCAATAATAAAAAAAAACAATTTTAAAAATTGGATGTTTTGCAACGTTTTTGACAGAATTCTCTGAAATGGCGGCCATGTTACTTCCATACAAATTTAGTTGCCCGCCGGGCGTTCAGGAAGGAGGCCGTGTCGAATTTTTCAAAAAAATCCATTTTCGAATTACGTAAAATTGCATTACAGTCTAAAATATTCCAATAAAAACTATGTACAAACTGCCAAATTATGTCATACTTTTGCTACACTATGGTACAGTTTTGACATTTTGTTGACATTCAAACAAAGATGTAATGCTATCGCAGATACGGCATCGCACATTTTTTTTTTAATTTTATTGAATATTAAGTCAATGAAAAAATTAATTTGGTTTGATTTATTACCTATATTTTTTAATTGGCGATTGGGGTGAAAATCGGATTGGAACTTTCTCGGGTCGCGGAATCATATTAACTGTTTTTGTAATAAAAGCTGCTGTTTAATTAGGGTTTTACAATTATAGAACAAGATCTATACTTGGCTAGGCAGACAGGCTATATTAGGCTATTTATCTATACTAATATTATAAAGAGGAAAGATTTGGTTGTTTGTTTGTTTGCATTACATGGCTCCGAAACTACTGGACCGATTTTAAAAAACTTTCACCGTTGGAAAGGTACACTATCGCCGAGTGACATAGGCTTTGTGTGTACCAAGGGCGAAGCCGGGGTGGACTGCTAGTATAGTATAATGATATTAAAATAACAGTCAAAAAACAAAAAAAAATCTGCATTTTCATACAAAAGTGTGCAGCCGCCCGGGAAATTTGTATAGGAACCGATTTTTTTGGTGTTTTTACTGTTTTTAGGGTTTCGCTTATCTGTCTGTCCGTAAGTCACAGCCAATTTGCTACGAAACTATTAGAATGATTTAGTTGAGATTTAGTACCTACACTTATGTAACTTAGTGACCCAAAGATAGACGTATAACGTAAATAAATGGAATTTAAAAAAGGGGGCCACTTATGGTGGGTAAATTAGACATTAAAAAAAAGTTTTCATAACAAAATCGTGTGACATATCAAATGAAAGAACTTTTTAAGACAATTTTAAATATATATTTTTATTTAATATTATTTCTTAGATTGGTATTTTTAAGTTATTTAAGAAAATGGGCGAAAATTGACCCCCCTCCCCCCCCTAATAAACTACTGGACCGATTCAGTTGAAATGTGGTGCACATAATGTAAATTTGTGACCCAAAGACGGAAGTAAAATGTAGGTAAATGAATAAATTTAAAAAAAATGGGGCCACTTATGGGAGATAAATGAGACTTAAAAAAAAAGGGTTTTGTGAACTACATCGCGTAAAATATCAAATGAAAGAGCATTTTATGATAATATTAAATAAATTTTTCTAATTTTTTTAAGTTGGTGTTTTTGAAGTTATTTTTGAAAATAAATAATAAAAATACCCTTATCTCCGAAACCACTGAACCCAAACTTTTGAAAAATATACAGTTAAAAGTTCTTTACCTATAAATTACAGGAAAACCTATTAGAAGATAAAAAATAAAAGAGTGTAGTAATTACTGCTTCATTAATCAACCAATTTTTTTAGCTGTTTTCAGGAAAATATTTCTTTTTAGTGGTCTTTGTTGATTCGTTAAAAAAAATGGTTGCCTGTAAAGTCGGTTTTACGGGCGAAGATTTTACGTGACAACGGCGGCAGACCGATCATAGTTGAGTGGGAGAGAGACGCAAGGCATTCGGCGGGCCTCTCTCTCGTTCGGTGACTCATCGTAACGTTACCGAGCGTTACACTTTTTCATAAGTGACTCCCAGCCGCAACCTAATTTAAGACGTTGTCACGTCAATATTGTACAAAATCAAACAGTCAAGTCATTGATTGAGCACGTACAGCTGCTACGCCAAGACTGTTGATCTGTTCAACGTGCAATCCTTTTTTACCCTCCGTACTTACATAATAAGGTGAATAGAAGTGAAAGGTGTTACGATTGCAGATGGTCGCTAAACGTATTGTTTCACAAAGGAAATTCAAATGTGTACATTTTCTGTCAGTGGAACACAAAACGTGTAGTTTTCCAAGTTACCGCTCGCGTAAAATACTATTTGATTGTATTTTTGAGAACGTCCTGTCAGCGATAATTAATATTGATTTACGCAGAAATATCATAAATTTGTCTATGGTTCCCTAGAATTTCAACTTAACTAAAATAAACGGGCACGTGCCGTAACGGGCCACGTCCAGTGTAGAGTTCCGTAGTCAGTACCTACTTGTTTTATGTAACTAACAACTGCCTAAAAAGTTAGGCAGTTGTTAGTTACATTGTTGTTCAGTATCATGGACTGAATTCAGACCTAAAAAGGTCTGAATTCAGTCCATGATACTGAACAACTTTCACTAAGGAACAAACGAAATACATAAATTATTTTTGATCTCTTACACACAAGATTTGGCAAAATGTAATATTTATGGAATATATGTATGGAATATGTAAGGACGAATCACACTAATTAAGCTAGCCCCAAAGTAGGTTTTAAACTTGTATTATGGAATACTAACTCAATGATACTATATTTTATGATAAAAACATACATAGATAAACACCCAAGACCCAGGGCAATTTGAAAAAGACCATTTTCTAACTTGCCCTGACTGGGCCTCGAACCCAGAACCTCCGGATTAGCGGTCTAGCGTGTTAACAATTACGCCACGGAGGTCGAATGGAAAGCAAACATTTTCTTTTATATTTAATTATGTGTTCCTTAGGAAAAGTTGTTCAGTATCATGAACTGAATCCATCTTAAATTAGTTTATGTACAGGGAGACGTTATATACCTACTACTGCCGTGAATTTTTTTAAGTGTCCATATACAACCGTTTAACTGACAGAGAGGGGAGACACATGATTCTAACAAAAATTTGCAATCAAAAACCAAATATTTCACAAACGGATTGCTAAAACAAAAAGGGGTGTTCATAATCTTACAATATTTTTGAAAGACCTATTCAACGAAGACTCACAACACACATTTTTTTTTCAAGTTTTTATTACCACATATCCATGCCCATGCCTAATTACAGCTTTTTAGTACTAATAGTCTATGAGTAAAACTGGGGACAGACAGACAGACAGACATGATGGATCTATAAGGGTTTCTTGTTTACTACGGAACCCTAAAAAGCTGCGTGAAACAAAACAGATTCTCTATTCTAAGGGTTCTTTTTCATTTGCGCTTTAACAAATTTCAAAATACGAGTAATCAAAACCACTTGTGCATATATTTCGCTCCACTTCGCATACGATAAATTCAAAAATTGATGGATGAATGACCGTGCTTTTACAGGTTAAGCAACTTCTAGCTTCGTCACAGTTAGGATGGGTGACCGTGCTTTCAATCTTAATGTTGTCCAAGTCAAATGTTGAGATTCTTATGAATAAATTTCAGTTTTCTCTACCTACATAACTTGGCAGCTATTTAAATTTCAATTGTTTTGTCGGAATTTGAACTTGGCATTTTTACATTTATGTTTTTGATGGGGTAAAATAAACACCCAAGAACCAGGACAAATTAAAAAAGGCCATTTACCAACTTGCCGTGGCTGGGAATCGAACCCAGAACCTCCGAGTGACGGACTAGCGTGTTAAGGAATCGCCACGGAGGTCGACTAATAAATTGAAAAAGTAATAAATTTTACGCAAGATTCGAATACCTATAACTTGGATTTTTTAGAAAGTGCTATATGAATTTCACATTAAACTCGCTTTTTAAATAAACGTCTTGCATTCACGCACACTACTGTATTTTCGACTTTACTTTTTCTACTGATAGCCTGTCTACTAAAGTGTTAAGTACATTATAATGACGTCTGCCAAGGCCTTAATTCAGAAATAATAATTCAAACAAAATAATTATTTGATTTGATTGATTTGAAAATTTTAATAAGTATCGCGGACTGGAAGTCTTGACGAAAAGAAAAAAGTAAGCTGTATACTAATTCTACGTTACAATTTATGATAACCTACATCTATTGTCCCGTTTACACATAATTAACTCTATGCAACGTCATCTTGACATTTTTATCCCCCTAGCGGGAAAATTTTGCATATTTCAGAGCCAAATCCGACCACGTGGCTTTGTGCATACCGTCCTTAAATAAATAAAATAAAAAATCTGCGCGGGAAGAAATGCAGCTAGTTATGTACTAGCTAGTTTTTGCGTTTCTATCCATACGTCCTTATAGACTAAATGTTGTCAATGTAGGTATGACATACTTCTGTAGTGTTCATTTTATTTTATTTTAAATAAAATACACTACAGAAATATGTCAGCTGTACATGTTATTGTATTATGTTTACTTGTGCCTTAGGTTAATAGTGGCTATGAGCTGTATGCCTGGCAAAGTCTTTGCATAGCTACTTATATACAGGCTGACTTTTTAACCACCAGCCAAATTTTAGGAGCAAGTTCAGTTCATGAAGGGTCAACCCCTTGATGGTTATGGGATAGAAAAGTTGTTGGGACAAAATAATTAAGGGTAACATACAGGTCCGCCACTTGAGGATTCTGAATTTGACCCCTTTCGCTGAGAAAGTCGGAAAAATAGCCTTTTTCAAATTATTGTCATAACATTTTGACTAAATATACTGCAACTATTTAAATGGTAGATTCAGTCCATGATACTGACCACCTTTTTAAGGAACATAATATCGAGCAATGAAAATATAATTTTTCTGTTCATAGAAATTTGTATCAGCTGATCGGTTAACTTATACGGGAGGTCAAAAATAATTTTATTTTCTATATATATTCCCTGGGGAAATTTGGTTAGTATCATGGACTGAATTCAGCGTTAAACTAAAGCGACCCTGTTTTATAATATATTAGGTATGTATTTATTATAAAAAATTGCACCGTTGAGTTAATATCCCATAACCACACATAAACGTTTAAAATTTACTTTGTGGTTAACTCAATCTGTATGATTTATCCAAGCTTAAACGAAGACACTTTAATATTTACTCACATCAAAGTGAAACCGTCAACAACCGTGTATTTAAATTTATATTTCCCTCTTTTAAAGTTGACTAAAAAAGGTCCAAATGCGAATGCGGACTTAATGATGTAATCTGTTTACGTTGTACAAATACGTATACTGACCAAAATTAGGACAGGGGACAAGTTAAACAGAAATAAGTAAATTTATTTAACACTTTCAGACTCTTCCAGATATAGACGTATCACAAATTGTTTACTGTTTACAAATAAACAACAAAACAATTCTGCATACAATTCGAATTAAACACCAACAACAACACAAAGAGAATTTTAAAATAAACCAGTGTCCTCAATACGAAAATAACAACCTAAAGGTTGTTATTTTCAGGTGTTTGCCTATGATTTTATAAATGAAATTACCAGAAAACACCTCATTGGCTTGGATTCAACGAAGAGATTAGAATAATAAATAGGCTTTACGAGGGCTATAAGGATGGAAGGCAGATCCCTTCTGAACCACATCTAATTAAACGGTTCTTCTCTTCCGTTGCTTAGAATAACAAATATATTTAATTAAGTATTATACGACTGTTATATTTTGTTTAATTCTTTTGCGTTTTACATTGCATCCCACATGGATTCAATTTTTAATTCCTGATGCAACAAGGGAGGTGTTAAAGATTTGACGTGTTTGTGTATTTTGAAGTGATTTTTGTTTGAAAGGTGACTTTTTGGATATTAATTGCCCTCAAAATGTTCTTTTACGACTCCACAGGAAGAGATGGGGAGTCCTATTCTAGGCCGGAAACCACACGGCACAGCTCAGACACAATGCTCGGAAAAATATTTGAATTCAATTCGATTCAAAATATCTTTAGTATCATAGGATATGTATAATATCTCATAATAATAGTCACTTTGTTTTGTTTTGCACAAATGTTGACGTCAAATAGTTACTTACAGTTACAGCTACAGTACAAACTGCACTGCACGTTTTCTCCAAAGACGTCAACTAACAATCTTAAAACCTAAAATTAGTTATATGGATGGACTGAGATTACATCGTTTGTTATGTCATAATTAAATTGAATTATAAGAATCACGAAATTTAAAATAATGTCAATTTGTAAATTTAGTATTATGACATGTCTAAGTATACAAACCTTTAAGAGGGACCCGCGCCAAGCTCAAGCCAGACTTTTTTGTCTTTAAGATAGTCATTGGTCCTATAATAAGCCTTCTCACAAAGTACTTTCTTTACATAAGCTTTGTAATGAATTAAAAATATGTGATGAAAAATTCAGAGTGATTCGAAGTCACGGTAGCACAATCAGTAGTGCACTCACAGTTAGTACAGATGTGAGGAAATGGAATGGGCGTAAGTTGAAAAGTCACTCGTGTCGAAATTCTTCATGACATATTTTTACTTTATATAATAATGATATTTCCTCTCCACCAGCGTCGAAACGTTAGAATCCTATGCATTAATTCCTTACTGCATAGAGCTAAGAAGAGAAAATTGAGATTTGAGATAAGCAGGGGGCTTATCTCAAATCTCAATTTTCTCTTCTTAGCTCTATGCATTCGCGAAATCTTCGCTCTTCTAATCTTCTAACATTATCCATCCCTCATCATCGCACAGAATTTATGAATAAATCTTTTCAAATTCTAGCCATCCTTCTCTGGAATGCTCTTTCTGATTCTATTAGACGAGCGCCTAGTCGTTACGCTTTTAAGGCCGTTCCTAAATTTTCCGGGGTACAGTGCTGCCCCTATTTAAAATAAATAATTTCAAAGAAAACGGAGACACCATTAAAAAATTTGCGACTACCAATTCCTAGATAACCTTTCCAAGTATTTTATGAACTACTGTTTACAGTTTAAAGTGAGAACGTTAAGCTTTACTACGCACATTTGCGAAAAACGGCCACTTTTGGCAAATGTGCGTAGTAAAGCTTAACTTTCTCATTATAAACTCTAAACAGTAGTTCATAAAATACTTTGAAAGGTTATCTAGGAATTGGTAGTTGCAAAATTTTTAATGGTGTCTCCGTTTTCTTTGAAATGATTTATTTTAAATGGGGGCAGCACTGGACCACGGTAAATTCATGTACGGTCTTAAACGGGCGGTTCATAAACGGTTTCTCCAAGAAGTCTTTTCTTCTCGTGGTGTCCCTGCGCGGTAATAAGTAGTCATCCATATATGTATTTATTCATCCGTACACATATATATTAGTTCTTTATGTATTACATTTACATAATTATATATTTTTTATATTTATTTTATCTATAGTTATTGTATTGGTATATATTTATTTAAAATTAATACCTATGTATATTTTTGACTTATTCTTGTAGGTATTTATAAATCCAAATTCAATTCAAAATATCTTTATTATCATAGGATATTTATAATATCTCTTAATAATAGTCACTTTGTTTTGTTTTGCACAAATGTTGACGTCAAATCGTTACTTAAAGCTAAGTTTACGCCGCTTCCTAGGCGCAAGTGTAGAAGAAGCGGCAACAAACTGCACTGCACGTTTTCTCCAAAGACGTCAACTAACAAACTAAAAACTTTAAATTAGTTATATAGATGGACAGAGACTACATTGCTCATTATGTCATAATTAAATTGAATTATAAGAATTACGAAATTTAAAATAATGTCAATTTGTAAATTTAGTATGTACCAATGTACGTAAATTATGACATGTCTAAGTATACAAACCTTTAAGAGGGACCCGCGCCAAGCTCAAGCCAGACCTTTTTGTCTTTAAGATAGTCATCGGTCCTATAATAAGCCTTCACACAAAGTACTTTCTTTACATAAGCTTTGAATTTTCTGTCTGGCATATCAAGGACCGATTCTGACAATTTATTATAAAAAAGTATACACTTCCCCATAAAAGACTTACTGACTGTATTCAGCCTGTAATACGGGCTAACTAAGTCATTCTTATTACGTAAATTTCTATCTGTAAAATCACTTACTTTATTGAACATGGAAATATTTTTCCTCACATACATTATATTTTCAAATATGAATTGTGATGCAAAAGTAAGTATACCTATTTCCTTGAATAATTCTCTCAGTGATTCTCTCGATCCTAAACCGTAAATGGCACGAATTGCTCTTTTTTGTAAAAGAAAAATAGTCTGAATGTCGGCTGCACTCCCCCATAGAAGTATCCCGTAAGACATTAGACTGTGAAAGTAACTAAAGTACACTTGTCTAGCAGTTGCTACATCTGTCAATTCTCTTATTCTCCTAACAGTGTAAGCCGCAGAGCTAAGCCTATTAGAAAGTTTAATTATATGAGCGCCCCATTGAAGTTTCGAATCAATTGTGATTCCTAAAAAGGTAGTACTTTCAACCAGATCGAGTTTCTGACCATTTATTAGTATGTCAACGCAGGCTTGATTCACATTAGGAAGAGAGAATCGAATGCATTGGGTCTTGTTCGCATTTAACATGAGGTTATTGGCCGAAAACCAATCAGAAATTAAAGATAAGGTGCTGTTCACCGCGCTAGCATCACTGTTATGTCGATCTATTTTAAATATAAGCGAGGTGTCATCAGCAAACAGCACCATGTCAGCCTCTTTTTTAACCATGTAAGGCAAGTCATTGACATAAACTAAAAAAAGGAACGGTCCTAGAATTGAACCTTGGGGTACGCCCATTTTCACATTAGACCCGTGTGATTTTACGCCGTTTATATCAACAGTTTGAAGCCTATCTGTTAAGTAAGATTCTATTAATTTAATTGACTTATCATCAAAACCGTATTGAAGAAATTTGAGCAAAAGTGTTGGATGATCAACGCAATCAAATGCTTTAGAAAGATCGCAAAATGATCCAATTGCATCATTTCTGTTTTCTCACGCGTCGTAGATATTAGTAATAAGTGCTACTCCTGTATCGGTGGTTTTCCAGCAGTAAAGCCGTATTGTTGGCTATGGAAAAGATTATTGGTCTTAAAGTTAAGTAGCATTTGATTGAGCATTATCTTTTCGAACACCTTACTCAAAACTGGCAGAATAGAGATAGGTCTGTAGTTGTAAGGGTCTGTTTTTTCTCCTTTTTTGAATAAGGGGATTAGTTTACTACATTTCATTAAGTTAGGAAATATGCCTTCATCAATACATTCGTTAAATATAAAAGCTAAATCGGCAGCAATTATGTGTGCCTTATGTGCCAGTATGACTTACTACGGCTACTGACATGCCCCAGTGATATTCTGATTTTTTTAAATTTAACTGTTTAAAAGCGTATATTATATCGCTAGGTCTAACATGCTTGAAATTAAATTTAGAATCACAAGGGCTAACATTACTCTATTACTCTTAAGCAAAGCCTCAGCACGCTGGGCGCTAGAACTCACATTAGAAGTGAGTTCCAAAGGAATGTTAGTAAAATAATCATCAAATATATTTACTATTTCTTCAGTTTTTGAAGTATTTTTACCACTACATTTGATTCGGCAAATATTTTCTTTGGTTTTATTTTTACCTGTTTCCTTATTTATGACACTCCATGTTTCTTTAATTTTATTAGGAGCATTATTTTTTTTTTGCTAATACTATTCGACTTGGCTCGTCTACAAACTTTTTTAAATATTTTAGAATAATTTCTAACATATTCTATAAAAGAAGGATTAAAGTTATATTGTTTTTGGGCATATAGATCATATAACCTGTTTCTACTTATGTAGATGCCGGTAGTAGCCCATTTACTAAACTGTGATTTACTATGAACTACTACTCTTTTTTGTTTCAATGTTTTAGAATACTCAGAGGAAATAGTACTAAATAGTTTATTATAATGGTCGTCAGGATACTTTTAAATTTATTTTACACATTCTGTCGCACCACCCGAATTATTTATCTACTTGGTCCAATGGTTGACTGGCAGAGAACGCCATAAGGCGTTAAGTCCGCCATTTGTACACTTTTGTATGTGCAATAAAGTTTAAATAAGAAAATAAATATTTATATAATTGCCTTCTTACTTCCAGGTAACTACTCAAGACTAGTAGTGTACTTCAGGTTTGAGCGTCAGATCGGCCACCACTTGATCCAGACGTTTGCGCCCTCGTCCCTGGTCGTCATGCTGTCCTGGTTCAGCTTCTGGCTAGACCTGGACGCTATACCTGGCAGGGTCACCTTGCTGGTCACCTGCATGTTGACGTTGGTCACCATGTTCACGGGTTTGAGAGCTGATATTCCACCAGTCGCATATGTGAAGGTAAGCAAGTGATCGTAATGCTGTCCTAGCTCAGGCTAAATTGAATAGTCTTCTGCAGTCTGGAATACGGATGTCGACAAAAAAATATTTTAGCTCATCAGGTAGATAGATTATTTTAAAAAAACGGACAAGTGTGAGTCGGACTCGTACATGAAGGGTTCCGTACCTCCGTACAATGTTTTAAAACGCAAAAAAAAACACATTTTTTGTATGACGAGCCCCTTTATTTATTTTTTTTGTATTTGTTGTTATAGTGGCCATAGTAATAATACATAATCTGTGAAAATTTCAAGTACCTAGTTAATGCTATTATAAAGATCTAGTTAAAAACGCTGAAAAAAACATGTTTTTTGTATGACGACCCCCTTTAATTTTTAACTTTTTTTTATTTTAGTTTTTGTTATAAAGGCCACAGTAATACATAATCGGTAAAAAATTCAAGTGTCTAGCTATTTCGGTTCAAGAGATAGAGCCCTGTGACCGACGGACAGACAGATGGACAGACGGACAGATAGCGGAGTCTCAGTATTAGGGTCCCGTTTGCGGGTTTCGGGTACGGAATCCTAAAAAAGCAGTGGCACTTTGGGAGTGCCGACACAAGTAAAAACTTGAACAAGGTGGTGTCGGTTACGGTAACGGTAACAGCTGAGGGTTACAGTGACGCGGTTCAATGGTTTTTCCCATCTCAAAAAATGCCCAATGCGCCGAAAGAAGTTTTTACTTTCTTTTCTTTCTGATTATCAAATAATAACAATGATACAGCGTATTTAAATTCCGCATAACGTCACGATCAAGTACGATTTTCACTTTACGGTGACGTCAATCACCCCAATTCCGAAACTTCGATATTTGTGACTTTTCACTACTCTGAAAAACCGAGAAACATGGGTCCATTATTTCTGGATAATCTAAATGACGGACTAAATAAAATTCAATTTTTCGAACCCAGTCCACATACCTCTCCCTTAAACAGGCTCCGCACTGGTTTTGAGAGTTGCCACAAATGGAGTCAAGTAGGGTTCAATTCAATACATGACCCACTCATTGTCAAGCACAACTGCCCAACCCCTTGTACAATAGACAACTGAAACTTGACTAATGAGAGAGCTGTGAGTGTATGCTATACTTGGTCTATAAAAAATATTAGCCTGACTTGCTAAGAAAAAAAGTGTGATGGTGGCCAAGTGTGTGAGCCCACAAGTTTGATCCATTGATGATTTGATGAATAGGTGTAAAGTGTACCTCTGAGTTTGTACTCATGTACGATCATTTACAACTGGCACCACTTGCTTTCGGTATAGGAAAACATCTTCCGATGTTTTTCAAGAAAACCTGAACACTAGCTTTACTCATAGACCTAGAAATGGTTTTACTTGTGTGTAATAATGAAAGTTGTCACTAGAAAACAGTCAATTCCTTTAGGCAGCTTAAAAAACTGACACCAGTGTTAGCTTTTATACACTCAATAAGTTAAATAGAAGAAGACTTCCATTTTGAGCGTCAGATCGGCTACCATCTGATTCAGACGTTTGCGACCTCGTCCCTTGGGTTCATGTTATTATGGTTCAGCTTCTAGTATATCTGGTTCTGATATTCCATTCTTTTGATTATCCACAAGTGGTATAGGTATTTAAAGGTAGTTGTTTTTTAGTTTTGTCACCAGCGTATACTTACAGCCTTTGATTTCATTACACCACCTCAAATCTTTACTTTTCAGGCACTGGACCTGTGGATGGCAGGTTGCATGATGTTCGTGTTCGCCGCCCTTGGAGAGTTTGTCGTAGTCAAGGTCCTGGACAAGCAGTACCAGATGAACAAGAGCAAGGCGCAGGAAGCCATGCCAAGGATAATTCCTGTTGTGAGTTGACTTTCTTTTTTTACGTTATGAGGGGAGAGAAACAACGTTGAGAGGAAGTCAATAATTGTTGTTATTAATGTTTCTAATTTAAGTTTTCAAAATTAATGTTTAAATATTGTATTGTAATAGGTAAATATTATATATGTTTCAATGTTTAATATGTAATTAATTCTAATAATGTAATTAACAAAAATAATTGTAGCAATTTTAATATAATGAACAATTTATTTATTCGGCATTCGCAGAAGACCAGCTTCGTGGCTCTTACAACGGTCCACGACACATGCTGAGCGAATGCCGTTTTATTTTGCCGTATTGTTTGTTTTGGTGCATGCGAATTGTTAAGTCACCAAATAGTTTTTTTTTCTTAAAAATGAAGGTAAATGGGAACAGAAATCGAGGGAGGCCATATAAGGGTTGATAAACAAATCAAAATATGTTATTCAGTAGATACTTAAGTTAAAATTTTCTTCGTGGCAATGGAATCACTTTTAAGCATGTATATGATTGTGTTAGTCATACCTGCTCTTTATGTAAAAGTATACTGTCCTAAAACCAGTTGATTCCAATTTATGCATAATTTATTTTTCATATATCATTATTAAATTATTAAAGAACTCAAGATATTACATAATTATTAGGTAACCTAATAGATTATAATCTAATAATAGAATAATACTTACTATTACACATTTTAATAAAATTATAAGTAGACTAGTAAAGATGTAACGGTAAAGACGAATAACGACACAATGAAGAACTGACACGACGACAATATGACGAAGAAAGAGTCAAATGGAGACGACCATGGTGAGTGTCTCGCACCTAAAGTGGGATAAGGAAATGCAGATTTTTTTTATTAGTTGTGCTGGGCTGAAATAGGTATGAAATGAAAGGATCTTGACTGGATAGTGTTGGGAACTTGTCTCTCAAGAGTCGAGACGAACTTCCATTTACGAGTATGGCCCCCACCATCACGCTTTACGCTTTTGGTCTTATTTATTTATTTAAAACTTTATTGAGCCAAATAGGTAGTCAGACGACCTGAGCAAGGTCTGAAAACGCTGGATGCTGGCCGCTTCCGATCAGTCGTTTTGGAAATCCTTGGAGGAGGCCTATGTCCAGCAGTGGACTTCCTGTGGCTGATATGATGATGATGATACAAATTACACAACAGATTATCACGTAGAATTAAAATGTTTAACACGACAGTATTATTTATTTTCACTGTGCTAATAGATATTCAGTTGCTTGGTCAAAATATCCTGTTTGAAAAGTCGTTTGAAGTTCGAAAATGTTTTTGCTCAAGAAGTAAATCATGCACTTTTTTACTAGTTTTGCTTGGTGACTTCGCTCCCTCAATGTGTCTTATTGCTCTTAGCTCTATCTACTTCTTAAAGAATAGAACGAAAATTCCAAATTGCAGCTACGAATGCACATTAACAAAGTTCTTAGTTAAGAGGAAACACTATGGTCGAGCGAGATTGAATAATAGGTATTTGTAAAATCTATTGTTGTCGAGCTGTGCCCGAACAACAACCGAGCCAATGCGATGGAGATAACTACAGCTCGGGCCGAAAATACCTATGAAAAGGATTTGTGAGATTATTTTTATAAAATCATTTTTCGTGGTAGCGAATTTTCACATTGCAGTTTTTCTTTGAACACAAAATTAACGTTTCGTAGTCCCCTGATTTCTCCTCTAAAACTAGCCCGATTTAATTTCTTATTTCATTAAAAATTGTAAAAGGCTATCGCTGTGTTCCTATATTTTCTTTTTGTTATAAAATCTCATCAAATTTGTATGGTTCGTAGTATCTCTATTATTAATTAAATTATAAAAAAAGAACAACATGGGGACATGCTAATATACCTATTAGTTTTTCTATTAAAAAAATCCTTGCCCTGGAAATACGGCCAAACGATTTCCTCTTAACATTGACTCAATGTTGATATTGCAAAGATAGTACTTCCATCACAGTTTCAGAACTACGATAATCAACATTCCGTTTGTTCAGAAACCTCTATCTCTTCATAACTAAGCTCGCGTTTCTGGTTAGCCCGGGGTGCGCTTCCCAGCTATTTGTGAATTTGAGACACTTCTCGGTTTCTGGGTCAACCCAAAAAACAAACAGCAATAAACAGGGCTAGCTAAATAAAAGCTTGTGATAAAAATTAAAAAGAAATATCGCAATAACTGAAGTATTTGACTTGTAGCGTCTCAACGGCGAGAAAGGTTCCTGCGGCACGGTAGCTGCGTGGGACAGCAGCGGGGTTCGATGCCGGAAGGTAGACCTGACCTCCCCGACTTCACCCCCGGCTGCAACCCCAGCAGTCCACCCTGCGCCGTCCGCACCTCACACGCCACATCTAGTCGGTGTCGAGCGGAGGCAGAGCATATTACAGGTAAGATTGGATAAACTTCCTTTCTTTTAGGCTGATAGAGAAAGTAGAAATCTATAACGGATAGTACTTTTTCTACTCCTGCACTTTTATTTGTCTTCTACTAACACGAAAATTAATATAAGAACAGCTTTATTATGACTTCTGAAAAGTCAACTCTATTCCTAATTACAGCACTTGTGTCGTAATGTCTTTATTGTTCTGCAAGAAAGTCAGTTTTTTTTGTAGCGATATTTGATTGGGGGAGAAATAAGAAGGGAGAAGGGGAGGGGGAACTTTGCTGTACCGTTATTCATTATTGGATTACAATTAAATTTTAAAGGCACACTCAGGACTTCATTCTACACAAAATGTTGGAAAAAAAATAAATGGCTTGGTTAAGCCAGGGGAAAGGAGAAAGTGTCGATAACATTGCATGGTTATATGAGATCGTGAGTTTTACTGTTCTTACAGAACCACTAACTTTACATTGTAGGATAAATTTATTTCTCATCGATTCATTTTAAAATTCAAAATGACTTTTTCTTGGTAAACTGCCGAAAGGAATCCAGTCCTAAATAAACGGAAAAAAGTAAAGGTAAATGAACCGTAATTTTCATTTCCTATATCGCGAAGTAGGATGCGATAAAGAAACTTAACGCAAACATAACCGGGAAGTTCCCCGTAAACAAACGATAAAAGTTTCCTCAAGTTGGACACTTGATGAGTCAGGGGCCTCCTAGGTAAATTAAACACGATCCGTCTTATAATAATAGGTTGGGGAAAAGTTTCTTCCCATTTTATATATAATAACCGACCAAGTGCGTGTCGGTCCACGCGCAGTGTAGGAGCGTAGTTGCAGATGCCCACTTAGAGTTCACGCCTCACAGTGCTTCCCGGATGCAACCTATACTCAAATTTTAGATAAAATGAAATCAACCAAACTGAATTGTAAATCTACTGTTGTATTATTAATAGGCAATAGTAACAAAGTAGGAAAGAAAGAAATAATCAGCTGTATGGATTATTTATCTGAATTAGGAGTAAGCAAAATAATATTATGTGCGTTCCCATATCTACATTGCCAGTCTCCAAAAACTAACAAAATCATTCACTATCTCAATACTTTGATACATAATATGACATGTCGTTATAGTGATAAATTAGTGTTTTTTGACACTAACAATTTTATAAGTGAATGTCATGTGACAAAAGATAATATTTATCTTTCAAAATATTTTAGACATAAGATTGCTACATTGATAGCAAATAATATTAATTTTTGGACGAGTTTACATTGTAAACAAGATTCTAGTTTTAAGACACCTACAGACTTACCAAGTTTATGTAACGGTAATTCTGTAGACTTGACGACAGATTTAAACTGACCATTCAGACAACGGGAAGGCCTCATGAATTAAGAATACTTCATCAAAATTTAGAAGGTCTTTCCGGCAAAGAATTATTAGTAGAATTAGTTTTAAAAAAAATGGATGTGGACATTTTATGTTTGACTGAACATTGGCTGCATGAGAGTCAGATGATGTTCAGCCTAAACAACTATAATATTGTTAGCTGCTTTAACAGAAAGTCTGCTCAACGAGGGGGTTCTATAATTTTTATAAAAGATTCTTTCCGTAGCAAAGAGCGGAAGGATATTGTCAGACATTCTGTTGAGCGCTGTTGTGAGGTGGCCTGTGCCGAGCTTGATCATCATATAATTGTTTGTGTATACAGTCCACCAGATAGTAATTTCAAAAGTTTTTTAAAAGCAATGGACCAGGTTCTTAAGTCCTGTTTAACTAGTAAAAAGAATTTAATTATTTGCGGTGATTTTAATGTTGATATTTTAGTACATAATCCAAAGAGCACACAATTCCTAAATCTTTTTAAGTGTTATGGATTAGAAAACTTATTTTTTGAGCCAACCAGAATTACAGCTACATCTGGCACATGTCTTGATAATTTTTTTAGTAATATTCAATATTGTGATAAATCTGTTATCAACAAATTGCCTTCAGATCATTCTGGTGTATATGTAGCTTTTGTCAAAGAGTCCACCAGTAATTTGAGAAAAGATAAGATCTTGTGTAGACCGATTACTTCTAAAAACATAAAAAAACTTAAAAATAATTTAGATAACAAATTATTATCAGTGGTATATACAGGAAATAATCCTGACGACCATTATAATAAACTATTTAGTACTGTTTCCTCTGAGTATTCTAAAACATTGAAACAAAAAAGAGTAGTAGTTCATAGTAAATCACAGTTTAGTAAATGGGCTACTACCGGCATCTACATAAGTAGAAACAGGTTATATGATCTATATGCCCAAAAACAATATAACTTTAATCCTTCTTTTATAGAATATGTTAGAAATTATTCTAAAATATTTAAAAAAGTTTGTAGACGAGCCAAGTCGAATAGTATTAGCAAAAAAATAAATAATGCTCCTAATAAAATTAAAGAAACATGGAGTGTCATAAATAAGGAAACAGGTAAAAATAAAACCAAAGAAAATATTTGCCGAATCAAATGTAGTGGTAAAAATACTTCAAAAACTGAAGAAATCCTTACTAATATTATAAATGCGAAAGTAACTCTGTCTGTCTGTTACTCTTTCACGCCTAAACGGCTGAACGGATTTTGATGAAATTTGGTATGGTGATAGATGATAACCTAGAAATGGACATAGGCTATAAAACAAAACTCAGTATTCCACGCGGACGAAGTCGCGGGTACAGCTAGTAGTAAATATATTTGATGATTATTTTACTAACATTCCTTTGGAACTCACTTCTAATGTAAGTTCTAGCGCCCAGCGTGCTGAGGCTTTGCTTAAGAGTAATGTTAGCCCTTGTGATTCTAAATTTAATTTTAAACATGTTAGCCCTAGCGATATAATAGATGCTTTTAAACAGTTAAATTTAAAAAAATCAGAAGATCACTGGGGCATGTCAGTAGCCGTAGTAAGTCATATTATACACATAATTGCTGCCGATTTAGCTTTCATATTTAACGAATGTATTGATAAAGGCATATTTCCTAACTTAATGAAATGTAGTAAACTAATCCCTTTATTCAAAAAAGGAGAAAAAACAGACCCTGGCAACTACAGACCTATCTCTATTCTGCCAGTTTTGAGTAAGGTGTTCGAAAAGATAATGCTCAATCAAATGCTACTTCACTTTAAGAACAATAATCTTTTCCATAGCCAACAATACGGCTTTACTGCTGGAAAATCGACCACCGATGCAGGAGTAGCACTTATTACTAATATCTACGACGCGTGGGAAAACAGAAATGATGCAATTGGATCATTTTGCGATCTTTCTAAAGCATTTGATTGCGTTGATCATCCATCACTTTTGCTCAAATTTCGTCAATACGGTTTTGATGATAAGTCAATTAAATTAATAGAATCTTACTTAACAGATAGGCTTCAAACTGTTGATATAAACGGCGTAAAATCACACGAGTCTAATGTGAAAATGGGCGTTCCCCAAGGTTCAATTCTAGGACCGTTCCTTTTCTTAGTTTATGTCAATGACTTGCCTTACATGGTTGAGAAAGAAGCTGACATGGTGCTGTTTGCTGATGACACCTCGCTAATATTTAAAATAGATCGACATAACAGTGATGCTAGCGCGGTGAACAGCACCTTATCTTTAATTTCTGATTGGTTTTCGGCCAATAACCTCATGTTAAATGCGAACAAGACCCAATGCATTCGATTCTCTCTTCCTAATGTGAATCAAGCCTGCGTTGACATACTAATTAATGGTCAGAAACTCGATCTGGTTGAAAGTACTACCTTTTTAGGAATCACAATTGATTCGAAACTTCAATGGGGCGCTCATATAACTAAACTTTCTAATAGGCTTAGCTCTGCGGCTTACGCTGTTAGGAGAATACGACAATTGACAGATGTAGCAACTGCTAGACAAGTGTACTTTAGTTACTTTCACAGTCTAATGTCTTACGGGATACTTCTATGGGGGAGTGCAGCCGACATTCAGACTATTTTTCTTTTACAAAAAAGAGCAATTCGTGCTATTTACGGTTTAGGATCGAGAGACTCACTGAGGGAATTATTCAAGGAAATAGGTATACTTACTTTTGCATCACAATTCATATTTGAAAATATAATGTATGTAAGGAAAAATATTTCCATGTTCAATAAAGTAAGTGATTTTACAGATAGAAATTTACGTAATAAGAATGACTTAGTTAGCCCGTATTACAGGCTGAATACAGTCAGTAAGTCTTTTATGGGGAAGTGTATACTTTTTTATAATAAATTGTCAGAATCGGTCCTTGATATGCCAGACAGAAAATTCAAAGCTTATGTAAAGAAAGTACTTTGTGAGAAGGCTTATTATAGGACCGATGACTATCTTAAAGACAAAAAGGTCTGGCTTGAGCTTGGCGCGGGTCCCTCTTAAAGGTTTGTATACTTAGACATGTCATAATTTAGGTACATTGGTACATACTAAATTTACAAATTGACATTATTTTAAATTTCGTAATTCTTATAATTCAATTTAATTATGACATAATAAACAATGTAATCTCTGTCCATCTATATAACTAATTTTAAGTTTTTAGTTTGTTAGTTGACGTCTTTGGAGAAAACGTGCAGTGCAGTTTGTTGCCGCTTTTTCTGCACTTGCGCCTAGGAAGCGGCGTAAACTTAGCTTTAAGTAACGATTTGACGTCAACATTTGTGCAAAACAAAACAAAGTGACTATTATTAAGAGATATTTTAAATATCCTATGATAATAAAGATATTTTGAATTGAATTTTTGAACAGTTTAACGACTTTTGCACCAAATATTTCACAAACGGAACCCCAAATCCTAAATAGTAATGGTGTTAACAATCTCATAATATTTTTGAAAGATCTATTCAATGACATCGCACACCATGGGTGAGTCAAGAAAAAAAATTCTTCCCATTTTTTTCAAGATTTTATTTTACCATTTTACCACTTTTTCGGTGTGATTAATATACATCCCCATTCCAAATATCAGTTTTCTAGTATTAATAGTCTCTGAGTAATACCGCGAAAAGACAGCACATGGCAAAACTATAAGGGTTCCTTGTTTACTACGGAACCCTTACTACGGAACCCTGAAACACTTCAAAATTTATTTACAATTAAATACCTACTGTAAATATCGATATAACTTACTAATACTATAAACTTATATGCCGTGTGGTTCCCGCAAAATAGAATAGGACCACTCCAATATTTCCCGTGAATGTCGTAGAAGGCGACTTAGGAAACACAAGCTCAACAAAATAAAAATAAAATAAAGCTTATAATCATCAATAAGACCTCTCCGACCCGTCTGGCCAGCGTAGAGAGTGAAGGCCAAATCCTCTGACTGCTCTGGCTAATATATGGCTTGGTGGTACAGAGAGGGTCGTGCTCCTGCAATGGAGACTTAAAAAGACCTGGTGATGATGACTGTAAATATTTATACTGTAAATACTTGTAGTAGTGACATAATCCCGTTGCTGTAGAAATGTTGGGACTTCTGATCAAAAAAACTAGTTTTGGTAATTCTTTCTCATCAAGAAAGAACCTGACACTGCTTAAAAATTCAAAAGAGACCGAAACAGGTGGAAATCTGAAGGTGCAAGGTCAGGCTATATAGCGGGTGCAATAACTTTCTTTTTTTTATTTTACTGAGTGGCTAAAGATATGTGTGGTCTAGCGTTATCGTGATTAAAGACCACACCATTTATTTTGATTAAGGTGAAGATATAGGCAAATGACCTTGAAGTGGCGCCCAATATGGAGATAATTTCTATATTACTCTTCGTCATGCACTAGATAGCCCTTTAAATTATATTATAAACCACCGTTGAAAGTATTTACATTTGTCCGTCTAGCTTTAAAACTTGCCTCCGCCAAAAGTGGCCACGGCAAGTTTTAAAGCTAGACGGATCACCAATAATAGATTTAACGGCAGTTCATAAAATAATTTAAAGGGCTATCTAGTGCATGACGTAGAGCAATATGGAAATTATCACCATATTTACGAGTTAACAATTTATTTCACACTTCAAGGCCATTTGCCCATATCTTCGCCTTAATTCTGGCCGCTTAGGATTGGGCACATCTATCAGCACGGAACAGTACTTTCCTATGCTGCTATCCTTTTCCGTCGCTAAGAACAGTCATTTGCTAGAGCGAGAGAGAGCGACGGAACGCTTCAGCATGGTTTTCTGAGCGACAAAAAAGGATAGCAGCATAGAAAAGTGCTGTTTCATGCCATAGCACGGAACAGCACTTACACGGAACTTACGGAACAGTATCATAATAATGAACAACTTTCTATAAAAAATGTTATTAAAAACGATAAAAAAATTTTTTCCTTCCATACAAAATCCGTTTGGCTGAGCGCTGATTTGTATGGGAGAGCGAAAATATTTTTGTCGGGACTGTTTTTCGAAATTTTTAAAAATGGCGGAGATATTTGGTATTCGAAACTTAAAAAATCTCATACCTTAGCTATTTAAAAAAAATCAATCAAATGACACTAGACTTTTTTGTTATTCTTATTAAGGTGAAGATATAGGCAAATGACCTTGAAGTGGCGCCCTCATTTGAAATAAATTGTTAACTCGTAAATATGGAGATAATTTCCATATTACTCTTCGTCATGCACTAGATAGCCCTTTAAATTATTTTATAAACCACCGTTGAAAGTATTTACATTAGTCCGTCTAGCTTTAAAACTTGCCTCCGCCAAAAGTGGCCACGGCAAGTTTTAAAGCTAGACGGATCACCAATAATAGTTTTAACGGCAGTTCATAAAATAATTTAAAGGGCTATCTAGTGCATGACGTAGAGAAATATGAAAATTATCACCATATTTACGAGTTAACAATTTATTTCACACTTCAAGGCCATTTGCCTATATCTTCGCCTTAAGACGCAACTTTTTTGTCTGAACAACTTTTTTATACGATCGTGTTTATAGTCGACAATTCGCCCAACAGTGGTCTAGAAATCGATTTTTTGTATATTTTGTATTAGTGCATTCAGTATGATGTCGTAAATACAAATCTATGGGATGACAAGAACGAAAATGGTGGGTAGACTGTGACGTCGGCTATACAAAGAAAAAAATGATTTTTATATAATATAAACAACCACACCATGGTGCGGTATCAAATGAAAGGGCTTTATGAGTAGATTACACAGTAATAAACTTCACTCCCATATTGGTAAAACCCACAGACTATATGTAGTACAAAAGTTAAAAATAAATTGAAATGAAAGACGTTGAAGTACGTGAAGTGGGAGAGGGAGTGAAATTGAACAACTTTCCCTAAGGAACATTATCGAAATATGAAAAAAAAAAGTTAGTATCAGAAGAAAAAAAATCGGCAGGTTTATGGCATCCACGAATCAGCGTTATGGTAACCCCCTGAAAAAATGCTGAGCGGGACCACTTTGGTTATTGTATTTTTTATTTGTGTAGGTAGGTACCAAATAAACAAATTTCTTTCACTCCTTCTTTCTATAAAAAAATTTTTAGTTTAAACTAAACAGTTTATATTCAGTTGAGTTCTTGCAACACTGCACCTGGCCCGACGGAGTGATGGCAGGTAGAGCAAGACACTGACTGAATGGTGGCCCAGAACGGCGGAGAGAAGCGTCGGGCGTCCGCCGATGCGATGCGATAGGTTGACGATATAATAAAAGCGGGTCATACCTGGATGAGACCTGATCAGGACTGAGATAGATGGCGTCGACGGAGACAGGTCTATGCTCAGCAGTGGGCGAAAGAAGGGTTGAGATGATGATGTATTTATAAGGTTTTTTTTATGAAAAGCAAAATGAGTATTTCACAATTAGCCTAGTATACTAGTTGCAAAGGTTTAGAAGATGTAATTTATTCTAGTTTCATCGCTAATTTATTAATCTATCTATCATTGTTAACAGGTAGCCTGGCTAGACGCTGACACCGGTCAAGAGCGAGTGCTGTGGAGGGAGATAGACAAGCTTTCGCGCGTGGTTTTCCCTGCTTTGTTCCTTCTGTTCGTCACCATGTACTGGCCGGTGCTTCTCCTCAAGACCAAGACGTCTTCATAACGATTACATGTGGTAGACTGCCATCACTAGTGTGAAACGGTTAAATGAATAATTACTTTTACTCGACTGCTAAAAGGTCGAGGGTTATGATTTTTGAGTGTATATACTTTTGGCACGCTCTGCAGTCTAAACGGATGGATTAAGCTTGAAAGGTGACTAGATTTGACTAGATTATATAAAAAAATTAAAACATAGGAACACCGCTCAAGTCTTTGTTAATTTGTAATGAAAAAAATACTTATATTGGTTAAGTTTTGGAGAAGAAATCAGGGTACTACGAATCGTTGATTTTCTGTTCTTTTAAAAGGTATTTTCGGTCCAAGCTGCAGTATATATGACTCTATCGCACTTGCTCGGTTGTTGTTCGGGCACTGCGTGACAGCAATAGATTTTACAAATACCTATTTTTCATTTCTCTAGCCCTTGGTATTTCCTCTTAATGTCTGCCCAAATAAGTAAGTGCGTGGTAACCTAGATATTGCTGTTGTACTATATTCATTTACTAAGGTTTTACACTGTCTGTATTTTTAAATTATTACTTGTTGTCTATGCTTCTTACCTACCTATAAAGTATGTATCATAAACACACAAACGCTCGCTTGACTGTCCAACAAAACGTGACAAACGACCAACGTTTGTCTAAAGTTTTGATTAGTTATACAAAGTGGAAGGGACATACCTGTAATAAATCGAATAACGGGCTATACTACTCGTAGAACACTTAAGTATAATGAAATTAAAATAAAAGTAAAAAATCCAAAAAAAAATCGATGTTCTCATGTGTCACACTTTTGTATGAAAATGCCGGAATTTATTTTTGTTTTTTGGCTGTTTTTTCAATTTCATTATACTATAATGATCCAGTATAGATCGTGGTTTGATTTATTACGGGTACGAGTATGTTCCTTCCACGTTGTATAAAAAGTTTGGTACTTGTTACGTACAAAGTTTACCTTCCTAGTCGCTTCTAGAAATCCTGGGTACATTCTCAAACTTTGAATAACGAATTTTAACAAGTATGATTCAACATATGTATCTATTTTTGTCACCTTGTAAACAATAATACCTAATAGGTTCATAAAACTCCATTTGATAGTAAACTATCGCGTCTTTATCCCTAACGGGGCAACCAGAGCCTAGGGCGGCAATTCCCAGGCCACTTATAGCGAGATGGTGGGCATGAAGGTGGAAAAAGGAAATGATGATAATGATGGACATAGACATAGACATAGATTTATTGATCTGGAAAAACACACACATACCTACACATTAAGAAACATACACAATATTATGACACACAAAGAAGAAACAACATAGAAGAAACAACAAACACAGTTTTTTTTTATGTGCATTTCAGCAGATCATATGGGCTGTGGCTCAGTGTATTACTTACTCATACAACATATGAGTAAGACACTGATATTCTGCCACACCACTTGATGGATCTGACTTATTAAGAAAATGAATATAATTTTGTTATATTAAATTGCATGATGGGTTGCGAACCGCATCGCCTACTGATATGATTCAGATTCTTGCCCATCCCCTCGGTCGGCTTACGATTGACGCGGAAAGAGAAGCAGCTTCCATGCTGGTCTGGAAGAAAAGAAAAATATATAGAATTCGAAAGTATTTAACAACCTAATCAAAATAAAATCGCGATTTACATATTGATGTACTAGCGGCAAAAGTGAATTTGCCACGTAGTTACGTAACGTAGTAACTATTTATTAATCGAAATATAATCTCTAGAAATCTAACGCTCCTACATTCACCGCTTCGATTCTGAATCCATTTACGCAAACAAACTAACAATGAAACACTCAAACACATACATAGACAAAGATGCATGCGATTGGTTGCGACAAGATCACGCACGCGTCATCGCCGCTTCGGTCGAGCAGCCGGCTCAGAGGCTGATTATTAAAATGTTTATTTATTTGCTTCTACACCACTTCACGGCACATGACAGCATTTTTAATGAATCGATTATCGCAAAAACACGGCAATATTCTCAAAAGAGACTTTTTGCGACGCAACCGCACGACTCGAGTGTCATGGCGAACTGTCGCCGCGTGGTTCATATTTTAAGCCCCGCCCGCTGCGGTACATATCGCGTGGAATAATTTTTCGGGATTAGTTACGCTTCTAGGGATTATTATTCGTAGATCTGTGACCTCGCTCAGATGGATGAAACAACATTCAAGACAAGTGTTAGACAAGTGTACTTTAGTTACTTTCACAGTTTAATGTCTTACGGGATACTTCTATGGGGGAGTGCAGCCGAGATTCAGACTATTGTTCTTTTACAAAAAAGAGCAATTCGTGCCATTTACGGTTTAGGATCGAGAGACTCACTAAGGGAATTATTCAAGGAAATAGGTATACTTACTTTTGCATCACAATTCATATTTGAAAATATAATATTTCCATGTTCAATAAAGTAAGTGATTTTACAGATAGAAATTTACGTAATAAGAATGACTTAGTTAGCCCGTATTACAGGCTGAATACAGTCAGTAAGTCTTTTATGGGGAAGTGCATACTTGTTTATAATAAATTGTCAGAATCGGTCCTTGATATGCCAGACAGAAAATTCAAAGCTTATGTAAAGAAAGTACTTTGTGAGAAGGCTTATTATAGGACCGATGACTATCTTAAAGACAAAATGGTCTGGCTTGAGCTTGGCGCGGGTCCCTCTTAAAGGTTTGTATACTTAGACATGTCATAATGTAGGTACATTGGTACATACTAAATTTACAAATTGTCATTATTTTAAATTTCGTAATTCTTATAATTCAATTTAATTATGACATAATAAACAATGTAATCTCTGTCCATCTATATAACTAATTTTAAGTTTTTAGTTTATTAGTTGACGTCTTTGGAGAAAACGTGCTGTGCAGTTTGTTGCCGCTTCTTCTGCACTTGCGCCTAGGAAGCGGCGTAAACTTAGCTTTAATTAACGATTTGACGTCAACATTTGTGCAAAACAAAACAAAGTGATTAAGAGATATTATAAATATCCTATGATAATAAAGATATTTTGAATTGAATTGAATAAATTGAATTCCTCACAGTTAGTGGCAATTTGTACTTAAATGTACATTTAATATTATTTTAACTAATAAGAATAGGGATGTAGACTGGATCCGAAAAATTGTTTTTTTTTTAGTCCGTCAGTTAGATTAACCAAGAATAATGAACCGATATTTTTCGGGTTATCAAAGTAGTCAAAATTAAAATAGATACAGCGTTTCGAAGTTTCGGAGTGGGGTGATTGACCACCGTCAAGTGAAAACCGTACGATCGCCACGTCATGTGGAATTTAAAAGCGCTAGGTACATATATCTTTGTATAATTTGCTAATCAAAAAAAAGAAAAAATACGTTCAATATATTTTTTAATAATCTACCTGATGAGCTAAAAATATTTTTTTAGTCCACATCCCTATTTTAACCCGCAGAAATCAACTTGGCACCTGCGAGGAATGTTTTTCTATCAGAGCGAGGTACTTAGTTCACTTCTGTGAGTTGTACAGAAAACTTGAGAAAGTCTACTTACATTGCCTGTTTTGTTACAATTAAAGTCTGAGCGATCAATATGAAACAGACAATGAATCTTGAAATAGGACTGAAGAAAACTTATAGAAGAAATTCAGCGAATGATAATACAGTGGAAGACTTAGGGTTGCTACACACTTATTCGGGCTTACTACTAGTACTAGGACTACTTATAGTAAAATCGAATAAAAGGCATGATGACTGACAATTGGTTAGATTATTAAACTTTCTATTTATTTCTTATTTCTCTGAGAAACAATAAATGACGAAGATACAGCACATTTAAATTTCGAATGACGTCACGCTTTCGTACAATTTTAACACATCGGTTATTTTACAAGCCCCCACTCTGGAACTTATGGATACTCTGAATCTTTGTGAATTTTTACTTTTTTGATGAACTGTAAAATACGGGTACATTGGATAATCTAACCAACGGACAAATTAGAATAGTACTTTTCTGACCCAGTCATCATCATCCCTATTGTTTGACAAACACTGACGAACCGACGTTCCCTTTCCGAATAAGTATGTAGCACCCCTACATCATACATGAATCAACACTTGTCTGTAACGCCATATAAAAATGGTGAGGCGCGTATATTAAACGTTCCATTAACAAAAATAAATTGATCCCCAAGGAGATTATCGTCAATTACTAGGGATTCGGAACACATAAAAAGTGCCACTATTTTATGAGGCTCAAATGATATGTATCCAGGGCCATGAAAAAAATTACCTGTATCGTAATGGTTAAAAAATTACTTTATAATATTATTTTGTTTAGGAAGATGTGTTGTAATGTGATTCTATTTTGAAATTTTGGTATTGTGTTCATAAAGTCTTTCTAAAGTTTTTAATGATATGAGATTAGATAAAATTTATTTTGTTATTTCTTTTTTGAACTGAAACTTACATTTTCCGACTGTTTTTAGCATAAGCATATATTATTAGATTTTTTCTCATCCTGACTAAAATACTGTATTTATTTATTACGTTTCACTGGTGATGGCTTTTTGTAGATATGGACTTACAAATAGTGCTTTTTAGTGTTAGACCAAAACTTAACGTAATATGATGTGATATAACTAAAGTTTGTTATCTTTGTATTATCTTGTGGAGGTTAGTAAGGTTACAAAAGTATACTTATGTTTTTTTTTATGTAAAATACCTCTACATACTATATATAAAATTACTTTATTATTTAAAGGATGGTTATTTTGGGCATGTGTTCTAAATAAAGATGTCAGTATTTAAATGGTCAAATTGCGACTAAAATTTAATTTATATTCAAACAGTCTTACCCTTTTTTTATAAAAATAAACTGACAAGTGCGAGTCGGACTCGTACATGAAGGGTTCCGTACCACCGTACAATGTTTTAAAACGCTGAAGAAACACGTTTCTTGTATGACGACCCCCTTTAATTATTAACTTTATCTTATTTTTAGTATTTGTTGTTATAGCACCCACATTAATACATAATCGGTGAAAATTCCAGGTGTCTAGCTATGACGGTTTAAGAGATAGAGCCCTATGACAGACGGACAAACAGACGGACGGACAGACAGCGGAGTCTCAGTAATAGGGTCCTGTTTGCACCCTTTGGGTACGGAACCCTAAAAACGAACGGTTGCTAAACCCATTATAGTTTAAATTTGTTTTGTCTTGTTCATGCAATGTCAAATTTATAAGAAAAGAGTGATAGGGACACAACATTTTATTAACTAAATTTAGGTTTAGCAAACGTTCGTATTTTTTTATAAATTAGGATAAGTTTTTATTTAAATTTAATAATTATATTTTGAAAACTGCAAAGATATAAACTAATTTTTTGTTGCAATCTGATCTGTACTTATTAAACAAAGGGGCTATATATTGTAAATTTTTATGAATAAAAAGGGGAAAAGTAAAAGTACAAAAATAACAAATGAAGTGATATTTTCTCAACGACGATAGTACTGTACAAAGCATGCACAAATTGTTTGACAATCTCTTTAGTATAGGCAATAATGATGTTAAGGATAATTTTATTTAGTCTTATTTTAAAACGCAGACTAACTTAAGTACCTACTTAGTTTAAAGTTTAATTTATATTTAAAGTATTCGCGGTTGTATTGTCAGCGGTTACGCTCGGATAATCAGGTGAATTCAAGTCTGCAATATCCTAATCAGACTGGAAAAACCTTTTCACAAAGTATGGTTTCCAGTGGGATTTGAATACACACAAGGCAAACGCCTTGACTACTGGACCAAGGAGGCAGGCAAAGTTTTAAACCATTATCGCCGTGTCGTTTCCGGCAGAGTAGAATATGACCACTCCATGTCTTCCCATGGATGTCGTAGAAGGCGACTTAGGAAACACAAGCTAAACAAAGCTTATAAACATCAATGAGACCTCTCCAACCCGTCTGGCCAGCGTGGAGAGTGTAGGCCAAATCTTCTGACTGCTCTGGCTAATATATGGCTCTGGTACCTAGTACAGAGAGAGTCGTGCTCCTGCAGTAGACACCTGATGATGATGCTGATCCGCCCAAAATAAGAAGACCTCCCACAATATATCTTCGCTTTTGTCACTGTCAACTTCATTTGGGTAAATATTGCTTTAAAAACCAAGTACAAGTCATACTTAAGTTAGTTTGCGTAATAATACGGATTAAGTATTTATGCAGGTTTTGCTAAAATTAATGAATCATTGGCTAAGTGGTTAAATTGAGGTGCTGTTAGAATAGACGATAGTAAGATTGTAATAAAGTTACAGGCATTTGTATTATAAATATACATTGCGTACATATTAAAATTTACACATGTGTGTACAGTGGTGTACAGGATGTTACAGTCAAGCAAAATAATTCATGAAGTCCGTGATATACAACGTGGAAGGGACATACCCGTAATAAATCAGACCACGGTCTATACCAGACCATTATAGTATAATAAAATTAAAATAACAGCCAAAAAACAAAAATAATTTTCGGCATTTCCATACAAAAGTGTGCGGCCGCCCGGGCGATTTGTATTGGAATGTCATTTTTTTTTCGGTTTTTTGACTGTTATTTTAATTTCATTATACTTTAGTCGTCTAGTATAGCTCGTGGTTCGATTTATTACGGGTATGTCCCTTCCAATTTGTAAACGGCTTACCTAAAAAAAATAACAACCAATGTTTGGATTGAAAATCAACGGAGTCGCTATGATGCATCTGCATTTTGCTGATGGTCCGTGAGCTGGCACCAATTTTTAGGTAGGTATTTGAGGCAACCTGAAAACTTGTCACAAACCTCTTATTATATAACGTCTAACAAAATATACTGAAACTATTTTAAGGGTGGATTCAGTCCATGATACTAAACAACTTTCCCCAAGGAACATATGTCGAAATATGAAAAATAACTTTTGGCTTTCCATATAAAGTCGGATCTGCTGATCGGTCAAATGTATGGGAGGCCAAAAATTATTTTTCATATTTCGATATATGTTCCTTGGGGAAAGTTGTTCAGTATCATAGACTGAATTCACCCTTAAAATAGTTTCAGTATATTTTGTTATACCCTGTATATTATACCCCAACATGGAACTGCAGACCTGGCTGGTGAGTAGCGGGGCTAAAGCAACACCTAAATTTTTAAAAGTATTTTTTTTTGTTAGTAATTTTTTCGACTTCCCAATAGTTTTTCGTTAATTGTTTTATGGAAAGTAGTTCTGTATCATGGACTGAACTTGCTCCATAAATTTGGCTGGTGGATAAAAAGTCAGTCTGTATAAAGTATTGTAATTTAATTTACGTTAAGTAAATTTGAAAAATAAAATTTTCTCGCTTAATTAAATTTATTAAATTCATGATAACTAAAAAAAACATTGTAAATACTTTTGTTTTACTTATTTAATTTTTATTGAGCCAAAAGCTACAAAAGGTAAACTTAATGCTAAAGCATTCAATCCCTGTCAACCTTTAGGAGAAGAGAAACAGAATAGTTGGCGTCTAAAATAGATAAAAACAATCCAGAAATAATAAGTACTTTTAAATGATCATACATAAATATCGTATAAAATAAATACTAAATTTATACATACAACATATTATATACATACATATATACATATATATATTTGAAGATCAGAAAGAAACGATAAATTCTCCTAATTGTTGAAAGATTCAAAAAGTAAATCATGCACTCACGTTTTAGCCAAAGAACAAAATATGTTTGTACACTTATATGTTTAAAATACACAAGCCTGTATTATTATTGTTAAGGGTGCTTAAAATATCATAAATCATGATTCATGATCATCCATCAGCTTTAAATCATTGTGATAGCTTTATTTTTAAAGTAACCAAAGTAAAGTATGTTGAATAATAAAACTTGTTAAATATGTTTGTATATAAGAAAGATATTAAAATAGTTATGTAGAAAAAATCTGAAACTACTTATTTCGATATAAGCAATGCGTAAGCATAATTGCATCTTTTTCTCGAGAAATGTCATAATTTATTTATTTATTTAACTTTATACACAAATACAAGTGTAATGGTGGACTTAAGGCCTTATCTACCATTCAATCAACCGGGTGAAGTAGAGAATGGCCGGGTAGTGCAAAACTCGAATAGAAATATGGTGAAAAAAGAACTAATTATACTTAAATAAGTAATAATTGTATGGAATAGATTACGAACATGACTGTAAGAGGAATACCTATTAATTGAATAACATCCATCTTAGTATAAAACGCAGACTAACGTTAGTACTTGGTTTAAACACTAACCGTCTTATTATAAAAACAGGACTAACTTTGTTACTAGGTTTGGTAGATCTGGTAGTATCACACTATCTCACCTGTTAATGTCAACTTGATTTGGGCGGATAATGGTTTAAACCTAGTAACAAAGTTAGTCCTGTTTTTATAATAAGACGGCCGTCTTATTATAAAAACAGGACTAACTAACTGACATTGACAGGTGAGATAGTGTGATATTACGAGATGTCAACTTGATTTGGGCGGATAATGGTTTAAACCTAGTAACAAAGGTCCTGTTTTTATAATAAGACGGTAAACCATTATCCGCCCAAAGCAAAAAGACCTCCCGCAATATGTAATCTTTTCTTTTGTCACTGTCAACGTCATTTGGTTGAATAAACGTTTTATATACGAGTATTCTTCTTGTATTTAAGAGCCGCGCTCTTGTCGGTGGAGTGCTTAACATTTCTCTCTTTCCTCCGCTAGTTAAATCAAATTTTCTTGTTTGTTTGTTTGTAATAACTTTATTGTATACTGAAAACACATACAAAAACAACATAATAGAGTAAATTGACAACGGCTAACTTATCCCGTAATGGAATCTCTTCCAGTCAACCGGCGAATAAGTAGATAGGACAATAATTACTCTCAAGAAGTCTTTTGATTTTTCCTACTCCTCTGTTTCTTCTATCTTTTCTTAAATTATTGTTTTAAGGCCGTACCAGAATTTTTCGAGGTCCAATGCTGCCCTCATTTGAAATAAATAATTTCAAAGAAAACGGAGACATCATTTAAAATTTTGCTACTACCAAGCCCTAGATAACCTTTCAAAGTATTTTATGAACTACGTATTATAGTTTAAAGTTTGAACGTTAAGCTTTACTACGCACATTTGCGAAAAACGGCCACTTTTGGCAAATGTGCGAGTAAAGCTTAACGTTCTTATTATAAACTCTAAACAGTAGTTCACAAATTAGTCTGAAGGGTAATCTAGGACTTGGTAGTAGCAAAATTTTAAATAATGTCTCCGTTTACTTTGAAATGATTTATTTTAAATGGGGGCAGCACTGGACCCCGGAAAATTCAGGTACGACCTTAATAAGATGGTATGCGTTTTATATAAGACAGTTTTTACTCGGATAAGCTGATATTAGCTAGGTGTATTTTTTTTCTTAAATAAATATATAATAGTTTCAGTATAACATGTTAGACACTTCTTTTTTATTTAAAATAATAATAAGTGACGTTCCACGGGCAAAGGTACCTTATGGACGCTGGCACTTACGACATTGTGTTTATTTAAGCTAAGTTATTTGTACGAATTGCTTTTCTAAACGTCTTAAGCGCCAGCGTCCACAAGGTACCTTTACCTGTGGAACGTCACTTTATGTAGTATTAAGGTACTTATATCTAACAATCGAATAACAAATAATATATAGGGGAACAAGAAAGTATGATATACCTACACATATCACCTACACATCTTGTTATAATACTTATTGCCATTATAATTTGTACCAATAATATAATATACTTCAATTTGAACAACCAAAGTTGTGAGAATAAAACTACAGATATCGCGAAAATAGGTACTTACCTACCTACCTATTAAATTTAAAAAGTCATCCTAAAAATATAATATCACAGATTTTTTAGTGTGTAATAAATTGTTGATTGTTTTTATTATTAGACATTGAATAAATATATTTGTTACCTAAATTTAATAAAAATATTTTAAGGGCAGATTCACTCGATGATCATCATCATCATATAAGGAAGTCCACTGCTGGACATAGGCCCAAGGATATCCAAAAGGACCGATCGAAAGCGGCCTGCATCCAGCGTTTTCGTTATGCACAAACCAATATCGGACATTAAATTTGGAAATATGGATTTAAGTTTCACAATTGGGATTGCTCATTTTTTTTAACCTCAAACCTCAAAGCGCAAATCAAAATATAGCGTATTTTAAGAAACTGATTTGAATATTTTGTAACATTACGGCTTAGTTAATTTTTTATAAATTATTAGTAAAATTATGTCAAAGACAAAGTCGTGTTACAACAAAACAAACGGCCAAAGCCAAACATATTAAAAAGAAACACGCTAGTGTCATTGTCAGTGTCAGTGTCATTTAGTGAATTCAGTTGCTCATGATTGGCGGAAAATTCTTTTCATAGTTATGATTGGCTGAAACGATGACATTTGACGTTATTGTCAGAAACGGGTAAATACCATAAAGGCGACTCGTATTTTTTAATGAAAGAACTCGAAGCATAAACCGATACAGCCGCGGAGTAAGGTCAAACAAAGGTTGTTTGTAGAAATATCTAAAACTGTTGATTATTTCGGCAAAAAAAATACCCACAACTGTTCATTAACTCTGTATCTCGAAACGGATTTCAAAATAACACTTTCCAAAAAAAATTAACAATGTCTATATTGTATGTTCATGAAAACATAAAATAAATGAAAATGAATATGAATATCGCAAGAAAAAAATATACTTAACTTAACACAAATCCATTACATAGTATGCTATGTAAGAGGTGAAGCTCTTTTTAGCCATAATTTTATATTAATATGCGCATGGAAATTAAGTGAATTCCTATTTGTTTTTTGGCATTAGTAGAGATTTGTTAATAAAAGCAATAAAAACAGATTTATCATGATCGAACAACGTTATTTTATTTTCTATCCCTTTTGCAGTTTATTTGGTGCAACATCGGCATGTGTCATTGCTTTTTCAATATGCACAGGCGTTTTGTTAGTGTACTCTCTGACTGAATAGTTTTCCGTATTATTTTGATATAACTTACTACTCTATACAGGGTATCGGGTTTGATTCGTCAGGTCAAATCTTGGATATTTATCTATTTATGTATCTATATATTATGGTACCTACTAACGGTATGATAGATGTATCCAACCAGTAGCGGCGTTAAGGCGCGCGGTTGGGCACTAGATTTGAAGAAGCGCTAGGATGGCGCTAAAGGGATGCAATTTCAACGCGATTTCAGGGATGGTCCCAAAGTTAAAGTTGTTCACATTAATTAGTTTACTCCTTTTAGGGTTGATTCCCCCTTTATTTTACACATATGTGTTTCCCAACAGCCCTTATTAGCAGAAATGTCACCATACGGAACAATTGTAACGATTTGTCATCTCCGGAGTCATCGAGCATGAAGTGCGAACCCATTGTCTGCAGCAGCCTTGACATGCTTCTCCACTGGAACCGTTGCCTTACCATTTGACTAAGGCTCAATTTGCATTGCCGCGGAATGAAAGCAAATTTATAAAACTCTACAAAGCATATTGAACCCTATGTCAATGTGGTAATGTATAAAATTGAGTCACCAAAAAAACTTCCGATGACTTCCGCGGCATTTTCCACAAAGTTTCTTTCTTCATGATAGTTTGTATTATATTCCTCCTAAATTATAGAAGATAGATTCTTAAAATTCTCATAGAATGCTTAGAATTCACTTCGATTCCACGGCAATGGAAATTGAGCTAGAGCGTTTCACATTAGGGTCAGTTCAAACAGAGAGGAAAAATGCTCGCGGAATTTACTAGTTCCATTAAAATTACAACCGTATTACCATTGCTTAAAGTCCCCTTACCCGAGACAGAATCAGAGTTGCCCATACAAACGTAGTCTACGTTTAATTTTGTAAGGCGATTCTTAATGTATAAAATTGTACGAATATCGGCGGAGACTTCAAGCGTCGTCTATTCGTAAAATTTCATACTTACGCCGCCGCGGCAACCATTTTCGCCGCTACGGCACCACGCCGTGCACTTGTATTTTCTTAGTTTTTAAGCAGGCTCTAAATGCCGATTCATACTAAGATGTCAGCGGCCGGCAAGACACTTCAATTGTCTAAGCTTAATTTTATTTCTATCTACGAAATAAGGAAAACAGACGTGCGGTTGTCCGCGCACTACACCGCGCGATACACCGCGCGTTCACAAGTGGCCAGTGTTTTAGTGGCAACGTACCTATGCATTCATCATCATCATCATTAGGTCTTTTTTAGTCTCCACTGCAGGAGCACGACCCTGCTGTACTACTAGAGCCAACTTGGCCAAAGCAGCTAGAGGATTTGGCCTACAATCTTCACGCTTGCCAGACGGGTTGCAGAGGTTTCATTGATATTTATAAGCTTTGTTTAGCTTGTGTTTTCGAAGTCGCCTTCTACGACATCCAGGGGAAGACCTGGACTAGTCTTATTCTACTCTACCGGGAACCACACGGCAGTCTACCAGGAACCTGTGGCATTACAAAGATAGCAATAAAGGTCAATATAGACAGTGAAAGTGCGGTGCCGGCAACTGCTATCTCAGTATATTTTTTTTAATTGGTTGTTTACAAAAGGAAAGACTAGCTAGAGAAAATGTTATTTTAGAAAACTAGTATATTTATAAAAATAATAACTTACAGCATATTTATATGTCATTTGGGATGATGTAGGGATTCTAACGATTCTGAGGTACACTCACAATCAAATCGGGGCAGGCATTCCAAAGTTATAGTGGAACAAAGATAATAAAGATAGGTACCTACCTACGTGAACTCTGAAAACATTACATTCCTTTTTTTGAGCAGTCACTAGTACTCACTTAATCTGAAATTCTGGAAAAAAGCGATTATTTGCAAAACAAAATACGAGTACGTAAAAAAATATCTTTTGTTAAACTGATTGGGCTGGCTCATCAAAATGTATACCATACTGATCATCAGTTAAATATAGCATAAAAAGGCATTCAGCTGTTTCCAATGACGATTATTATACTAAAAATGTTTTGGTAAATATATTTAAATGGGGTACTTTTCCACAAGCATTCGCTTTTTGTGCAGTGTAGGCTGAAATTATTTTGTTCTTTTGAATTTTCTCATTATTTTTACGACATGTTTTTATCACTTGATGCAAGACGTGGGTAGTTATAAGTTTGAAGTGTGTGTCTGAGTGAATGTCTGTCTGTGACATCGTAGTCACAGTCGTAGTTCCCAAAAAGATGAACATCATTTAGTTTTTTTTTTTGTTTGACGACCTCCTTGGTGGGAACGCTAGTCCGCCAGGCGCCAATCCTTCTTCCAATTAAAAATTCTGAGTTCGATCCCCAGCCAGGGCAAGTTGTAAAATGGCCTTTTTCAAATTATCCCGGGTCTTGGTTTATCTTTATATGCATTTATTATAAAATATTATATCGTTGAGTTGGTATCCCATCCTAATACAAATTAAAACTTACTTTGGGGCTAACTCAATCAGTTTTATTTGTTATTAACTATTTATTGAAGTGAAAACTTCTTTAGCGGCGTTGTGCACTTTTTTTGTAATGGGTAAAAAATGTTAAACTCGCGTCAGGACACGTGTCCTGATCGAAAATTCGTAAGACGGATGAAAAGTAGACAGCCGGCGCGGCGTAGGAGAGGAGGTATCCCCCTCTCTTTCTACGGCGCGGCGAAAATGTATGCCTGCGCCTGCTGTTTCGTTTAGCTGAGAGATAAACTTTATAATGTAATATAAATTGTCATGTTTGTGTACGATAGCGCAATAAATAAATATTGTATTCTACCACATAAATGATAGTACTTTTATACTGATAATTAAAGCAATTCGTGCAAAATTATTCCCTAACCATTCCAAAATATCAAAAATGCACAACGTTAATATTCAAGTTTTCACTTCTGCCGGCACTCCCGGAGTGCAACCCGTCGTTTGTTTTGTTTATTATTATGAGTATACATATTTTACTAGCCCCACAGAGTAGTAATATCCTGCTAGCCCATATTTTATCTAAAATATATGATATAGAACGTGTTTTCAATTTACATGCAAGCGTTCAAATCTAAATTAGTTTTCGTAGTGCGCGTAAACTTTAACAAAAATCACGTTTCCAACTAAAACTATCATTATCTGTGGAGACCACTACTTATCTGCGACACTATCACGCCTTTACTAGATGTATCGTTTAAGAGCATTTTGTGCCCTTTGTCACGTAGCGAAACGTGTCACGTCCATTCCTCCTCCGAGGGAATGTACCTAAATACATTAAATAACCTGTTCAATTAGCGAGAGGATAAGGTATTGTTTTACACTTCTTCTTTTCATCCAAGCGCGTTCACGGTTGCATCCTCAGCTGTACTGCTTCGGAGCCCGAGGTGCGCTGTCCCGCTTTTTCTTCTCCAAATATTACATACATGTCAATGGTCACCCAAAGATGCCAAAGACCTTGCGTTCGAGAAGAAAGAGCCGGAAGAGTTTAAATGATTTGGCTATAGTTTTACGACCGGTGCTTTATCTGATATTTAGTATTTGCTGTAATAGCGGCCATGGTAAAACATAATCTGTGGAAATTGTTATAGGTATAAAAATCTAGTTAAAAACGCTGAAAAAACACGTTGAAATTTTCACCGATTATGTATTACTATGTCCGCTATTATAACAAATACGAAAAATAAAATTAAAAATTAAAAGGGTCATCATACAAGAAACGTGTTTTTTCAGCATTTTAAGACATTGTACGGAGGTACGGAACCCTGTATGTACGAGATCGACTCGCACTTGCCCGTTTATAAGTCAATGCCAACATTTTTTATTCAATTTAGGATAAATATAATGACATAGTGAACGTCATAATTTTTTAATTATTTTTAGTGCAAAAGCTACAAACTACTAACGTTTCGGAACAACCAGTGCTGGGAAGATTACGCCGAAAGAAACCCAGTTTAGTAAAATCAAAGATACTTACTAAGTTGTTTGTTATTATCTAATTTATCTCAAACCTAAACGTATTTTGTTCGACATTTAAATATTTCTTCATCTATATCTTTCACATTATTTGTTTTACTTATTTTCTAACGTTTTGGTCCAAGACACCTCAAGTGTTTGTCCACACCGTTTCTTATATAAATCGATAAACAGCACGTAAAATCTATAACAGTCATAGCAAATTGATGACCAAACAGTGAATTTACACCGCAAAAGTAAAAGTTTTCGGTCTAAGTATGACTAAATAGGGCAAAATTATAACGATTAGAGAAATAAACACATTTTTAAATAAATAAATTGATGAATTGTGTTTTAATTAAATATCTCTTGGTACATAGGAATTCCGTTGCCGTTCAAAGAGGTAATGCCGCTAGTATAATGGGTACCTTTGATCCTGGTACTGTCCGGGGTGGTATTTGACTTACAATGATATTATGTGACCTGTATAACCTGTATACCTGTATAATAGTTTAGTTTAGTATTCATAGTTTAACTCTTGGTTTGTCGTGCGTGTGGTTTCCGGTCTAGAGATGAAGTGGTCCTACCCCTTCATCTCTTTTTGTTTTCTATAGACGTCGTAAGAGGCTAATAAAGGACAAAGTACTTACCTATATGTATTATATCTTATGGCATAATAGGCCGGTAAAACAATATGTTCAGCCTATCAGGTAGAAAATATTCAAATTTTGTAAACGTATTTGTTCTTTTCTCTGACAAATAACAAAGATATTTCGCATGAAGCAATGATATCATTTTTACAGGGAACTATGTTGTGACCTCACAATCCTCCTCTCCGAAAGTTCGATGCTCTGTATCTTTGTGAATTTTTACTTATTTGATATACGGAAAAATGGGTCCATTCATTTTGGATAATCTAAATGACGAACTAATATATATATGTCGGCGAGAGGGTATATTGACAACAATTACAATCCCAACTCTTATTATGTCGCAAAGGGATATGAAACGCGCCGGAAAGGCTGAGCGGGATATGGCCTTTGACATAACGGTTGACGTGAGTAACACTTTGCTACTTACAGTATTAAAACAGGCTGTTGTCAGGATGCAAACATAATTACTCTCACGTCACTTTATCGATATCGCCCCAAGAAAGACCGTAAGGTCTTCTTAAAAAATGACGGTAAGGCAGTGCCCCACCTCGCACTAGTGCTATGAATTACTTTCTCTGGTACCCACATCCCAGCAACTAATCCTCTAGCCCACACAGATATTCTGTGTCCAACAGGGCTTACCGTCCAGCTGAAATAGAATGTCATTGTAATAAATCGGTCTACCAACCCACATTCATTACAAAAACCGCAATCAAACCAGTAATTTCCAGTCCCACAGTTAAATTGTACAACACGACGGCACTTGAAACAATCCCAATTTCACAGTTGCTAATCGACGGCTTCAACGCTCCGTTCACGCAGATTGCTACTCCAAAACAGCCACTGCACATCACAGCGTACATCTTTCTTCTTGTACGTTGTAATAAAATCCCAAACGAGTTGTGTACGGCACGGCGGCGGTTCGAACAAGACTGCGTCAATGTCAAAATTCTAATCGAATAACCGTGTTGCAAACAGTGTTTCCATTTCTCAAATAGTGTTGACCTTTCTCAAAAAGTGTTGCCACTCACCCGTAACAAACAATTTAACAAACTTTAACTAGATGTCGCTAGCGTCTCCTTGATCAGATGCTCCGACATATAGAATTCCAGTCCAGATTTTGTTTCATTTTCAAGGAAGGTTGACGACAGGCCGGTCATACAAGACCTCACACAGGAGGATTGTGAGGTCACAACCCAGTTCCCTGTACAAATGATATCGTTGCTTAATGCGAAATATCTTTGTTATTTGTTATAGAAAAGAAAAAATACGTATATAAATTTGTATAGTATAGGTCATAAATGCGAAATAATTTTAACGGTTGTGAATGTTTACTTACGCAGTGTAGTCGGAAGGGCCGACAAAGCCAAAGTGTAAAATTTCAATGGTTCGGAGTTTGTTTTTCTACCTTCTTAATCTTTAAAGATCAAAATGATGTGAAGCGGGTCCTAGGCCCCAGCAAATCTAATGATGAGATTTTAAAAAGAAAATGGCTATTGAGAGGAAGACGATGGCTTTGATTCTTCTTTCCTTTTCTTAGTTACCTTTACGGACTATGTAAAAAAAATCCATCTCGTTTTAAGTAAATAATAATAATAAATACATTAAGACAAATCACACAGAATGAGGTAGCTCCAAAGTAAGTTAAAATATAAGAAAAGCTAACTGAACGATACTATATTTTATAATAAATACATAATATATAGATAGAAAAGAATTCTTGTTGAATTAGGTACTTAAGTTACCTCAGTTTCTAGTGGTAAGGGCAAAGGACTTCCTCAACTGTTTGAAATTGTCCGCACTTATGCAATTTTTTCCAGCCCTTGTTAAATCCACCAATCTCATTAATTGCGTCATGTATTATATCTCTATCTGTTATTTTCTTATTTTGTGCCAAGTATGACTAACTGAAGGTGATAAGAGGTGACACTCTGGTTTCACTTTCATTGTTTTCTCTAACTGATCAGGACGTTCACTATACAACGTGTACAAGACGAGAAGATAAAGTAAACAATCATTTTTTTTCTCTAAAAAAAAGTATTTAAAAAAAAATTAAAAAAATAATGACAAAGTTTAATGTTTTTAAAATAACAGTCAAAAATAAAATAAAAAAATCGACATTCCCAGATATTGCGGCAGCGGCACACTTTTGTATGGATTTTTTTTTAATTTTTATTTTATTGTACTTAAGCGGAAGAAGTGCTGGGATGATGATGATGACGGATGATAGTGGTCTAGTATAGCCCGTAGTTTTATATATATTCACGCTTTATCTACCGAACCAATCTTCTTGAACATTCGCATAGGTACAGATAGTTAGGAGGACTGAGAAGGATATAAGGTACATTTCATCCTGGAAAAATTTAATGTTCCCGTGGAATTTTTGATATGCGAGCGAAGCCGCGTGCAAAAGCTAGTACTACATAAATAGACAAATTAACATTATTTTCAAGTCACTAATGACACATTCTTAATTCATAATTATGACATGACAATGTACTCTCAGTTCATATATCAAATTTTAATATCAGTTTAATAGTATTGTCAAAAACTTTTATGAAATCGAAGTGACACAAACATCCAAAGATAAAATAAGCAGGCAAGTGCGAGTCAGACTCGTACATGAAGGGCTCCGTACTACCGTACAATGTTTTAAAACGCTGAAGAAACACGTTTCTTGTATGACGACCCCCTTTAATTATTATTAACTTTATCTTATTTTTAGTATTTGTTGTTATAGTGATCATAGTAACACAGACAGACGGACAGACCCCGTTTGCACCCTTCGGGTACGGAACCCTAAAAATGATTAAGACTTGACTTAGGCGAGTTAGGAAACACAAGCTAAACAAAGCTTATAAACATCAGTGAGACCTCTCCAACCCGTCTGGCCAGCGTGGAGAGTGTAGGCCAAATCCTCTGACTGCTCTTGCTGATATATGGCTCTGGTAGTACAGTGAGGGTCGTGCTTCTGCAGTAGAGATTAAAAAAGACCTGATGAAGATGATGTTGATCGAAAGAAGGGAGAATCTGTACAAATCATTACGCGTTGCAGCTAATGATTTGATTTAGCACTATTTTGAACCCCTTTTTCCACATTCACGCTATATGTGCACTTAGACCCAACCCTTAGGCTTTGTCTACCTCTTAAACGATAAAGACGTGATAAGTATGTTTATTTGAGATATTTTATGTATCTGAGAAAATCGAGTCAAATGGGATTATCCCAGCAACAACTTGTGAACCTAACTGTGCGGTCACTCAGTACATGAACCACCTTATGTCATGTCCCAACTGCCAGACTCTGTGCATAAAGGCAGATCTCAATGAGGCCAATGACAAGGCGATCACTGCAGCCATATTTTGGTATAAACATTGCTAGTTTTAGCCATTTTCTAATCCATAAGAAGAACTTACTTAACTACGTACTAGTACAGATAATAATAAATAATCATAATTATCATCAATTTCAAAGGTACCTACCTACTCATGGAAGGTCATACGGACCATAAAACCTGTAACTGACTCAACCGGTAGGGCCCTTCACTTCACGACATCGTAGGGCATTACCTACATACTTGTACTTTAAATATTTTTATACAAAGACAGACATTTATTTATTTTTAAAAAAAATTACAATTATATGTAATTTTTTTTTTAAATAAATAAAAAAGGCGCTAAAATGTTTTATCCATGCTGGTCTGGGAGAAAAGATAAACTTTGGAATGTACCAGCTATTCCTCTTTCAGCGCAGACCGTAAGCCTCTCTTACGGTCGAGGGAATGGAAGTAAGTTGCAGCTAGCATATTATTCCATCACTGTAGAATGTAGAATCTGAATTACGAGTACAATTGGCTTCAAATAAATATGTAAATATAATACTTTTATAAAAATGTTGACCTAGGCATAGCTACATGAAACAGATAAAGTAAAAAGAGACCGTCGTGTCGTACAGCGTAACAAGTTAACAAGTAAAACAACTGGCGGATGAGAGAGACAAATGAAAAAGAATTCATACTTCACCGACAAGAGCATAGCTCTTAAATATAAATAGACAAATAGATACTCGTAAAAATCAATAAAAATATTGTTTAGAGTGAATAAAGGCCGAAGTCCGTGCTCGACAATATTCCGTTGTGTTTTATTTAATAATTATACTCGTATTTATATATTTTATTGTAGCCTATTCTACTCGTAACTTAGATCTACATTTTTTTGTATAATATAATATTGCTGGTAAACGCTGCTGCCTGGTCGTACGCTCGTCGGGCCATCGAGCTATGTTATCCAGCAATTTTTTGGTAAACATTTAAGAAAAAAATATTTAGTTAATAGTTTGGAGACCCTCTTTAAATAAAATACATAATTTTTTTTTATTAGAAATATAAATAAAGGTACATACTATCTAACAAAATCAGGGATATCAATATAGGAGCAATGTCAAAATGTGCAAAACTCGGAGATCTATCGTATAGCGCTTGAACTTTGAAAATTGGTCGGGAGATTATTCTAATTTAGTAAGCCCTGAATAAATTTATGTACGGAGTCTGAATTCTAATTCTAAAATACCTAATATTATTAATGTCGTTTAAATTCTGCACATCCACAAGTAGTTTACTTTGCCGCAAAAAGCATAGGTAAGCCAGTATTTCATGTCATTGCAAGCCGTATTTTCTGTGGTTTACTATATTTCACAAAAAAGAAGACTTGTATTATAAGTAAATAAACCTAAAAAAAGGAATCTGAATTGCCTACAGAAGCTGTTAAACGACAGGCTGATCGATCACATTCCAAATTCAGATCTACATCTCAAAGTTCCGAGATAACGTGTTTTCAAAGCTTGAAAAGTCACGTCATCAGGTCCCTGTGGAATGTATCGTATCGTAACTCATAAGACGTGACTTCAATGTAAAATGGTGAGAGTTGAGAGATAAATGTATTTGGATCTATACCGCTGATATACAGCCACATTTAGTATAATGTTGGACAAAGGTCACGGTTTTATTGGTTAGTCAAAGTCAAAGTGAAGATCATTTATTAATCTTTGGTTTTTTTTTCATCTAAGTTTTTTCGGATGGCCTGTCGGTCGACCCTGTAGACTTATTTCCCTTTCTTTCTTCGTATCCGAGCCAACGAAGATTAGCTACTTTCTTATCTTTGAGGACCTTTGTAGCCTAGTGGTCATCATGCCAGGCTGTTACACTGAAGGTCCCGGGTTCGATTCCCGGTCGGGTCAAGATGAAACAAGATCTTTTTTAGATTGACCTGTGTCTTGGATATTTATCTATACAACTCCCTTTTGGGTTAATACCCCCTTTTTGTTACTCATTGTATATGTATTTGCTATAAAATATAGAATCGTTGAGTTTCTATCCCATAACACAAGTCTCGAACTTACTTTGGCTCAATCTGTGTAATTTGTCCGTATATATTTATTTATTAATTTATTTATTTTGTTTAACCGACGATACAGTTCGGACACTAGATCTTTAACTCCAGATTATTTTCTGATTCGCCAGCTTCCATCTTCCTTTTACGTTGGATTAAAAATATATGAGCTGTATTTTTGTACCCGCAGCATTTGTACCTTGCCTACTACGCCTTGAATTGCTCGATAACTTGCGTAATTTCCCTCTCGTCCCGAAGCCTACTTGCGTTGAATTTTAAGGCTTACTTTAAACAGCCATGTCTACTTAGGTCACATGAATAAGTGGTTATTCCCCGCGGCTATGTCCGCGGATCCGGCCCGTGGAGAGTTTTACCACAACACAGTTTTCCTGCAAGTTTTTTAGACCGTGTATGACCCTGATAGTACTAAGAGCGATTTGAAATATTATCAATATCAACGAAATACTCACTTTGAAATAAAAACACAGCAAAGTTCAGGACTAGCTCTAGTCATTATTAGTATATGTTTCAAAAACACGATTGCTTAAATTTTTCTCAATAGAAAAAAATTGCGAAGTAGCCTCCAAATCACCTTCAAATTCACACACAAACACCTAAAATGGCTAGTATTCAAGAAATACAAAAAAGTAGCCCTTGTAACTTTGGATTATAATTGTATTAAACATAAGGCAGTTATCATAAGTATTTTTTTTAAAATAACTCTTAAATATTTTTTGTAAGACGTAAAAATCCTCAAAAACCAGAAAGGCGTAAACCAGCCTCATTTACCCGCCGCGATTCTTCCCTCCCTGCGGCTCGCTGTCTCACTTCGGCTAGAGAAAATTTGTGTGCGTGGAAGTGGAAGCAAAATTTAGATTATCAGCATCAGGCGCCCTCCTAACAATTTCTTGACGTGGTTATTTCTCGTTTGCCTATACCTACCGCATAAACGACACATAATATATGATAACAAGTACAGTTTGCAGTTTTATTATGTACAATGTAATAGCTGTCCGCTATCTTTTTGACCCCCGCCAAAAATGTTGTTAGTTTGGCGTTTTAGCTGCTTCTCTTAAGATCGAGAAAATGCTAGTCACGTTATCAGGCGATGCGGCTAGCAACCCATGTCTATTTTAATAAATATTCCTTTTTAGGGTCCGTAGCCAAATAGCAAAAAATGGAACCCTTATAGATTCGTCATGTCTGTCTGTCCGTCCGTATGTCACAGCCACTTTTTTCCGAAACTATAAGAACTATACTGTTGAAACTTGGTAAGTAGGTATTTTGTGAACCGCATTAGGATTTTCACACAAAAATAGAAAAAAAACACAATTAATTTTGGGGGAATTCTAAATATGGGGAATATTTAGAACTGAAACTCAACCTTCTTTTTTTTTTAAAATCCCATGCGTGTGTGATATCTATGGATAGGTCGTCAAAAATTATATTGAAGTTTCTAATATTTTTTTTTTCTAAACTGAATAGTTTGCGCGAAAGACACTTCCAAAGTAATAAAATGTTGGTCGTCCCCCTCCTTTAACTTCTAAAATAAGAGAATGATAAAACTAAAAAAAAATATATGATGTACATTACCATGCAAACTTCCACCGAAAATTGGTTTGAACGAGATCTATTAAGTAGTTTTTTTTTATTACATCATAAATCGTAAAATGTTACTTGCTGCTACGGAACCCTTCATGCGTGAGTCTGACTCGCACTTGGCCGCTTTAGAAAAAGCGTCCGTCTCGCCCACAATCACAAGAGGCATTTGGGCCTTGCGGCTTTGTCTGCTTAGGGCCGCAAAACCCAAAATGCTCTGTCTGCCCCATTAAGGATAAAGACGTGATACCTAGTGTATACATAGTATAATATATACAATCAGCGATTAACACGCCGATAAATATTTTTTTCTCTACGTGAGATAGGTACCAAATCATGAGGTGTTGATTCTGGCCGCAAGAAAAACGATTGATAGATAGATGACGATAAATCTCATTTCTTCTTATTATCTCCATCATTGTGTGTACCTTTTTATCCGACTGCGCAAGAAGGAAGGTTATGTTTTTAAAGTGTTTGTATTTATATTTCTTTCTTTAAAAAAGTAATTTCCTCTGGTAATTTCAAATAAGAAATGCTATAAGTTTTTTTTTTAATTTCATTTTTCGTACAAGCTTTTATTGTGACAAGTTTAGCTTATTAATTTTGTAATAAGCCCAAACTCAGTGGGGTTGCGTTGTTTTATTACAGGGTTCCTGAAGTCACCTTCCGCCTCCACTGCAGCCTCAGCAGCAGATCAGCTTTTTGTCATAATAATATTTCATTGTCATCTAATTTACATTACATAAGCATACAAATTTCATTTCACTCAGAAATCGGAAATAAGCTCTTTAACTTGCAAGATTTGCCCCAAGATAACAACGACAAACAAGGCAAACTAAAAAAAGCATGTAAAAAGCAACATATATACTTGTAACAGTGTTCCCGGTTGCATCCTAAGCATACTGGCAGTTATACAACATACCTATATACTTGTAACAGTGTTCACGGTTGCATCCTAAGCATACTGGCAGTTATACAACATATATACTTGTAACAGTGTTCACGGTTGCGTCCTAAGCATACTAGCAGTTATACAACATATATACTTGTAACAGTGTTCCCGGTTGCGTCCTAAGCATACTAGCAGTTATACAACATATATACTTGTAACAGTGTTCCCGGTTGCGTCCTAAGCATACTGGCAGTTATACAACATATATACTTGTAACAGTGTTCACGGTTGCGTCCTAAGCATACTGGCAGTTATACAACATATATATTTGTAACAGTGTTCACAGTTGCGTCCTAAGCATACTGGCAGTTGTACAACATATATACTTGTAACAGTGTTCCCGGTTGCATACTGGTAGTTATACAACGAGTTAATGAAATAACGCAAACGCTGGACAACTTTTGTTTTACAACATTCCCAAAATGCCAAAAATAAACATCGGATTTTCATACAAATTGTTTGTTTGCTGATCAGATTCAATTTTTTTTTGTGTTTCGTGAAAGTTGTAGTTTATAGTACAAAAGTGGTTCAGTTTCATGGGCTGAGGTACCATCTGAGAGGTATCGCGTTATTTCATTAACACGTTGTATATTTTCAGTTCATTTATTAAGTTTGAATATTGTTCATGCACTCTTTAATTTTTTTGAATAATTACTTGTTTCATGTGTTTTAGTTGGTAATGCTCGACTAATGAATGCTGCACTAAGCGGTCGTTTACAGAGAACATTATCTTCATTACATATTGCTTAAGCAAAACGAAACTGGCTATGGCCAGGTTGATGTAGGTCAGGGCTGTGCTTGATAGCCACGATTAGTGATATGAATAAACGTTTACAATGACGAATGAACCAGTGGTTGAATTTATTTATTCTGGGATGGGCACCAGATCATTCTAGGATGTACATGGCCTCCACTGGAGGAGCACGACCCTCTTTGTACTTCCAGAGCCATATAATAGCCAGAGTAGCTAGAGGATTTGGCCTACACTCTCCACGCTAGCCAGACGGGTTGAAGAGGTTTCATTGATGTTTTCAAAAAATGTTTAGATTTTATTTCCTAAGTCTCCTTCTACGACATCCACGGGATAACTTGGAGTGGTCCTATTCTACTCTGCCAAGAACCACACGGCCACACCCACTAAATACATACATCAAACAAAAGTCATAAACATCTCATGCATCGTTAGTAGGTTTGTACTTACTAGCACGGCCTTTGTCTATGCTAATAGCTATTATAATAATGTACTTATAGCTTTTTAATGATGATTACATCACTAGTAATTAATTGAAGGACCTACGCTTGCTCTACGGTATTTAACTACGTCTTACCAAAATTACAAATGCGACAGTTTTTAAGGATTAACAACCCGTTCGCGCTAAGTTTTCCGAAACATGGAATGCGCGTGGTCAAGTTTGCCGCTGACGGGACGGGTGACGGGTCCAGTCAGCGGCAAACTTTGCGAGAACGGGTAGGATGTTTGTTTCGCTGTCATTTCATAACAGCTGAACGGATTGGAATAAAATTTGGCACGTAGATAGCTTATTACCTGGATTAACATAAAGGATACTTTTATCCCGGAAAATGAGAGATGACCGTAAAAGAATCAAGAATTAAATATTATCAGCAGTTATTGTAAGCACTTTTACACTGCAATAAGTTAAGTATACTTAATGTGTAATGTTTATTTATATTTAAAGTATTATTTGTGTATACGGGTTCATTTACACCCCTTAGCTATAGTGAAATCTTGGAATCAGTAATAAAAGAACACAAAACCGTAAGAAAAAAAAGACAATTTTTTTGTAAATCTTTACCACTGTTGTACGCATAGTATAGTACATACATACTCGTACATCCATACAGATAAATAAATAAATGTATTGATATGAGTAAAAATTCTTCAAAATGCAAGTTCTTTGACCTCGCCAAGTACAGTGACGTTTGATTGACCATGGTCATTCGATTTGAGGATAAAAGACACATTTATTTTCCCTGACCGCAAATCATACAAGTATTTATTCGCAATAGCCTTCATCAAAAGGCTACAAAGGTTCATCAGTAACAAGAAGTGTATAAAAAGTATCCGTAACATGCTTCGTTAAAATTGTCAGTCTAAAATAAACCGCCCTGGATAATCTCTGATCCAAAGGTTCGCACCATGCTAGCAGCATTTCCGTGTTGTATGACTAATGGATACGGAGCGATATTATCCCTCTTACCTACCTATTTTGTAAGCGACATCAAAAAAGGAAGAGTTTCTCAATTCGGATACACCTATTTATGTTCTTTTTAGGGTTCCGTACCCAAAGGGTGCAAACGGGACCCTATTACTGAGACTCCGCTGTCCGTCCGTCTGTCCGTCTGTCCGTCTGTCCGTCTGTCATGTCAGGGCTCTATCTCTTAAACCGTAATAGCTAGACACTTGAAATTTAAAAAAATAAAATAAAGTTAACAATTAAAGGGGGTCGTCATACAAAAAACGTGTTTTTTTAGCGTTTTCAAACATTGTACGGAAGTAAGGAACCCTTCATGTACGAGTCTGACTCGCACTTGCCCGTTTTTTTTGTATGTTCCACAATAACTTCTCCGTTTTTACTTGCTGGGGACCCCAGTTTATAATAATATTTAGAAGTATTATAAAAGTGGAAGGGACATACCCGTAATAAATTGAAACACGGGCTATACAAGATCACTAAAGTATATTGAAATTAAAATAACAATTTAAAAAAAAAACTAAAAAAAAATCGACATTCCCATACAAATCGCCCGGGCAGCTGCACACTTTTGTGTGGAAATGCCAAAATGTTTTTTTGTTCTTTGGCTTTTATTTTAATTTAATTATACTATAATGATCTAGTATATTTAGATCGTGGTTCGATTTAATACGGGTATGTCCCTTCCACGTTGTATCTGCGAACATTTAAATTTAAGAAACAAATTAGTGCTTCTCAATGAAAAATATATTTATTGAAAAAGAAATTGCGATAATAATACAATATTTTAACGGAAGTATCAATCATTTCATAAAAAGAAAAAAAATATGGGTTATACATGGTTTATATTTTTAAATGCTGTATGCGTGTACGTAGAATACTAAGCCACATTTTCACCAACAATCAGATCAAAACAATTGCCACACACGTGCCTATCAAACTCGTTAGGCCATCAAAGGTGCATGCGCAACAGTACCGCGCAAACCGTCAAAACAGTTGCGCGCGCGCAGTGGTGTAGCGCGAGTGATTGACAAGTGATGTGCTAGTGTAGTGAAGGGACCGCAACGATTTCTGTGAGTTTATTTATTTTTCTTATTTGCTTTAAATATTTTTTTTTGTGGAATGTCACAGACGTTTCCTGTATATTTAGATTTTGGGCATGAATTAGTTGGTGTTTGAAACTTTAAAGTTGTCTAAATAGTTATTTTTATTTTTTTATTTTAACGAAATGAATGAAGCAATTTAAAATTATAGTTCATTTTATGTAGTTTAAAAAATAATTTAATTGTATTTTTCATACACAAATGTCCAAATTAAGCAGCTGATCGCTTAGCTTTCATAAAAAATTAAATTAAATTAATCAAATACGGGTACTTTTTAAACATAATCGCAACGTTTGTAACAACCAAAGATTTTTTTGAATTTAATGCAAAGTTTTTCATTGTTAAATGAACTAAAATAATCTACGTCATGTCATACATGTGGGTGGGCTCACAATTCTTTTTTGCGAAGTATAGCCATACTTATAGTACCCATGTAAGTAGGTACTTCCTTCTCGTATCGATCGGCCTTGTTTGTATATAAATGCTTTTGTGAATTTAAATAATAATTACTTACATGACGTTATTGTATTAGTTTATAGAATATGAAAATAACAGCACAAATGGAATTGTTTAAGGTTAATGTTTTTGTTCTACCTTGCTGGTCTGGGAGATAGGAGAAGACGTAGATGTACCTGCTGCTTTTCTTCCCGCGTTCCCCACGATCGAGGGAAGGGATCAATACAATCGGTGATGCGGCTAACAATACATCACTATTTTGATTCACTTTTCCAAATTCAGGCCCACCATCATTTTAACCGTGGCCTTTAAGTCTTGCAGCTCTAGGGTCTGTCTATCCCGCATGAGATAGAGACATAATAGTGTATAAGTAAATATAAGAACATAAATATTTGTTAATATTTAAGTATTAATAAGAGTCAGCCTCGGCGAACGTTTTGTGACATCGCGCGGGCTCCAGCACTCCTCCGCCCCTCTTAGGCGCAGCGGGGGGGCCCATGCCCATATATCAGGCGCGGCGGCCGGCGCTCGTCCTCTTCGTCTTCGGCAGCATCTGAAGCTAGCTAGTTATTTTACCTAGAAGGGCTACTCAACTGATCTAGTGCATATAACTCACGACCCTGACTACCTAATCTGTATCTTGTTCTCTGAATCTTTGTAACTAATGTAATGTAATAGTTGTTCATTATACCTATCTCATTTGCCGATATCTGGTCTTTCTTTTGTGACCAGATTGCAGATGTTCTGGAAAAAGGATATCCTCAGAATATAGTACTTGTAATAATGTATTAAGAGTAATGAGAGCAGATGAAGCGAAAGCAAGTGGAAGTCCATAATCTCTTCCTACCCAAGTGAGAAACAGGTGTGATTATTATTTATATATATATATATATATATATATATATATATATATATATATATATATATATATATATATATATGTGTGTATTTATCATAAAATATAGTATCGTTAAGTTAGTATCCCATAACACAAGTTTAAAACTTATTTTAGGACTAGCTTAATCAGTGTGATTTGTCCCTATATATTTATATTATTTATGTATATAAGCGCTGGCGCGTAGGTGACCAATACTGTTTCATGAGTTTCTTTCGACGTTTCTTCTCAGCAGTGGTAGTTGCGAAACGCTAGTATTGGTAGCTTTTGCACTGAAAATAATTAAAAATAATGACCTTCATTATATGATATATTTGTGTTAAATTTTTATTCAATATAGGATACATTGAATAAAAATTTTGACTTTGACATTAAGTTCAACTATACATACATACATTTTTTTAATGAAATATGTAATAGAAAATGCAGTTAGTGCTCATATTCCGTGGCACTACATAACTACCCAATTTACAATATATAGTCTGCTACATTCACACAAAGCAATAAAGAAACCGCAATCACAAAGACGGTAACTGTAGAAAGTAGACCTCAAATCAAAGCCTCTTGCTTAATCTATAGCACTATCACATTGATATTATGTATGTTACATATACACATGTAATATAAAATGTAGGTTTATGCTATATTCGATATTATTAGCTAAAATTTGGTCTATCGATCTGGGGCTGTATTTTTGAAACATGGAGTCACATCGTCATACCGTGTGAAGTGGAGAAGAAAAAGCGGAAAATCTTGATTCCTTTTACTACCTTCTCGCCCACCATCATGCTAAAAGTGGTAGTTATTTGTTTTATTGGCTTAGAACCGTAAGACCCAAAATGCTCTGTCTGCCCCATAATGGATAAAGACGTGATAGTATATCTAAAGAGAAATAAATCAAACAAAATGGTTGATCAAAATCAAATTGCACTGCAGTCGCTTGCAACATAACCGGATCTCAAAATTGGAGCATTTTAATGACTTCGCAATGTTTATCACAATTTGGGATTCTGCGAAGACAACCGGTTTTTTATGGGTAGGTACTCGTACTTGACATTTAAGACTTTTTGTTTGAGCATGTCCTTCATGCTTGTGAGTAAACTGGTACGTATTCTTGTGTTAAGGTCGACGACTACGTTAGTAGACCTCACCATATTGATGAACAAATTTTCATTAATTTATTTATTTTTATTATTGTTTAGTCAACACAATATTAAATATTGCACTGTAACTTTAAGCAGACCACACAAATCAATTGACACTGTCCCATTTATTGTATTGTCCATAATTCATCATCATCATCAGGTTTTTTTTTCTCCACTACAAGAGCACGACCCTCTCTGTACTACCAAGCCTTATATTAGCCAGAGCAGTCAGAGGATTTGGCCTACACTCTCCACGCTGGCCAGACGGGTTGGAGAGGTCTAATTGATGTTTATAAGCTTTGTTTAGCTTGTGTTTCCTAACCTGTTTAACCTGCCTTTCATCTTTGAAGAAGAAGTTTCTTTTGCGAAATTTAAAGTAACAGTGTCTTGTTATGAAATCACTGACATAAATGAAAAACCTGTGATTGTTACCAAGTTTCCTCCCTAGCCCAACTTATTACAGTGCAAAGAATTTATAATACAATCTAGAATAACTTCGAGTAATAATCTCAAAAAAATAACATTGAAAATTAAACTTAACGCCACGTACATAAAGCTCATATTTTCATAATACTTATATTTAAATACCTAACGTTCCCAAAAAATGTACCTTAAGTCACAGAATACAGTAATAGTAAACAGAAGGGACTCTTCTAAGGTACGCGCAATATACGTCCCCGTTCCCCGCACCCGCACCTCTCCCCCGGTTGTTGACGGCCAACGTGAGAAATCGAGGCGAATACGGGGGAGAGGTGCGGGGACGGGGAACGGGGACGCCTGGGTGACGCATATTGCGCGTACCTTACGAGTTTCCGGCCTGTGCTTAAGTTGCGTCCCTTTTCCGCAAGCTATCAGTGCAATAAAGTAAAAGGGGAGAGCTATGACTTTAGGTATAATTTTTGGGAACGGCTTTGCCATTTTGTAAGCATTCTAGATTTGTATTCAATTTCTTTGTTACAGTGTATGTTATTTAAAATAATAAGTCTGCACGGCAGACAAATACAAACTAATAAGACGCCCGGCCGGCCTAGATTAACATAGATGTCTGTCATGAATAAGGATCTAAAGAAAGCGAACACAGAATCAGCGACGAGTGCGACGACCCAAACGAGGTCAATTTGGAGAAGAACGGCGACGACCCCAAGTAAAATGGGATAAGGCCAGAGGAAGAAGAGAAGTCTGCACGGCAGTGTATCCGCCAAGTTTAAAGCGTTGTGCTTTACTTATATATGTATGTCTAAAAGTAATTATGTTTACCTTGACGATTATAACTTGGTGATGTAGCACCAAATCTTATGACTTTACGTACATATAAATATACATATTTGATTTTATATAAAAATAAAATGACATTATGGCAATAGCGTTTAACTGTGTTTGTTTTTGGACAATATTATATACCAAACCACAAATAACACTAAAACTGCATAAAACTTCGTTTAGTATTTCAAATATAAGTACGAAGAAAAGTGGGAGCGTAGTAGGGATATCTCTTTCATTCACGCGAAACCCTAATGGCAGTGACGTCACAAGCGCGGTATGTGCATCCTTTTTCTGTTAGTTGACAGTTCCCCTTTTCACCAGATTGGAAAAGCGTATAATTATAAGTATAACTTAATTATTTATGAACGGATTAAAATAACTATTTTCGTTTTTTGTATCGAATTATATTACATCTTGATATTATTAATTAAAAAAAATGCATATTAAATACCGTATTCCACAGCAACATTATTACATAGTGTAAGAAAAGTTAATTATGTTGAGAAACATGTCGGCGTGGCATTGCTAAGTAATTTTATTTTTTTTCTGGCCTAGTTTTTCATGTGGATTGTAATCTCAAAACTTTATACGGTAGAAAAGGCATACAATAACAATTTTGTATGGGATTAGTACTCATTTTAAACGTCTTAAAGGCCAAAGTATGAGATAATAGCAAAAAGTCTGGTTATATAAATTGCGGCACTTGGCGCTGTTCTAAATGTAACGTTCAGATGAGATATAATATAATTTACTTGACGATGATGAGTCATACTAGGAAGTCACGAATGTTAGTCATAGACCCGTTAAAGAAATCAATGGTATAGTTTTTTCTTTTTTTTTTTGCTTTTGGATTCTTTGATATTTTGCCAAGAGCGAGTTTTAATAGAATGGTTCCGTACCAACGTCCAATATAACTTTTGGACGAGATAATTTGTCGCGTCAACTGCATATTTTTTTTACTAGCCATCTATGTCCCACTTCTATGTTTGCCCAGCCTCCCCTCTTTCCTTCCACAATTCTCTATCCCTGGTCTTCACTTTCCAGTCTTTGTTGACACTCAAATCATCTGGCCATCTCGTCCTCGGTCTACCTCTTTTTCTGTATTCGTCTGTTAGAACCCAGTTTGTGGCAATATGGGACATCTTTCAATATGAGCCCAACTGTATATTACAATGTTAAAAAAACACATTACTTATATGGAGACAGGGGACTTTTTTACTTTATCCTTGCTATTTGTTTTTAAAAATAATGACTAGGTATTACTTATTTTGTGAATAATTGATAATACTTGCAAAATTATCTCTCTAATTGCTGTCTAGTTAACCAAAACAGGACACTGTTCCTAGATGCATCGATATCTAAAGGCGAACTACTATGTTTCTTTTCTTTTAATTTATTTACATTGTCTGTTCGTTATTTCTGAGAAAGTAATCTGAGGAAACTTGATTGGTTTATGTATTACTAGCGGCCCGCCCCGGCTTCGCTTCGGGTATGTATTATACATATAAACCTTTCTCATGAATCACTTTATCTATTAAAAAAACCGCATCAAAATCCGTTGCGTAGTTTTAAAGATCTAAGCATACATAGGGACAGACAGCGGGAAGCGACTTTGTTTTATACTATGTAGTGAATAATATTGTCAATGTAGGTACTTAACTGTTTGTTTCCAAAATAAAATAAAAAATAGCATAAAACACAGAAAGGTGAGTCTTAGTAAAACGATTTCATTGGCACTCTTCGGGTACGGAACCCTAAAAAAGCATAGGGTGATTCACCCAACAGACTACTATCATTAAGCAGTCAATGTCAGTATGTCAGTAGAAAATATTTAAATATTGTTAACAGATAGCCAAAGACCGCTTTGCTTTTCAGGTAAGAGTTGAAGGTACTCAGACCCAAGGATCGCAAAACCCAATATTTGACTATGATTGTTTTTGGACAAATATTTTATACCAAACAACAAATAACACTAAAAAGAAATCTTTTTCTGAAAACATCAAGAAAATTTGTAATAAAATGAAGCAGCAACTTTATGAAATAAACGGGCACTTGCTCGTTTATTTTATAAAGTTGCGACGTACTTTACGACTGCGTTTACGAGTTGGACTCGTACTTGAAGGGTTCCGTTCCGTACCACCGTACAATGTTTTAAAACGCTGAAGTTACACGTTTCTTGTATGACGCCCCCCTTTAATATTTAACTTTATCTTATTTTTAGTTTTTGTTGTTATAGTGACCATAGTAATCCATAATCGGTAAAAATTTGAAGTATCTAGTTAGTGCATTATAAAGATCGAGTTAAAAACGCTGGAAAAAACGCGTTTCTTGTTTGACGACCCCCTTTAATTTTATCTTATTTTTAGTATTTGCTGTTATAGCGGCTACAGTAATACATAATTGGTGAAAATTTCAAGTGTCTAGCTATTACGGTTCAAGAGATAGAGCCCTGTGACAGACGGACAGACAGCGGAGTCTCAGTAATAGGGTCCCGTAGCCATATATTAGCCAGAACAAACAGAGGATTTGGCCTACACTCTTCACGCTGGCTAGACGGGTTGGAGAGGTTTCATTGATGTTGAAAAGCTTTTTTTTAGGTTGTGTTTTCTAAGTCGCCTTCTACTACATCCACGGAAATACATTGGTCCTATTCTACTCTGCCGGGAACCACACGACTAATGTAATTTATATATGTGTAATAAATCAAACCGAGGGCATACTTAATCACTATAGAATTAAAAAAAAGAATTCGACATTCTCATTGGATACAAATTGCCCGGGCAGCTGCACACTTGTTTGGAAATGCCGATTTTTGTTTTGTTTTTTTTACTGTTATTTTAATACTAAAGTGATCAAGTATAATTATGTCAATTACCGCCAATGCAGCATACTTTATAGGTAGATCAGGAATATAATTTGTAGAAGCGAAGAAGGCTTACAGTACCATTACAGCGAGCTAAAGAGGTTACTTACACCATTTCAGGTTACAAAATGCTAAAATATATATTTTTAAAATAAAATCGATTTTGGAAACAAGCAAGTAAGAAACAATGAATCCCTTTTAAGGCCGTACCTGAATTTTCCGGGGTCCAGTGCTGCCCCCATTTAAAATAAATCGTTTGAAAGAAAACGAAGACATTATTTAAAATTTTGCTACTACCATGTGCTATATAACCCTTTAAGGTATTTTATAAACTACTGTTTACAGTTTATAATGATAAAGTTAAGCTTTACTACGCACATTATCTAAAAGTGGCCGTTTTTCGCAAATGTGCGTAGTAAAGCTTAACGTTCTCACTTTAAACTGTAAACAGTAGTTTATAAAATACTTTGAAGGGTTATGTAGGACTTGGTAGTAGCAAAATTTTAAATGATGTCTCCATTTTCTTTGAAATGATTTATTTAAAATGGGGGCAGCAATGGACCCCGGAAAATTACGGCCTTAATAGGATTGGTACTTAAAATCAATATTTATTTATAATCAACACCACTACTAGGTCTAAAACTTATCAGGTCAATCAATTATATAAAATATCAATTAAAGTCTGATTTTCATTTTTAGCAATAATCGCTTTTTAGTTCATTAAAATGATTTTGATTATTATAAGAAAACGACTGTTCCATCAACTTATTTAGATAAACAATAAAATAATACGAATGGAATGAATTAAAGAGATAATTAGTTATTATAATGTACATTTTTTACTTAGCTTTTTAAAAACTTTAAAACATCAACAAGCCGCCTTAAAGATTTTTCAGCATGCTCCAAAACTTGATACAAAAATACTTCAAAAAAAATAGACTGTATATTTTGTAATAACGAGCTTGTCGTAATTTGCATAATCTTCAAAAGTTCAAACGCATAAATATCCGAGGCGCGGAAGAGTCATTAGAAAATGAACTTAAGCTACTCAAGTATAAAGGAGGATTTTCTTCGTTCTTTATTTCACTTTCGATGGCAAACACTGACTCCGTGATTACTTAATGTTTAAGTTAGTCTTGCTTGCAATGACACAATTGCATGGTAGCTGTGATGGTAGCTTTGTTTAGAATTACTCACTTTAATAGGCTAAAATTTCCTCCAGACGCTGAATACCAGGTCACTAGCTTATTGTTCTTTTTTTTCGTACAAGCTTTTATTGTAAGGCCTAAATACTTATAAATACAAAAGTAATTAACCCAAACTCGTTGGGGTTGCGTCATTTTACCACTGGGTTCCTATAGCCACCTTCTGGCTCCATCATCACATCAGCTTTTTGTCATAATAATAATTGCATTACATTAGCGTACAAAATTCCATCTCAACAGAAACCGGGAAATGGCTCAAATTTAACTTGCAAGATTTGTTGTTTATTTGTTTGGGTCACCAAACAAATAAACAACAAACAGGTCAAACTAAATTATCGTCATCAGGTCTTTTTTAGTCTCCACTACAGGAGCACGACCCTCTCTGTATTACCAGAGCCATATATTGACAACCTCCGTGGTGTAATGGTCTACACGCTATTCCGCCAATCCGGAGGTTCTGGGTTCGATCCCCAGCCAGGAAAATTTGGAAATAGCCTTTTTTAAATTGTCCTGGGTCTTGGGTATTTATCTATGTATGTATTTATTAAAAAATATAGTATCGTTGAGTTACTATCCCATAACACCAGTTTAAAACTTACTTTGGGGCTAGCTCAATCAGTGTTATTTGTCCTTATATATATATTTATTCGCCAGAGCAGTCAGAGGATTTGGCTTACACTCTCCACGCTGGCCAGACGAGTTGGAGAGGTCTCATTGATGTTTATAAGCTTTGTTTACCTTGTGTTTACTAAGTCGCCTCCTACGACATTCACGGGAAGACTTGGAGTGGTCCTATTCTACTCTGCCGGGAACCACCAGGCAAGCTGAATAAAATTGATCTGAGTCTGCAGGTACAACGGAGGAACATGTGTTCATTCTCCACTAAGCCAACTAGGCGCAACTTGTACCTCTGAGTATGTACTCATGTATGATGTTTTTTGCTTCCGGTGAAGGAAAAGATCGGGAGGAAACCTGCACACTAGTGACTATTAAGTTTATCTACTAGTGTGTGAAATGGACAAGGCAATGGCAAATACCTACCTATGTTACAGTAAAATAATTCATTGCTTTTCATTATTTTTGAAATTTCAATATTCATTTTCTCGAAAACTACACGAGACAAGACTATCATGGATTACAATGATTCTTTGCATATCGTCGGTGTCGTTAAATATTAGTACAACTATCTGGTTTCATCTGTTATGCTAATGTCTTTTCCGCGTTGTATTATGAGAACATTACAAATAAGACGTGAAAACAAAAGAACGTTAATTTATTCTGCTACAAAATTTCCCGCCAGTATTAAAAGTAACTTCAAAAATATTATAAACTATTTATACCAACTGTTTACGCATTACGTATGTATATGACGTTCGTATTTCTTCCATATCTCCAAAGTTATTCATCATATCTTCACCAAATTCAACTTGGTAAAATGAGAACGTTAAGCTTTACTACGCACATTGGCCAAAAGTGGCCGTTTTTCGCAAATGCGCGTAGTAAAGCTTAACGTTCTCACTTTAAACTGTAAACAGTAGTTCATAAAATACATTGAAGGGTTATCTAGGATTTGATAGTAGCAAAATTTTAAATAATGTCTCCGTTTTCTTTGAAATTATTTATTTTAAATGGGGGCAGCACTGGACCCCGGAAAATTCAGGTACGGCCTTAAGGCGAATCTATCAAGCCGTTTACAGCAAAGCGTGCCAAAGAAATATACATACATAAACTCGAAAACATACTCCTTTCTGGCGCAGTCGGGTAATGACATGACATTATTCGCTTGGCTCGCTCTTTCAAACCATTTAATAAGGTACAAAATCCAATTACCATAATAATGGTAACTTACAACTGTTGATCTATTTTTTGCATAAAATTCTTAGTAAACTCCGTCTTAGTCATCGATGACTTTCGTGATGATGTCAATGACATTACCAAATGATCTAAATGATCCATTGTAGACGTCTGTGCCGTTATTGCCATTATACATTTTGCAATGTCAATTATGCTGGATGACGGCAATAATGTGAAATGTACAATAGATCGATAGATCGTGCCTCGTGCCTATGTGCTGCACCTCTTTTCATATTTGTACATATGTTCTGGATGTTTATCTATGTATGTATTTGTTATAAAATAAAGAATAGTTGAGTTGGTATCCCGTAACACAAGTCTCGAACTTACTTTGGGGCTAGCTCAATCTGTATGATATGTCCGTATATATTTATTAATTATAGCTTACGTGCAAGTTTCCTCAAAAGAAGCTAGAAGACGATACACGGTGTCCAGTGCTGCCCCCATTTTAAATAAATTATTTGATTTTTTTAAGAAAACGGAGATATCATTTAAAATTTTAAACTACTAAAACCTAGATAACCCTTCAAACTATTTTATGAACCACTGTTTACAGTTTAAAGTGAGAACGTGAAGCTTTAGTTTGCATTTTTGTGAAAAACGGCCACTTTTGGCAAAAACGCAAACTAAAGCTTAATATTCTCACTTTAAACTGTAAACAGTGGTTCATAAAATAGTTTAAAGGGTTATCTAGGTTTTAGTAGCTTAAAATTTTAAATGATATCTCCGTTTTCTTACAAATAATTTATGTCAAATGGGGGCAGCACTGGACTCCGTGTATCGTCTTAAGGGTCGATCATGTCTTATTTTTTGTTACAAAGGGGCGGGAGGTCCAGACTGATGGCACTAGGCCGTCGCGCGATACAAACTTTATCTAGGTTTAATGTCGGGTTTAACGACCTCCGTGACCGTCCGTGGGGGTCTGGGTTCGATCCCCTGCCAGCACAAGTTGGAAAAGCAGATTTGATGATGAAGCCGGAAGGTGGTTATGAGAACCCTGTAATAAAACGACGCAACCCCCTGTAGTTTGGGCTTATTATTTTATTTAGCATTTGTCTTGATAAGTCTATGACTTAGGCCTCTAAAAGCTTTTAGGTACGAAATAACATGTAAATTTTCTTCGAAAAACATATTCATAAATAATCCTGGTCTCAAATGTTTGTGCTTAGTATTTCTGTTTTAATTTGTTCAGTACTTTATATCAGAAATATACTTAACTCACAGCATATTTCTACACTCTAATGATGCAGCTACTTAGGTATCATGTTTATGCTAACTAATCTAAAGTACGGAAATTGCATCAGGCAGTATTAGCTGTATACCATTCCCACGGTTATAAGAACAATACTGCAATACCTAGCGTTTATCGCCACAACCATCTGGTCAACTGCATTCATGGCTCTCTGAATGTATACCTATACCTATAATTAAGATCATTAAGGATCGTTTGATTGCGTCGTACAGCTTACGTGTCTATAAACGTAACACAACAACAATAAAAAAAACCCCGACTGTCAAGAACGCCATCTAGTGATGTGAGCTGGAACTATTGATACGGACATCAAGTCGCGCTACATGCGCGCTACGGATAGCGCCATCTATATATTTGTTAGAGAAAGCCCTGATTTTCAAGCGTTTTTCCTCCATAACTTTTAAACGGCTGGACCGATTTTCATCAAACATAGCTAAGAAGTCAGGCTGGGACCACGTTTGGTGAAACCAGAACGAAACGTCAGCAATATAAATAATAAAAGGCACGTTTCACGTTAATTCCCGTAGGCATTAAGGTGAAGATATAGGCAAATGGCCTTGAAGTGTGAAATAAATTGTGAACTCGTAAATATGGTGATAATTTCCATATTGCTCTTCGTCATGCACTAGATAGCCCTTTAAATTATTTTATGAACCACCGTTGAAAGTATTTACATTATATTTACGAGTTAACAATTTATTTTAAATGAGGGCGCCACTTCAAGGTCATTTGCCTATATCTTCAATTTAATTTAATAATAGCTAAGAACCACTGCAAGGGAACTTGCTATCACGTAAAATAACCTCATCGAAATCAGTTCATCCGGTCGAGCGCTACGATGCCACAGACAGACAGACAGACCGACATTAGCGTCAAACTTTATTGTCGGGGGTTAAAAATCATTTCCACAAATACAGAGTCTAACAAAATATAATCAAGCTGCCTAGGCATCTCACATAGCTTGACCACTGATCTAATGATGATAGAACCAACGACTTAAGGCTGGGCCTGATGTGGATAATCTAAGTTTTGCTCCTGCTTCCACGCACACAAATTTACTCTAGCCGAAGCGTGACAGCAAGACCATGCGGGGTGAAAAGATCACGGTGGTCAATAAGGCTGGTTTTGGTCTTAAGGTTTTTTTCGTTTTACAAAGAATATTTAAGAGTTATTTAAAAAATAAGACATATGATCCCTGCCTTATTATTTATTGTATTTTTCGAATACTTTCCGTTTTAGTATAATTCTGAGGTGATTAAGAGGCAACTTCGCAATTTCTTTCTATCCTGAAAATTTTAAGCAATCGTGTTTTCGAAACATATCTACACTAATATTATAAAGAGGAAAGATTTGTACCTATTTTTGTATGTTTGTATGTTTGTAATGAATTGGCTCAAAAAGTACTGAGCCGATTTAAAAAATTCTTTCACCGTTGGAAAGCTACACTATTCCCGAGTGACATAGGCTATGTGTGTACCACGGGCGAAGCCAGGGTGGACTGCTAGTTACGTATAAAGTTACTCGTAGTCCTGAACTTTGCTGTGTTTCAAAGTATTTCGTTAATATTGATAATATTTAAGATATATTTAAGAACACTCTAAGAACTTCAGGGTAGTGTACTCTTAACGTGTCTTCGGAAGTACGGAGGAGCTCGAGATTTACCCGACTTCGGCGTAGCCAAAAGGAGGGTTATGTGTTTCGCCGCTATGCATGCATTTATGTTCATCTATTCCCTTGTATATTGAAAGATATTCACAAACGTCTTGACAAATGAGGTGTCGTCTGTTTTATTATGGTCCTAGTGGAAAGTTGTTCAGTATCATGGACTGAATCTACTCCTAAAATAGTTACACCCTTGGTGTTGCAGTTGTCCATGGGCAATGTGATCACTTACCATCAGGTGACATGCTTGTTCGTTTGCCGCCCTATAACATAAAAAATAAACGGGCAAGTGCGAGTCGGACTCGTACATGAAGGGTTCCGTACCACCGTACAATGTTTTAAAACGCTAAAAAAACACGTTTCTTGTATGACTCTTTTTTTATTTTTTTTATTTTTAGTATTTTTTGTTATACCGGCCATAGTAATACATAATCTGTGAAAATTTAAAGTACCTAGTTAATGCCATTATAAGGATCTAGTTAAAAACGCTGAAAAAACACGTTTTTTTGTATGGCGACCCCCTTTAATTTTTAACTTTTTTTTATTTTCAGTATTTGTTATTATAGCAGCCATAGTAACTAATACATAATCTGTGAAAATTTCAAGTGTCTAGCTATTACGGTTCAAGAGATAGAGCCCTGTGGCAGACGGACAGACGGACAGACGGACAGACGGACAGACGGACAGACGGACAGACGGACAGACGGACAGACGGACAGACGGACAGACGGACAGACGGACAGACGGACAGACGGACAGACGGACAGACGGACAGACGGACAGACGGACAGACGGACAGACGGACAGACGGACAGACAGACAGACGGACAGACGGACAGACGGACAGACGGACAGACGGACAGACGGAAAGACGGACAGACGGACAGACAGCGGAGTCTCAGTAATAGGTTCCCGTTTGCACCCTTTGGGTACGGAACCCTAAAAAGTATATTTTGTTACTTAAAGCAATCGAGATAATTCAAGCAGTTACTCGTAGAAGTGCAATCGCACAGCTCAGTGCACAACGTTTTGCAACGAAGGTCAGCCTCTGCCTGTCGGTATTTAGCACGTTAGCGGATACCTGTAGCGTACTTATTTTAACCCTATTACAAGGGAATAAGGTTGAAAGTGAATGTTATGCTGAATCTGCAGCCGCGCCGGCTGAAGAAATGTTATTTAGGGTTTCATATTATTTATTTAGGTATCATAAATATGTTTGATTTTATTAAGGCGAAGATATAGGCAAATGGCCTTGAAGTGTGAAATAAATTGTTTACTCGTAAATATGGTGATAATTTTCATATTGCTCTACGTCATGCACTAGATAGCCCTTTAAATTATTTTATGAACTGCCGTTAAAACTATTATTGGTGATCCGTCTAGCTTTAAAACTTGCCGTGGCCACTTTTGGCGGAGGCAAGTTTTAAAGCTAGACGGACTAATGTTAATACTTTCAACGGTGGATTATAAAATAATTTAAAGGGCTATCTAGTGCATGACGAAGAGTAATATAGAAATTATCTCCATATTTACGAGTTAACAATTTATTTCAAATGAGGGCGCCACTTCAAGGTCATTTGCCTATATCTTCACCTTAAATCTAAATCTAATCTAAATCAGTAAAAGTTAAGGATGGATAGATTTTGATTGCTTCATCCATACTACGTAAGTACTGGTTTTTATTCTGTGTCCATACTTACATCTCTTCCATACTCGTCTGGGAGTAAAGTTAAAGCTTAGAATGTACCAGCTGCTTCTCCTCCGGGGTATACAGAATCCATGGCCGTAAGACCCAAAGGTCACGTTTGGCGTGATGATAGCGAGGGGGAAAAAGAAATCAAAATAGTAATGGGTTGCTAGACGCTTCGCCTATTAAAATGATTGGCATTTTTGCCCCTTCCCTCGATCGGCTTCTACAATCTGCGTGGGAAGAGAAGCAGCTGGTAGATTTTAAGTTTTTCTTTTCTCCCAGACCAGCATGGATGAAAAGTATTTACTCGGTTAGTTAAAAATCAAAACAAAAGACTCTTAATAAAGGTTCCGTACCATTTACCGTTCCGTTTCAATATGAAACGCTAAGGGCCAAGCCTAACGAGCGTAATTTTTCGAGTTACGAGTATGTTTTCGCAGAAAATTATTTGCCTAATTTGTATAAAAGAGAAATTGCGCAACACATTTTATGCGACTTACAACTCAAATAATTTCAATAAGTTTTAAACGATAAGTAAATAACTAGCCAAGTGCGTGTCGGGCCACGCTAGGGCCACGCAGAGTGTAGGGTTCCGTAGTTGCGAATGCCGGCTTAGGGTTGAGGGACTTATAATTTTTAATTGAATATGTATGAAGTTTTCCCTTTTCCGAGTACATTTTATAAGTTGGTCGACCATAACTCTTTGATTTGTAAACCCTACTTATATCAGATAGTTTTCTTTGTAACTTCGTTATTGGAATTTTAATACTTTGGCGTGATAATATACATCTTCTCCATCTAAGCGCGTTCCCGGTTGCATCCTTAGCTGTTCTGCTTCGGAGCCCGGAGTGCACTTTCCCGCTTTTTCTTCTTCAAATATAACATGTATGTCAATGGTCGCACCCAAGGATGCGAAAGACCATGCGAAGTGGAGAAGAAATAGCCGGAACAGTTTTAATGATTTGGCTATAGTTATACGACCGGCCGCCTGCCTGACGTTAACCCTCTTTAGGAATATATTTGTGTGAAAAGTTTTACAAACGGCTGTGATTAATAAACACCAGAAATTGAACTCCCTTTTTAGGGTTCCGTAGTAAACAAGAACCCTTATAGTTTTGCCATGTCTGTCTGTCTGTCCGCAGTTTTACTCACAGACTACAGACACAGTATTAGAAAGCTGTAATTTGGCATGGGTGTGTATCACACATTAGTAAGAAATAATTCAAGATTCTTTCATCACATCATCATTCAATGCCTTCCACTCCAAGCATCCTCATCAGCTGCATTACGACATAGGCTTCTCCCAAGGATTTCTAGCATTACCATCTTGTAGGTGGGTGTCTTACGCTTCTCTTGACACTACGTTGTCACCATTTGCGATTCGAGAACCTTTTTTCCCCATCAGCCATCGGTTCGTCGCGCTTAGGGTTTGGGATTCTCGACAATTTCAAAGTCCTGGGACACGAGACAGCCTACGATCAAAGTCCCGGGACGTCCCGGGATTTTGAGACCTCTCACTTCATTGATTCGTAATTTTTTTATAATGTTTACACACTTTTGCTGTACGCTCCATATAAAAAGATCTATTTTTTGTTGATATACATATCATATCAATATCATGCAAGCAATGTAAACGTCTAACCTAACTAAAGTAAACAAAATCAAGTGTTTATTTGAACTTAAATGAGATTGATTTGCAATTAAAACACCTCACCACACCACACTTCACTTCATAAAATGAAATTAACGTCTGACTTGATTGACTGTGACTGTGTGCTGACACCGGCAAAATAAAACTAGGTCTATGACTGACATAGACACAATCATAATTAAACGTCACAAAAAAAACAATATGATGGCACGTCATGGGCATTTATTGCGCACTCAGTAGTTTATTTACGTAGTAGTACCAAGTAATTATTAATTAAACTAATAGATGGTGCTGGGCTCTTACAATTATTTATTTAAAAATAAAAATTATTACAATACAATTTCAACAACCGTGTCTCATCTCGAGTCTCGACCCAAAAGTCTCGAGACCCGACAACTAAATTCGCAAAAAGTCCCGGGACTTCGAAACACGAGACGTCCCGGGACCCAAACCCTAGTCGCGCTATGTGTCCCGCCCACTGTGGAAGTGGCTAATCCACTGGGCTATGTCAGTGACTTTTGTTCGCCTATGAATCACAATCTTCTTCGTCTAAGCGCATTCTCAGCTGTGCTGCTTCGGAGCCCGGGGTGCGCTTTCCCGCTCTTTCTTCTCCAAATATAATATGCATGTCAATGGTCACCCAAGGATGCCAAAGACCTTGCAAAATGGAGAAGAAATAGCCGGAACACTTTAAGTGATTTGGCTATAGTTTTACAACCGGCCGCCTGCCTGACGTCAACCCTCTTTGGGAATGTATTTGTGCGAAAAGTTTTACAACCAGCCGCCGCCCGACGTTAACCCTCCTTGGGAATGCAATTGTAGCACGAGATGTTTGTGCTTAATCCTTTAGTCACCTCTTACGACATCCACAGGAAGAGATGTAGTGGTCCTATTCTAACCCGGAACTACACGGGGAATCCTACTCTCCACTCTACTCCTACGAATCACATTAATTCATACAATACGACACAATTTCTGTATCATAAGAACATAATAAAGGAAATATAAATGTAAAAATTGAGGAAAATATCCAATTTATTGAGCATTGAGTCTCCGATGAACCATATCATGGCTTCATATTCAATTTACCTTCACCTTCCTTCCGAGGCCAGAAGATATTATGTTTCTTTTAGGCGGTTATCCCACTGCAACGCGCACCGTCACGGAGCGCGGTTTCTACATACTGACCACCGAACAATTTCACTCCTATTAACTAACTGTCAACAAAATCAGAAAAAAAAGCGGCCAAGTGCGAGTCGGACTCGCCCATGAAGGGTTCCGTAGCAGCAAGTAACATAATAATAAAAGTTCTAAAGGTAAATTGCGGTTTACGATTTATGACGTATTAAAAAATAACTATCTATGATACCGAGACCGCTATAGTTTTTATTGAAAGTACATACTTTGAGTATATACACAAAATTTTTTTCAGAATTATTTTAGTAATATTTCAAAAGTTACGGTGGGGGACACCTCAAATTTTAACTTTGTATTAGATTATCTCAAGACTGGGGGGTTTGATCTACATAGTTTCAAAGCAGGTTTTGTTGCATTTTAAACGACCTTTTCAACGATACCCCACACGTTGGGGTTAGCCTAATTTAATTTTTTAAATTCACTTTTCGTTGTATGGGAGGGGGGGCTGAAAAAAAAACATTTTTTCATAATTTTAAAAACCAACTTTTGGAATTTCAATATATATCTCTCCACCAATATTTTGTGACAATGGGTGCAGTAGCGGCGGAGTACGAGCCCGGACAGGACAGACGGACGGACGGTCATGACGAAACTATAAGGGTTCCTTGTGGACTACGGAACCCTAAAAAATGACACTCCCAAAAAATCTGAAAATACTGACGCTCCCGTGCGGTGATGCGTTTTCAGTGGGTGGGAGTAGGCGTGTTTTCTATACAAACTGAGCTACTTGCATACAATGTTATAAATCTGCCGCGCCACGCTCCGCGACGGTGCTCGGTGCAGTAGGATCACCGCCTTAGCTGCAGATACGATGCTTCAAAATTACCTTCACTTTGAGGTGATTCTGTTTTGCACAAACCTTGTTTTTACAAGGTTTTATGAGCTTGCTCCACAGTTGCCCTGTTTGTTGTTGTTTATTTAATTTTTGGGTCAAATCAAAGTTAAGACGGCGCCTGATGTAGATAATCAAAATTTTGCTCCCGCTTCCACACACACAAATTACTACTCTAGCCGAAGCGAGAAAGAAAGCCATGCGAGGTAAAAAAATTACGGGAGGTCAAGAAGGCTGGTTTATGCGTTTCTGGTTTTTGAGGTTTTTTTCGTTTTACAAAGAATATTTAAGGGTAATTAAAAAAATAAGACATGATCCCTGTCTTATGTTTAATACAATTATAATCCAAAGTTACAAGGGCTAATTTATTGTATTTCTTGAATACTTTCCGTTTTAGTATAGCTCTGAGGTGATTTAGAGGCAACCTCGCAATTTTTTTCTATCGAGAAAATTTTAAGCAATCGTGTTTTCGAAACATATTATCCCGGTTACCGATTATGATGAAATTTTGTATGCCAATGTAATAAAATAAATAAGCCAGATCATTGATGATGCCAAAAATTATGAGCTGGTGGGTATTTTTTTTATTATTAATAATAACAAGCTTTAATTAATAACAAGCTTTTATATAGCTCGCCCTTTTTTTTGTTTATCTGTTTGGGTCAAATCTTGCAAGTTAAATTTGAGCCACTTTCCGTTTTCCGATTGAAATGAAACTTTGTATGCTAATGTAAATCAGATGACAATATAATATTATAACAAGAAGCTGATTTGATGATGGAACCGGAAGGTGACTATTGTCGATGTTTCTACATAGAAACCCTGTAATAAAACGATACAACCCCATCAAGTTTGGGCTTTTAACATTTGTCTTGATAAGTTCGCCTTACAATAAAAGCTTGTAGGAAATATATATATTTTTTTTTACCTACCGAACATTAACTTTATTTGTATATAGTATTAATTTGAAACATTCAAACACAATGTATTATTGTTTATGAAAAATGAAATTAAATATATCTAGGGTCATTGTCTAGAATGCACCTTTTCTCTCCAATTTTTTTCAGGACCTCTATTTATAACTTTTTCACAGTTCTATCCCACGTCAGCATCACATTTTAAAAGCTTCTAGTATTTTTCTTTTCTTATCAAAGTCCATGCCTCGCAGCCATATAACACAATGGTTCGGATGTATATTTTTAGGAGCCGTTTTCGTGACGATTTTGATATTGTTGCTAATAGAAAATGTTTTTTTTTTCTGTTCAAACGGTAGTAAATATTTGATATTAGTTATGTTTGAACATTGCCAGTTTCCCGATTCCCAGAAAGGCACCCAAATGTATACAGTAATCAATTCGAGAGGATTGGGATTGGGTATGAAATTTATTTGACCGTGAAGTCAATATTGATTAATCATTGAGGGATAACAAGATTTGTTTACACTTGGCTAGAAGACAAGATGGTCGATGGACCAGAGCAGTGACAGAGTGGTGGCCGAGACAAGGGAACAGACCAGTAGGGAAACCACCGTTGGTTGGATGATATTGTTAGGGTGACGGGAAAGCACTGGATGAGACTGGCACAGGACCGTAGAAAATGGTGCGAAAAAAGGGAGGCCTATGCCCAACAGTGGGTTGATGTGGGCTGAGAAAAGAAGAAGAAGAAGGATTTGTTTATGCTTCAAAAAATAAAGTGATAATTAAATTCTAATTTTATTTTATAAATTTATTAAAAAAACTTTATTGTAGGTACATCAGCGATATTTACACAAAATAACAAAGGCAATTGTACAAACGGTGGACTTACCATAAGGTATCAAATAAAATCGCCACTGGACTGGTTCTGGTCTTAAGACAGACATGAATAACAAAATGACAGTCACTTTTAGTCAGTACACAGTTAATCCTTACTTTCTAAAAATTACATTTTATTAAGTAGGTATACACAATAAAGGCTAAATAAAAAAATTAAACCTACACACACCTTAATTCATACCTACATTAACTTTTTACATAATCAATTATATTCTTAAGGCTCTGTCTAACCCGGTAGGGATAAAGACGTGATATTGTAATGTAAATATTATTCTCATCGATTCTATAATATTCTTGTCAATATTTACAATAATATCAACAACATCGGTTTGTTTACACTCGTAAATCAGAACCCGGTTTGCGATCCAATATTTTTTTATTGACAACTCAATTATTATGAGATTTTGGGTGTTACTCATTCTTTATTAAATTTTTTGAGGAAAGGAACCGGAAGTGATCTTTATCTGTGTGAATTGCGCACCAGGAAAATGTTTCATATTTCCATATAAAAATAGCACTTAAAAGCTGGGATCGGCGTTTATATTATTTTCATTTTTCAACAGAATATAGGGTGTACAACTTAAGTATTGGAATTGATTGTCGGTACTTCGACAAGTACAACGTCTTATTTTTTGCTAGTGACGAATATTCTCAGTACAGTGTAAATTCTTAATCACCTTACATAAATTGTATATCAATTAAAAGCTAATATCAGTGACTATCGAACTGTGAAATAAGTTTTGTGTAACAACGGCTGTGGTGGACGTACTTTCAAGGTTTCTAGATCCCACATAGACTTACTAACGAATACATAGTGCGGGTCAGTCAACATTTCATCGACCAATCAGCTGACGCATAGAGGCGTGCCTACGAATCGTTTACCACTTCAATATTGCACCTTATTGCTACTAATTAGTGACTTTTTCGCTATGTCAACCTCAACGGTGATGACGTGCGCGGGCTGCCGCAATGCAATTGATGAGCGCAGATTTTTGTGCTGTTCTATATGCAAACAAACCTATGATCTTTTGTGTTCTGGTGTGTCGGAAAAACGTTTCTATAACACAATGACACATGATCACAAAATTACCTGGAAATGCGTGGAATGTGTAAGTGGCCAACCTAAACTCGATAACACAAACACTCCAGTACGTGGCGGCCACGAAAATGTCACTATGCACCGAGGTCCTGCAAGAGGTGTTGTGGACATGGATGTGTCGTGCAGTGAACACCAGCAGCTTAATAATACTTCCGTGGATGATGCGATAGACATCACAACTGCACAGATGTTTGTCACAGAGTTGCGCCGTATGAGAGAGGAGCTGCGGGAGGAGCTGCAGGGTCTTCGTCGTGAGATGCACAACATTTCTGCCAGCGTTTCAAACGTGGTGGCCAGGGTCGACGTGTGCGATTCCCGGATTGACAATCTAAGCGAACGTATGGATACCGTCGAACGCAAAATCGAATCCGGTTTCGGTCAACCAGCTGAGGGAGCCTTGTTGGAAACGATCTCGCAGTTAAAAGCTGAAATCAACGATAGGGAACAAGATAGTTTACTGAATGACCTTGAAATTTCCTGTGTCCCAGAACAAAAAGGAGAAAATGTCCTGCACATAGTAACCACTTTGGGACAGAAGCTTGGTGTTCCGCTCGGCGAGCAGGACCTGGTCAGTGCTGTGCGAGTGGGGCGTGCTGTAGGGTCGGATGACCAGCCGGCAACGACGGCTCGACCACGATTCATCGTGGTCCGGCTCGCGCGACGTGCTGCTCGAGACCAGATGCTGCAGGCAGCGCGGGTGCGCCGTGGCGCAACCACTGAAGGGGCTGGAGTCCCGGGACCAGTCCGCCGCTTTTACGTCAACGAGCGCCTGACGCGCGCCAACCGGGCGCTGTTCCAAAAGGCGCGAGAACTTAAGGAGCGTCACAACTGGCGCTTTGTGTGGACTCGCGACGGTAGGATATACGCGCGGCAGAACCCAGGAGCTGATGTACCTCGCCATCGCATCCGCACGGAGGCTGATCTTGCCCGTGTTTTTAAATGAACTGTGTGTTTGTTCAGTTTGTGTGAAAATTACTATCTATCCTTATAATATTTCATGTACGTGGCTATATGAAGTGTTGGTATTGGTACAAAAATTTGAAAGGTACACTTGTCTTATTTCAATAATTATTCATATTTTTTTGTCACTGTTATATCGTTATTTCATAATCAAATGTGACATTTTTGAAGAATTACCTCACGTCTTGTTTTTGTTATATAAATCAAAAAAGAGTACCTATTCTGATTTGATACATGATCATATAAGCACAAATTGCTACTCGTATTACTATTATGCTATTTGCACCAATGTAAGTGTATTGATCAGGGCTGTAATATCTACAAAGCTAAGAAAACTGTACTCATTCTCCTATTTATTAGAAAGTTCTTACTACATTCTTAATAAAATTATACTTTGCCTACTATCGAATACCGTTTTAGTTTTTTTCTTGATTATCTTTATTCAGCAATACATTGCAACAGCTCAAACAGATATAATATATTGCTGCAGCACTATACAGTACTTGCACAATCTATATACTTCATTACATGTGGCTATACTCACACACATATTTATTCTTACACAAAAACACGAAACTAGTTATTACATATTGCGTCTTTTCACATTCATCTGCCGTTTCTATATGCAAGGATACATCACAACATATGACTTAACCATTCCTCGGTACTAATAAGACATCTTTTCTCAAGTTAGGTCTTTACAATCCGGGATCCCTCGGAACGGGCCACGAGGACTTCCTAGTAGCCATGAATCGCTTTGATGCAGATATCGTTGCAATAAATGAGTCATGGCTGCGCGAGGGCCAAGAGTGGCGAGCTCCTAAAGTGCCCGGCTATCGACTGAAGATGACGCCTCGGCCGCTGCGTATGCGCAAAGGTCGTGGTGGAGGGGGCGCATATTATGTAAAACGAGGTATCCGAGCGCGCCTGGTCGCACATCCCGCCGCAAACATAGAACAAATGTGGTTATCACTAAATATGAATGGACGTAGTTTTATAATTGGAACGGCATACCGACCGGAGTGGATAAATGTTGATGTTTTTATCGATGCGTTAACGGAATCACTTTCACACTTTTCTAGCCACGACAATATTATTCTATTAGGTGATTTTAACATTAATCTTTTAAAATCTGACGACACGTCTATGAAGTTGAGGTCTTTTTTGAATTGTATGGAGCTTAACCAAGTAGTGACAGAGCCCACTCATTTTTACATCAAAAAAGGCGTCACAAAGGAGTCGTTAATCGATGTTGTCTGTACGAATACTGCCGTACGTAATGTATCTGTCACGAATATTACTGGTTCGCTTGGACATGCCATGGTAAATGTTACTTTCGCTATAAAAAGAAATAAAATTCCGCCAAAAACGGTAACCTTCCGACCAATTAAAAATATTAATGTCAAGCTTTTTAATGAGGATCTCGATTCAATAGATTGGAAGTCCATTACGCTTTTAAATTCCGTGGATGAAATGGTTAATACTTTTAACGATTATATAACATCACTGTTTGACAGACATGCACCTTTCAAAACCGTAAAGTTTAGGACAAATAACTCGTATCCGTGGATTACCGATTGCATAAAATTAATGATGGCCGAGAGAAATGAAGCCCATGATAAATACCGTAAGCTTAAATCAGAGAGTTCTAGGAAGTATTACGTTGAGCTCAAAAACCTGGTAGCTAAAAGTATTCTTAGTGAACAAAAAGCTTACTATAATCATCATGTGAATTCGGTATCCAGGGATTCGAAGACTTTGTGGAATAACCTAAAAAAAACAATACCCATAAAAGACTCAAAGAGACGTGACTTGCTCCCCGAGCACTTTAATGACGCAAATGCTATAAATAAATGTTTCCTTGATGTTCCGGGCTGTAGCACGGCTCCACCGTCTGAATTTTCCTATTTTAATTCAAATAAATTCTGTCAGGCTACTTTTTCTTTGAAACCTGTGGAGGAGAATGATATTGCCAAGCTTATTATGTCTATCACTACAAACGCTGTTGGTTCCGATGGTATCAGTAGGGATATGTTACTCTTAACACTGCCTCGCACGCTACCTGTTATCACACATATAATAAATAATTCTATTCTGACTGGAAAGGTGCCCAGTATATGGAAATCTGCTTTGGTTACACCTCTGCCCAAGGTTGATAATCCCAACGATCCTAAAGACCTTCGTCCAATCAGTATCCTACCCTATTTATCGAAGTTACTGGAAAAAGCAGTATACATACAATTATGTCACTTTGTAGAATCTAATAATATTTTACCACTTTACCAATCTGGCTTTCGAAAGGGTATGGGTACCGTCACAGCACTGTTGGACGTGGTAGATAACATTCTGTCTGAACAGGATCAGGGTAATGGTACTTGTCTAGTATTGTTGGATTTTTCTCGTGCTTTTGATAGCATCATAATTCCACTATTACTTTCTAAGTTATCTTATTATGGTGCGGATAGGGATTCTTTGGCATGGTTTAGTAATTATCTCCAAGGTCGGTCCCAGAGTGTTAAAATTGAAAAGGAGAATGGCTCGTTCGTATTTTCTGACATAAAAACTATAAATCGCGGAGTTCCACAGGGATCAATTCTTGGTCCTCTGCTTTTTATTATATACGGTGCTGATCTTGTCCGCTTTATTAATAATTGCAAATATCACCTGTATGCTGACGACGTCCAGTTATACATATCAGCTAAGCCTGAGGATTTTAAGAATGCAGAATCAAAGATAAATGAGGACTTGGATGGTGTCGCCCAATGGGCAGACAGAAATGGGCTTGTACTTAATCCAGATAAATCTAAATTCATTATACTCGGTTCAAAAACTCAAATTAAAAATATCCTTGGCACAAACCCTAAAATTCAAGTCTGTAATAGAAGCATTGCACGTACAGAGGAAGCGAAAAATTTAGGTATACTTCTTGATAGCCAATTACGCTTCGAAAAACACGTTGAAGGCCTGGTTAAGTCGTGTTTCTACCGTCTCAAAATGTTATATCGTATCCGGCATCTTCTGAGCGAGAAAAATCGAATAATGCTTTGTGAATCGTTGATTCTCTCTCGTTTGAACTATGCAGATCTAATCTATGGACCTCGTTTGTTGTCTAAAACTAGCCGTCTCGTCCAAAGGGTTCAAAACGCATGCTGTCGTTTTTGTTACGTTATACCTCCTAGGAGTCGAATCACCCCCTACTTAAACGCAGCCTCAACTCTAAAAATGACTGCTCGAAGACACCTACATCTGGCATCTCTTCTTTTTGATGTAATTAAATTTAAAAAGCCATTCTATCTATACTCTAAACTTAATTTTTCATATTTTCACAACAGGTATGGCACTAGGTCCACGCGTGGTATTTTAGCAGGTCACTCACACAAAACAGCAGCTTTTGCCGGCAGTTTCCGCTATCTATCAACCAAATGCTGGAACAACATTCCTCCTCCTATAAGGCTATTATCATCCAAGTATTCTTTTAAGCTAAAATTCAAGGAATTTCTTATGAACAAACAAATTGAAGGTCTACCACGAGGTTGGTCGGTAGCGGATTTTGCTGTGTAGAAGACTAGCTGTTCTGATTACACATACCCGACATACACATACTGTCCACCACACAACAATTACACATCATTCATATCAACACCATTTCTACAGCAACACGTTATATTTCTGTTTTTATAAAAATGTTACTTAAAATGGTTCCAATTGATATACATTTCAGTATATTTGCCACACAGTACTGTTATTTTAATTCTAATTAAGTATAATTTATTTGTTCTGTTCCAAAATAGTCGTCAATCACTTCATTCAGGTCATAGCAGAAAACCAGTGCTTTACTTACATCCGTGCGTGAGTAAAGGTTTACACTGAGCCTGTGACCTTTTTGAATTGAACTCACACAGGCTATTATGTTCTTTTATTTTTTCTTTCTTTTATGTACCTACTTATTATAATTTCTATATTTATGTTTTTTTTTTTATTTTTATTTTTGTTGTTAAGATTGTGTGTTTCAATTCAAATAAAGTTTTATTCTATTCTATTCTATTCTAAGTACCTATATATCAAAATTCAATTCGAAAAATTAAAAATATCTTTATTTGTCATAGGATATTTACAATATCTCTTAATAAAATTCACTTAGTGTTGTTTGCACAAATGTTAACGTCAAATCGTTACTTACAGGCGCTAGTGCAATAGAAGAGGCAACAAACTGCACTGCAACATTTTCTCCAAAGACGTCAACTAACAAACTGAAAATTAGTTACATGGAATTATGGATGCTTATGGATGGCCTGAGATTACATTGTTTGTTATGTCATAATTGAATTATAAGAATTACGAAATTTGAAATAATGTCAATTTGTAAATTTAGTATGTACCAATATAAGTACCCAAATTATGACATTTCTAGTATAAAAACTTTCAGTGGGACCCGCGCTAAGCGCAAGCCAGATATTCGATGTCTTTAAGGCCGTACCTGAATTTTGCGGGGTCCAGTGCTGCCCCCATTTAAAATAAATCATTTCAAGGAAAACAGAGACATCATTTAAAATTTTGCTACTACCGCTATTCGCTATTTCGCTAACTACTACCTAGATAACCCTTCAAACTATTTTTTGAACTACTGTTTACAGTTTAAAGTGAGAACGTTTAAGCTTTACTACGCGCATTTCCGAAAAACGGCCACTTTTGGCAAATGTGCGTAGTAAAGCTTAACGTTCTCATTATAAACTGTAAACAGTAGTTCACAAAATACTTTGAAGGGATATCTAGGAATTGGTAGTAGCAAAATTCTAAATGATGTCTCCGTTTTCTTAGAAATGATTTATTTAAAATGGGGGCAGCACTGGACCCCGGAAAATTTAGGTCCGGCCTTAAGATAGTTTGACGAGGTCCGGTCACGGTCCTCCGTGGTGTAATGGTCAACACGCTAGTCCGCCAATCTGGAGGTTCTGGGTTCCATCCCCAGCCAGAGTAAGTTGGAAAATGGCCATTTTTAAATTGTCCTAGGTGTTGGGTGTGTATATGTATTTATTACTAGCGGCCCGCCCCGGCTTCGCACGGGTATGTATTATACATATAAACCTTTCTCATGAATCACTTTATCTATTAAAAAAAACCGCATCAAAATCCGTTGCGTAGTTTTAAAGATCTAAGCATACATAGGGACAGACAGTGGGAAGCGACTTTGTTTTATACTATGTAGTGATAGTGATTAAATATAGTATCGTTGAGTTAGTATCCCATAACACAAGTTTAAACTTACTTTGGGGCTAGCTCAATCAGTGTGATTTGTCCCTCTATATATAAATATTTATTTATTTTAGTCATCGGTCCTATAATGCCTTCTCACAAAGTACCTACTTTCTTTATAAAAGCTTTGAATTTTCTATCTGGCATATTAAGGACCGATTCTGGAAATTTTTAAAAAATATATATTCATGACTTCGAATTACCCTAAAGAATTTCCTTATCACATATTAATTACTCACGCATTTGAAGCATGTGCTATTCTTCATTACTACCCTAATAGTGTGGTTAAACTTAATTCATATTAGATGTATTGAACTCATGGTACAGAGACTGAAGGGCGTGTTCAAATCTCACTTGTGGCGAATATCTTTCTTCACATACACTGTTAAAAATTATGTAACTTTACATAAACCTGTAAAATTCCCCAAAAATCTGGGAAATTTACGAAAAAAATCTAAAATTTTACATAATTTTTGTCATTTTTACATATTTTTCCGTAAATTTCCCAGTTTTTTCGCGAATTTTAAGATTATGTAATTTTTTGCTTGTAAAATTACATAATTTTATGACAAATTACATAGTTTTATTCAGTGTATATTTTCATCATCATCATCAGGTCTTTTTTAGTCTCCACTGCAGGAGCACGACCCTCTCTGTACTGCCAGAGCCATATATTAGGCAGAGCAGTCAGAGGATTTGGCCTACACTTTCCACGCTGGCCAGACGGGTTGGAGAGGTCTTATTGATGTTTATAAGCTTTGCTTAGCTTGTGTTTCCTAAGTCGCCTTCTACGACATCTACGGGAAGACTTAAAGTGGTCCTATTCTACTCTGCCGGGAACCACACGGCTATATATTATTAATTTAAATATTTATTTTTGTAAGCATATTTAAATCAATAATTATAAATATAAATTTAAAAAAATGTAATTTGATTACGTGACTAATTTTACGGTAAATAAATAACTACTTATTATCATAGCCATAGACAGAGCTTCCTGGGGTTGTGAGAGTCGTAACGAGTTCTCAGTTCATCATCATCATATCAGCCACAGGAAGTCCACTGCTGGACATAGGCCTCCCCCAAGGATTTCCAAAACGACCGATCGGAAGCGGCCTGCATCCAGCGTTTTCCTGCAACCTTGCTCAGGTCGTCTGACCACCTACGCTTCGCTTGCCGGTACGTGGCCGCCATTCGAGAACCTTTCTGCGCCATCGGCCATCGGTTCTTCGCGCTATGTGCCCCGCCCACTGCCACTTCAATGAGCTAATCCGCTGGGCTATGTCTGTGACCTTAGTTCTTCTACGAATCTCCTCATTTCTGATTTGATCACGTAAAGAAACACCTAGCATAGCCCTCCCCATAGCCCGCTGAGCGACCTTGAGTTCTCAGTTCAGAACGAACTTATATCCTTCACAAACTTACAGAATGCAAGCTCACTACCCTCAACTATATTACATCCTCAATGTCCACCGCAAAATTAGACAACATAAGTATGACAGTCGGGCAAAAAGTATCGATCTACGGTAGGCCCCTTTAATACTCATACAAGGACGCGTATCTATTGTTGTGTAACAATTTCGCTGAGAATGTATAAAACTTTAGAGCTGTGTAGTGACAAGTGAATGACGAAGCGTAGGTTCGTAATTATTCTTCTATTCAGAATAAGCGCCTGCGCTTGCGCATAATAGCGATGTTATCCGTATCGTATGTCCGGGTCCGGGTACGTGCTTTGCGTTCTTTAATTTACGAGTATCTATTTTATTACTTTGGCATTGTAAACAGTAGTCAATATAACTGTATCTTATTTAACTAACTGATTAAACCACAATATCGTCCGGTCAGCTAGAAGGCGACTAAAGGGCTAAGCACAAACATCTCGTGCTACAATTACATTCCCAAGGAAGGTTAACATCGGGCGGCGGCCGGTTGTAAAACTTTTCGCACAAATACATTCCCTAAGAGGGTTGACGTCAGGCAGACGGCCGGTTGTAAAACTATAGCCTAATTATTTAAACTGTTCCGGCTATTTCTTCTCCATTTTACAAGGACTTTGGCATCCTTGGGTGACCATTGACATGCTTATTATATTTGGAGAAGAAAAAGCGGGAAAGCGCACCCCGGGTTCCGAAGCAGCAGCTGAGGATGCAACCGGTAATGCGCTTAGACGAAGAAGATCGTTCGGTCAGCTAGAAGCGATGGCTCAGGCACTAGCTGTGTCTGTGCTGAGGCTCAGGTTCGATCCTCACTAGACGCAACTTGAACCTCTGGTTATGTACTCATGAATGGTCATTTTCAACTACCGCCACTTGCTTCCAGTGAATTAAAATATTGTTAGTAAAGGGCCATTTAGACGATGCAAGTTTTTTCCTGTTGCATACCATTTTATTGAAGCAATTACATGGTCTAAACAACACGTACCATTCTTGAATCTATTGTGCAAGTTTCGTTGCACTACTTGTATTGGTGTAAACGCTAGATACAAGAAATTATTGCCTTTCAAGACTTGCATTCAAGTTTTTTACCTATGTCATCGTGTAAACAGATGCTTACCATTCTTGAAGGGCAAATATTGCGTTTTAAGTATTGCATTAAATTATTGAACTTGAATTTCAAGAAAATGGTACCGTCTAAATGGCCCTTAAACCGGCATACTGGTTCACTAAGTTCTTAGTAACGAATGATATTTAGAAAAATCTGACACCAGTGTTGGCTAATTAACCACCAGATAAAAGAGAGATTAGATAAGACAGTAGATTTTTTTTTGGGGCAGTCATTCAATACTACCTTCTCGCCCACCATCATGCTAAAAGTGGTTCGTTTGTTTGTTTGTTAAAACTTTATGTACCCAAAGAACAAATACAAATTACACGTAACATCAAGACATCAAAAGGTACAAAGGCGGACTTGTCCCAAATTGGGATCTCTTCCAGTCAACCTTAAATCGAAAGGAACATTTACAACACAGGGTAGAAAGTGGGTTAAATACACAACAGAAAACAAAAAACAGAAAACCAAAAAAAAATAACAACCAATTTGTGGTATTTGGGTCTTGCGGTCATAGGCTCTGCCTGCTTTGATCCGCAAGACTCAAAATGCTCTGTCTGCCCCATTAAGGATAAAAACGTGATAAGTAGGTATGTGTTTGTTCATCCATGGCTACACGTACAAACATACGTGTAGCCATTGACGAACAAACACAAGATGTAACTGTGTGCCAAAAAAAATTGATACGAAATTTTATTCAAAGACAGAATATACGAGATCTCATCAGCCGACTGATCAATAACAAGGTGATTGTTCTGAACAGTATTTAACTTCACGGGAGAGAGGAAACGCAATAACTTTGTTGACGAATAAATAATTATTTACGGACTAGCACTCAAAATAAATTGGTCAAGGGAGGCAAACGAGCAATAATTTTAATTTGCACGAGTAATGTCCAAAAAGAAAATGTCCAACAGCTTGAAAATTGTTGTTACTTTATGAATAGGTTTTTAAACCATTAAATTATTCGCTTGTCAGAATAACTGACGCGAAAACAGCATTACTAGCCTATCATGGATACGATTCACTTTTGCGTTATGGGATTGGGAAAGTTAGTGGATTTTGACGTCGTTTATTTCCTTTTTCTTGAACAATTAAAATCCAATAAAATCTACATTCCGCGTTCATTCCCCGCGGAAGCTTCACAGTCAGACGCAATATGTAAAAGTGTGCGGGTGCTTTGCTGATCGCCCCGTACTTCATCCCCCCCATGTGTGGGATGATAGGGCCTTAGAAACAAAAGGAAATTGTACGGATTGAATTTGCTGACACAATCAGCGTTTAGGTAAACACAAAATGTTTTATTCGAATACGTTACATGTAAATTCTACTAAAATGTACATTACTCGTAAATGTATGTCACTGTTGAAATATTGAGACTAGGGCGCGTAAATGTAAATAATATAGGAAAAAGTATTAAAAGAGATGTTACTGTCAGGAATTTTATATTGAAGTAATAGGTCAAACATCAAAAGTTAAAAATAGAATATATCTATTATAAAAAGAAAAATAACTTATAAGGAGTCTGCACAACAGAGATTAAACATAAAGACAGTATCTACAACAGTCACTCAACCACTATGGATGCAAAACGAACTACCACCAAAACCGACCAATGTAGGACGACGTGGGGACGACTTACAATTTTACAAGTGAACATCGGATAGATAGTGAACCCTGTCTGTAAGCACAGGTTCGTTCACAATTTATCGGTTTGAAGTGGAAAGATAATAAACTGTCGTAAATTAATACGTTATATTGTGAGGAGTACGGTTCACGTCACGATTTGTCGACAGTTTATAATCTCGCGGGATTGTATTAAAACCTTCGGAGTTCACATAATAAATAATATGTATTTAAAGCGTATAATTTTAAAACAGATGTCCCCTTTATTGTCGAATAACGAACAACCCTTTTTCAACACTGCCAATATCGTGGGCACCGCGCCTACTACGTAATTTTATACTCTGGAAACGTAGGTGGCCAACTTTTTAAAACCTCAACTTGGGATAATCTTTATTTCTGGCGACGAGAGTGGGGGTGTAATGAAAACGACGATACTAAGTACGTATCTAAGTACTTGGTATCGTCGTTCGTATTTTTAAAGTGAAACACTTACTTCTATGCGATTCCAAACGACGTGAAATGAAAAAAAAATTAGGAATAGATGAAATTCGGATTAATTTTATTAAAAATTTTGCAATGCTGGACAAAGGCCGTCATTGCGGGACTGTCCCGGAGAATGCGGAACGCTTGGCCACCATACAGGAGATTGATCTATGCTCTTATCGAATGCGTGTGACATTCTAAGCGTGGTTCACCTTGCCAAGCACCAAGGCTGCGCAGGCGCATCCGATGCGTTTTCCACAATGGTGATTGTCTCTGCATCAACAAGGCCAATAACGCCGACGAACAACATTATTTATAATTTAAAATGTGTGTACATACTATTATTCCTATGACACAATAACCTTTTATGATGTAGTTAATAAGCATCTCTTTTTAGGGTTCCGTACCCGAAGGGTGCAAACGGGACCCTATTACTGAGACTCCGCTGTCTGTCCGTCTGTCACAGGGCTCTATCTCTTGAACCGTAATAGCTGGACACCTGAAATTTTCACCGATTATGTATTACCGTGGCCGCTATAACAACAAATACTAAAAATAAGATAAAGTTAATAACTAAAGGGGGTCGTCATATAAGAAACGTGTTTCTTCAGCGTTTTAAAACATTGTACGGTGGTACGGAACCCTTCATGTACGAGTCCGATTCGCACTTGCTCGTTTATTTAGGGTTCCGTAGGCTCCGTAGTTTCAGAGATCAGGGGAATGGTCAATTTTCGTCTTCTTTAATGAATAAAATCAAAACTATCTTAATAATAACAAAATAAAATATATTTGAAATCCTAACAAGCCCTTTCATTAGATATAGATATGACACATTGAGGTTTACAAAACTTTTTTTTAATTCCCTAATTTGTCCCCCGAAAATGAACTTTATTTTAAAGAAAGATATGTTTACTTTGAACATCTGTATTTGGGTCATAGGATTACACCATCCTACCAAATTTTAGATGATATGGTTCAGTAGATTCGGAACAAATTGGCCGTGACAGATGGACAAACAGACGCACGAGTGATCCTATAAGGGTTCCGTTTTAATTTTTTTGTACGGAACCCTAAAAACGTAACCTAGGGCCGTAATATATTAAAGAATTTACTTTTATTTAATAGAAATCATAGACAAAATCTTTTTACGAGTAAGCTATTGCATAGCTTTTATCGCGGGCTTTGTGCGCGGCGACCGAATCAAGAAATTCCGTAACGAAAATAAAACCTAACACCCCCCACTCCGCCTACCATGTAGGCTTACAAGCTATATAGCATTTAGTGGAATGTATAGAGGGCTGGGGTTCGAGTACCAGAAAAATCAGACATTTGAGGATTTGCAGAAACCTGATGTGGAAGGGGTAAGTAAGTAAGTAATACTTTATTGTATTGTATAAAAAAATATACAATAAGAAACAAAAATATATTAAAAGGGGTATGGCCTGGCAAAACGGTAAGACTTAGAGATTTGACCCCATAGACAAAATGGAAGGGGTATCTAAGCAATTACCAGAGCCGGTAGTTTTTTTTTAATTTTCGGAAAAAAATTGTATGGTGGGCATACAAATTTCATACAAACGGCTCCCCTAAGTAACTTGGCGCAGCCTGAGGCCAAAGGCCGTATACAGAGCAACCCCGCAGCAAAAAATAAATAAAAAAAAACACTTCAAACAAATTGTAGAATGTTAACAAAATTAACTAAAACTTAAACAGGTTCTAAAGCTTTGACAAGTAATAAGATTTTTCTGACACCGGTGCTCCGGTTTTTTGTAAAGCTGTTGAAGTTGGCATTCATATTCAATACTCAATACTCAAATATTTATTCAGTTTAGAAAAAGGATAAACTAAAAAGAAACACGTTTCTTGTATGAAATTTTAAGTGTCTAGCTATTACGGTTCAGACGGACGGACAGACAGCGGAATCTACGTAGGTAATAGGGTCCCTTTGGCCCTTTAGGTACGGAACCCTACAAATACTTGAGAACAAACTATTTAACGAATGATCTAGGTAAGCATTTTTCATCATCAAAAAATGGCTTCATTCGAAAGATGAGTGGTGTCGACAATAACATATTCCGTGTCTAGTTTTACTTCAGTAAAAAATATAACAGGTTTTTAATGATGATAAATTGGTGCGAAAACAAAAAGTTGTTTGGAAACATTCAGCTACAGCCTTATTTAAACAATGAAGTTGGTAATGTTTTTGTCAAAAGTAAATACTTGGAAACATTAACAGTATGTTTGACACAGGAAGTGACATTTGTTATAATTAAGTACGAGTACCTTAAATGACTTAATTTTTAAGCGAAGTTAAACAAAAAACTGAAGGTTATCCCATACAGGTTAGACAGAGCCTAGAGCTATATGACTCAAAGTTTCATCGTGATGGTAGGCACGATGAAAATATATTTTTGTAGACTATCTAGCGAAAAGGCCTAATATATTTTATTTTATGACGACCTCCGTGGTGTAATGGTCAACACGCTAGTCCGCCAATCTGGAGGTTCTGGGTTCGATCCCCAGCCAGAGCAAGTTGGAGAATGGCCTTTTTCAAATTGTCCTGGGTCTTAGGCGTTTATCTATATGTATATGTATTTATTATAAAATATAGTATCGTTGAGTTAGTATCCCATAACACAAGTTTAAAACTTACTTTGGGGCTAGCTCAATCAGTGTGATTTGTCCCTATATATGTATTTATTTATTTATTTTAATTGGACTAAAATAATAAATAAATAAATAATAAACGTTTATTTTCCACACGGCTTAGTAGACTGTGGTTTGTGATAGTGAGAAAAGGAAGGCTGGGGTATAGGAAAGGGTTTGAGACGGGTGGGAAAGAATTAGTTTGGACTACCTACGTATTTAATTCATTCCGTCCGAGGGGGAATGGTAAATAGGCTTATTATACGTTTGTTGCTTTTTATGAAGAGGAATGTAACATTGTATATAGATTTTATTCTTCAATTACATAACGCAGGAATTTTATTATTTTTCATTTATTTTACCCTAACGTGATCATTGTATCGTGTTTCTTGATCGGTGTTTAACTTATCACAAAAACGTGCATACGCAGTCATTACGAACATGCAATTTTATTTATAAGGCTTCATCATCATCATCATCATCCCAGCCCTTCTTCCGCCCACTGCTGAGCATAGGCCTCTCTTCGTCGACGCCACCCATCTCGGTCCTGTGCTGCTCTCATCCAGCTGCGACCCGCGACTTTGGTTATATCGTCAACCCATCGCATAGGCGGACGCCCGACGCTTCTCTCACCCGTTCTGGGCCACCATTCGATCAGAGCCTTGCTCCACCTGCCATCACTCCGTCGGGCCAGGTGTCCTGCCTAGTTCCACTTTAAGTTCATCACCATTATAAGGCGTACAGTGTAAAAATAATATTAGTGGCTTTGTGAGCTATAAACCTCGCGACTCCCCCCCAACCCGTTGAAATTTATCGGATAAAAAAGTTGTTCAGACAAAAAAGTTGCGTCTTAATAAGGGTAGGTAACAAAAAAGTTTTATGACATATTTGATAATTTTTCGAAATGGAAAAAAAAGAGGTTTTCTTGAAGTTTTAAACCCCCATATCCCCCGCCGAAAAACTAAATCGACAAAAAAATCTATATAATTTTCAAACCTGCATATAAAATTTCACGAGAATCGGTTGATAAATGCGATCTGTAGGCGAGAACAAACTGACAAACAGACAGACTGACGGTTAAAAGCATTTTTGGCTAATCTCGAAACTGAGAATTAACTATTTCTGCCCGCGGTTTCGCCCGCTCCTCATTTGCCTCACCTCAAACGCTGAAAGCATGAAAGCTGTTCAAGGATGTGATGTATTTTGACCAGCCAATAGGATTCCGCTAGCTAGACAGATACTATTTCGAAAGGCCCTTCCATATAACGTATTTTTTACGCTCGTACGACGACGCGCGTTATTAATGCGATAAATGAAACGCGTAAGAAAGCTGTAAGCGCGCGTTTGTATCGATACAAACGCATTTGAAACGAACTTCGAACGCGCGTTTGTATCAATACAATGGCGTGCTAACAGCACGTTTCATTTGCGATAATGTACTGCACCTCAGTGGAGCGGCGCCATATAAACGTGATACAAACGCGCGATTACAACGCGTCCTAGTTGCGTTTGAAAAACGTGGCGTTTGTATCGATACAAACGCAAGTATCGTGTGTTAAGGTTAAAACGTGCCGGCTTCCTTGCGATTAATGAGCGTTCAACTTGCGTCTGTATCGATACAAACGCGTGTAAAAAAAACGTCTTGTGGAACAGCCCTAACTCTTTCGATGTGTAAATACTTACCTCAGATCAGGTAAATATGCACTTTCCATCTTACAGGCTCGAACGCTAGCCAAGCTTGAAATATTATTCATTATCATATTTAGTACCTGAGGGACTGAGCTTCGCTCGATGAACACTCATAGTTAAAGAGGTTCTCGAAAAAAATATCTATCTAGATCGATGTTTCATTCCCGAAACACCCTACATACTAAATTTCATCGAAATCGTTGGAGAGCTTTACGGTTAGATCTTATCTATCAGCACGGAACAGCACTTTCCTATGCTGTTATCCTTTTCTGTCGGTCAGTAGCATCATTTGCTAGAGCGAGAGAGAGCGACGGAACGCTTCAACACCGCCCGTGCTGCACCGAAAGTGCTGTTCCGTGCTGATAGATGAGATCCAACCTTTATACAAGATTTTCTCGTTTAATTCTTTATAAACGAAAACAAATCTTTTCTTCCTTTAAGAGATTTGTACTTCAATAGAAACGGATCTTTGTGAACACAAATTTATTTTCCTTGGCATTTTTCGACTTCAAATGTTAGTATTTCCAGAATGTCTTTTTACTTCGCAGCTGGAATTTAATTGATGGCATTTATGTCAGGCATTTTCTTGGAAACGCTATATCCCCCTTTCATTATACTTGATACTCCCTTAATACTTTTGTATACTTTCTGAGTAGTGTTTACTGTCACACGAATCTGCTTCTTAGAAATCCTATAATGCTCTTATTTAACGAGTTCGGATACAAGTTTATTCTGTATTAGCTAGTTTCCGCGACTTCGGTCGCGTAAAATTAAGTTTAACGCACATTGAACTAATCGGTGAATGATTGATGAATAATATCTACTTCTTAATTTAAGAACTTGCTCTTGTTGGTGGAGTTTTAAGTGGAGATACCTCAATACGCGACTTATTTTCGGCGACTCACAACAGTCACAACCCAAAAATCTTTGCTGGTTTTCTTGATCCGGTTATTTCAATCACATACAGTTATGTGTAAAGCCAGTGCCGGTTTTAGCTCTACCAGCGCCCCGGGCGAGATTTTCCCGCCCCCCCCCCCCCCCCCCCCCAAACTGCAATTCAGACTCTGACTTAAGCTTCAATCTTATAGGAATTATTTCTGCCAACGGGAGGGGGGGGGGGACAAGTACGATATAGGATTCTTCAAATTTTCCATTGTAAACGGAGGGAGGGAGGGAAGGGTGCATACAAATAAGAGTAGGAGTTGCCGCCATTAACCAGCCGCTATTTATTATTATTACCTGTGACCCCCCCTTGCCCAAAAACGCCCCCTGTCGCCTCTTTGTATCTGGCGCCCTGGGCGGTCGCCCAACCACACCCTACCCTAACGCCGCTACTGTGTAAAGCAATCTTACAATTTTTTGTTACAAACTTTAAAAAAAGAATGTTACGAATCTTACAACATTCGTGTTACAAACCTTAATAAAAGAATGTTATGAATCTTCTTGACCTTAGCGAGTTCTCGGTTGAATCCTCAGCTTTGCTCGGATTCAATCGGGAACAATTTCTAAAGGGCACAGAACTAATAATGGAAAAAAACTACATTGAGTCTATTGGGGTGAAATACTAGTGAATTAGAAAATGGGCTATGGGAAGGACTATATCGCACAGGGCACTGCCTGACCAAGAAATAAATCAGAAAGGAACATGAGTTTAGACTACGAAGGTAGAAGCACTTTGCTTGACATTCTTTCATGTCCTTCCTTAGATCCTTTATATTATAAATCATTGCACACGACAATCCACAAAATATCGCTGTCATCGCTTTGACTGATATTTAACCATTTCTTTTTCAAATACTTGACCCCAAGCAAAAATGAGTCATACAATACATATTGCACATTCATTTAACACAACCCACGCTTCTTTCAAAACGGCAACCAGTCAATGTTTTTAAAATAAATAAGAATTACCAACAAAAGTGAGCGTACAATAAAACCTTAAAATAAAACTGTCAATAAAAATACAGGCTGTTAAAAATGAAAATTGAGAAACAGCATCTCAAGTCACGTGTGTAGTGTGTCTTATTTGTTTTTATTAAACTGAGTTTCAACAATACGGATTCTACAGCTAGGAGGAAAGCTCTGAAAGATTTATTGTTATTATATTACCACCAACTTTGCTTTTTAAAAAAATAACAGGAAAAGAAAAGCTATTTCACAAAATAAGGTTTTTGAAACAATTCATTTTTTCGTACAAGCTTTTATAATGAGGAATAAGAACTTATCAAGACAAATGTACTTAATAAGCTTTCGATGAGGTTGCGTCGTTTTATTACATGGTTCATACTTTCGCGAGCGGTGAGTTGGAAAAACTACGTTTGGTGTTTCGCTGACTCCCTTGTTGAAAAAATAGCACTCCAGATCAGAAATAGAATAGGACAGGCGCATTCACGAGGTAGCAAACGGTATATTTTCGTCAGTCACTTCCGTCAGCCCCTAAAGTCAAAGTCAAGTTGTATAAAGGCATTTTGTCAAAGCTGAAGTTTCAAGTGCTTAAAGCCGAGGTTGTACCGTTACCGTAAAATGCCTTCAGCATACAGCTCAATGTATGTATAATTGTCTATGTTACGCTAAGAGACCGAATTCGCTCATTGAGCGAAATAAAAGGCCACAGCCCACAACACAACGCATTGTGGCTATTGTAAAATGGCCACGACGCAAATTGGAAATATGTGATTAGATTTGGGGTTGTCGGAAATGGTTTACCTAGTCAATGAGCGAATTCGGTCTTTGAGCGTAACATATACAAATAAACGGGCAAGTGCGAGTCGGACTCGTACATGAAGGGCTCCGTACCTCCGTACAATGTTTTTAAACGCTGAAGAAACACGTTTCTTGTATGACGACCAACTTTAATTTTTAACTTTATATTATTTTTAGTATTTGTTATTATGGTGGTCATAGTAATACATAATCGCAAAAAAATTTAAGTAGCTAGTTAATGTTAACTAGGTACTTAAAATTTATGTCATTATAAAGATCTTGTTAAAAAACGCTGAAAAAACACATTTTTTGTATCGCGACCCCCTTTAATTTTTTTATTTTCTGTATTTGTTGTTATAGCGGCCACAGTAATACATAATCTGTGAACATTTCAAGTGTCTAGCTATTACGGTTCAAGAGATAGAGCCCTGTGACAGACGGACAGACAGACGGACAGACGTACAGACAGCGGAGTCTCAGTAATAGGGTCACTTTTGCACCCTTTGGGTACGGAACCCTAAAAAGGACTATAACTAGAGAAAAAAACAAGAAAAAACAAATCTGAAAAGATCTAATTGGTCAATGTCACGGTAGTCAGCGATAATAGTGCGTAATCACAATGAAAATAATAATATTAATATCTCAAAATACACAAAAAAACATATCTTTATTATAATCATACCGCTACTGACATGCTTCGCAAATTACGTCAGATAATTATATACTTTAGGAACAACCGGTCCAAAGATTTGGGCAAAAAGTCTCAAGGAGTGGCTTGGGAGTGCAACGTAAAAAATTGCATACTTTATTACTTCATCGCCGAATAAAATTGCTTTTGAGTGAGCTAAGTAACACACAAACACACATTACATTGTTGTAAACTAAGATAAATTTTACTTTATTTGTACGATTTAAGTTTATCGAGATGATAGGCGTGAAGATGGAAAAATGGAATCAAATTAGTGATGGGATGCTAGTCGCATCACCTAGTTCCTTGCCCATTCCCTCGATCGGATTCTACGATCTGCGCGTAAAGAGGAACAGCTGGTTCTTCGTTTTTTTATTTTCTGCCAGACCATTATCACCATCATTCGCAGCCTTGGACCTCCCACTGCTGGGAATAGGCCCCTCTCTGAATAAGTGTCATGTACCATATAACATCATAATCAGGTCTTTTAGTCTCCACTGCAGGAGCACGACCCTCTCTGTATTGCCAGAGCCATATATTAGCCAGAGCAGTCAGAGGATTTGGCCTACACTCTCCACACTGGCTAGACGGGTTAGAGAGGTCTCATTGATTTGTTTAGCTTGTGTTTCCTGAGTCACCTACGACATTCACGGGAAGACTTGGAGTGGTCCTATTCTACTCTTTCGGAAACCACACGGCTTACCACGGCATATACCATGGTTCTGTGCTACTCTCATCCACTTTCGACCCGCGAAATATCTGATGTCGTCAACCCATCTTGCTAATTAACGGACGACCCACGCTGAGCTTACCATTAATGGGCCACCATTGTCCACCTGTCATCACCACGTCTTGCTAGGTGTCCTGCCCAAACCAGCATGGGAGATGTTTAAGAAGCGTGCAAATATATCACTCTCTTCCCAGCTTAATCTATAACAATAATTTGTAGGTTTTTAGATCAATAATTTGTCAAAAAAAATCCAATGATATGGTTTATCCTGAGGGTTTATCTAATTAAAAAATAATTGTTTTCTATTTTGTTACAGAATCGACGACGGACGCAAAATGGGACGCGACGAAAAAAAAGGCGGGACTATTGTCCTGGAAAATTTCAATTCCACGTAAGTAAATTAAATTATTACTTTCTTTATCGGGATGGGCGTTCTCCGCCTGATTTCACAGAACTTATTGTGAATAATTTTTTTTTTTATAGATACATACATCTATTAAAGTCTTCTTTTCTCGGCATCACCAGTGGATTGTCTGGTAGATAAAGCCTACAGTTTCAAGTCCGCCTATTACATTTATAATGAAGTTAAATAAATAAATATCTTGGAATTAAAATAGGATTGTACGAGTACAATCACAGCAAGAAGAAAAGCTGCTGGTAAATTCTAAGTTTCTCCTTTTCTCCCAGAACAGCATAGACGAAGTTGCTGATGATGATGATGATGACACTTCTCTCTTACATACTGATCTCGGACAAAAGAAAAAAAACTTGGTATAAAAACAGCTGCTTCTCTTCCCGAGCAGATCGTAGAAGCCAACCGAAGGAGGCAAAAATGCGAATTATATTAATAGGGGATGCGGCCTGTTTGCGGGCCTGGGCTCTGTCTGCTTAAAGCCGCAATGGCGAAGCAACATAAGCTGGATGAATAGATTAAGCAATGGCGAGGTTCTTGAAAGAGTAAGAGAGAGAAGTAATATATTAAAAACTATTGAAAATAGAAGAGGGACGATGACTGGACATTTAGATGTTCAATCTTCATGACATGACAATCTCTTCAGTATAATAGTAGAAGAAAAAATAAAACGGAAACGAAGAAAAGGACGAATGAGGATGTAGTTTTTCCAACAGATTAAAGGAAAGGTCATTAAAAAGGTGGCAGAGAGAAGAGAGGAATGGAGGCATCTCCACTTAACTCCACCAACAAGAGCAAGGTCTTGAATTACAAGAAGAATATCTATTACGGATAAGGACGTTATATATGTATATGTAGGTATAGGTATGTTTGGTTTAACAAAAAACTTTAATCAATATAGTCAAAGATCAAAGCTCTCAGGGTCCGGGGGACGCTGCGGTCGAAATAAAACGTCAAAGTCGGATCAAATGAAAATCCCTCCTTTGTGTATATTGGAAAAGAGTCAGACCTTTGTTATATTTTCCTTCTTAATATAAAATGTGAATTAACTTGATGTCCCTTGGAAATGATCGCATTTCCGAATACAAACGAAGGGTAAATTCCAAGTCTATCAAATATTGATTTATCGTAGATAATAATTTGAATTCAGAACTAAGTACTTTTATTTTAATTTGTTTTGATTTCCGTGTGAACTATAGAGCTGTTATTGTCTTCTTCGTCTAAGCGCATTCCCGGTTGCATCCTCAGCTGTGCTTTTTCGGAGCCCTAGGTGCGCTTTCCCGTTTTTTCTTCTCCAAATATAATATGAATGTCAATGGTCACCCAAGGATGCCAAAGACCTTGCAAAATGGAGAAGGAATAGCCGGAACATTTCAAATACATACATACGTACATACTATCACGCCTGTTTCCCACAGGGGTAGGCAGAGACTATGGACCTCCACTTGCTACGATCTTGACAGACCTCTTTCGCTTCATCTACACTCATCAACCTCTTCATACATGCCCTTCGGTTACGGGTACTTCTTACCTCTCCCTTTTTCAGAACGTCTGCAATCTGATCGCAGAACGTTCGCCGAGGTCGACTCTGTCTTGCTAATTTCAAATGATTTGGCTATAGTTTTAAAACCGGCCGCCTGCCTGACATCAAATCTCTTTGGGTGAAAAGTTTTACAACCGGCCGCCGCCTGACGTTAACCCTCCTTGGGAATGCAATTGTAGCACGAAATGTTTATGCTTAATCCTTGAGTCGCCTCTTATGACATCCACACGAAGAGATGGATTGGTCCTATTCTAACCCTTCTAAATTTTTTATACATAATATTTTTTTCATAATGATTTAGTCATATTTTCTTTTGTCATACCTATTATAGTTTAATATAATTTTCTTTCCATTAATGTTTCTATTGAGTCTCATAATCATAATGTTATATATAAAACATGATACAATAGTTAGGACAGAAACTATAATATAAGTTAAGGTGCGACGACCCGTAAGCCGCGTACATTTTCCTACGTATAATAATTTACTACACAATTAGACTACGTTTTAAGTACTATCAAACCGAAACACATTTCACAATTTATTTTCTATGTAAACTCTAATCATTTCGCTGGAAAGGTTACAGATATTTTGAGTAACCTAACTTTGTTAGTCCTATGTAAATATTACTAATTAAGTTTAAAACTCATATAACTTTCCAGGGCGAACCTTGCGTCCAACCCCGGATTCCAGTCCACGCTGACATTAGGTTCCAAGGAGGTTATAAATGAGAAGGCGTACAACCCATTTGAACACCGAAATGTGGAGCACCCCAATTCGTAAGTTTTAATTGTTTTGTTGATTGTTTGGATGTTTTAAATGTCTAAATGGTTATAAAGAACCGTTTTTACGAAATGGTATTTGTGTAATTAAACAAAGGAAAAAAATAACTTTCAAAATTATTCGCTTTCGAGATAATTGGGCAAGTTAGTAAACAACAATTTTGAGAAAACGTTAGTAAGACTAGATCATGGTACACCGGGGCGGTAAGTGAAGAAAGCGGGGTGATAATTATGTTATCTGATTTATGTTTTTTAACACTGCCCGAGTTATGACTAAAGACCCTAGGATAAGTACAAATCACACAGACTTGGGTAAATTCCAAAATGATAGAAGTACTTGTATTATGGGACACTAATTCAACAATACCATTTTATATCTAATATAATAATGTGAAAAAGCCCATTTTCCAACTTAATGAGGCTTGGCTCAGGAATCCTGAGTCAGGATACAATTAGGGTTTAAAAATTCTCCTCGTAAAGATTTTCGTAGAGATATACAGATCGGTGAAGAGTTACGTGGAAATCAAATGTATGCCATGACTATCCACTGCGCCTTAGCTAGGCTCCGGCAGACGTGGTAGATCCAAGAAATTCTGGCTTGATGTCGTCAGGTATGATACGCGTGTCAATGGTCTTATAAACAAGGATGCTCAAGACCTTGCGAAATGAAAAAGAAAAAGCCGGAAAACGGACCCAGGCTTCACAGCATTACAGCTGAGGGTGAGGGAGAGAGAGATACAGATCGGCAGGTGTTCCCGTGGCAGTTCCAATTTTCAAGTTGGGATAATTCCCAACTTGGGAGTTGAACTGCCACGAGGGGGGATTTCTCTTCTTTTCTTTCCTCCTTGACAAGTTATTTTATTATATTTTCAGTACCATCGGTTCCTTGGTGCACCTTCTGAAGTCCTCGCTAGGGTCAGGCATCCTGGCGATGCCTGCTGCCTTCAAAAACGCTGGCCTGGCCGCCGGCGCTATAGGCACCGTCGTCGTAGGATTCATTTGTACACATTGTGTTTATGTATTGGTAAGTAAATAGTTTTATTTTATCCCTAAAGGAAGGCCAAGAAAGACGTCGAAAGAATGGGTGAGGATAGATGTGAAAGGACAAGGGGCTTGTGCAAATATGGTTCATGATAGAAAGAAATGGAGAGAATTTACATACAGATCCGAGATCAAATAACTGTTCTGGTAGAAAATAAACGGGCAAGTGCGAGTCGGACTCGTACATGAAGGGTTCCGTACCACCGTACAATGTCAACGCTAAGGAAACACGTTTCTTGTGACAGATCGAGTTAAAAACGCTGAATAAAACACGTTTTTTGTATGACCCCCTTTAATTTTCAACTTTTTTTTATTTTTAGTATTTGTCATTATAGCAGTCACAGTAATACAAAATCAGTGAAAATTGCAGGTGTCTAGCTATTACGGTTCAAGAGATAGAGCTCTGTGACAGACGGACAGACAGACAGCAGAGTCTCAGTAACAGCGGTCCCGTTTGCACCCTTCTGATGCGGAACCCTAAAAATTAACTTGGAATGTACCATATGTTTGTCTTCCCGCGTAGATCGTGAGAGTCTATCAAGGGACTGTGGCTAAAGACCATGACTATATTTATTACCTTTTACATCATCATCATCCGAGCGTATTCCCGGTTGCATCGTCAGCGGTTACGCTTCAGAGCCCGGGGTCCGCTACCTAACCTAGGCGATTTGACGAGGTTACTGGTTTTTACACAGAGCGATTTTTATTACCTTTTACATCTTTTGGACATGCAGACTTGAAAAGTCATTGTAAGGTTTAAAAAAGAAACAGATGGAAATCCACATTAATACCTCTTTGGTTTGATGACTATGCATTATTGCTGTTAGATGCATGCGCATGTTTTTATATTTTTAATCGAGAGTTCTTGTCGAGAAATAGATAGTACGTGTAGAAAATAAATATTAAAAATAGCAAGAAGATAACTAAAACGCGCCATTTTAAAATATGACGTCAAACTCTACAATATCCGCAGAAACTTCTTGTGACAATACAGCTAGAGACAAAAGCTGTCAACGCATGTTTTTCTTTTTGGGTACGTTCGATATTATCTGCCAGTAATGTTTAAACCTCTATACGAAAGCACATACATCTTGGGTGTCAAACAAACTACATGGACAGTCCTATCGAAGGCACCCGAACGTAGACTTTTTCGTCTTTTCCTTTTCGTTTGTTATAAGTTCCCGCGCAATTTTAGCATAATTTCAGTAATTTATTGTTAATTCCAATGACCTTACAGAAGGTCATTGTTTAATTCAAATAAAATTCAACAAGAAAAATAACTAGCTTTTTTATTAGAGATTTATTAGAAATTGTTAAATAAAAATATGAGCAAGATTGGTATTACATGCATATTTCTTATTGATAAGATCTGCTTTTGGATGAGATCATAGTAAATAGTGGTTTAACCGCGAGACAACCTTCGGATTGAGCGACAATACGGCGAACCGGATCCGCTGTGGCCGTGTAATCAAAATTTATATGTTGATTCAGTAGTTAGGCCTTTGCAGGCACTTTTACACATCAATTAGTTTTGTGTACTTACGTGTCAAATTAATTAATTATTTATTTAAAGAAAAGTTGTGGAAATTAAATCGTCATCATTATATCAGCCATATGATCCTGTTTAACTCTAGTTACAGCTTGAAATAGGCTAACTCCAACGATTTCCAAACCAACCTTGCTCAGCTGGGCTAGTATGGCTACGGCGAAACATTTTTATCCTTGTATTTTGTCGCATACAAGATAAACATAGATAAAATTGAGCGAAAAAATATGGCTGCGGTTGTATACGGCTGAGAGGGTAGAGAGATATCTTTAAAGATTGAGGGAAGTTAAGTATATCTTTGGTTTAAATTCTCATGCTAAGGCCTCAAGTCGTTCGACTACTTAGTCAACTTAATTTGGACGGATAATGGTCTAACCTGTAATAGTGATAAAGTTAGTCCTCATTTTATTATAAGACGGATCGTGTTTGGGCTTAACTAACTTCAGTTCTATTCCTAGGTTAAAAGAAAATTTGTATGCTTAGTCTCGTTATAACACAAAAAGTAATATTTAGTTACTTAGATAACAAATAATGCTTCGGAGAAAATAAGTTAAAAGGTCAGCTATAACTAAAAAAGAAAATTCTTTTAATGTCTAACACCTTGGAAAACGTCAACTTAAATACTTGGAAAATTATAAGGACGAATTCTAAGGCTTCCTACAAATTATCTTCAACGTTTCTTGAATGAAAACTTTGAGGTTTCTTTTAACATTTACATCTGAGTAAGTCCTTACTATAAAACAAAATAGTTGACGACAAATCATTTAGATACCCACAGCACAGCTAAGTTTAGTATCGCTTTCTAGGCCGAAGTCTTCTTCATGTTGTTCTCGAAGAAACGACAAAACTTAGAATGTAATAGCTGCTTCACTTCCCGAGCAGATATTTTTTATTTTATTTTTATTTTCACCCTCTCGCCCATCATAAAGCTAAAAGGGGCCTTTGAGTCTTGCTGTCCTGGGTTCTATCTGTTTAGAGCCGCGAGACCCAAAATGCTCTGCCTGCCCATTACGGCCCAAGTATAGGCCCAAGTGCAGAAGCGGTTACAAACTTATGTTGAAATTTCCTATTCACCATCACGCTAAAAGTGACCTTTGGCCCTAAGCAGGCAGAGCCCAGTGTCGCAAGACCTAAAATGCTCTGTCTACCACATCTATAATATAAAAATAAATCGCTGAATGTGTTGCTAAGCGCAAATGTCGAGAGCAGCTGAACCGATTTCGCTAATTCTTTTTTAGAATATTCCTTGAAGGACGAGGATGGTTCTTACGGAGCTTAAATACCCGTGCGAAGCCGGGGCGGGCCGCTAGTTAGAGATAAATACGATATAAAGTATAATATCATCATCATTTCAACCGCATAACGTCATCTCCCAAGGATTCAAAATAACCGATCACCGAGCGGCCTGCATCCAGCAATTTCCAGCGACCTTAGTAAGGTCATCTGACCACCTTGTGGGTGCGTGGTCGCAATTCAAACACTATTTTGCCCCATCGGCCGTCGGATTGTCGCGCTATGTGTCCCGCCCACTGCCACTACAACGAGCTAATCCGCTGGGTTATATCAGTGCACAGTGTTTTTTGTGACCCCAAAAAGTGACATTCTGTTTTTATCAGTAATATCCAAAGTTTAACTCATTATTTATGTAAGACGAAAACACCCAGGTGACAATAGGCCATAGTTTTTAAAAAAAATATATTTTAAAAATTGATCTTGAACTGGGTCAAACTAGAAATTTATTATTATTTCAAAAAATGTACACACTTAGCTTCTCTCTGTATTGCAGGTAGATACGTTAATGTATGGCGTATATTATTGCTCACTTAATTACTAAAAAGTACTTATAGAAACGGCAGTATACGCATTTTTTAATTTTAAGAAATTATTTTTTTTCTCTTGTTCTACGCCGAAGTAGAATCTCTGCTTAAGTCAGATAGATTCCTTGAAATAAGCTCTATCACCCATATTTTTTCTCTATTCTAACTCCGCGGGAATTCTGAGAAATATATTTTTTAAAGTTAATGATTATTATTATTAATTATTATTAGACAGACAGACTGACAACAGAGGCATAATATTAATAATGTCCCGTTAGCACCCTTTAAGCACAAAAGCCTAAAAAGGCGGAATTATTTAAGGTCAATTTTTGTGACAGCCCTAACACATTTTGAAAAAGGTCCTTTTCTCGAAATTACCGCTTTATTTATTATACTCATTATTTATGTAAGACTAAAACACCCATGTTTTAGTGTTACATAAATAATGAGTTAAACTATGGATATTACTGATAAAAACAGAATGTCACTTTTTGGGGTCACAAAAAACACTGTGCAGTGGCTTTTGTTCTCCTACGAATTTCCTCATTTCTGACTCGATTACGTAGAGAAACACCGTGCATAGCCCTCTCCATAGCACGTTAAGCTACCTTGAGCCTTCTTGTGAGAACCATAGTAAGGGACGATTGTATAATGTGTATGATTCCAATTTCATTTTTACTTTCCAGGTAAGGACATCGCAAGAGGTTTGCGTGGAGGCGAAAAAACCCTCGATGGGCTTCGCAGAAACTTGCGGGGCAGCTTTCGAATTCGGGCCAAAAAGGCTAAGGCCTTGGGCTAACTTTGCAAGGTAAATACTATTACAAACTTTTTCTTTATACACACATCTACATAAAAACCGTCTTTTAAGGTCAAGGGCTATAAAAATCTCAAATAAGGCTCAAATTACATTGCCGCGAAATTGAGGCGAATTTTAAGAAATTTACAGAGGATAATGAATTCAATAATCTAGGATAGTATAGTACAAATTAGCATTAAGATAAACTTCGCTGAAATTCCCGCGTATTATCGCTTTTTTTTTTTAATTTAAAATTTTAATTGTTGGCATCCCAAGGCTATAAAGGTATGTATGTGTATTTTTAGTGCCTACATCTTCTTCTTCATCTGAACGCGTTTCCGGTTGCTGCTGCTTCGGAGCCCGGTGTGCGCTTTTCCAAATATAATATGCATATCAAAGGTCACCCAAGGATGTCAAAAATCTAGCGAATTGGGGAAGATATCGCCGGAAAATTTTAAACGATTTGGCTATAGTTTTACGACGGGCCGCCTGCCTGACGTCAAGCCTCCTTGAGAATGCTATTGTAGCACGAACTATAAAAGTGCTATTTTTCCTTTATTCGCCTCTTACAACATCTACAGGAAGATATGGAGTGGTCCTATTCTGACTCGGAACCACACGGGTACTTTATATAGTACCTACATACATGTAGGTTGTACTATAAATAGAAAATTATTAATCAAATAATCAGAAATGTCAAAGACACGGTAATAATTAAAAATTAAATACTTACGTAGATATGAGATTTTCCTACTTCGCCTTAACAGTTACTAACGTGACTGCGCAGTATTTCTATATATTTCCAATATTCCTAGCACTCGTAATTGTACAAAGAATAGATACCTATCGTTTTTACTGTTCCACCAAAATAAATGTATTTCTCCATTTACAAAATACATATTTACATAACATTAAATAAAATTAAAATAATGAATAGTACTACTTAATTAAAACACTGTTTCTTTGCTTCCAGTTCACTGTTAAATGCCACAAGGTTTAAGATATATGTCTCAACTTAACACATAAATAGACAAACAAATACACTACGGGAAACTATCTAGGGACACACCTTTGTTACCGTTAACAAGGGAAATATAAGCAAGTTTAACTTCATAACGCGGTATGAAGTTAAACTTGCTTACTAAGACATTGTGTGAATTGTGTCCCTACTTGTTATGAGGCATTTTATATATATAGTTGGCTGTCTCACTCGCAAAATCATTTTTTTTTAATGATTAAAATATATGTGTCAGTGTTATTCGAAAAGTTTTACATTATCATTCTAAATAACTATATCGTGGATATTTTAGACATGTTTTTATATTGTGTAGACATTAACTACATCGTGAATTAGTTGATTAAAACTTTTATATCTTTGATCAACAAAAATACGATGTAGTCAATGTAAAATGTTTGATTTTGCGAGCGAGACAGTCAACCAAGTGTAAAACGCCTCTTAACAAATTATATCTTGTTTCAGGACGTTTATAGATTACGCACTGACGTGTACGTACTTGGCAGCTCTTTGTGTCTACGTCGTGTTCATATCAGAGAACTTCAAAGAAGTAAGTACCTAATTAGAAGTATGTAGTGTCCTATACTTAGTTGAGCATAAGCACCATAAGTCTCCTCTAGTTTTACACAAACTTCTATCAGTGGCGATAGTTTGAAAAAAAATCGACCAAGTGTGAATTAAGCCTGCATGGAGAGTTCCGTACAATGCCATGTGTGTTTTTATTGAATAGTTTATTTTTAATTAATAGAATTCTTATTGGTTTTCCTGTTCTCTACAAGCAATGAACTATATTTGGTATTTTTTTTAAGATTTTAGGCTCAGTAGTTTCGGAAATAAGGGAGAAGTGGTCAATTTTCGTCTTCTTTCATGAAGAAAATCAAAAATATTTTTTTTACAATAATAACAAATATGTATTTGAGATCCTTATAACCTTTCATTTGATATATGACACAGTAAGGTGTGCAAAACTTTTTTTTTAATTTTCTAGTTTGTCCCCCGAAGATGACCCTTAAGTAAAAAAAAATATATTTATTTACTTTGCACATCTGTGTTTGGGTCATATGATTACACCATCCTACCAAATTTCATCTGATTTTGGTCTAGTAGATTCGGAGCAAATCGGCTATGACAGACGGACGGACAGACAGACAGACGCATGAGTAATCGTATAAGGGTTTCGTTTTTAGGGTTCCGTACCCAAAGGGTGCAAACGGGACCCTATTACTGAGACTCCGCTGTCTGTCCATCTGTCCGTCTGTCTCAGGGCTCTATCTCTGAAACCGTAATAGCTAGACACTTGAAATTTTCACCGATTATGTATTACTGTGGCCGCTATAACAACAAATACTGAAAAAAAAAAGATAAAAATTAAAGGGGGTCGTCACACTAAAAACGTGTTTTTTTAGCGTTTTAAAACATTGTACGGAGGTACGGAACCCTTCATGTACGAGTCCTACTCGCACTTGCCCGTTTATTTAATTTTTTGTACATCATCATCATCAAAATTTAAGAGCGACGCTCTTGTCGGTGGAGATTCTTCCATTCTTTTCTATCTTCCGCCAACCTCTTGGCATCTTGATACGACACTACTATCATCTTTTCCTTGATTTGCTGCATATAGCTGTGCCTTGGCTTTCCTCATCCCCTCCTTCCTTCTATTTTGCCTTCTATTATAATATGCATAAAATGGACATGCCGTATCAAGTGTCCCAACATATTGCCTCGCCTATTTCCGATTACCTCGAGTATGTGTCTCTTTTCACTTACTCGATTTAAGACCTCTACGTTTGTTACTTTAACCTTCCAATTAATCCTTTCTTACCTTCTCCAGCACCACATCTCAAACAACCTTTTAGTTTCCTTTTTCTTTAGTGTCCACGTCTCACAGCGGTATAGAGCAATACTCCAGATGTACACCTTAATAATTTTTTGAACGGAACACTATAAATAGAAGATTAAAAAATAATAAGGAGGTTAAGAACTTAGCGAAGGAAAGAGAGTTATGGAAAGCACTCCACAAACAAGAGCACGGCTCTTAAATAGAAGAAAGAAAAGAACTGAAAGTAGGCGATCTCTATGCTATGACTTTATACCATCTACTGCGACTGAGGAGCTCAGTGGCCCGGCGGGAGTGCGCATTACTAGCGCTTTCGCAAGTAAAGCGGCACCGGGCGTGGTCCGCACTTGGATGGGTGACCACAAGTGGCATAAAAATTTCTTGAGCTCCTCCGTGCTTCGGAAGGCACGTATAAGCCGTTGGTCCCTAGAGTCATCATTGCATGGCATTCGTCAAGCTATGTCAGATGCCTTTAGGCAGCTTGAAAAATCTGATACCAGTGTTGGCCACTTACACACACGATAAACAAACAAACTGCGACCATCAATCCGTCTGTCCAACGTGGTGATTATGATCAAATCCTTGCTTTGTTGGAAGAATCCTTTACTCCAGCAGTAGACTAATATAGGCTGAATAAAAAGAAGAAGAAGAAATACAATAGCTGCGGTGAAGCCGCTGCTAAAGTTAGTATAGGTACCGACAAACTCTTTATAAAGAGTTCAAATTTGTCGGGATCTATATCTCTCACACAAATGCAAAACTCAGCTTACACCTCGCGGGCTTGTACAGTGATCTAATATTGGTGCGATTTATTACGCATATGTCAATTACACGTAAATACAGGGTCTAACATAATGCATTCAGTCCATGATACTGAACAACTTTCTCCAAGGAACATATATCGAAACATGAAAAATATTTTTTGACCTCCCATACAAGTTGACGGATCAGCTGATCCGAGTTTGTAGGAAAAGCCAAAAATTAATTTTCATATTTCAACATATGTTCCTTGGGGGAAGTTGTTCAGTATCATGGACTGAATCCGACCTTAAAATAGTTTCAGTATATTTTGTTAGACGTTATACAAAGTGGAAGGGACATACCCGTAATAAATCAAACCACGGGCTATACTAGATCATTATAGTATAATGAAATTAAAATAACAGTCGAAAAACCAAAAAAAATTTTGACTTTCCCATACGAATTGCCCGAGCGGCTGCACACTTTTGTATGGAAATGCCAAAAATTTTTAGTTCTTTGGCTGTTATTTTAATTTCATTATACTAAAGTGATCTAGTATTGACCATGGTTCGATTTATTACGGGTATGTCCCTTCCACGTTGTATAAAGAAATGAGTACGACAAAATGTCCCTTTATCGTTTGAATTCTATTATACTTCAATTACGAAATAAAGCTTGTACAAAGGATAATATTATGAAACCATTTAGCTGCTTCTTAAAATGTCAGCAGTCCTTGTCGTTTGGCCTTGTTATAAATGTGATACAACCGTGTTTAGTAAATTTAAATAATGACACAAAACTTTATGTAGCTAGTTGTTTTTTTTTCTATTTTTGTAATAAAGACTTTAAAAAAAATCTCTCATATTTTTATAATCAATGGCTAACCTACTGACTTTCCTATACACGCGACTGTCCCCATCCCCCCTCACTGGCCGCTGGCCATTCGGTACCCGGCGGTGACTTGAATGTCACCGCCTGTGATTGCTCCGAATCCGAACCATATTCAAATCAAATCCAAAACGAGAAAAATTCGGACGGAAAATTCTTGAGTAGCGTCTGTGCACTGCAGCCGAATCCGAATCGTATTCGTGAATTTCGAGGCCACCGATTTCGTTAGTTCACCGCCAGACTTTGATTAGAGAGGCCGCATTCACTATGTGTCCTGCCTGCATTTAACCGCCGTCAGTTGCTGGCACTATTATTATACTTATTATTTATTTACCCCAACCGTTGTATGGAAACATACGAATTGACACGTCTCAGTTTACATTTTTTGCTGGAAAATGATTGTAGACCTAATTATATGTTAAACTAAGTAATCAGACATCAAACGCAATGTCAACATATGGACACCCCTCCTATTTTTGACTGCTTATTTGAAGGCCATAACTACTGATTTCGAGGTTCGTCCCGGAACAAAAGATATTCGTATTGACGAGTTTTTCAATCCCCCATCAACTTTTTATAACATTTCCCACAAATTAGTATGTCGGGTATTTACCCCAATCTACCCGTTGTATGGGAACATACGAATTGACATGTCTAAGTTTACATTTTTTACTGGCAAATATATTTTTAACCTAGTTATATTTTAAAATATGCAAAAAGACATCAAATGAGATTATATCTGTATATTTAATACTAGCAGTCCACCCCGGCTTCGCCCGTGGTACACACATAGCCTATGTCACTCGGGAATAGTGTAGCTTTCCAACGGTGAAAGAATTTTTTAAATCGGCCTAGTACTTTTTGAGCCTATTCATTACAAACATATAAAAATAGGTACAAATCTTTCCTCTTTATAATATTAGTATAGAAGTATAGATGGCTAATTTAGTTATGGCTATTTGAGATATATTAATTACAGATAATTAGAGGACTCGCACTAATTTATTTGGGTTCCGTACACAAAGGGTGCAAACGGGACCCTATTACTGTGACTCCGCTGTCTGTCCGTCTGTCCGTCTGTCACAGGGCTCTATCTCTTGAACCGTAATAGCTAGACACTTAAAATTTTTACGGATTATGTATTACTGTGGCCGCTATAACAACAAATACTAAAAATAAAATAAAGTTAAAAATTCAAAATTCAAAAAAAAATATCAAAATTCATAATATTATTATTATCATAGGATATTTATAATATCTCTTAATAATAGTCACTTTGTTTTGTTTTGCACAAATGTTGACGTCAAATCGTTACTTACAGCTAAGTTTACGCCGCTTCCTAGTAAAGGGGGTCGTCATAGAATAAATGTGTTTCTTCAGCGTTTTAAAACATTGTACGGTGGTACGGAACCCTTCATGTACGAGTCCGACTCGCACTTGCCCGTTTATTAATAAATATTTCAATCTACCCACCAAACGGGTAGATACGGGTATTTACCCGGTGCATATCGGGTATATATCCAAGCGTGGGTTTACATACCCGGGTATATGCCCATCTCTAGTGACAACGTCCGGTGTTCGTAAGGGGGCGTCTATAAATTACGTGAGATGTTTAAGGGGGGAGGGGGTCGAGTCAAATCTCATCTATTCTTACGTTGGAGAGAGGGGGGGGTCTCGGCAAATATCACGTAAATTTTTTTCTGATTGAAACAAATAAAATATACTATTTTGGTCCATTTAATCCAGATTGTACATTCTTAAGCGTAATCGTAATACGATTAAGATCATTCACTAATTCGTTCGAAAGAAAATAATTTAATTCATACTTTGACGTTATACATCTACTGACTGGTCAAACCACCATATTTGTTTTATACCAAATAGCTCAATTTAATCTGAATTTACGGTACAGTGTAGCCCGCCTGTCTATTGTTAAATTTTTATTACACTTATAATTAAACTCTCAGTAATATTGATTACTAGTCTTAACTAGTCGTAAATAAAAGCACGAAGCATTTTTTTTTTCTTTTTACAATAACAATCCAACGCGTTTACGTAAGAAACCCACATTTTGAAAAATCTCCCGTGAGATTGGGGTATGGGGGAGGGGGTTGAATAAAATCTCACGACATCACACCATACAGAAAATTAAAAAAAAAACCTCACGTAATTTATGGACGCCCCCTAACCAATATTACCTACTTAAATAAAGGTCATTAATTATCTATAATATCAAACTATCAATAGTACACAGATACACTATCACGTCTTTATCCCTAACGGGGTAGACAGAGCCAAGGGCGGTAAAGCCCAGGCCACTTTTAGCGTAATGGTGGGCATGAAGGTGGAAAAGGGAAATCATAATAGTGATGGGTTGCTAACCGCATCGCCTATTCATATGATTCAGATTCTCGCCCATTCCCTCAATCGGCTTTTACGATCTGCACGGGAAGAGAAGCAGCTGGTACAGACCAGCAAAGAAGAACTATAAATAGTATCGATTGTTATAGCAATAGCAGAAACATTATCAATAACACTGTCGATATTATACATTAATTTCTATATTTTCGGCAACACTATCGGGCGAGACGGGACAGTGGGCGGGGCGTGCAACGTGTGCTTCCCTCCCCGTACCTCACCCGAAATTCGAATATGAATCGAATTCGAGTGGGTGCACAGCCGTACGTACAATTTCTACGGCGGCCAATTCGAGTCGGTTTTGATCCGAAATAAAAACGACCCGATGTGAGAATTCTTGGTTTGAATACGAATCGGATTTGAACCGTTTACGACTAAGTGCACAAGCATCCATACAATCACTAGGAAGGCCAATTTGAGTCAGATTCGGATTTTATTTGAATATGGTTCGGATTCGGAGCAATGCTCAAGCGTCCTTTCAGTTAATTTATGAATATAAACCTTTAGTGTTAACAAAATAGGTTCTTTTTTTATTTATTGTCAGCAAGATTTTATTAAAAGTAAATCAATGTAAGTAAAAAAAAAGTAATGTCAGTGTTTATTTGGTAATATGTTATGTTTTTTTAAAAATAGTAATGTCAATATTTATATTTATAATGTTTATTTCAATTAATTTTTTTATCGTTAAAGAACTCGTCCAATTTATAATATGTTTTATTTGTTAAAATTAATTTCAATGTTTTTATAAAAAGTGAATTTGTTTCTACATTTCTTAGGCTGTCGGCCTGTCGGGTAGGGCATTGTAAATTTTTATCGTCATAGCTAGTGGGCCAGATTTAAAGAGTTCTAGCTTGGAAGTGGGTGTCACTAATGTATTTTTCTTCCGAGTGGGATATCGTCGCGGCAAGTCTTCCTTCTTTGTATAGAATTGGGGATATTTACGGACAAACTTACAGGCCTCCAAAATATAAATCGACGGTATAGTTAATATTTCTAAATCCTTAAAATAAGGCTTGCAGCTCTCTGTCCCTTTTATATTAACAATTACTCGTATACATTTCTTTTGCAGGGTGAGTAGTCTTTCTACATCAGTACTGTTTCCCCAGAGGATGATGCCATAGGTTAACCATGAAAAGGCATACGCGTAATATGCCGCTATTGTAGTTTTTTCGTTAGTGGTTTTTTTCAATTCTCTAAGTGCGTAGGTAAATTTGGTCAATTTTATAGCTATCTTATCAACGTGGGCTTTCCAGTTTGTATGCGTATCTAGAACTAGTCCGAGTAGTTGGAATGTGTTGACACCTTTAACTTTGATTCCGCTGGTACCTAACACAGAGTTGATACAACCACCAACATATAATAAAAATAATTGTATTTCACAGATTAATTTTTGAGATTTATGGTTTACATATAGTAAAATTGCATTGCCACATATTAGCCTTGCACAGTATTTTAAACAACGTTATAAGTTACCCTCTCTAAAATACTGTGCAAGGCTAATACGTGGCTATACGGTTGTATAGCCATGTATTATTAGTATATTCTACCTATATGTAAACTATAAATTCCAAATTGAATCTGTGAAATACAATTATTTTTATTATATGTTGATGGTTGTATCAACGCTGTGTTAGGTACCAGCGGAAGTTTAGGTAAATATGCATCCGATTATCCGACCACTGACCATGACTTATTTTGTTAGTAATGCTTATAAACTAGGGATTAATAACATGTAAGTATCACAAAAATAAAATTATAAAGGCCACTCCTGTACCACTACCCCGACGTGGCGCAGCAGTGGTTAACATATCAGCAGTCCAGCCTACTTGCAATCATTTTCAGGATGCTGTTGTCGCTGGCTCGCACCCTGCGCACCAGGGACGCTCTTTATAGTATAAAAGTTTCTCTTTTTTTTGCGCATTATAGTATAAAAGCACTCTCAGGACTTAGCACAAACATCTCGTGATACAATTGCATTCCTAAGAGGGTTAACGTCGGGCGGCAGCGGCTTGTAAAACTTTTCGCACAAATACATTCCCAAAGTGGGTTGACGTCAGGCAGGCGGCCGGTCGTAAAACTATAGCCAAATCATATAAACTGTTCCGGCTATTTCTTCTCCATTTTGCAAAGTGTGGCATCCTTGGGTGACCATTGACATGCATGTTATATTTGGAGAAGAAAAAGCAGGAAAGCGCACCCCGGGCTCCGAAGCAGCCCATCCGAGGATGCAACCGGGAACGCGCTTAGACGAAGAAGAGGAGGAGAAGTATAAAAGCACTCTGTTCGCGAACTAACGTTGTTGTTATGAACGCTGCAGCACGGCTGATTTCGTCGCTCTCTCTCGCTCAAGCAATTACTGTTCTGAGCGACAGAAAAGGAAAGCAGCTAGGAAAGTGCTGTTTCGTGCTGATCCAACAAAAAACAATTATTTTTCTTTTCAGGTTTTAGATGCATACTTTCCTGATAACAAGCTATCCGTCGAGGCCTACTGCGCCTTGACGCTGGTTCCTCTCGTGCTGATCTGCCAGATAAGAAATCTCAAGTGGCTGGTTCCGTTCTCTGCCATTGCCAACGTATTCCTCGTCATCTGCTTTGCTATCACAATGTACTATATCTTCTTTGATCTGCCCAATCCGAACAAGAGGGAAATGGTTGCCAGTGTTACGCAATGGCCTCTGTTTATGAGGTAAGTGAATATAAATACGTCTCTTTTAGTCTCCACTGCAGGAGCATGACCCTCTCTGTACTGTACTAACAGAGCCGTATTAAGCCAGAGTAGCCAGATGATTTGGCCTACACTCTCCACGCTGGCCAGACGGTTGGAGAGCTGTCTCATTGATGTTTTTAGCTTTGTTTTACTTGTGTTTCCTACGTAAATAAATATAATACAAGTATTTCAAATTTTATGCTGTGAAGATTTGTACTATCACATCTTTAGGGTAGACATAGCCTTTGGTTCTTATGGCCCTAGGGCCATAAGAACCAAAGGCTGATTCTATCGTTAATGTGGAAAAAGGAAATCAAAATAGTGAATATAGATATTAAAATGATATTTTAGGGTTCCGTAGCCAAATGGCAAAAAAACGGAACCCTTATGGATTCGTCATTTCTGTTTCTGACTTCTGTTGACGGACATTGAATAGGCTCCGAAACTACTGAACCGATTTGAAAAATTCTTTCACCGTTGAAAAGCTCTTGTGGTGTAGTTTGAACACACCCTATCTATGTACGTCATATACTTTACCTATATCAGCTCAATGTAACAAATTTGTCAATTATAATGGATACTTAGTGGCATACAGTTGTTTCCTTTGTGACTCCCGATCCGCACCTTATACTACACTATCCCCGAGACATAGCCTATATGTGAACCACAGGCAAAGCCGGGGTGGACTGCTAGTTTAAAATAAACTGCTTCTGTTTTGGTCCCGAAACCATGGTTAATTTACTGTAGTACAAAAATAGGAAAAATGTATTTCAAAATTTAATTAACACACGTGGCGGCGTAATAATACGGATGTAGACTAAAAAAATATTTTTACTTCATCAGGTAGATTATTAAAAAATATTATATAAGTGCGTTTTTTTTCTTTTTTCTTTTTTTTTTTTGTCTTCTATTTTTATTTGCGATCAGCGGTGTTTCGCTTTAAGCAAATTAGTTGTGTGTCTGTTGTGGCTTTTTGAGTGGGTCCTCCAGCGAGAGCCTCTACTCATCATTCAGGAACAATATGTCTTTCCTTTTGAGTCGCTTCCGATATGAGCGTGTTGACAGCCCGGCAGCCAGTTCATTAGGGTGGACCTCCAGTTTCCCCTTATACATTTCAGAGACCTTCAGTATTTCCTCCTTAACTGTGTTCATCTGCAACTCGTGACTAATTTCAGCGTTAGTAACTGGCCATGGAACACCAGATATTGTTCTTAGGATCTTTTTTCTGATTTGCAAATAATAACAAAGATACAGCACAATTAAACACCGCATGACGTTACGATCAAGTATGATTCAACAACACTGAACACTCTGAAACTTCGACGCGCTGTATCTTTGTGAATTTCACTACTTTGATAAACCGGAAAATATGAGTCCATTATTTTTGGATAATCTAACTAACGAACTAAATAAAATACAATTTTTCGAAGCCAGTCCACAACCCTATTACTAAAACAATTCAAGCGAGCGGCGCGGCGCGGCCGTTGTAAGAACCACTGCCTCGGCGGCGTAATGAGTAAACTCTCTTATAGATCGTGTTTATTATTGTTCACAACTTTTTCATGAGAGCTACTGCTATGTAACAGCCTCGTAATTCATACCTTTTTGCCTTTAACAAACTCCATTATACGGAGCCAATAAAACAAAGCGCGCGACAATAATTTCCTCCAAATTGGCTTTTTACAACCTACTGAATTAGGTACATCACACAACTCAAAACGAACTTTATTCTCTTTACAGCACAGTCATATTTGCCATGGAGGGCATCGGTGTAGTAATGCCCGTCGAGAACGAGATGGCGAAGCCTCAACAGTTTTTAGGGTGCCCTGGAGTGCTGAATGTGGCCATGACTATAGTGATATCCCTTTACGGAATCGTCGGCTTCTTTGGCTACATAAAGTATGGAGATGAAGTGAGGGCCAGCGTGACTTTGAACCTGCCGCAGGACGAAATGTAAGTTTTCTTTTAACAATGATAGATAAATAATTGTATTGGTACACAAAAAGACACACACGATTACACAAAGAAAAGAAATACAATACAAAATGAAAAAAATATTAGGTACCTATATAACAATTGTTTTTTTAAGACGATACACGGAGTCCAGTGCCCCCATTTGAAATAAATTTTTGTAAGGAAACGGAGATATCATTTAAAATTTTGAGCTAGTAAAACCTAGATAACCCTTCAAACTATTTTATAAACCACTGTTTACAGTTTAAAGTGAGAACGTTAAGCTTTAGTTTGCATTTTTGCGAAAAACGGCCACTTTTGGCAAAACTGCAAACTAAAGTTCTCTATGGTCAATATTGAAGATATCTCTATGGGATAGGTGTCAAAATATGCAGGGCTAAGAGATCTCTCGCATGGCATTGAATTTTAAGAACTGAACCGAATGTTTTTTAAGAAATTTCGAAAAGATCTAAAAAATTTAACACAAGTTTCACCAAACGTGTTTCAGAGCCGCCCAAGCTGCCAAGATCCTGATGGCACTGGCGATCTTGTTCACCTACAGCCTGCAGTTCTACGTGCCCATGGAAATGATATGGAGGGAATTGCATAATAAGATATCAGTGCGGTACCACAACATCACCCAGATCTCTATCAGAACAGCTGCTGTTGTTGGCTCAGGTATGTATTTGTCGCAAAGAGGGTAGATGGACAGTAGTTAAAAATCAGATGGTAAGGTCAGTGCCCCTCTTCGCTCTGAACTATGAGAAGCTTCCTTGTGAGACCACATCGAGTTGTACACCGTGCGGCCGCCAGAACAAGACTGACAACTTATCAACCGTGTCGTATTCAACAAGGTCAACGTATAAAAATTGGTGATAAAAAATTAATTACCCTCGTGCCGTTTTTTCCATCACATATTTTTAATTTGGATACAGTATGTGAATCTCCGGTTTGTTTCATTACATTCCGAACAATTCCCATCCCTTTTAAATGGTACATCAAAATATGAAAAACCCGGTTAAGTGCGAGTCAAACTCGTACATAAAGGGTTCCGTAACTCCGTACAATGTTTTAAAAAGCTGAAAAAACACGTTTATTTAATGACGACCCCCGTTTAATTTCAACTTTATTTTATTTTTAGTATTTTTATTTACAGCGGCCGCAGTAATACCTACATTATCGGTAAAAATTTTGAGTGTCTAGCTATTACGGTTCAAGAGATAGAGCCCTGTGACAGACGGACAGACGGACGGATTTGGGTACGGAACCCTAAAAATCAGTTTCGAGGAAAACGCGGCAAACTTTTAGACGCTATGTATTTTATATAACAAAATGAATTTGGTGGATTATTTGTTGCCACAAAAACTGAGTTATGTTAAAAATTAAATTTACAAAAATTTATTAAGTATGTTTGTTCAGATCGAAATAACAAGGTTTTATTCAATAAAGTAACAGTTACTGCACACTTAAACGTACACAGATACAGAATAAAATGCGACATAAATATTTTATAGGTACTGCGAACATAACAATGTTCAACTTCAACAGAATCACTGGCTATTTTGCAAACGAAATTAAAGCATAACCCTTTTTTTACTGCCTTCTAATTTGCATCTAAACTAGTTGTGCGTGTAGTAAAGTTTAAGGTGAAGATATAGGCAAATGGCCTTGAAGTGTGAAATAAATTGTTAACTCGTAAATATGGTGATAATTACCATATTGCTCTTCGTCATGCACTAGATAGCCCTTTAAATTATTTTATAACTGCCGTTGAAACTATTATTGGTGATCCGTCTAGCTTTAAAACTTGCCGTGGCCACTTTTGGCGGAGGCAAGTTTTAAAGCTAGACGGACTTATGTAAATACTTTCAACGGTGGTTCATAAAATAATTTAAAGGGCTATCTAGTGCATGACGAAGAGCAATATGGAAATTATCTCCATATTTACGAGTTAACAATTTATTTGAAATGAGGGCGCCACTTCAAGGCCATTGGCTTATGTCTTCACCTTAAAATAGGCAATAGCATTTTTTTCGCATAAAAAAACATGACATATAGTTTTTAGAAAGAGTCAGTTAGTTACAAAGAAACTTTAGAAAAATGATTTAGATTTCCAAAATAGAACTTTTAGCTTTTAGGTAATAAATATAAAGTAGCAAATGTCTTCATAGTCATATAAACTTTTTCTTTTTATATAAAGATTGTTCTACAGCATTAAAACGTAGTTAAGTATAATTAATATTGCAGTAAATTCTTAATAGGATATATATTTGCAAATTTTTATCATAAATACTCATATACTCGGGCGATATACATGTGTCCCTCAGTTACTCAGGATTCAACCGTATAATCACGAGCGTAGCGAGTGCTGTGGAACCTTTCGTTTCACACTGGATTCAAAGTTTTGCCCTCGCCTTAAAAATAATTACCTTTACGCCTTGTAACGCAATCTACTATTAACTTCATTACAAAATTTGTAACAGGCGAACTTAAGGCCCAGAGCCTTTTCTATCCACTCAACCTGATAAAATCAAATTTCGGACGACATGCACATTCTAATTAAATAAATTTATCAAATATTAAAAATGTATTTTAAACATAGATTTTAAAATATGTACATATACGAGTACTTACATACATTCATAGACCTGCATACAAAAAACGCAATTTCCATAAATTCCTTAATCCTAAATAGACTACATAAATATTTAAAATACTCTAGGACAGTTTGTGAAGTTAATGACCGCATTTTTTTTCAGTTGCCCTTGCTGCCGCTGCACCTAACCTGGAACTCTTTATCAGCCTCTGCGGTGCCATCTTCCTCTCTAGCTTGGGCCTTCTTACGCCAGCCATCGTTGACACGGTCCACAACTGGGACCGGGGGCTGGGCAGGTTCAACTGGATCCTTTGGAAAAACGTCTTCATCAGCATCGTCTCTTTGATTGCCCTATTCACTGGTTCCTACGTTTCGATTCAGGACATGATCCACAAGTTTAATACTCATCATGTTTCAGATATCGTTAATGCAACTTTAAGTATAAGTAATCAGACGCTAAGTAATCAAACGTTAGTGTAGGTTGTGATGTGAATTACGCCTCAGATGGTTGTGCTAGTATTTTTGATGACTTTTTTATATGGATGATGTTATTGATTTGAGAACATTCTTTACAAGTCTGGTGAAATAAGTCTTTTAAATATGGTAAATAAATTAATAAAGTAGGTAAGTACCTACTTTATAAATTTATTTGCATATAATAGGTAAGTACCTTTAGGGCTTTTAGTGTAATAATAACCTAAAAATAATAACTAGTGCATTCTCTAAGGGTTGTAAAGTTTCTTTGGTATTTTATCTTACAAAAAAAAAACAGTTAAATTCTTTTATTTTACTTTTTTCACCCAGATCGCGGCAAGTAACTAAAAATATGATTTTATTAAACATAAAGTTAAGTGATAAAATCAACAAAGTTGTGAACATTAATTTTACGGCTCAATAAGGTTTTTGTGAGTAATTTAAATGTAATTTTACAATAAGTACAATGGAATAATAATATTTAATATAAAGCCTCAACGGTCTCAAAGACTATACATTTATTTTGTAGGTAATAACTGTTGTAAGTATGACATAAATAATATAATGTTAAGCAGCGATGTAACACGGAATATTATTAATCCCACTTTAACTGCACTGTGCCACTGATGATACGAAAAATATTAAAGCTACAGCACGGACGAACAAAAACCAGAGGAGGACAACCCCATACTAAAAGCTTTCTCTGCTAGAAAGTCAAAATCCTGTATTATTTCTAGATATTACAGTATCTCGCCCGCTAGCCATACAAAGGATGTTGAATCCACGAAAAATCAGAGATGGCGCTTGTTTGTTCGTAGAAAACGCTTCCGCCATCTTTCCAAAATTAAGAGGCACTACTGCTAAAGTACCTTCTTTTGAACTATTAACTCCATCTAGCTTCAAAGTTTAAACTAGAAATCCAATTACGCTTCAAAGTATAAAGGCTAACAGTCCTCTTGTATTTGTTTGTTATTATTTCGTGACTCAGAGTTAAAGATAATTTAAGGACAATGTTTTTAATGTAGTAGGTTCGATAGCATTAGCGCCAAGAACACAGACCTGCACCTTTAGCATGCCACTGGCGACAGCATTTATCGATCGCTATTATCTTTTACTATATCGCTCTATGTATTTAATAACAACGAGCGGGATGGACTTAGTGTCTGTCGCGCGATATAAACTTTATCTGGATAATACGGGAGCTGGAAAAAATGGGGACTACAAAGTTTAATGAGTCGATGCCTCATCTCATTTTCTTATATTGGGTCTCGTTATATATATTTACTTTTAAATTATAATATATATCGCCCAACACAGTATTAACTTTGTAATTTTTAAAAGTAAGCATCTATATTATTAGGTATATATCTGGTGCGCAGTGATATAATATTTTTATGAATAACCGATACTCTTAAATATGGATATTTTTTATCAACGTGACATTAATATAAGTAACCAATATTTTTTTTATATTCCTTTTAAAACCATGATATTTTATTAGATTTATATAATATGTATTTATGTATATGGTTTTTATGTGTATATTTTGGCCATTCATGAAATGTAGGGGCTGAAATAGAGGAGTGAAATGTGTATTTGTAGTTACCGAATTTATGACTATTTTGTTTTAAGTTATACTTATGTGTGCTGGACAACTTTTTAAAACGGAACAAGTTCGAAAGTACAAATCTCAAATATCTGTCTACTTGCCTGCTTCAGGGAAAGATCTGAAACTATACGTGGCACATCAGTAAATCGACTCCTTCGTCTCAGGTAGCCACTTACTTTATTCGTTCTGAGCAATTCTTTTCTTTTTTATATAATTTGCGATAAACTGGTAACTCACGTTAAGGTGATACATAAGATCCAGTGCTGCCCCCATTTGATAAAAAAATATTTGAAGGAAAACCGAGATATTATTTAAAATTTTGTCTTTGTAAAACCCTAGATAACCCTTCAAACTATTTAATGAACTACTGCTTACAGTTTAAAGTAAGAACGTTGAGCTTTTCTAAGCTCATTTTGTCCAAAAGTGGCCGTTTTCTGCAAAAATGATATGTTCTTACTTTAAACTGTAAACATGTAGTTCATTAAATTACAAAGGCTTCACAAAGACAACATTTTGAATGATATCTCCGTTTCCTTTGTAATAGTTTATTTCAAATGGGGGCAGTACTGGACCCCGAGAAATTTATGTATAACCACAAAATTCTTTAATTTTTCATAAATATTCAATTTATTTTAATTAATAATATGTAATGAAAAATTTTGCCACGAGTTCAATTCTCGTTCATATTCAATTTATTGCTCAATTTATACGAAAAATCATTGTATATGTACTTTCTCTTTTATAAGGATAGCTCTCTTCCTTTTTCATCGAATGTGTAAAAAATCTGCCATAATTGGATGTTGTTGTGTGTCTTAATAATATTACTATGAACTCTATTTTCTTGTCTTAATATTGTAACGTCTTTAAGTACATTTTGCTGGATAAATGAAATGTGATACGTAATTTTAGCGATATAGTTGTATGTGAAATTAAAAGTTTGTGAAGCTAAGCAAGCTTTTTATTTTTATGCTTTCATGCCGTGTTGGGCAAAATTTGATTGTTTGAACAATAAAAAATTAACAACTAATAGATTGTTAATTGCGAATTTTGCAATTAACGATTAATTAGTTGTAATTGTGAAAACTCACAACTAACAATTAATTAGTTGTAACAGTGAAACCTCGCAACTAACAATTGATTAGTTGTTATTCTGAAAACTCACAACTAACAATTAATTAGTTGTAACTGCGAAACCTCGCAACTAACAATCGATTAGTTGTAATTGTGAAAACTCACAACTAACAATTAATTAGTTGTAACTGCGAAACCTCGCAACTAGCAATTGATTAGTTGTAATTGTGAAAACTAACAATTAATTAGTTGTAACTGCGAAACCTCGCAACTAACAATCGATTAGTTGTAATTGTGAAAACTCACAACCAACAATTAATTAGTTGTAACTGCGAAACCTCGCAACTAACAATCGATTAGTTGTAATTGTGAAAACTCACAACTAACAATTAATTAGTTGTAACTGCGAAACCTCGCAACTAACAATTGATTAGTTGTAATTGTGAAAACTAACAATTAATTAGTTGTAACTGCGAAACCTCGCAACTAACAATTGATTAGTTGTAATTGTGAAAACTCACAACTAACAATTAATTAGTTGTAACTGCGAAACCTCGCAACTAACAATTGATTAGTTGTAATTGTGAAAACTCACAACTAACAATTAATTAGTTGTAACTGCGAAACCTCGCAACTAACAATTGATTAGTTGTAATTGTGAAAACTCACAACTAACAATTAATTAGTTGTAACTGCGAAACCTCGCAACTAATAATTGATTAGTTGTAATTGTGAAAAATCACAACTAACAATTAATTAGTTGTAACTGCGAAACCTCGCAACTAACAATTAATTAGTTGTAATTGTGAAAACTCACAACTAACAATTAATTAGTTGTAACTGTGAAACCTCGCAACTAACAATTGATTAGTTGTAATTGTGAAAACTCACAACTAAAAATTTATTAGTTGTAACAGTGAAAACTCGCAACTAACAATTGATTAGTTGTAATTGTGAAAACTCACAACTAACAATTAATTATTTGTAACTGCGAAACCTCGCAACTAACAATCGATTAGTTTTAATTGTGAAAACTCACAACTAACAATTAATTAGTTGTAACTGCGAAACCTCGCAACTAACAATTGATTAGTTGTAATTGTGAAAACTCACAACTAACAATTAATTAGTTGTAACTGCGAAACCTCGCAACTAACAATTGATTAGTTGTAATTGTGAAAACTCACAACTAACAATTAATTAGTTGTAACTGCGAAACCTCGCAACTAACAATTAATTAGTTGTAATTGTGAAAACTCACAACTAACAATTAATTAGTTGTAACTGTGAAACCTCGCAACTAACAATTGATTAGTTGTAATTGTGAAAACTCACAACTAACAATTAATTAGTTGTAACTGCGAAACCTCGCAACTAACAATTGATTAGTTGTAATTGTGAAAACTCACAACTAACAATTAATTAGTTGTAACTGCGTAACCTCGCAACTAACAATTGATTAGTTGTAATTGTGAAAACTCACAACTAACAATTAATTAGTTGTAACTGCGAAACCTCGCAACTAACAATTGATTAGTTGTAATTGTGAAAACTCACAATTAACAATTAATTAGTTGTAACTGCGAAACCTCGCAACTAACAATTGATTAGTTGTAATTGTGAAAACTCGCAACTAACTGTTAATTAATTGTTTATTTATCGTGGGTTTACAATTAAGAACTAACAATTAAAACTTATTACTTTTTTTGATATATGTGGATACACCCATGTTCCTCTGGGTAAGTTGTAAGTTAATTGTAATTTTTTTTTGTCTTTTGAAAACAGTTAAAATTTTTACTCGTGATTAATTTAGTTGCAGTTAATTTCGTTGCAAGGTACAACTAATACAGATTAATCCAAATAAATCAATTGTAACGTGCAATTAAAAAATTGTGATTGATTTAGTTGCAACTAAATCAATCGCAATTAATTTTTCAATCAGTTATTTGGTCAATTGAAATGTTAATTGATTAATGCCCAACTTTGCTTTCATGCCGATACTGGTACTCTATCACATATACAGAAAAAGAAAATCGAAATAGTGATGGGTTACTCGCATTGGATTTTCGCCCAATGCCTTGATCGGCTTTTACGATCTGTGCGGGAAGGGAAGCACATTCTAAGACTTTTTCTCCTCCCAAATCTGCATGGAAGAATATCATTAACATAATATTGTCATCATCATCATCCGAGCGTATTCCCGGTTGCATCCTCAACGGTGATAACGCTTCAGAGCCCGGGGTCCACTACCTAACCTAGGTGATTTGACGAGGTTACTGATTTTTGCACAGAAATACTGCCGTCTGAACCTCCGCAACCCAAAGGGTAGACCAGAACCAATCCTAGGATAGGTTTAAACAAACGCTAAATGGCGTTCGGGGCCCACAGCTGTACGTGCCTACCGAAGCCACTTTTTTTTCGGATAATCAGGTGATTTAAGCTACCTACTAACCAGACCGGAAACAACTTTTTACCAAGTATGCTTCCCAGTGAGATTTGAACCCACGACCTCCGGATCACAAGGCAAACGCCTTGACCACTGGACCACGGAAGCAGTCGGATCATTATATTATTTGTCATACGTCAGAAAATACAAAATGAATAATAAGGTATTAATTCTAGAGATATATTTAATACATTCTTTAAATAGAGCAATAGTACTTCTATTGCTCTATTTACTCGAAGAATAAGAAAGCTTTGTTTCTTCTCATGAGTACATTTTAATTGGTGTGAACTTTGGTGTTTAACGATCTTCGTGATTTAGTGGTATGCAAGCTAGTCCGCCACTCCGGTTTTGGTTAAGGTTTTGGGTTCGAACCCCAGGAAGGGTAAGTTGAAAAATGGCCTTTTTCAAATTGTCCTGGGTGTTTATTTATCATAAAGTATAGTATCGTTTGGTTAGTATCCCACAAAACAAGTTTAAACTACTTTGGGGCTAGCTAAATCAGTCCCTACCTAACTCCCTATATTTATTTCTTTATATTTAAGAACGTCGAATTTACAGTCACGCATCTACATTTAATCAAAATGTTTCTTTAAACCATAGAGGTAGGATTAATGTACTTATAGGTATTAAGAGGTCAATTAAAAGCAAACTTAAAACAAAGTTGGAAAGCGGACCCCAGAATTTACAATAGCTGGAGATGCAACTGTACGCGGAGGAAGGAACTAACACAAGTAATTACTTAAAATATGTTTTTAGAAACAAGCTTTTATATAATGAACTTAAAAGTTTTAAAATGCTCCTCAAGATGAAACAATCAAGCCCAAACTCGGTGTGGTTATGATGTTTTATCAAAGAGATACCGTGGCCACCTTCCGGCTTCATCGTGAGATCAGGTCATTGGTACCATAATATTGCATTGTCACTCAACTTACAGATGTATGTTAAGTTTTGGCTCAGTCGTACGATATAATGGGAAGTGGGTCTCATTTAGCTTGCAAGATTTGAATACGAACACACAGACAACATGACAGGTGAAACTGTAAAGCTTGTAATAAAAGCTATTAAAATAAAAGTGAAAATAGGTTGAAAATACATTCATATCTTATACTCGTAATCCTTCCTAACTAATATTATAAATGCGAAAGTGAGTTTGTATATTTGTTTGTTTGTTACCTCTTCACGTTTTATCTACTAAATCAATCTTCTTGAAAATTCGCATACACATAGTAAGGAGTACTGAGAAGGACATTGGGTACCTTTCACCCCGGAAAATAGTAGTGTTCCCGTGAGATACGCGAGCAAAGCCGCGGGCAAAAGCTAGTATTTAATAAATTCGCAAATAATGTATTCAACGTCACGTACACGAGCGTAATTTGCAAAGTTCATATGAAGAGGGGTTGAAATTTTTAAGAGTATCGGTTACAGAGTTAAAATTAGTAAATTTTCCGTTCATTTTATCATAATAATTTAGTAACCTTGATTATAATGAGAGACTTCCCGTTAATGTTTTATAGGTTAATAATTTATTCAATTTAATTATGTCTAAAATTAAATTTCATTTGTTTCTACGAATATATGCCAAAAGTAATTAGATCTCTTTACTCAATAATCTGATTCTAGCATGTTATACTAAATATACACCTTGTCCGCCTGCTACTTTGTGGCCCCAGTAGAATAGGACCACTGCCTTCCCGTGGATGTCGTAGAAAGCGATTTAGGAAACAAGCTAAACAAAGCTTATTAACATCAATGAGACCTCTCCAACCCGTCTGGCCAGCGTGGAGAGTATAGACCAAATCTTCTGGCTGCTCTGGCTAAGTATGGCTCTGATAGTACAGAGGGTCGTGCTCCTGCAGTGGATACTAAAAACGACCTTATGATAATATCCGCCTAAAACAAGAAGAACACCCACAATTTATCTTCTCGTGAATAATAGTTTAAACCATGTTTTAAAGATAGTCTACGTTTTATAACTCGTAACACTGGTGTCAGATTTTTCAAGCTGCCTAAAGGCATCTGACATAGCTTGACGACTGTCATACAATGACAGCCGGGACTAACGGCTTTAACGTGCCTTCGATAGCACGAAGGAGCTCGAGAAATTTTTGTACCACTTGTGGTCACCCATCCAAGTACGGACCACGCCCGGTGTTGCTTAACTTGTGAAAATGCTAGCAATGCGTACTCCCACCGGGCCACCGAGCTCCTCACTGCTGCGACTAAAAGACTCTACAAACATCTCGAGCAATTGTAAGAATGCCGAAGATGGCATCCTTAGTGTCCTTTTGGCACCCGTCGCCTTTCTTGACTTCACTTCACGATCTTATACGATTTAAGAAGATTGGTTCAGTAGATAAAGCGTGAAGAGGTTTGCGCGATGCTCGGATAAGGTGAAAATTACTTTGTTCAGAGCGTACTGCACCTCGCTGTACACGTGCAGCCTGTGGGCCACATACTCGCAGGGCGTCTACAGCGCTCTCCGTGTACAATTCAATAACGCGTTCAGAGCGGTGTTGGGGCTGCCTCGCTTCTGTAGCGCATCAGGGATGTTTGCAGACGCGCATACTGACTGTTTTCATGCTTCTATGCGGAAGCGCGCCGCGTCCCTGGTGCGCAGGGTGCAGGCCAGCTCCAATACTGTCCTAACGGCGATAGCTGAGAGAGGATTGTCCTTACTTTAGACACTGCAGTGACAAACACGTACCGTGCTGCCCATTTAGAAGCAATTGCAAATAAATCATTTTAAAATAATAATTGTTAATTCTTTTGACATTTAATATTGTATGTGTGTTTTGTGTATTTAATTGTATTAATTTTCGAGCGACTGACATTATTATTATTTAAATTGTATTATGGGTCAAATATTTACCTGAAATAAATGTATTTTTTTTATTTATACGACAAACGGCCTAAAGAAAGACATCTGCATCGTCAATTTTGGACATATAGTTCTGTGTTTCTTACACTAAGTTTAGCTGCGAATTTCATAACCCCCTTTTGGCTTTACCGTAGTCGGGTAAAAAGAAAGGTCCAGGCAAGGTAAGAATGGGAAGCTTATCGGCATAAATCTCAATAAATAAACCATAAATTAAGTTTATTGCGGCAGTAACAATGTATTGGCAATTACAAACGGATATAAAAGACGACTTTCTTTACAAAATTACTACTTACTTGCATACCTACATGTGTACGGATTATGTCCCTTTTCACATTGTTATGTCATTGTGTGTTTCAACATCCGTACGTTATCATAACGATAACTTTCATCGTAAAAATAATCAGATAAAATCCTGATATAAGGTCAATATTATCAATTTCACTTATTACATCCCTACTATATGATTTATCAGTGCACATATCTAATTTTAATATCAATTAAATTGTAAGTTGACGTATTTGGAAAAAATGTTGCAAAACTCTGTTTTGCTGGTAGCATGAATGGGCCGTCCGGCGAAGTACCACACTCTCACAGTTAATCGACGTCTGAGTAGTAGCTTCACCGCTACTATGCTTCGTTCGGTGATTGAGAGGGCCGGAGTCCCGTCTCCCCGTCTCCCCCCTCTGGGGAGGGTCCTGAAAGGCCGGTAACACTCTTGTTACACCCCTGGTGTTGCAATCGTCCATGGGCAGCGGTGATCACTTACCAGACTAGAAACAACTTTTCACAATATATGTTGGTAGATAAAACTAGACAATTTAAGGGAAACTTGCTGCACTACGCCAACTTTGCGCTAAGTTCCTTTCATTTCCAAGCTTTGTGCAATGAGCCAACATAAAACAACTTGTGGCAGTTTAATGGATATAAAGCAATCATTGTAATTTTATAGCCTGCCAGACACAGGGATTAAATAATGCAATTAAATGATTGTAAAGACTGTCCCTTTTAAAAAAATGCAATTCGCGTTTCGTCACTAACAATATAATTTAAGAACTATGTTCTACACTGTGAATTATGACATAAAAAAAAGAATTATTTTCCATGTCTCCCGATCTTCAACCAAATATGCCTCTAAAATAGGTAAGTACATTATTTTTAAGTATGTGTATGCACAGAATTAATATACGAGACTGTACTTACGTTTAGGATTTTTTATTTATTACAATAAATGTAAAAGGCGGACTTAAAAGACCTTTTTCACCAGTCGACCAACAGAGATGCTGAAAGTAATCTTTTGGGGTACTAACCCCAGAAGATTACTTTTATCTTCATTGGCTAAGTAGTTTTTAGGAGTAAGTGAGTGATTTTCGCTTGTACGGCACACGTTAAGGCTACAACGACGTGTTGCGCCTTTTCTTCTCTGAATATATTATGCATATCAATGGTCACCCAAAGACGCCAAAGACCTTGCGAAGTGGAGAAGAAATAGCCGGAACAGTTTAAACGATTTGGCTATAGTTTTACGACCAGCTACCTGCCTGACGTCAACCCTCTTTGATATTGCATTTGTGCGAAAATTTTAGCCGCCGCCCGACGTTAACGCTCCTTAGGAATGAAGATGTAGCACAAAATGTTTGTGCTTAGTCCATTAGTCGCCTCTTACGACATCCACAGGAAGAGATGGAGTGGTCCTAACTTAGGCCGAAGACCACACGGCCCAAAAATATTTTAATAACAGTATGGGTCAATTTTCTGAAACTAGGACAGTACCTTGAAATTTATAATAGATGCTAGACTATTTTAGCTATGCAAGGTTGTCTGCTTCTGACAAAGCCTACAAAGGGAATATATTAAATGCAAACAATTATTCTTGTAAATTAACAGAATCTATACAAATTTTTATAAAGAGATTGAGACGAAGAGAAACTCGATTAAAATGTTTTGTCCCCCCATACAAAATCTGTTGAGCTGAGCACCGATCTGTATGGAAAGGCGTCAATTGTTTTTTGGAAAGTAGTTTAGTACCATGAACTGATCTTGCTCCAAAATTTTTATTGTATTAAGTATTGCTGGATGAAATAGTTATTTATCACACCAACACTTCGCAGTAGTTATTAAATACGAGTACATTGTGTAATTTTATATGCGTAACATCCACATACTAGATCACTATAGTATATAATATTTTGTTTGTTTTATATGTCAGTAGCGGCCCGCCCCGGCTTCGCACAGGTATGTGTTATACATATAAACCTTTCTCATGAATCACTCTATCTATTAAAAAAACCGCATCAAAATCCGTCGCGTAGTTTTAAACATCTAAGCATACATATGGACAGACAGACAGCGGGAAGCGACTTTGTTTTATACTATGTAGTGATATGTCTGTATAAAATCTGCTATGCGTTATAAACTACTGTTGTGAGGTCATATCAAATTGATACCAAATTGAGATTGTGTGGTAATTGTCCACGTGACTTAGCTCCATTGCTCGTTACATGACATCGCCTACCGAGGAGAATGTAACTATGAATGCAATGGTTTCGACACAGTTTGTTTACAATAGAAAGTTAGTTATGTTGTGATGAAAATGCACTTAATATAATAATAAAAGCATAGTCTAAATAACCTACTTACATAATTATGCAGGTTGATTTTTCACTCCATAGCTATATTGCAATCTAGTCAATCTTCTTCTTCTGAGAACGTGTATAATGGTAATAAATTATCTACAGTAATAATAATAATTACTTGTAAATCTTGACTTTAACTGAAATCCTTCATTGTGCGAACCGCTAAGGTGTGGGATTCCCTCCCCGACCTCGTATTAGTAATAGTCTGCCACCTGGAAGAAGCTCTGGGTTCCATCCCCCGCCAGGACAAGTTAGAAGATGGCCTCTTTCAAATTGTCTTGGGTCTTGAGTGCTTATTATTATATATGTCATTTATTATAAAATATATTATCGCTGAGTTAGTATCCCATAACACAAGTTTAAAACTTACTTTGGGGCTCTCTCAATCAGTGTTATTTATTTATTTATTTATATTTTAAATAATATATTTATTATATAATAAAATCATCATCAGCAGCATTCAAAAACCCACTCCTGAGCATAAGGCTTCAGTTCAGTCCCCGGCCGCTACGATTCAGTTCTTTCCAGTATATAATAAAATACTTACAAAAAAATCGTTTGTTGAATAATATAATTAATATCCCATTATACATGTCTAACATATAATGGAGATAACTAAATCTGTGTGATATGTCCTTATCATTTGTTTTTTATTCTCATAAAAGCCTCACGGCGATACTATACGTAGATTATTACGGAACAGATCTGACTTTAGAGAATACATTTTTTCAGCTTTGTATAAGTTTAAAAAAAAAAGTGTTTGTACAAGCTTTTGTTGTGAGGTCTAAGTACTAATCAATACAAATGTTATAAGCCCAAACTCGATAGGGTTGCGTCGTTTTATTACAGGGTTCCTTACCACCTTCTGGCTCCATCATCAGATCAGCTTCTTAATAAGATAATATTGCATTTTTATTTGATTTACATTAACATACAAAATTTCAAAAGGAAACCGGTAAGTAGCTCAAATATTTGATCCAAAACAAACAAAAAAAAACGTGCCAGTCGGACTCGTACATGAGGGTTCCGTACCTCCGTACAATGTTTTAACACGCTAAAAAAACACGTTTTTTGTATGACGACCCCCTTTAATTTGAAACTTTTTTTATTTTCAGTATTTTTTGTTATAGCGGCCACAGTAATACATAATCGATGAAAATTTTAAGTGTCTAGCTATTACGGTTCAAGAGATAGAGCCCTGTGACAGACGGACAGACGGACAGACAGCGGATTCTCAGTAATAGGGTCCCGTTTGCACCCTTAGGGTACGGAATCCTAAAAAAGAGCAAGTCAGCAGGGCAAGCTAATAAAAGCTTTTAAAAAAAATATAGGTATATAATTAGTTACTTTTAGGTTCATTCTTAATTTTCTCGGCACTAAAATGCAATGTTAATAACGCCACACCACTATTCTCAAAGAACACGACGACTAAACACTATGTACAACGAGTTAATAAAATAATGCAAAACCTCCCAGATGGTACCTCAGTAATGAAACTGAACAACTTTTGTGTTGTAACTTTTATGAAACCCAAAAAATAATAATTGATTTTTGACTCGATCAGTTTGTATAAAAATATTTATTTTTTTTGAGTTTCGTGAAATTTGTAGAACAAAAGTTGTTCAGATTCATGGGCTGAGGTACCATCTGAGAGGTTTTACGTTATTTCATTAACACGTTGTATATCAAAAGTTGGTAATATAACCATATTGACTAACGGAGCCACCTCTTCAAGTATGTATACTTACACTCTATATAATGCTTCTTCTTTGCTTTTTTTTATCAAGTATGGTAACACATTGCTGGACTCACTACGTCTATAGACGAAGATCAATTGTTCTTTCTATTGTGTCTGGCTGAGTGTCAAGCAATGTGTTATCAGATTTTCTTCTCTATCGAGCTTCTTAAAGGCATCTGACGTGGCTTACTAACAGTCATCTTTATCATCTATCTTCTATATCTCTTTGTTTTTTCCGGTCCTTTCTTCTTGACACGTTCTTTTTATTAGTTGTTACAGATTCAAATAATAGCGTTTTTACTTACTAGTAAACTATAAGTTTTTTTTGTCTTAATGCTAATGCATTCTCTACCAGTCAGCCTTTAGGAAAAAATATGAATTTATTAATAAGCGATAGGTGCTTATATTTGTTGGAAATACTTCATCCTTGGTCTTCCCCTTTCTCGTCTCCGTTTTATTTTTCCTTCTACTATTATTCTGAATAGATTGTCATGTCTTATTAAATGTGCAACAAATTAAGGAAGGGCTAGAAGTAAGGTCCTACCAAGACATTAAAAAGATGGCAGAGAGAAGAGAGGAATGGAGGCATCTCCACTTAACTGCACCGACAAGAGCAAGCTCTTAAGTTAAAGAAGAAGAAGGTGCTTAAAGATAAGTAAGTATGTAATTAACTACACTATATAAATATCTACATACGCACATACGGTTTCCTCACGATGTTTTCCTTCCCCAGAAGCAAGTGAAAGAAAAAAAAGAACTTAACTAGACTATACCTAATGAATGCCGAAAAGGCGACCAGCTCAGCTTTGTGCTGTGGTGTAGGAACCTCAGCGCTGATTTTCCGCTGGTACCAAAAATAGTAGTTGAAAATGCATACATGAGTACAAAGTCAGAGTCAAGCCTAGTAAAGAAAAAAAAAGCCTAGTAAAGATAGAACTCGTACCTAACGGACTCACGGTCAATGCCTAAACCGCTTGGTCACCACATGCTAGTGACCCGTGTCGTCCGTCACTCGTCGTCCGATGCTTCATTCACGAAGCTCAAAACAAATTGTGAGCTAAACTACATGCGAGTGACAATACTAAGCCTGTGTCACTCCCCGTTTAGGTATCGAAAATATACCTACATTATTACTAAGAGCGCGGTGGCCTCTCCAAGTGATAAATTCAGTTATACGAATCGTTTGTCCAGATTAATAAGAATCAAATTGGCCTGCAATGGATGTCTAGGTATCTAAACGAAAAGGTGCTGAGTTCTAACGTGAGCTAAATTAAAATATACTGCTAACCACATTGACTAGATATTTCTTTGAATTTCTTTGCTGAGTGAGACTTCTGTACGGAGTACTAGTATCCTATTCTGTGACAATACTAAGTTGCATAAAAAAATTGTGGCACTCCGGGAGTGCCGAGAGAAGTGAAAACTTGAACAAGGTGGTATCGGTTATGGTAACAGTGTCGCGAGGTCAAAAGTGTTTTCCATCTCAAAAAATTTTATGCCCAACGTGCCTTAAGATTTTTTTTCTTTAAAAAAATACAGTGGCGCTCCGGGCTGTGCCGACAGAAGTGAAAACTTAATTAAGGTGGTGTCGGTTATAGTAACAGTGTCGCGAGGTCAAAGGTTTGTTCTCATCTCAAAAATGCCCAACGCGCCTAGAGTAAAGTTTTCACTTAAAAAACTCTATCATTGCGAGATCTGTTTCTCGATACTCTATTCCCGCTCTCAGGTGAATGTAACAAGTAGATGCAGACCTTTATGCATCACCACTGTTTGTTTACCTCGAGTACGAGCACGAGCACGACGGATGAACGCGCGCGCTGGAAGTGCTGTCAATTTTTTTTTTTGTGATAATAAATTTTTAAAACTTTGTAAGTGTTGTGAGGCAGTGCATGTGCGTGCAGTATTGGACGGATATTGCGACGTGAGTGTTTTTTATTTTTATTTTGTTATTTTAAAAATGGCGGAAATTCCAGCTTCGTTTCAAAATAGTTGTATGCTTATGTGAAGTAATATTTTGGTCACCTATATGAAATTTAATGTTAAAAATTAAGGTTGAATTAATTTTTAAGATTAACTAAATACTTATTTTTTATATCAAAATATGAAGAAAAAAAAATTTTTTTTGCTTGCCATGAACTGCAGACCTAATATTTACTTGTAAGGTATGCCAATGTTTTTTCTTGTTTTACTTTTATTTGGTCTACTTGAATGGAACGTGTCGTTTTTGCTTGCAATTGATGCAGTTCGGGAAATCTCTTGCTTAAAATTCCACCTCATTCTACCAAATGTATTCCAAATCTTTCTCTATTCACTCAGTTCGTCTATGGAACGCTCTTCTACCCTACATTCGATGTGCTCAAACATTGTCAAGTTTTAAGAATCAGGTAAAGGCACATTATCTTTTATCTTTATAGTAACTTATCTCTAGTAATTATGATGTTCGACCTCTCCTTTGTGTATGTATCTCTATTTTTCGTATTCTGTTAAACGTTATTTATATATACATACATACTATCAGTCTTTAATGGGGCAGACAGAGCATTTTGCGTCTTGCGGCTCCAAGCAGACAGAGCCCAGGGCCGCAAGACCCAAAGGCCACTTTTAAAACCCTATTATTTTATTAATTTTTACTTCACCTCCGTATTTTACTGTTTGAAATCACCACAGAGTAATAATGCTATGAATAAATATTGTTTTACATTACTCTCTTCATCGCACCACCTTTTATTTTTAGCACAATAACTGTCACCCAAAGGTAGCCTGTTAAAGATTTCCTTGGCGATAAGGTCGCCTATTGTATACTTATGCTGTATACAGGGTCTAACAAAATATACTGAAACTATTTTAAGGGCGAATTCAGTCCATGATATTGAACATCTTTTCCCAAGGAACATATACCGAAATATGAAAAATAATTTTTGATCTCCCATACAAGTTGACCGATCAGCTGATCCGAGTTTGTAGGGAGAGCCAAAAATTATATTTCATATTTCGACATATGTTCCTTGGGGAAAGTTGTTCAGTATCATGGACTGAATCAACCCTTAAAATAGTTTCAGTATATTTAATTAGACGTTATATAACTTTGAATATTTTAATGTGTTTTTAGTGCAATTAATTATTACTTTCTTACTTAATTACACATTTCACGAGATCTGTTTAATATCATGAACTGTGTTGGCTCTCGAAAATAGATTTATTTAATATTTATTGCACAATAATCTAACGATTATAATACAAAAGGTAAAACTTAATGCTAAGCATTGTCTACCAGTTCACCTTAGAGACGTAGCAGAAAAGGTAGTAAATGGGGTGCAAGTTTAACTACTTAAAATAAAGAAGAGTGTTATATACAAATAATAAAACATATATAATTCGTATAATTACATAATATATATACACTATACATATATTCATATATAAATTCCATTAATCCATATACATATTTACATACTTAAACTTACATAAATATGAATACATAAGCATAAAATAAATATACTTAAATTATTGCAGCAAAGCTTTTCGCATTTAATATATGATTACTGAACAAAATATCCCGAACTGTAAATACTAATAAAACTAAGACACTACTTGCCCCAAGAAACATATATCGCAATATGAAATAAAATTAGTTTGCAAATAAACATTGATCAGCTGATCGGTCCACACATTGTTGTAGATGACTCGATGGTGTTAGTTATCGATAGAAGCTATATACAAAGTGGAAGGGACATACGCGTAATAAATCAAACCACGGGCTACACTAGATCACTATAGTATAAGTAATTAAATTAAAATAACAGCCAAAAAACAAAAAAAAAATTGGCATTTCCATACAAACGGTCCGGGCGGCTGCACACTTTTCTATGGAAATGCCAGAAATTTTTTTTTGTTCTTTGACTGTTATTTTAATTTAATTGCAATATAGTGATATAGTATAGCCCGTGGTTCGATTTATTACGGGTATGTCCCTTCCACGTTGTATATGTAACAAATTGTAGTGACAATTCTTTTAAATGATTGCTTACCGAAATATATTAGAGTTTCATGTTTCAGTTTAGATAAAATACTTTTTTTCATAATATACACTCGATCAGCTGATTACTCAATTGGTAAATAAAGATAAATTTATAATAAACAGGAAATAATTACTTTCCATCTCGTCCTTGTTTAACTTTGTCGTAAAATTTAATTATATTTATCTTACGCCAAAATCTTTGCGACGCAACTTCAACTTCAACTTAAAACTTCAAACTTCTTTATTTGTGGAAACAAGTTACAAAAGAGGACAATTCAATATGGAGATACAGCACTCTGTTTCCTGCCCATAGGCATACAAAATTACATAACTTACAAACTACATTATCATAAAATAAAAATAAAAACATTTTTTTAATTGCTTGACATTCAAAAAGTCATTCAATTTATAGTAACATTTCTGAGCTAGTAGATCATGGAGGGTCTTTTTAAAGTGTCTTGTACTTTGAGTCAATTGTAGATGTTTAGGTAATTTGTTGTATATGACAGGAGCTCGACCAAAAACACTCTTACGCAACAATTCTGTGGGCGCAGATAGCTAAGATTACGTTCTGATACCAAGATAATTTTGTGACTACGCTCTTGGTACGAGTCCGGCAATCTCACCGGCAACAAACAAACACACAAACAACCTACGCAGTCTGCTACCACCCTGTATTATAAGGTACAGGGAACCTACTAACCTAATTTAACCTAATTATGAGTTGAACTTAATTCTAATTAAATGCAGTTACACTAATTATAAAACTCACCGCTTCCACGCAGTCTTCAGGCAGCCTCGCCTGGCCTTCGCGTCGATCTTCAGGTCCTCCTTAGGACTGGCGACGGCCTCAGGTCTCTCCATGGATCCCGAGTCAGTGGTGCGGAGAATTGGGTCCCTACAATAACCTCCCCATGAGCTCATGTACGTCGCCCCAAAATGAATACGTCGTATTTATTACACCACTTCTATAGCACAATAATTTTCTTGTTCTTCTTTGGACACTTCAAGATTATTCACATAACTATTTTATAAGGCCGCATGGCACGCGCTTCAAATTTGACACAAATCACTGTTCTTTACGTAATACATACAATTTCGGCTTCACGCCGTTCCAAACAATTTTGGCACAAACAATTAACGACAATTCTCCACCAAACATTCACTATATATATCAAAAATTACAAAATTAATGCTGCCATAGCACGCGAGGGGCCACACCCAAATCCAAACAATTTTTACTGGAATGACAAGTTGAGACTTTGACGTAAAGACAATGATTATTTTTCTGGTCGGGCAAAGACAATCCGCGCACGGGATATCGATGAATCGATAATCTTGCCCGTGTTTGTGGAGATCACACGCAGATGGCGCTAGTCTCCTAACAAAGCACTTTTATTCAAAACATCCCCCGTCCCGGTCTGAGAAGCAGACCGCTAGCTTACTCTACGGGGAGGCGAGAGAGAGAGGATACGGCTCTCCGCAGAACCGAACCCTCGACCAACACCTCAGCCACACGCGGAGTTCCGTCTCGGCCAAAAATCAAACGCAAAATGCGCCCTCGGCGCCAAAGTAATGATGGCAGATTTGCCTCTTTTAACAATACCAAATCTCCCTCCCTGGGTGGCTCAGTCCTGTCTGTCCATTTCACTCTTTGTTGCAACAAATGCAAATATTCAAGAGACCAGCGAGCCCAAAAGTTCTGGCTCATTTGCTGTAACATTTGAAAACGTGACAACCGCGATGTACGTTCATCCCTCCACGAGTATTCGGGTAGGGCATTCAAAGGCCCTCCCACCAAAAAATGACCAGGAGTGAGGACTACCAAGTCATTTGGGTCCTGAGATAATGGACAGAGAGGACGAGAGTTGAGGACCGCCTCAACTTTACAAAATACTGTGGCCAGCTCTTCAAACGTTAGAGCTGTTTCCCCTAAAGTGCGGCGGAGGTGGGTCTTTGCCGATTTCACAGCGGCTTCAAAAATCCCTCCCCAATGAGGGCAATTTGGGGGGCTGAACCTCCATGTTACCCCCCTTTGGGCAGCAATTTGACTTAAACTATTACAATTCTTATCAATAAATTCACAAACATCCTTAATATAATTTACAGTGCCCTTGTAATTTGTGCCATTGTCGGAGCGAATGAGTGAAGGTAGACCTCTACGCGACACGAAACGATCTAACGCAGCGACGAAGGCTTCCGTAGTCAAAGCTGACACCACCTCCAAGTGGACAGCCTTGGTAGCCAAACAAACAAATACACATTAATATATTTATCACGAAGTACGGGATCACGCTGCATGCGTCGTTCCATGGACAGCAGTCGTTTCTCCGCAAACATCCTACTATGCCCTAGGCTAGGACGAGAAGCAACAAAGGGCAACCAACCGACCGGAAGACAATCTTTCCGTATTGGCCTGATAAAAGGCCTCACATTCTGCATGGTCCGGATCCATCCTTGAGACCATAGGTGGCTCCTCCACTTCCCAAAACCTTTGCATGGTTTTGGCCAAAGACGCATTCGCAAGAACTGTCGGCTCCTCCATGGAGTCATGTTCAAAGACAGGGCCCATCAGGGCGTAACCAAAAATTGTAGACACTGCCACCAGTGAAGAAGAACCCAGAGCCTTCTGGGTGCCCAATAAAATCCAACCCAATACGTCCGAACCCAGGAGCAAGTCTACTGGGGCGAGGTGAAGAACAAATGGGTCAGCCAATTCCAGGCCTGACACCATAGACAACGCCTCTGGCGGTATGTCTGTGGTGGGCTGCCAACCCGCAATGGTATCCATTACCAGAGCTGAAGTCGTGATCCTCACTGTCGAGGATTTCAGCGACGAAAAGGTGACAAGTGTCTGTCCCGTCAAACACTTCACTTTTATACCACCAACTCCAAGAAGTGGCACAGGCGAGTCCTCCACGGCTAAGCCTAATGTATGTGCCACTCGAGTGGTAACCAAACTTTTCTGAGCCCCCGAATCTAACATGGCTCGTATAGTAACCGCCTCCCCCCCATGTCCCCATACGCGAACCACCGCGGTGGGGAGCAGAACCGTCCGCGGTTCTGTCCTACTGAGGGAGCAAGCTAGTTATGGGCTCCCCACTCTCTCCCAACCTGGGGGGTGCCACTGGCCCGGATAATACATCGGGCGAGTGCACGTCCCCATGTGAGGGGGCGCATAACCCGCTGCCCTGCCGTACATAGCGTAGGGCGGGTGGTACTCCAGCCGAGGGTACCCATGAAGCGGCGGGGAAAACCGCTGTGGCTCCGTCCTCCGAGTAGGAGCCGGTGCGGAGGAAGGTGTCCCACCTCTCACTTCCGCTCTAGGGCCCATGGGGGCCCTATCCAAAGGCTGACCAGCCACATACTGGCCATGTCCCGTAGGCGCAGGATCCCGGACCGCCGAGACCCGCGCCGGCACTCTACCCCCATCCCGAGGGTGCGACGAGCGAAGCCACGTCCGCCGTCCGACGATGGAGGGCTTCGCGCAGGAGCGCCCCCGCCCATAGGGGACCCCTGCCTCCTTGCCTGGGAGCCAGCCTCGCTCCGGTTCATGCAGAGCATCAAGTGGTGCCGCCCATGGCACGCACTGCATGGCTTGGCAGAACGGCATTGGGTTAGGGTGTGACCCTTCCGGCCACACTGCAGACAGTCCGCGTCTCTCGCGACTGCTGCTGTATTAACCACCCGAGCACCAATTCCACGCGGTGACGGTGGCTGCGCCTGTCTGGGCTTCCCTCGCCATAAGGGGCTCGAGGCTCCGCGTTCTGGCGCCCTAGATGGCGCTGGGTCCGGCATGGAACTCTCCGCGGCCCTAGCCTCAAACTCCAAAAATTTATACAAGTCGGAAAAGGTAGGTAGGGTATTGCTGTCCCGCTCAGCATTCTCGCGTTCGAAACGCGAGCGAATATCGTTGGGTAGTTTGCCCAAGATAATGTGTACCAACAAAAATGACCACTGGTCCACTGGTAGTCCCAAAGTACGCAGCGCGTTACAGGCCACTGTTAATAATTGCAGGCGCAGTTGTGCCCGATTGGCCACCCGAGGCAGGGCCAACAGCTGCGCCGCATGTGCGTCGGCCAACAGCCGAACGTTCTGGTAACGGGAATTAAGCAGTTCCCAGGCCGTGTCATACTGGTCATCCTCCACACGGAGGTGCTGGATGAGCGACCGCGCTTCATCCTCCAATGTTGAGAGAAGGTACGCCATTTTTTGCGCCTTCGTTAGGTCGTGTCTCGAGTCGACCAACGACTCGAACATGTTTTTAAAGGCCACCCACTCCTCCATCCTCCACACCCAACTTGGAAACCTCAAACTCCTTTGATTCGTTGTCTGATGAAACTGAAGAGCGGGGAGGACACACCCAAGATGTCTCCAATATATTAAACAGAAGCTGCCCAGATATACCAATTATGTACATGGATAAAATGGAAGAATTAGAGACAGAAAATAAATTATTAAAAGAAAAGTTATTAATAGCTGACAACGAAATAAGTAATATTCTTAAAGTATATATTATTAATATTCTTAAGTATTAAGTATTATTATTAATAGCTGACAACGAAATAAGTAATATTCTTTCTGAAAATTCTTCATTGACAACTAAAATTAAAGATTATGAATTAAAATTAAAAAAGCTGACACATATTTGCACTAATTCTAGCAATAAAAAAAATAAGTCATTAATAAAAGAAAAAGGACAAATTTTGAATCAAACCAAATTAGACTTATCACAGGACATTTCACTTCAAATGCAACAGTCAAGGAAAACTACACCTATAGAAAATAAAGAGGGAGGCACTATTCTAGAGTCGGAAAAATATAAACAGTTAACCTTACCTACGAAACCAAATATACAAGACTCAAGAAGGAAAATACACATATTTGGTGGAAAAGAGATAAGAGGACTAGCCGAAAACGTGAAAAAAACAAGACTTGGAACATGGAATGATAAGTATGACGTCAGTGCTTTTATCAAACCCTATGCCACATCAGAACAAATCATTAGTAGTTGTTATGGTGCTCAATTGTCTAGTAATGATTTTATTGTATTATCTATAGGTACGCAGGATAAAAACCCTTATAAGATTATGTCACAAATATGTAACCTCTTAAATACTTTGAAAAATATTAAAATTATAGTATTAAGTGTACCATATAACAGTTATCTAAATGTTGACAAATTAAATTATGAATTAAATATGATAGTAAGTAGTTATCCTAATTGTAAATTCTTAAATATTGACAGTAAGTATATAATTAATGAACTGATTGAAAATGTATCTAGGAAATTGAATATTGAAATAGACTATACAGAATATGAAAATAAATATATTAAGAATGTATACAAGTTACATAAGGAAAATTGTTTGGCACAAAGTAGCAATTCTATGACAAAACATAACCTCAACTACAATAGAAAGATCACGGATTATTTTCCTATTAAAAAGAAATGTTTTCCTGACAGGCAAACTATTTAAAAAAGGACTATTTTGGATTACTTTTTGCCAGTTACGGATATGAACATGCCATTGGATGCAAAGGATAAAAGGAAAGATGTTGCGAATGGTGTACAGTTTTTTCGCGGAAAATAAATTAGTAGTGTTGCATCAAAATGTTGCGGGGATCCTGTCTAAACAAGATCTATTTACAGTCGCTCTAATGGAACTATCGGAAACCTATAAAGATATAGATTTAATCTGCCTCTCAGAAACTTTTATCTTAAATGGAAATGAATCAAACTTAAAAATTCCTGAGTTCTTTCTTGCAGATTCATTTTCTAGAAAGACTAAAAAACGTGGTGGCGTTTGTATATTATGTAGGGACAACATAGAGTATAAAAAGATAGATTATTTAAAAGATATATCTATTGAAAAGTATTTCGAATGTTGTGGTATAGAATTGACGGCACATGACTGTATACTCATTTGTCTGTATAGAATACCATTTAATAATAAAGATAAATTGACGGATCCTTATCTATTTTTTGATAGATTTGACAAATTACTATTTAAATTAAGGACAACAAATACAAATACAAGACAAATACAAGAAAAAAAATTATTATTACTGGCGATTTCAACATCGTACACTAAAAAATAATGATATTCGAGATGCTTTTTTAGCTTTGCTGCAAAACTATAACTACACTTCTCACATAACTGAACCAACAAGACAAAAAGCTTGCCTAGACCTAATTGTAAGTAATATTACTAATACAACTGCCCAAGTACATAAATTAGGCCTATCTGATCACGAAACGGCTCAAACCTTGGAATTCCCAATAAACAAAAAAGAAAATAAAATAAAATATTATTTTATATATAAACGAGATTTTAGTGAAGAAAACATTAGAAAATTCAATGAATGTCTTGCAAACCTATCATGGTCGGAAGTTTATGGTGAAACCAATGCAAACAAGGCATTCAACAATTTCTATGAGCTCATAATCCTATTCTACAACTTATGTTTTCCAACTAAGAGAATAAAAGTGAGTACTAATCAAAAAAGTAAAAAATGGGTGACAAAAGGCATTAGTAGGTCATGTAGGACTAAACGATCACTGAGATTTACGTATTATAAAAAAAAGGATATAAATAGTAAAATAAAATACATAAATTATTCAGCGATTCTCAAAAGATGTATGAATTACTCACAAAAAAATAAAAATATGAAATATTTACATAATTCTACTAATATAAATAAAGCAGCCTGGAATCTAATAAAAAATAATAATGTCATTAAAAATAAATTTATAATTAAAATTGTACGACATGGTGAGGTAATTACTAATCCTACTGACTTAGCAAATGCTTTCAATGACTTTTTTACAGACATACAGACAAAAAATAATATTGCAGAGACCACCACGAATTTGTGCAAACCAGTAAATGAAACTTTATTCTTATTTCCCACGGACAGTGATGAAATCGGTAAAATAATAACAGGGCTCAATAATACAAATTCTGTAGGTAGTGATAATTTATCTACATACGTAATAAAGAAATCTAAACATATTTTGGCACCTGTGTTGAGTTTTCTTATAAATTTGTCTTTTGAACAAGGACAATTTCCAGAAAATCTGAAGAAAACTGTCATAAAACCACTTCCTAAAGATAATAATGCAAACTGTTTGGAAAATTATAGACCGATAGCTTTGGTGTCTATCATATCAAAAATTTTTGAAAAAGCTATGTATTTTAGGCTTATTACATTTATAACTAAGTACAATATATTAAACATAAATCAGAATGGATTTCAGAAAGGTAAATCAACTGTATTAGCCATGTTCAAATTGGTAAATGAGGTGCTAAGTCATGTAGACAATAGTACTGAAGTTATGGCGTTGTGTATTGATATGACAAAAGCTTTTAATTATGTTTTACATAAAATATTGCTTGCTAAATGTGATAGGTATGGAATTCGGGGGAAGGCTAATAGCTGGATTAAATCCTTCCTTGAAAATAGGAAGCAGCAAGTAGTAGTGACTAATCTGGATAAGAATCAAAATGAGACTTCATTTATGTCTGGTGAGAAATTAAATAATATTGGCGTGCCTCAAGGAAGTATACTAGGTCCTTTATTGTTTTTACTATACATTAATGATCTTCCAAAAGCTACTGAACACTTCTGCACGTTATTTGCCGACGATCTTTCTGTAGTGATACCTAATTTATCAAATTCAATTGACGCATATAATACGGACATAAATAAAACGTTAAATGACATAATAAATTGGCTTGACAAAAATAATTTACAAATAAACACTAAAAAGACCAAATACGTACAATTTCATAATCAAAGGAATAATAAAAATGCAGATTTAACAATAACACATAATGGACAGACTATTGATGAATGTAATGATGTACAATTTCTGGGAGTTACTTTGGACAAAAACTTAACATGGAAATCTCATATCGATCAAGTATGTAGTAAATTAAATAAATTTTCTTTTGTTTTGTGGAGACTGGTCAATATAACAGAGCTTAAAACAGCCTTGTTAGCGTATCATGGGTACGTAGCGTCTGTATTACGATATGGAATTGTAGTATGGGGAAATTCGACAGAATTGGACAGAGCGTTTATGGCACAGAAAAACTGTGTAAGGTCTTTATGTAAGTTGCCTCAGAGAACTAGCTGTAGACCGCATTTCATAAAACTTAAATTGTTGACACTACCATCCATCTACATTTATGAAATGTGTCACTTTGTAAAGGTACACTCATATTTATTTCAAAGAAATTGTGAGGTAATTTCTAATTATCGTGGCAGATACCCCAACAGGCTTGTGTTATCTAATGTATCCACAGCTTTATGTGACCAAAATAGCTGTCGGATGGCTGTTCGTATCTACAACAGGCTGCCGGAAGATATCAAAGTATTGCCGTTGCCAGTCTTTAAGAACAGGCTGCGTAGTTTCCTGCTCGAGAAGGGTTTCTACTCGATACAGGAATATCTTTGGTCATAGAATTGTTACTTATAAAATACTTATTACTAATAAAAAAATTTAAACGTTAGTAATAACAAATTAGACCAAATACTAATATAATTATAGAATAGAAAGATATGAATACAATAAATAATTAAATTAATGATAACTTAATTGACATTTGCATGCCTAGACAGGTTAGAAGTGTGATCTAAAAATTGTAATTAACAACTATTGTAACCACTTTTACAGCAAATAAATATATTATTATTATTATTATTATTATCCTACCCCCAAAGTGGGACAGCTGAAAGGTGGGAAGCCGACCAGCCACAGCTGGCCCTTCCAGTCCACCGGATGCGCGAGGGGCGGGACCGCCCGCCTGTCTCGCTCTGATGTGTGCGGCCTTCTCCACGACTTCATCGTGAAAGGCCAGAATCTGGTCATAGTCCTTGAGATGGCCTTCCCAGACCTCTGGGTCCAAACCACCCTCGGTAAGCACCGCCATGGCTGCTTCCGTATTGGCCAATCTCGTACGGAGCTGCTCCGCTCGCTCCAGAATAGCAGTGTCCCTGTCCGTACGGGACAAGAGTGCGCTGGCACTCGCAGCCCACCTAAGTTCATTGGCGAGCGTCGCCCTTGCGGAGGTTATCTTCGACATTGCGTTAGACAAGAACAAAACAAACCAAATTTAAATAACCGAATAAATAAGTCCGACAAGGGCACAAACCAAAATTCTTAATTTTTAAATACAAACAAACAAATCAAAGTACTATCTAATAGTAAAATTGACACAGACTCAAATATTTATTAATGGCAAACAAACAAGATATAATACTAGTCCGACAAGGACACAAACTAAAATTCTTAATTTTTAAATACAAACAAACAAATCAAAGTACTATCTAATAGTAAAATTGACACGGACTAATATTTATTAATGGCAAACAAACAAGATATAATACTAGTCCGACAAGGGCACAAACTAAAATTCTTAATTTTTAAATACAAACAAACAAATCAAAATACTAGCTAATAGTAAAATTGACACGGACTAGTATTTATTAATGGCAAACAAACAAGATATAATACTATCTAATAGTATGATTGAGACGGCCCAATACTTATTAATTACAAACAAACAAAATTATTTTATTTCAAATTTTCTTGGGAAATAATGTTTACCCTACCTTAATAACAAACCAAAATAAAAAACAAACAATATGTGGGCCCGTAATCAGAGCCGTTAACAACTACGCTCTGCTACCAAAAATGTGGGCGCAGATAGCTAAGATTACGTTCTGATACCAAGATAATTTTGTGACTACGCTCTTGGTACGAGTCCGGCAATCTCACCGGCAACAAACAAACACACAAACAACCTACGCAGTCTGCTACCACCCTGTATTATAAGGTACAGGGAACCTACTAACCTAATTTAACCTAATTATGAGTTGAACTTAATTCTAATTAAATGTAGTTACACTAATTATAAAACTCACCGCTTCCACGCAGTCTTCAGGCAGCCTCGCCTGGCCTTCGCGTCGATCTTGAGGTCCTCCTTAGGACTGGCGACGGCCTCAGGTCTCTCCATGGATCCCGAGTCAGTGGTGCGGAGAATTGGGTCCCTACAATAACCTCCCCATGAGCTCATGTACGTCGCCCCAAAATGAATACGTCGTATTTATTACACCACTTCTATAGCACAATAATTTTCTTGTTCTTCTTTGGACACTTCAAGATTATTCACATAACTATTTTATAAGGCCGCATGGCACGTGCTTCAAATTTGACACAAATCACTGTTCTTTACGTAATACATACAATTTCGGCTTCACGCCGTTCCAAACAATTTTGGCACAAACAATTAACGACAATTCTCCACCAAACATTCACTATATATATCAAAAATTACAAAATTAATGCTGCCATAGCACGCGAGGGGCCACACCCAAATCCAAACATTTTTCACAATTTTTACTGGAATGACAAGTTGAGACTTTGACGTAAAGACAATGATTATTTTTCTGGTCGGGCAAAGACAATCCGCGCACGGGATATCGATGAATCGATAATCTTGCCCGTGTTTGTGGAGATCACACGCAGATGGCGCTAGTCTCCTAACAAAGCACTTTTATTCAAAACAAATTCTGTTTTGCTAGATTGTAGCATTAATTTTGTACAGTGACGAGCTCGTGTTTGATGTGTGAACATATGTTCATTCAAATGTACAAAAACAGCACACTCGTATATATAAATACAGGGTAAAGTAAGTAAACTTAGCTTTTTAAAATATGGCTCACATGAATCATTATGTTGCAGTTGAAAAATTGACCTGATACATCTTTTCTGCGCTTTGAATATTAACTCTTTATCAGTTCCATTACCCCAAAATATAACTCCATATTTTAGGGTAGAGCTAACAGCTTGCATAAATAATCTGTATGTGTTTTCCAATTAAGTCTATTGTCAATATACAAACCTCAAAATTTTGTCACTTCAATTTCAGAAATATTATGATTTGAAAATGTAATCTCAAATTTATTTATTTCATCATGTCTTTGCTTAAAATTCATTAATTTAGTTTTGTCAATGTTAATTTTTAGTTTATTATTATTAAGCCATTCTGTTATTGATGTCAATGTTTTAATTATGTCAATTTTTGTACTTGTTATGTCAATTCCTGTAAATAATATGGTACTGTCATCCGCAAACAATGTAACATGATGGTTTGTTATTGTAGGCAGATCATTAATATAGATCAGGAACAATAAAGGACCTAAAACACTTCCCTGTGGTATCCCATACAAGACTTCTCTTTTATTAGAAAAATATTTTATTTCAGTTTTGGTTTTCGTGCATATTCTATCAATTTGTGTTATCTGTTGTCTGTTTGTTAGATATGACTCAATCAGTTTATTTGCATTTCCACGGATTCCGCATCTATAAAGTTCATCTAGTAAAATTTTATGAACCACGCGGTCAAATGCTGTCGACAAGCAAACATGAAATAATTATTATTGTTTAAATTCTTCGCTCATAATCATCTTAGGCAGGCCAAAGACTAGCATTTGTTGAGTTTACTTACTTAATCACTACGAACTGTACCCAAAACTCACCCAAAACAAAACCATTTTGCTTTCAATTTTGAATTTGCCATAAGGTTTGCATGATACTGAATGTTAATAAGTTTATTTGCTAGGAAAATAAAAAAAAACATCTAACGCCATCTAGTGATGAGTAGCGGAACTACCGATACGACTATATATTTGTAGCGCCATCTATTATTTGCTAGAAGAAGCCCTGACTTTCAAGCGTTAACTGCCAATAACTTTTAAACGGCTGAACCGATTTTCATCAAACATAACTAAGACCCACCAAAAGGGAACTTACTTTCAAGTAAAAAAACTACATTAAAATCTGTGCATCCGTTTGAGCGCTACGATGCCACAGACAGACAGACAGATAGACCAACAGCCAAAATATTATTATAATGAATTGAATGTATGTACATATCATGGACGAACAAATACAAGAGTACTGACAACCTTCAGCCTACTTTGAAGCGTAATTCGATTTTTAGTTTAAATGTCGAAGCTAGATGGAGCTACTAGTTCGAAAGAAAGTAGTTTCGTAGTGGTGCCGCTTAATTTCAGAAAGATGGCGGTACGGCTTGAATCGACGTCAAGCGGACGCCCCGCACTCCTGACAGGTTCAGTCTATCTTTGTCACAAACCCTACGTTCGATAGAGATAGCTGAAACCGTCGCGGGTCACTTGTCTCGTACGTTTTGCCAAAAGTGGCCGCACTTTTGGCAAATGTGCGTAGTAAAGCTTAACGTTCTCATTTTAAACTGTAAAAAGTAGTTCATAAAATACTTTCAAAGGTTATCTAGGACTTGGTAGTAGCAAAAATTTAAATGATGTCTCCGTTCTCTTTGAAATGATTTATTTTAAATGGGGGCAGCACTGGACCCCGGAAATTCAGGTACGGCCTTAAAATTAAAATATAAATTATAAATAACCAATCCAAACCAATAATCTTTCTCAGAGTACGCTTTTTATGGGGTTTACATCCTTTGGTTTTTGTTCGTCCAATGTATTTTAGTATTTACTGTGCAATTCTAAAAACACTAAAACACATTATCCCATGTTCATATGTATTTTAGCATTTAATGTGCAATACTAAAAACTCTAACATAAGTCCATGCTCAAAGTCCAAGCCACGGCCAGACACCAGTATAGTATAAGTATATAATTCAATTTCCGCATAACAACCACGGTCGTCCAGCGTAATTACAATCAGAAGTAACACTGGTCGTAAAGTTAATTAAAACGACCACCGGCAGGAAGGCATTTTTTACGAAAAAATCTCCTATACGGTGTGAAGACATTTTCCTAAAAATCCGGTAAAAATCACTCCCTGGGAAATCTGAACTTTGGAATCATTTTCTGTTTATCGTCTTAATAAATGAAATATTTCTTAGTTTAGGAGAAATTTTCTTCATATATTTTTTTTATTTAGAACAATATCTACTCGTAAGTAAAAAAAATATGTGAAGAAAAATTGGAGCAATTTCGTTTCTAATGTTCCACTTGCTTCTTTTTCTGCTCAGATCACAGTCAAAAATCGATCGATAAAATAGGAAAAAATCCGAATCATATCAAAAGCAAAGATTGATAGAGGTAGACTATGCGCCTAGCAGCACATTTACTATTTTTTTTATTTTCTTTTATCACCTACACGCCGACCATCATGCCAAAAGTGGCCTTGTGTATGAGTCTTGCGGCGCTCGGCTCTGCCTAACCTGTTAGGGATTAAAGCGTGATAGTGTAAGAATAAAATAAAAACTAGCAGAAATTGAAGAATTCTGGATCTAAAAAAATATAAATACTTAAACTATTTTGAGAATACATCACTTCATGATACTGAACAACTATCCCCAAGGTACATAATATTGAAATGAGAAAAACAAATAGCTTCCCATAGAAACTCTGATCAGCTGATCGGTCAACTTAAATGTTCCTGGAAGAAAGTTGTTCAGTATCATGGACTGAACCTTAAAATAGTTTTAGTATATTTTGTAAGACGTTATATTTAAATAATTGTTTATTTAATTTTTAATAACATTTAATTGACTACTGTATGACATGTCTCTCGACTAATAAATATAAAGAAATTTATAATAAATCTTCAGTAACATTCGCATACGACTAACCGCCGCACCATCATATTACAGCAATCAATCAAGCATTCAAATGCAGGTGAAACGCAACCGACCTTCCTCTATCTGGTTCAAGGTTCAAACCCGGTAAGGCTCACTCGATAAATGTCAAACAGACTTTTAAATAAAACACTGTAATCTTCCTTACTAAGGTTATGTGAATATATTCCTTACTAAGGTTACTAGTAGTGTGACTCTATAACATTTGCGTGGTCATTTGAATCCTTACAAGTGGGACTCAAATGACCACGCAAATGACGTAAAATAAAGAAATAAATAAAACGAAAATATTTGACCGATGAACCCCAAAACTTTACAAAACAAATATTTTTATATTTTTAGCGATGCAGCAATTTTAAAATTGAATGTCATTTGGTCAAACAGCTTTAATAAATTTTATTTTGCAACAAGATGAATGATCACTTACCTTATTAAAAATGTTAAAAAACAGTATAACAAATGTATTTTACATTAAAGAGATAAAAAACTGCGACGATCAGTCACAAAGTGAAATCAATAAAGGTATTTAAGGCGCATACAATGTGACCCTTTTTATATATTTTTTTAAATTATGAGTACGGATAGATACTCATTCCGTGTGGCTTCCAGACTAGAATAGTACCACTCCATCTCTTTTTGTGGATGTCGTAAGAGGCGACTAAAAGACTGAGCACAAACATCTCAACAATGTGCTACAATTGCATTTCCGGGGAAGGTTGACAACGGGCGGTGGCCGGTTTGAAAACTTTTCGTACAAATGCATTCCCAAAGAGGGTTGACGTCAGGCAAGCGACAGACATAAAACCATAGCCAAATCGTTAAAAATGTTCCGTTACGCTTCTCAACTTTGCAAGGTCTTTGGCATCCTTGACATGCATATTATATTTGGGGAAGAAAAAGCGGGAAAGCGCACCCCGGACTCCGAAACAGCACAGCTGGGGATGCAACCGAGAACGCGCTTAGATGAGGAAGAAGAAGTACGATTTTAGGTGTATATATGTATATTTCCCTTTATATTACATTCCTTGTTGCCTTTGATCAAATATTTGAGAAAAAACATAAAAAATCAACTACGAGTAAGTCAATACGTCTCGGGACGTCTTCGTGTACGCGTCGCGAGTCACATTCGCCCTGAGGAAGGCCCGGATGAGGTCGTTACATGTCAGCTAATAGCTGACTTTTTACGTGAGTTACTCGTTTTTCGCACCCTCTGTGGCCTAGTGGTCATCATGCCAAGCTGTCACACTGGAGCTCCCGGGTTCGATTCCCAATCATGTCAAGATGGAAATTGATCTTTTTCAGATTGACCTGGGTCTTGCATGTTTATCTATACAGGGTCTAATAATATATACTGAAACTATTTTAAGGGTGAATTCAGTCCATGATACGGAACATACATCGTAATATAAAAAATAATTTTTGACCTCTCATATAAGTTGACCGATCAGCTGATCGGAGTTTGTATGGAAAGCCAAAAAATATTTTTCATATTTCGATATATGTTCCTTGGGGAAAGTTCCTATATATCATAGGCTTATATCATATTCATCATAGGCTGAATTCACCCTTAAAATATATTCAGTATATATTTTGTTAGACGTTATACTGGGTGGCGCAAAAGTACTGGCACTAAAGAAAATACTTTTATTTTTTTTATATGACATTTTCTGTCATTCTGTTGTTGAAAATTGTGTAGTGAACAAATGTAAAATACACTGAAAATAAACATGGACCGTTTTACTCCCCAAGAACGTGGAATAATTGTGTCAATGTTCTTACGGAATAATTCATCAGTGATAAGAACACAACGTGAATTTCGTCGACGATTTCACCACCGTCCGGCACCGATTGGTCGCACAATTCGACGCTTTGCCACACGCCTTGAAGCAACTGGCTCAACATTGGATAGACCTAAGTCTGGGAGACCAAGAACAGGCCGTTCAGCTGAAAATATCGATGCTGTGCGCGAAGATGTGGAAGAGTGTCCAGAAACATCAACGAGGCGACGTGCCACGCAATTGGGCATTTCCAGACGGACCCTGCAGCGTATTTTGGTGAAAGACTTAAAGATGTTCCCGTATAAAACTCAAATGACTCATCAGCTGCTGCCTGCTGACCACCGAGCTCGTCTAGATTACTGCCAGCGCGTCATAAACCTCAACCTTGAAGAGGATGATTTTCCTTCAAAATTGGTTATGAGTGACGAAGCGCATTTCCATCTCTCAGGGCATGTCAATAAGCAGAATACTCGGTTCTGGGGCACTGATAATCCGCGCATTATTCAAGAAACACCTCTACACCCACTAAAAGTTACTGTATGGTGTGGCATCTGTGTTGACAGAGTGATCGGACCCTATTTTTTCGAAGACGCTGGAGGCAATGCGATAACTGTCACTGGAGAACGCTACAGAACCATGTTACGAGAGTTTTTGATACCCAGTTTGGACGAATTGGGGCTGGAGCACATCTGGTTTCAACAAGACGGCGCTACGGCACACACAGCGCGCGACACTATGGACTTAGTGAGGGACGCTTTTCCAGGCCGAGTTATCTCTCGTTTTGGCGATTTGCCTTGGCCTGCAAGATCACCCGATCTGACCAGTCCAGACTTCTTTCTTTGGGGTTTTTTGAAATCTCGGGTGTATGTGAACAAGCCACAGACTCTCGCAGCTCTAAAAGAAAACATTCGTCAAGAAATAACGAACATATCGCAGGAAGTGTTACGGCAAGTTATGCAAAATGTCATAAATAGGGCTCAAATGTGTATCAACTCTGGAGGTCACCATTTAAAAGACATCATCTTTAAATCCTAATGGTACGAAATTTAATGGCACAAATATACATTTAAAAAAACCTAAATCTAGTTTTCTAATTTAGAAAAAATGTTATAGCTGAACCAAATAGGGTCTTTACTTTTGCGCCACCCATATATGTATTTGTTATAAAATATAGTATCGTTGAGTTGGTATTCCATGAAATAGTCTCGAACTTACTTTGGGGCTAGCTCAATCTGTGTAATATTGTCCGTATATATTTATTTATTTATCGCATATTAATTAATAAGAATAAGTTAAGATTTTAGATATATAATCAATTTGCGGGGCTGATTGGGAGTTGTTCTCTTACTGTACTTCTTGTATGATAGGCTGCCAAACTATTTTATTAAGAAGAGGCTTTCTCTTAATTATCATTCATCATCAACAGGTCTTTTTTAGTCTTCACTGCAGGTGCACGACCCTCTCTGTACTACCAGAGTCATATAATATGCCACAGCAGCAGCCATAAGATTTGACCTACGCCTATTTTCTCTTAAGGCGACGTGGGTTCACAATTTGCAATACTGTGCGTGTTTTTGTAAAATCACTGTTATTAAACTACTACAGTTTATTCCACAAAAAAATTACATAAAAATTTTAAGGATTTCTACAGACACCCACAATAGCCAAAACACGATTGAGCATTTTTGGCTCGATAAAAAAAAATCACAAACATACCTCTAAATTTGCCTAATTTTGCCTTTATAATACGTCTTACTATTTTATACAATCACCTATTTATACGAAAATTATACCAAAAAATGTATTATCTAAATATAGATATTTATTATTGGCTACAGAAAAAATAATAAATATAATACAAAAAAAAATAATAAATAAAACACAGTGAAATATTCGTCGAGAGCGAAGGAAGGGTCGGTTTTATTTATATTTTTTTCTGTAGCCAATACGGATAGATATTTAAATAATACATTTTTTGGTATAATTTTCGGTATGGTATGTTTGTGATTTTTTTCTATCGAGCCAAAAATGCCTAATTGTGTTTTGGCTATTGTGGGTGTCTGTAGAAAATCCTTAAGATTTTTATGTAATTTTTTTAAGGAATAAAGTGTAGTAGTTTAATAACAGTGATTTTTCAAAAACACGCACAGTTTTGCAAATTGTGAATCCACGTCACCTTAATATATTCTACTAGACTTAGGATAGAAGGCCTAATCGACATCTTAGTACCTTCATGACTAAATAAGTTATTACAAACAACATTACTCTCCTTCAAGGGCAGTCCAATAACCAGATAACCATTCCGAACCAGTGCTCATGAAGTTCTCAATAGAAAAAACCCAACAGTACACTTTTTATCCTGTATCCGGACTTTACGGAGCAAGGAATTCCCTGCGAGTAGATCCAGATTCATTATATGCATACCAGTTTGATGTTACTAGGAACATAAAACATCGTGAGTATAGAAGATAAGTATAACTCACATAGTGTGTACCGCGAGACCGAAGGCCGACCTAGTAGGCCGACCGGGGGCGAATCCGAGACCTCTTTCAACTCCCCCCACTCACCTCCTCCTACGCAGCACACCCTCCCAAGCAGTGGCGGCGTAAGATCAAAGTTTCACGTGGGCGAAATAGTTCTGCGAGGCCCTTTGGCTAGTAATAAAATCGCTTTCAGACGCAATGCGCCCCAAAAAAAGGTTATCCGCTTCACTTGCGAGGCCCTGCAGACCGCGAGGCCGTGGGCGGTGGCCCACGTCGCCTACGCCTTACGCCGCCTCTGCTCCTAAGTAACTTAGCGGAGGCCGGCCTGAGGCCAAAGGCCGAAGGCTGTGCCGCCGCACGAGGCCGCAGGCCGAACCACTGCCACCAAAGGCTGACATCTTTGTTTTTTTTTTTCGTTAATCTAAAATCGGTGCCAATTTTCACTTAACTGCATGCGATTTGACTGAAACTCATTATCCAGGGTTTTTATAAGTCGAGGAATCTGATTACTTTTGGAATGTAAGATGGCGTCGGCAAATTATTTTTTTAATTTATCCTGAAATTAAATTTTAGTGTTCATAAAGCTTTCGAGTTTGCTACTAGGAACTTCGTTCTCACCGGGTGTACCCGGCACTCATCCCTTTGATTCAGTTAAAATGCAGTAGGTACCTAGTTTGCCAAGGTACAGTTATAATATGAAGTGCCTATTCTATACAATCCTTATTTGGAACTGGAAAGTCCGTACACGTCTTCCACTTGACCCTCACATAATTAGCTTCCAGTACTTTCTACAACCCTATTTTTTATTCTGTGCTCAGCCAGCCCATTTGTTATAAACGCATGTTACTACTTGCATCTTCTTTTTATATGACCATACTTACAGTAACTGCCTATATGCAACTAAATGCAATGTAATTGTGTTTGTTTATGTAACTAAAGGATTTAATTATAAAAATAACAGCCAGCTACCTTTACAATAAAGGGGCTTTATTTTCCACAATTTTTCATGAATAACTACCCTGTTTAAACAAGTGACTTCATCTACGAATTTTGTTTTCATGATTATGTCTGTATTATGTTCGCGTTTTTTGTAGATAATTTAGAAATCCTAAGTAAATATATCTAAATTAAAAAATACCTACCTATATTTTTAAAGTCAAGCGGTGATAATTTTCCTTTTAAAATTCAACATACAACGTGGAAGGGACATACCAGTAATAAATCGAACCACGGCCTATACTACATCATTATAATACAATGAAATTAAAATAACAGCCGAAAAACAAAAATGTTTCCATACAAAAGTGTGCGGCCGCCCGGGCGTTTTGTATGGGAATGTTAATTTTTTTTTTGGTTTTTGGCTGTTATTTTATTTTTATTATACTTTAGTGATCTAGTATAGCCCTGGTTCGATTTATTACGGGTATGTCTCTTCCACTTTGTATATATTATGTTACTTTTTTAGACGGGGGGGATGCTTGACTTTGCCAAAAAAAACTACAATCTCTGACTAAGTTCACTAAAAGTCTCTGATCCAGAGCCGCGGACGAGCAAAGAGACAGACAGACGGACGGACATGGCGAAACTAGGGTTGACTTTGGAACCCTAATGAGCACTTATCACGTAATAGCTTCGATTCACGACTCGATTAGATTTTTAATGATTCAAAGTTACGACGGCTCAGTTGATTGAGCGCCTACTGTACCGGCGTGAAGAGTGGAAGTTTCGAAACCACTCGTGGCGAACTATTGCTTGTATCTCTTGTAGAACATCATGTACGTATCATCATCTGTGTAAATAGCCATTTGTTTCCAAGCATTGTTTCAGAACATATGCAAATGTTAACATTTTTCGTATTAGCATATGAAAAACCATGGAAAAACCGGAAAGTGTATAATTTACAGCTTTATTTTGACCAGCTAGGCACTCGCGAGCACCGACGTCAAGTGATTTATTTGAGGACAAAATCTGAGAAAGTCTAATACACCAGTCAAGATGAATGAATATCTTAAAAAATTCTAAACTTCTATTATAAAACTTAATGATTGTATATTTTATATACTATACCTATATAAAGGATAAGGGGGAAGCCTTACCTAGCTGTGGGATACTACACCTATAGACTAATAAACAAAAAAACATACTATAATTTATAACAAATACTTAAACGAAGTTTAATTAATTATGTTCTTACTATTTTAAGGGTGAATTCAGTCCATGATACGGAACATACATCGTAATATAAAAAATAATTTTTGACCTCTCATATAAGTTGACCGATCAGCTGATCGGAGTTTGTATGGAAAGCCAAAAAATATTTTTACATATACGTATTATAACGTCTATATCGTTTACGAGGTAGACAAAGCTGAGTAAAACCCAATGTCTTTCTTAGTATAATGGTGGATATAAGATGCAAAATGGAAATTGGAAATTTTGATACATACATAAAATAGCTATGATGCCTGTTTCCCACAGGGGTAGGCAGAGAATAGAACCTCCACTTGCCACGATCCTGACGACCTATCGCTTTATCTACACTCATCTATCTCTTTATACATGCCCTTCGGATACGGGTACTTCTTACCTCTTATTTAGAATGTCTGCAATCTGGTTGCAGGTCGCAGAATGTTCGCCGAGGCCGACCCTGTCCTGCTCTTCCATTCACATTTGTATTATAAATTCATCCACCCTTTCTAAATGTCCAAATTATCTTAACACATCTTTCTCTATTTTTGTCACTACATCTCTCTACTCATACTCTTTCACTCCACACCACTTCCTTATGATATAGTGACGTGCCTTATCTGATACCTTTCTACTCCTCATAAAGGAATTCATGCTCCGATCACTTGGTTACCCGCACTCACTCTTGTTTCCACATTACCCTCGTGCTTGCCATCTTTTGTAAACTACATCCCAATTATACAAACTCTTACACTTGCTCCACTCTCACCCCATTTATTAAATTGCATTCTATTTTACTATCATCATTTTCAACAACCATAACTTTAGTCTTACTGACATTAACGTTTATACCCTTTTTCTCTAATGCATTATTCATACCAGCTATCATCTTCCGTAATTCCTCCTCTGAGTCCGCAAGTAACACTTGGTCATCGGCATAGAGAAGGCATTTGATAAATTACTCATCTATTCTAACACCACATACCTCTTCTTTCAAATTCAATGTCCATGAATAGCTTGAACTGCCAAGGCAATGACTCGCAAGGTCTACATCTCAGCACAGAGCGTTTGTCAGACAGTAGTACACTGTACAAATCATCACAGGTCGAGGTTATACTCACCGGATGCTAATCTTAAAGGTAATTTCACAAAATTGCATGCAATACCATGTATTACGAGTGGGTAACGTACCTATATCACATAGTCATGCATTATTGTGGTTTGTTTTCCAATACTATGACAAACGTATTTACCACATTATTACGTATTGGCTATTCAGAAGTGCTCGAGTGATTTAGGTTATCGGAATTATTGGATAGGTATTGTAGCTTGTATTGTAGGTATTTATGTAATTGTGTCTATGTTTAATGACTATGATGTAATATGTACAAGAGAGATATGTTGAGAAAAGAAAAATCCAACAATAGATAGGTATTTTCATTTTTACAAATTCATTTTGGTCAAAGTCAAATTACTTTACAGTTTAAACACTATTACGTCTTAATTCCTTAATGGGGTAGACAGAAGCTAGGGCCGAAAGATCAAAAGTAGCGTGATGACAGCTGTGAAGGTGAGAAAATGGTATCAAAATAGTGATGGGTGCTTAGCCGCATCGCCTTATAACATGATTCAAATTCTCAACCATTCCCTCAATAGGCTTGTACGATTTAACACCCTTGAAGGCTGTTAAAAATGGTACTATTCATAGCACTACTTCTATATAAACTTTTTGTCGGCAAGTTTGATGTTCCAGTTACAATTTTTTGTGTAGCAATATTGTAGGTAAAACAATGTCAATTTCAATGTCAATCGATTTATTTAATACAAGTCCAATGTCACTGGAACAATTGAGAACACGCCAATTTAGCTATTGAATGGATCGATTGTAAGTCCCACGTAGGTAGTACAATTAAGTACACCAAGGCGATTGTTCAATGAAATATTGGGAAGTGACGAAGGTACAAAAAGAGAAAGATACACTTCTTCTTCATCTGAACGCATTCCCTGTTGTATCCTCAGCTATGCTGCTTTGGAGCCCAGGGTGCGCTTTCCCGCTTTTCCTTTTCCAAATATAATATGCATACCAATGGTCACCCAAGGATGCCAAAAATCTAGCGACTTGGAGAAGAAATAGCCGGAACAATTTAAACGGCAGGCGGCTGCCTGACGTCAACCCTACTTGGGAATGCTATTGTAGCACAAGCTTTAAGTGCTATTTTTTCTTGAGTCGCCTCTTACGACATCCACAGAAAGAGATGGAGTGGTCTTATTCTAACCCGGAACCACCTAGAGAAAAATACACTATCATTCCTTTATCTCTTAGCGTGATGGTGGGTATCAAGGTGAAAAATCGGCCAAAATATTTCCCTCGGTCAGCTTTTATGAGCGGCGAAGAAAAGAAGCTGCTACATCAGGGCTTGTTAACGATACCAAATTCACACTAAAAGTAACTTTAAATAACGTTATTTTCATACAGGTATTAGTAGTAACGTTATAAGGGGTATCGATAATACAGTTATAATAACGTTATCGATCATCGATATAAGTAACGATACTTTTTTCAATACTTATAAAATGTTTTATAAATATTGTACAAGTATATTACATCGCGCTGGGAATCGAACCCAAGGTAGCACAGACTATCACGACACCCGTTAAGCTCTAGTAGCCTACTAGACAAACTCTCATCAATTTATTCTGTCAAATATCGAAAAGAAATACAGTGTTAACAATACCTTTTACCGTTAATATCATTAGTAACGTTATCTGATTTATTGGTAGGTTGGAAAAATACCGTTACCCAGCTTAACGTTATCTTTGCTGATAACGTTAACGCGGTTTGACAGAATTAACGTTACCAGATTTTTAACGGTATTCCAAGCCCTGTGCTACATTCTACATATTTCTTTTCTCCCAGACAAGCATGGGAGAGGAGAGAAAAAGAAAATGTAGAGAAAGAAAATGGCTTCATTTCTTTTCGCCTTTTTTAAGAGTAATTGTGTGGTAGTTTTAGATTTGGATTCCTCACTGTGGTTAATGTAAAGCAAAGACCCTATTGGAATCGTTTTCCTGCCAGTACTAGTGTCGCCACTGCCCAACCCAACACTAGATAAAGACCTATTTAATGACGGTTTTTGGTCGCCATACACAAACGCTGTCATCAAATCAAACTCCTGTGTCATTTTAATACAATGTTATCACAATATAACATGTAAAGCTTGTGAACGAGTGTCAGATCCAACTTACAGAAATAGTAATTATTACTTAGTAGTCTAAGAACGAAACCGAGCTGACAAGTCCCGTTCACGAGTTGACGCGTGGATTAGCCAGCGCTGAACTAAACAATATTAGAGGGAATCCAGCGATCGAACCCACGAATGATAGAACGAATATCCTTGGGAAAAGTTGTTTTGCAAAAGTACGCCCCGCAACCCCGCCGCCGCCCCTGATTCATAGAAACTACATCTTATTCATGAAAGTCAGGTATCATAGTAAAAATGTCGGCTGCTGACTGATAACTGATAACAGAAGCCTCTCAGGCGGCGAAGTGTGCAGTGCGGGTGATAGTGAAATATGTTGTGAGCAGTGGTAAGGAAGGACACCAGGAAATTATTTATTTATTTATCACATTTTAAGTAACAAATACTTTTAAGATGATGGTGTACCTACATTTTTTTTTCTTACAAAACATAATTCTAGTATAAATGGCGTAGGGAACCCTAAAGAGATAACGGTTTTTTCCCACTAAACCTACGTCGATTATGGCGATTTTAGGCATTGTTTTAAATATTAAATATATGTTTTAGAGTAATTTATTTTTTTGTATTTAATATACCTATTATTTTTAATAGTTGTAATAAGTATTTTTTTAGTTACTTAGTTTTAGTATAGTTATTATTTATTAATATTGTAAATATTAATATTATATGTCTGAAATAAAAAAAAGAGTAGGTATTGTTTTTTTTTTTATTATTTATTTATACCTAATAGGTAATTGCTTTTTTCGCAAAAACTTCTTCGTCAACTTTATTTTTTGAATAAATAGAATAAATTATAAATAAATTTAAATTTAGGTATCTATTTTATGCTATCATAACTTGTTTAAAATTATAATAATATAAAATTTTGATAAAGTTATAAAGGTAGTAAACAGTTATCGCCCGAAACCATAATTTTATGAAAAATATATACGCCTGTATTCAGGAGGCTCAAAGGTATATGGAACAACATTCTATCTAGGAACTAACTATTTTCGTCGCGTATCTTGCGTACAAACAAGTCTTGACGAATGCGGACTTAATGTGAAGAGCATTAAGGCTGCCAATATAATAATAACATAATCCTTTGTACGAGTAAATACTTTTTATGGACGTCGTCAAGGACTGCAAAATATAGTTTAATCACGGTCACTATACCTACTCGTACTTAGCGCGGATAGTTAGTAATATATAAATGTAAGAATAAAATAATTCCTACTACTCAGTGGTACTTATTTCTGTAAATTGGATTTGGCACTCGTTTGCAAGCTTTACATGTTATATTGTGATAACATTGTATTAGGCATAATATCTTTGTAAACTGACAAAGCCCTACTGGCGCGTAGGCGACCAATATACTGTGTAGTTTCCCTTGGCGTTTTCTCAGCAGTGGTGATGAAACGCTAGTATCGGTAGTTTATAATATCTATATATATAAATAGATGTATAAATAAACTTCAAACGATATGTACACTGAAATTTTTGACTTGTAAAAGTGCTTGCAAGGCCTAATTACTGAATAAATATTTTCTTGATTCTGGAAAATTTTACACTAGCGCTGGCCACTTACATACTCGAAACAACAACAAAAAAGTTACAATTGATACTATGTATTAAATAAATGATAAAAACATAGCACAAGATTGACATTGTTTTATTAAGAGACATATAGATAAAACGAGTAAATAAGAATTATCATAAACTAACAAGTGTACATTCATCATAAGTACGTGTAGAGTTATACGAGTCAAAAATATGTGAAACAATAACATTCCATAAAAGTATTACATCTTTTAACTTGTTCTTCTACGCTGGTCTGGTAATAACGAAAAAACATAGAATGTACCAGCTGCTTCTCTTCCCGCGTAGATCGGAAAAGCCAATTAAGGGATTGGGCGAAAATCCAAATTGGAAAATGGCCTTTTTCAAATTGTCCTGTGTCTTGGGTGTTTATCTTTATATGTATTTATCTATACTAATATTATAAAGCGGAAGAGTTTGTTTGTTTGTTTGTTTGTTTAAACGCGCTAATCTCAGGAACTAATGGTCCGATTTGAAAAATTCTTTTTTTGTTGGGTAGTCCATTTATAGAGGAAGGCTTTAGGCTATATAACATTCCGACAACCACGCGAACGAACTCGCGGGCACAGCTAGTAAAATATATAGTACCTTTAAGTTAGTATCCCATAACACAAGTACACTTACGTTGGAGCTAGCTTAAAGCCAAAAGTGGCCGTTTTTCGCAAATGTGCGTAGTAAAGCTTAACGTTCTCATTATAAACTGTAAACAGTAGTTCATAAAATACTTTGAAAGGTTATCTAGGATTTGATAGTAGCAAAATTTTAAATAATGTCTCCGTTTTCTTTAAAATTATTTATTTTGAATGGGGGCAGCACTGGACCCCGGAAAATTTAGGTACGGCCTTAAGGCCGTACCTGAATTTTTTCGGGGTTTACAGTTTATAATGAGAACGTTAAGTTTTACTACGCACATTTGCCAAAAGTGGCCGTTTTTCGCAGCACTGGACCCCGGAAAATTCAGGTACGGCCTTAATAAACGATGCGGCTAGCAATCCATCACTATTTTGATATCTACCTTCGATTACCAAGCTACCAGCCCAGCATGAATTATGGGCAAATCATCCGTTTATTGGGAAGAGACTGTTTCAGCTGTGGGTGGACCGTGAAGAAAAAACTAAATAAAGTATCTACTTATTCTAATATTTATCGTATTAATAAAAATGTGACCCATTAAAATCGAACTATTCTTTTCTATTTATATAAAAATTATATAATTCTATTTAGGATTAATGTTCTACGCGGTTTGAATTATAATAGAAAGTGATAAAAATGTTATTAAGAACGGTTTCGAGAGATATTCATATTTCATACAATCGTCGTACAATATTAGAACTATAGGCTACGGGGTCTAACAAAATATACTGAAACTATTTTAAGGGTGGATTCAGTCCATGATACTGAACAACTTTCCCCAATGAACATGTATCGAAATATGAGAAATAATTTTTGGCCTCCCATATAAGTTGACCGATCAGCTGATCCGAGTTTGTATGGAAAGCGAAAAATATTTTTCATATTTCGATACATGTTCCTTGGGGAAAGTTGTTCAGTATCATGGACTGAATCCATCCTTAAAATAGTTTCAGTATATTTTGTCTGTCCCTGTATACAGGGACAAATCGCACTGATTGAGCTAGCTCCAACGTAAGTGTACTTGTGTTATGGGATACTAACTCAAAGGTACTATATATTTTATAAATACATATAAAGATAAACACCCAAGACACAGGACAATTTGAAAAAGGCCATTTTCCAATTTGGATTTTCGCCCAATCCCTTAATTGGCTTTTCCGATCTACGCGGGAAGAGAAGCAGCTGGTACATTCTATGTTTTTCGTTATTACCAGACCAGCGTAGAAGAACAAGTTAAAAGATACTGTAATACTTTTATGGAATGTTATTGTTTCACATATTTTTGACTCGTATCGTGAATTTACCCTTAAAATAGTTTCAGTATATTTTGTTACTTTCTAAAAAAAACGGGCTAATTGCTTGTTGTGTCACGCGCAGTGTAGGGTTTCGTAGTTGCGAATGCCGAGAGTTCACGCCTCACGTTGGTCGACTATAGGTTGGGTTGGGTTGGGACACATCTGTCAGCACGGATCAGCACTTTCCTATGCTGCTATCCTTTTCTGTCGCTCAGAACAGTCATTTGCTAGAGCGAGAGAGAGCGATGGAACGCTTCAGCATGGCCGGTGCTAAAGCGTTCCGTCGCTCTAGCAAATGACGCTTCTGAGCGACAGAAAAGGATAGACCCTCAATAGGCTTTTACAATCTGATATTACATTAGGAACATTCTTAAAATGTTAGAATTTAAATAAGTTTTCGTCAATGTCGAAAGTTTAATTTGAGACTTCTGGAGAGCCACTATCACTTTTAAAAGCCAATGCTAATCCTCTTAATAGGTGTCTTGGTTTGAGGTTTTAGTGATAATCCCTAGTTTTGAGTGCTTGTTGGAGATAAGGATAATAAAACTGATTTAATTGTGCAAATGATTTTAGTTGTTATCCTAGTAAAAAAAAGTCTAATAAATGGATGTAGAGATTAAATGGATGTACTCGTAGGTAATAAGAAATACTAATTAGTCAAAAAGCGAAGCCGAGCTGACCAGTCCCTCCTAGCAGCACTCGTTCACGAAATGACGCCCGATCAGCAATCGTTGATGTACAATTGGAGGTACCTAACCACAATAAACTACCTATAAGAACCTACCAACAATCGTCAGACCCCTAGCATCCTTCAGCCCTTTATGGCTCTATTTATGGACCATTAAGATTAAGAGACAACTAAACGTCATGACGAGGCCGTGTCACAGAATAAATAATACTAACGTACAGAAGCCTCACTCGGCAAAGAAATTCAAAGAAATATCTACTCAATATGGCAAGCGATATGGTTTAATTTAGCTCACGTCAGATCTCAGCACCTTTTCGTATAGATACCTAGACATCCATTGTAAGCCAATTTCATTCTTATTACTCTGGACAAACGATTCGTATAACTGAATTTACGTACGCATAGTTATAATGTAATAGTGACACAGGCCTGGCCGTGTGCAGTTGACGTAAATTTATATATTCAGAGATTCAGAGATCTTCCAATGATGTAAAATTTTTATAAGATATACATTTTACACTCAAAGCGGTCTTTTCTTATGACCATAGTCTAATCCATATGTAATTAACGCTTTATGTATGTATGTAGTTAAATACTAATGCATACTTATCATAACTTGACGCTTCCCAACAATAATAAGAAAAAGCATGACTTCCCCTCTTTTTGCTTTTTCTTTGTCAAATCGATCAACTCTGAAAGTACTGGGCCGAGTATGAAGCAGTTTTAATTAGCATGGAGATCATTTCTGCGAAATAGTTTATATACCCTTGCCTTGCTATTTGTGTCCGATGCAACGGTGACGTTTCTTGTCAGCAGAGTAGTACATACATACATACTATCACGCTTGTTCCTCACAGCGTAGGCAGAGACTATATGGACCTCCACTTGCTACGATCCAGACAGACCTCTTATTTCATCTACACCTATCAACATCAGCAGAGTAGTACGTTTTTGTATTAAATAATAATAATAAATAACACCACTTCCACCCCTCTTGCTCCAAGGGTGGAAGTGTTAAAGGGCATCACGCCGAGAGTAACTTCGGAGAGAGCGCAGCAAACCTCTCGACACCCTTGAGTCGTCCACACCGGTGTTGCCCCTTTGCTGACAACAATCGTCGGCTCGTTTAAGGGGCCTATCTAGTGGCGGCAAGGTGGTGGCTTGCCTGCCACAAAAATAGTCAGTAATCATGATTATGGCAGGTGTCGTTATTCCTATTGCAATAGCCCAGCAATAGTCCATCCCAACTTCATTCCATAACCCATAAACCTTTCCCTTTTCTTGCAATCCTTCTTCTGCCGAAACCTGTTCAAGGGATTATCTTCCATTGGTATATTAAAGAATGGGTTTTGGCGGGAGCGCCACGTTACATCAACTTCTCCAAAGGGCCTGTACCTACGTGTTGAATGTGTATCCCCACGCAAGCCTCCCAAAGGCCCGGGGTAAAAAGACCAGTGAACCCAAAGGAGATACAAATAAAGTAATATTCTAAATATAATTATAATACGTTCTGTCATGCATGACTCCACATAAAAGAATCATAGATCATGTAAATTATGTGAAAGTATTCGAATAAATATTTGATTCTTGTACTTATTTCTAAAAGAGTAATTTCAAACAAAAGTTCTCTGGATAATCAAGTGCTAGCTCCAAAGACCTTGATTTTTTACAGTGTAAAAAGACCACCATAGCCGAGTGCAACAAATAATACGATAACGTTAAAAGTCTTGTTCAAGGAAGTCACTCAGGGAAGACTCTTCCCAGAGTGTCTTCCTTCGTCGGCCGAGCACGAACATCGTCACGTAAACTGTGTTAGTCATTTATAAGTTATTGTACCTTGGAAATATGGTATCGTCTGTATTACCGATTGTTTGTGTAATAGGTACTTTAATTGCTACCAACGACCCTTTTAGAGTCACACAAAAACATTTCATTTCTGGTCACATTTTCATTATGACGTCACATGACATATTTCGATAAATCTATATTTTTGAGTGTTTTTTTTCTGTTGGTGTTATGTCCCACTGCTGAGCAAAAGCCTCCCCCTTTCTCTTCCACTCGTCTCTATTCTCTGCTATCTCTTGCCAATTATTGGTATAACTATCAAGGTCATCCCGCCAGCTCTTCTTCGGTCTGCCTCTACTCCGACGGCCATCCGGCAGCCAGAACAGACTTTTGAGTGTTGTTACATCTAAAAAATTCTTAATCTATGAGACTCTGGCAATATCAGAAACGCTGTCATGTAGTAAATAACGAATATTGACAGGCTGAAATATGTTTTTCTCATCTGTTCAAATATGCTTTTACTTTATCATACTTACTTACTCATTTATTACTTACTTACTTATTTTACTCATATAATAAAGCAGTAAAAATGAATAATAAATCTAAAACAGACGTGAAATAGTGTTGGCAAATGTCTTGTTTCTAAATAAACTCTCATACTTAATTTGTTTGTTATTGTTAGCCACCACCACCACAAGACCATTATTATGTTGGTGTTCGTTTTTTGCAATGTGGCTATTAAGACTACTACCACTAGTCTATCGCGTCTTTATCCCTAATGGGGCAGATAGAGCCAGATCGTAAAATGTCTTCTATGGTCTGGGAGAAAAGAAACAAAATAGAATTATCATCATCAAAATTTAAGAGCGACGCTCTCGTCGGTGGAGTTTCTTCCATTTTTTTTAATCTTCCGCCAACCTTTTCGCCAAAAGCAATAAAATCGCCTTTTTCAAATTGTTCTGGGTCTTGGGTGTTTATTATATACTTATTTATCATAAAATATGTACTTATCGTTAAATTAGTATATCCATAACACAAGTTTAAAACTTACTTTGGGGCTAGCTTAATCAGTGTGATTTGTCCCTATATATTTATTTATTTACCTCTTGACATCTTGGTACGACACTGCTATCACCTTTTCTTGACTTGCTTCATATAGCTGTGCCTTGGCTTTCCTCTTCCCCTCCTTCCTTTTATTCTGCCTTCTATTATAATTCACATAAAATTGTCATGCCGTATCAAGTGTCCCAACATATTGCCACGCCTATTTCCGATTACCTCGACTATGTGCCTCTTTCCACCTACTGTATTTAAGACCTCTAAGTTTGTTACTTTATACTTCCAATCAATCCTTTCTAATCTTCTCCAGCACCACATCACAAATGCTTCCAACCTTTTCGTTTCCGTAACAAAATATAGAATATACCATCTAATTTTCTGCCAGCGCAGATCAAGGGAATGGGTGAAAATGCGAATCATGTTTAGGTGATGCGGCTAGCAAGCAACCCATCACTGTTTTGATTCCTTTTTCCACCTTCTCGACCATCATCACCCTAATAGTGGCCTTTGGGTCTTGCGGCCCTGGGTTCTGTCTGTTTAGAGCCGCGAGAGCCAAAATGCTCTGCTCTGTCTACGAGTATATATGCTCCCGGACAAACCTTCGTGGTTTATGGGTGCATAGAATTGTAATTAATGTTATTTTTGGATATAAATAAATGAAAAAAAAAAATATATATATATATATATATATATATATATATAACACTAACAAAGTATATACATGTACTCGTATAGGCATATTGAGAAGAACTGAATCAGCGTCAGAATTTAGTAATACAAGCGGGCAATCTAAAATCACATTCAAAATAAATGTAACCAATGACAAGTGACAATATTTTGTGACATTTTATTTTCTTATCAGTATCTTAGAGCAACTGCCACTTTTGATCAAAGTTTATAGTTCTTCTTACTGATTAGCGATTCTTTGAAACACCGTCACATGACAGACACAGTTATATTGCATAATAATGGACACATTAGGTACGTCATTTATTTTTAAGACTATGTGTGCGAATGTTTTGAAATTAATTCATTGTAAGCACCCCGAGACAATGGTGAGAGTGGAGTGAAAGCTGAGAATTTGTTAAGAGTTTTGATGCGTTGACAACCTTATGCAAGGCATGCACTACTCGTATGAGTTCACATCTTCATATTCATCAATCATTCTGTCTAAATAGGGTACTTTACATTTTCAAATTTCGCGCGTAATTTGCCGACAACGTTGGAGCATTGGACGCCATATTGCTCTGTCATGACGTCAGTTATTCATGTTTAAATGTGCTGATGTATGTATTTTGACAGTTGATACTTTTTACTTCACACGGGTATGGCGTAATAGCATTGCTAAGCATTGCTGTTGTTACAATACCCGGCACATAACTTGACCAAAAATGGCGGCTCTGCGCAAGTATTTTTACAGGAAAAAGTGTGCGCAGTGACCGCCATTTTTGGTCAACTTATGTGCCGGGTATTGTAATAAACTAATGCATAACTAATGGAAAAATATGGATAAAATATTTTTGCTGGCGGATTATTGTTTATTTACGTATCTGAAATACTGCTCAAATTTCGAATATCTTTGATAGTTTTCGAGATATTAAAAAAAAACCACTCCCTCTTTTTTTTTTTATTTAATAGATCTTTTGACATTTTTATCGGCCCCTTTTGGGACTTTTCCTTAAACTTTCTACATAATACAACCAAGTTGGTCCCATTTAAAAAATTTAGGAGATATGGAAAAATCTCAAAAAAATAAACTCGTTTGTAATTTTTGTTTAAATTTTTTATTATTTATTGAATATAATCGCTTTTCGTTACAGGTGATAAAGTGCAGTGGCAATGCGAATAGCAGACCGGTGACAACAACGAGATAAGTACTCCCGTCACGCGACACAATGGAAAAGGTCAAGCCCTCCGCGCCGCCAATTCGTGACATGGATAACTACAGCTCAAAGTAACTATTATTAATATTATTTTCGTTACTAATAAACGGGCAAGTGCGAGTCGGACTCGTACATGAAGGGTTCCGTACCTCCGTTTGTGAAAACATTGTGTTTTCAAACGCTGAAAAAACACGTTTCTTGTATGACAACCCCCCTTTAATTTTTAACTTTATCTTATTTTTAGTATTTGTTGTTATAGTGGCCATAGTAATACATAATCGGTGAAAATTTCAAGCATCTAGTTAATGCCATTATAAAGATCTAGTCAAAAACGCTGAAAAAACACGTTTTTTGTATGACGACCGCCTTTAATTTTTAACTTTTATTATTTTTAGTATTTGTTGTTATAGCGGCCACAGTAATACATAATCGGTGAAAATTTAATGGTTCTTGCTATAACAAGAGATAGAGCCCTGTGACAGACAGACGGACAGACAGACAGACAGACAGACAGCGGAGTCTCAGTAATCCGTTTGTACCCTTTGGGTACGGAACCCTAAAAAAAATAAGTTATTGAAGTGAAAACTTCTTTAGGCGCGCGTTGGGCACTTTTTGAGAAGGGAAAATATATTGTGTAATTGTACATAGATATGTTACGGCTAAAGATGGTGTGAACATAAACCTAGGATTGGCCGCTAAAGTGTGAACATAAACCTAGGATTGGCCGCTAAAGGCTAAAGTGTGAACATAAACCTAGGATTAGCCGGCTAAACTTAGGTTTAACCTACTACCCTAAATCTAGCCGGCTAAAACTAGGCGTAGCCGCATAACGGCTTTTAGCCGTAACATATACACACACATGCATATTGTCATTTTTTGAGACGGAAAAAAGACCGGTGACCTTGCGACTCTATTACCGTAACCAACACCTTACGTAGTTGTTCAAGTTTTTACTTCTACCGGCACTCTTGGAATGCCACTATTTTTTATAAAAAATATTTATTTCTAAATTTTGTGTTAAATTTATTCAAGATAAATTATTATTAGTAGTAATAAATAATGACTTGGCTATATAACCCTAGATTTATTTACGTAAATATGACACTCTAGTAAGACGAATCTAACAAAGTATATTATTAAAATCGGTTTAGCCGTTTAGTAGTTACGAGGGAACATAGAGTCGGACATCATGATCATCATCAATTCAATTCAATTCAAAATATCTTTATTATCATAGGATATTTATAATATCTCTTAATAATAGTCACTTTGTTTTGTTTTGCACAAATTTTGACGTCAAATCGTTACTTAAAGCTAAGTTTACGCCGCTTCCTAGGCGCAAGTGCAGAAGAAGCCGCAAAAAACTGCACTGCACGTTTTTTCCAAAGACGTCAACTAACAAACTAAATACTTAAAATTAGTTATATAGATGGACAGAGATTACATTGTTTATTATGTCATAATTAAATTGAATTATAAGAATTACGAAATTTAAAATAATGTCAATTTGTAAATTTAGTATGTACCAATGTACCTAAATTATGACATGTCTAAGTATACAAACCTTTAAGAGGGACCCGCGCCAAGCTCAAGCCAGACCTTTTTGTCTTTAAGATAGTCATCGGTCCTATAATAAGCCTTCTCACAAAGTATTTTCTTTACATAAGCTTTGAATTTTCTGTCTTTCATATCAAGGACCGATTCTGACAATTTATTATAAAAAAGTATACACTTCCCCATAAAAGACTTACTGACTGTATTCAGCCTGTAATACGGGCTAACTAAGTCATTCTTATTACGTAAATTTCTATCTGTAAAATCACTTACTTTATTGAACATGGAAATATTTTTCCTTACATACATTATATTTTCAAATATGAATTGTGATGCAAAAGTAAGTATACCTATTTCCTTGAATAATTCCCTCAGTGAGTCTCTGGATCCTAAACCGTAAATTGCACGAATTGCTCTTTTTTGTAAAAGAAAAATAGTCTGAATGTCGGCTGCACTCCCCCATAGAAGTATCCCGTAAGACATTAGACTGTGAAAGTAACTAAAGTACACTTGTCTAGCAGTTGCTACATCTGTCAATTGTCTTATTCTCCTAACAGCGTAAACCGCAGAGCTAAGCCTATTAGAAAGTTTAGTTATATGAGCGCCCCATTGAAGTTTGGAATCAATTGTGATTCCTAAAAAGGTAGTACTTTCAACCAGATCGAGTTTCTGACCATTAATTAGTATGTCAACGCAGGCTTGATTTAAATTAGGAAGAGAGAATCGAATGCATTGGTCCGAATTTGGGCCTGATCTGTACTGTCAGTATTGGGCTTATCACGCGGATAAAACGTGTCCGTCAGGAGTTCAGCAGAACCAAGGGGATCCAACAGGTTATTGCTATCCGGATCTTTTAGCAGACAGTCTTCCTCCACCCTGTCACTTGCCTTTATTATTCTGCATGTGACGTCCCAGATTTCCTCCTTGTCCTGTTTGGAGGTGAAATTCTTCCAGCTCTCGAAAATGGCCGACTCAATGGCATTTTTGTAGGCTGCTCTAGCGTCGGTATATGCCTGTATCACGGCTCTCCTTCTTTGGGGGTTCGCTCCACGGATCCTACGGCGCAGTCGCTTTACTTCCTCCTTTTGGGCTTGCAGGGCAGGTGACCACCATTTATTAGAGCGTGGCTTCTGACTGTGCTTTATGAAGGGAATATTTTTGTCGCAGGCTTTTGTTATGCGTTCAGTGAATCGCTCAACGAACAGGTCCAAGTCCGCCGGGTCTTGTATTTTTGATAGAGTGGACTCCGTTATCTGGTCCGTGGAGAGGAACTCTTTTAGATCAGTCCGGAATTTTTGCCAGTCAGCCTTTTTGGTGTAATACTTCCTGGTCGTAGGGCGCACTACGTTCACGTTTGTGGTTTTTGTTTTTATATTGAATGTTATCGCCCTATGATCCGACAGTTGTAGCATTTCCGTGTCCACTTTCCAGTTTGCAATCTGGGGCAGTAGATCTGGTGTTGCGAGTGTGACGTCGGGTATGCCCGAGTACAGGATGCCACCCCTGAACACGTAAAAGGTTGAGGTATTTCCTTCATTTATCACATGCAGTCCTCTCTCTGCTATCACGTCCTCCACAGCCCTACCTCGGGCCTCGTCGTCCTCGCATCCCCACCAGCGGCTCTTAGCGTTAAAGTCACCTCCTATCAAAACCCGCCCTGTGCCCAGACCATCGTCAGGTCTTTTTTAGTCTCCACTGCAGGAGACTAAAAAAGACCTGCACCCTCTCTGTACTACCAGAGCCATACTTGGCCAGAGCAGCCAGAGGATTTGGTCTACACTCTAGTCTAACCTAATAGTAGAGTCGGACATACATATTTCTTTATTTCATTTCTCATTCAAAATTTTATTTAAACACATAAGTTGTATATATTTTTGTAATTCTTGAATAAAATCCTTTAATTTGATACCCCACTTGATAGGTTTTGAAAAGAATAGATTTTTCATGCTGCGCAATTTGGCGGCAAAAAAATTCGCCATTTTTATTTCCAATAATTTTAATATAGCCTATGACACTCTAGTGAATAAAACGAATTTAACCACGTATAATTTGTTAAAATAGGTGTAGCGGTTTAGTAGTTACGAGGGAACATAGAGTCCGGACATACATACAGGTCAAACACTTAACCCTCCTTATGGGCTTTGCCGCAGTCGGGTAAAATAACCCTCCGTTTGGGCTTTGCCGCAGTGGGGGAAAGAAATGTTTAACTCATTTTATTTTCTTTATATTTTTAAATGGGCATAGCATATAATATTTCAATATAATAGCTATAGGTTACTTGTATAACTATGCACTTACCTACTTATATATCGCCATGGCCTTGCTTTGGTATGCGGCCAACAGCGGCAAACCTTCGCTTTTATGACACTCAATCAGTACACAACTTTGTTTATTTGTAACTAGCTTTTGCCCAAGGCTTCGCTCACGTATCCCACGGGAACATTACATTTTTCCAGGATGAAAGTTACCTTATGTCCTTCTCAGTACTCCTAACTATGTGTATGCGTATTTTCAAGAAGATTAGTTCAGTAGATAAAGCGTGAAGAGGTAACAAACAAATATACAAACTCACTTTCGCATTTATAATATTAGTTAGGAAGTTAGGATAGGATAACTTTATTGAACTTAAATAAGTAAGTGATACAACGGTAATGAACTTAAAGTGCAACTAGGCAGGGCACCTGGCCCGACGGAGTGATGGCAGGTGGAGCAAGGCACTGACCGGATGGTGGCCCAGAACGGGTGAGAGAAGCGTCTGGCATCCGCCTTACTATCTATGCGATGGGTTGACGACATAATCAAAGTCGCGGGTCGCACCTGGATGTGAGCAGCACAGGACTGAGATGGGTGGCGTCGACTAAGAAAGGTCTATGCTCAGCAGTGAGCGGATGAAGGGCTGGGGTGATGATGATGATGATGAAGTAAGTGATAATAAACATACAGGATTATTTTTGATATCTGTCCATGACTATCACGTAACAAGTTTATATGTCAGACAAATTAAAAAAAACCCGACTTTCCAGCTTTCACCCCTACGAATAATAATCCCTAGAAGCGTAACTGATCCCGAAAAATTATTCCACGCGATATGTACCGCGGCGGGCGAGGCTTAAAATATGAACCGAGCAGCGCGACAGTTCGCTGTGATACTCGAGTCGTGCGGTTGCGTCGCAAAAAGTTTCCTTTGAGAATTTTGCTATGTTTTTGTGATAATTGATTCATTAAAAATGCTGTCATGTGCCGTGAAGTTGTGTAGAAGCCACGCAGACATGAAAAACACAGGACTCACTGTGCGAAAAAGGAAAGAGAGAAAGAAGGAAAGCACGCTTACCGCTGGTCATAGGCGTGGGCGGCGGGGTATTGGTGGCCACCAGGCGACTTTCTTCAGTCTTGCAGTCACGATTCCGCACGATTTCTGAGTTGCGTGTCTCCTGAGGGAGAGCTGGGTGCAACGCTGCACGAAATTCGCGGCGGTTGACGGGACAGCTAACGAGGGCGTGTCGACCGAACGGCGGCGGTGTTCGAACAGAAAGATACGTCGGAACTGACATCCGAGTATTATTAAAACTACCCTCATATTGCGTGCTTTTCTGAGGAGATGGATTAAGGAACATGGGGTAGTAAGGTTGAAGGTGATTTGGCGGGAAAATCAATTCTACTTTCCCAACATAAGCTGCCCCCCAAAGAGCTGCTAAGCTCTTTAGATTAATCAAAAAGATGATAAAGCTGATTGTCTAAGTTGATTTGCTAGAATTCTAAGTTAAATTAAGATTAAAAAAAAATGTTTTTAAGATGCTAAGTTAAGCTAAGTTAAGATAATCTAAGTTACCTAAAGCTAAAAGTTGTAATGGAAGATCCAATTTAGTCTGTACCGGAGTTATCGAATGGCAAAGGGCAAACTTTGCTCACAGATCGAAGACAAGAACCAGTTTTAGTTTTCAACTCTACCACACGAACAACACCGTCGGCACCGGGATGGAGCTTGAGTACGCGACCTTTCAGCCAGTGTAAAGGTGGCGTTTGGTCATTTTTGAAGAGTACTAAATCTCCGACCTTAAGATTGTCGATAGACTTATGCCATTTGGCCCTTTGTTGCAAATGATGGAGGTACTCAAGCCGCCATCTCTGCCAAAAATGTTGCGTGATAGCTTGTATTAGTTGCCAGCGATTAAGCCGAGACATGGGAGTCTGATCGTAATCGTACTCCGGTAGACAAACCAATGGCTGCCCTATCAGAAAATGCCCGGGGGTTAGTGTTTCAATATCCTGCGGGTCACTTGAAATTGGGCACAAAGGTCTAGAATTTAGAACAGCCTCAACCTTAGCAAAGACAGTTGAGAGCTCTTCGAAGGTGAGAACTTGTTCTCCTATCGTTCTTTTTAAAAGTGATTTTGCTGATTTTACCGTTGATTCCCACAATCCACCCATGTGTGGACTATAAGGAGGATTCATGTGCCATTTTACCCCCTTCCTAGATAAGGCGCCATTTACTTCACCTTCGCTGGACGCAAGGAAAGACTCTACTTCCGACAAATATCGTCTAGCGCCTTGAAAGTTCTTCCCACAATCAGAATATACGTCTGAAGGTATACCGCGCCTAGCCACAAATCTATCAAAAACATGCAATGAACGCGTTGGTGGACAAATCAGACGTTACTTCCAGATGGACACATTTGACAGCGAGACAGATGAAAACGCATAAATAAGCCTTGCGCACCTTGGCGTTTCTGATTGTGGAAACCTTGATGCTGAAAGGCCCAGCGAAGTCAACTCCAATTTTGGAAAAGGGACGTGATTGGCGAATGCGATTGGGGGGTAAATTGCCCATCAGAGGCTCGAGAGGTTGGGCCTTGAGGCGATAACAATTGTGGCACAAATAAACTCTGTGACGCACAACACTTCTTGCTGACAATATCCAAAACCTTTGGTGAAGAATATTGAGCAAGGTAGAAGGTCCTGCATGAAGATACGTACGATGATAGGAATCAATCAAGATGTTGACGAAATGATGGCGCTTTGGCAGCAAGAGAGGATGTTTGGTAGCGAAAGATAAGTTGGAGTGCTGAAGCCTTCCCCCGACGCGGAGAAAACCATCAGAGTCGATGAAAGGATTCAACCGTGCTATGGACCCCTTCAGACGCTGCTGTTTAACGATGTGGCAGGTGACATCTCCAAATGCCTCTTCCTGCACCAACTTAATAATTTTACCAAACGCCTGATCCAACTCCTGGACTGACAGAGGCCCGACCATTTTATTTTTAGGATTGTTCGAGTTGTGTGCAAACCTAAAGCACCAAGAAGCCACACGTTTTAGTCGATCGAGAGAGCTAAACTTTGAAATGAGGGACTCTGAAAGCTCCGACTTCCCATCGCTACCGGCATCGATTGTGATGTGCGACGACGCAGTGGGTCTAAGTCCTGGTAACTCCTCGCATGCGTCGATTACAGGAGTTGGCCACCTTGACGGATCGTCCATACACCAAGAAGGGCCCCACCATAATTGGTGGTGGACGATGTCCGAAGGGAGCAACCCTCTGCAAGCGCAGTCGGCAGGATTCATTGCTGACGGTACATACCGCCAAGTTACATTAGGTATAACGCCGTTGATCTGCGATACCCGATTGGATTCAAAGGTTTGCAATCTATGAGGAGGAGTTCTAATCCAGGCAAGGGCGATTGTAGAGTCGCACCATGCGGTTGTGTCGACAATAGGGATACATTTGCCGAGCACAGCAGAGATGTGATTGAGCAGTTTGGCGAGCAGAACGCATCCAGAGAGCTCGAGCTTTGGAATAGTGAGCTTCTGTTTAACGGGAGAGACCCGAGACTTCGCTAATAGAAGGTGGACCTTGACATCGGTGCGAGATTGGACTCTGAGATAAACCACAGCTGAATATCCTTTCTCAGAAGCGTCGCTAAAACCCATGAGGTCGCATCGATTGTCTCCTTGACCGGGCAAGAACCTCGGAAGGCTAGGCAACTTCAAACACGCAAACCCGTCGACAAAACATTTCCACAGTTGGGAGATGTGTTCTGGAAGTGCATCGTCCCACGATACGTCGTCGAGCCACAACTGCTGCATGATAACCTTCGCATAGAAGGTTATCGGAGTGAGGTAACCACACGGGTCGTAAATCCGTGCGATGTTTGAAAGTATTTCGCGTTTAGTTCTACATTCCCCTATGTTTGATACGTGAAAAATGAAGCTATCTGTTTGAGAATTCCACTCTACCCCTAAAACCTTGAAGATTTGATCACCTGATTCTTCGAATCGGAAAGGCTGCTCAAGATGATCAGATGGATAACTCTCGAGTAGTTCATCGCAATTGCTGGCCCACTTTCGAAGCTGAAAGCCTCCCTGAGCTAAAATCTCTACCACTTGCTTCTGAAGAACTTTCGCAGACTCTACATCACAAGTACCACTAATGATGTCATCAACGAAGGCATCCTCGCGCAGGACTCTAGCTGCCTCGGGTTTGGTAGACTGATTCAGACTGGCCAGCTCTTGAATAACTCGCATCGCGAGGTAAGCGGAACTAGAGACGCCGTATGTGACGGTAGTGAGCTCGAACTGCTGAATGGGCTGTTCAGGGGAATCCCTCCAGAATATGGTCTGGTATACGCAGTCTTCATCATGCATACGCACCTGCCTGTACATCTGCTTGATGTCACAGGTGAATACAATAGCATGGATCCTAAAACGTAAAATAATATCCTCTACATTCTGTTGGAGCTTCGGGCCAGACAACAACACATTATTCAATGAAACGCCAGATGAACTGGGTGAAGAAGCGTCAAAGACGGCTCGCAACTTGGTGGTGCTGCTGCTCTCCTTTAGCACTCCGTGATGAGGAATGTAGTAGCGATCCTTGGACAGGGGACCGAAGACTGGACGCATATGACCGACTTGTAAATAGTCCGCCATGAATGCTCTATACATGGCACGCAGCTTCTCGTTTTTTATGAGCTTGCGCTCCAAATTGTGAAAGCGCTTTAAAGCGTTAGAGTGAGTCTCACCTAGAGGTTGGTGGGAATTGCGAAAAGGAAGACGAACGATAAACCTACCGGTAGAATCACGAGAGTGTGTCTCCGTAAAATGAGTCTCACACTGTACATCCTCAGGATCTTGAATGACCTTTGCCGGAGCTTCTTCTACTTGCCAAAATTGGGTAAGTAGAGTGTCCAGGTCAGTAGTACAAGTCAGAGCGGTCGTACCGACTGTATGACATGAGACTGAGTGCGCCGGTGCTTTGCCCCGTAGAACCCATCCGAAAATAGAGGAATGAGCTACAGGCAAGCCCTCTCCGAGCTTCATTCTTTGGCCGTCATAAATATCGTCATACAAGTCGAGACCGATGAGCATGTCTATGGGTCCAGGAATAGTACACCTACTATCCGCCAACACCATGTGTCTACATTTCTCAAGGACACAGGATGAGACTGCTAGACACGGAATATTATTTTTTGTAAGTTTCCTTAACACAATTGCTGAAGTTGCTAGTGGGGAATGAGTATTATCCTTAGTTAGAGATTGAATAATACAGTTAACTTTACCATTTGTATTATTGCTGCAGGCACCTATACCATTTATAGGTCCATAGTTAGTTCGAGGTAAACGAAGCCGTTGAGCTAGGCTTTCGCTCATCAAAGTGATTTCAGATCCGCTATCGAGGAGTGCTCTCACTCGATGAACGTGACCGTTGATATCCTGGACACCAACAAGTGCGGTACCTAACATCATAGTAGACCCACCCTGGGTACTATGACAAGATGCATTCGTTGTGCTATGAGCTACAACATCCCCTGATGAAGCCGCAGATGGTGCAGAATCCTTAGACGCTGGAAGTTGATAATCCAAATGAAGTTTTGTATGATGACGCCCCTGACACACTTGACAATAGCTCTTAGACAGACATCTATTGACAGAGTGTGCGCGTAAACAATTGAAACAAAGCTTGTTTCCCATAGCAAATTCCTTGCGTTGATGTGGCGTCATGCCATTAAACTTATCACATGAATATATAAGATGATCCCCCTTACAACACACACAAGGGGCGACTGATGAAGATGAAGTAACCGTATGAGATGATTTAGGGGTGTGCTGAACAGTACTACTAGATGAGGTTCCTTTACTGCCAGACACGGCCTCTAATACCTTAAGATGAGTTTCCAAAAAAGAGATTAAATTATCAAAGGTGGGAATGTCTGACGCACCATGCTTTAATTCAAAACTGCTACGCAGGTCGGTAGGCAATTTCCTGACAATTATATGTAAAAGAATAAAACTCCATGATGATACGTCAAACCCTAAAGCCGACAAAGCCTGAATATTCTCTTTTAGAATATTGACAGCTTTACGCAGACCACTAGACAACTGATTTGAATTTAGACTGCTGAGTGATAAAATTGCTTCTAGATGTTTATCAGCAATGAGCCGCTTATTCTCATACCTTTCACAAAGAATTGTGTATGCAATATTATAGTTGGATTCAGATAATTCCAGATGTTTAATAAGACTAGAAGGTTCTTTTTCAAGAAGACTAAACAAATAATGCATTTTCTGTACACTATTAAGCTCAGCACAGTTATGAATCAAACTATCATACATTGCCTTGAAATTGGGCCACTCTGTATAAACACCAGTGAAATGATTAATTGTGATCTTAGGTAAACAAAATTGATTGAGTTTCGGTTGATCCGAACAGCCATTGGATTTATTTTTATTGGAAAACAGGCCTTCATGAATAACATTTATGGAATAGTACATGTCATGAAACCTGGCAAGTTCTTCATCACAACGCGATCGGAGTGTTGGATCTTTGCACTTAGAGACAAATGATGCGTACGCGGACTCATATTTTTCGCGATACTGGTTGATGTCTCTGTATCTGGCGCTAAAATTCATTAAAACATTCTGTCTAGTTTCACCTTGTGCACCGGCAATATCATTCGCGAATTTGTACAGATTACGCACAAAGTTGAAACTAAATTGCATTGTGACTACGCTGGGATCATACATTGGATCTTCCGAACACTGTTTAACCTTAGAACTAGTTTCAGTCATTTTGCAATAAAAGAAACGATAAAAGTTAGGTTAATTTGTAAAATAATATGTAAACAACTTTGACAACTGACACTTAGTTGACAGTTGAAAGATGCGTTCATAAATGACTGAATGATTGGAGTCAAACTCAAGTTGTCTATGGTTAAAACTTGTAGATAGTGTACGATGGCCTTAAGCCATACGTCATTCAATTGACAAATGTCAATGTCAAATTGAATATGACAGATATAAATTTGAAAAATGATGATGCAAAAATTGCAAAGCTATGATTTTTCCCCAAAATAGGAACTACAATTATAAGATGCGGGAACAAGGAATCCGGCTCGAAGGACCAAAGGAAATGTGCGAAAAAGGAAAGAGAGAAAGAAGGAAAGCACGCTTACCGCTGGTCATAGGCGTGGGCGGCGGGGTATTGGTGGCCACCAGGCGACTTTCTTCAGTCTTGCAGTCACGATTCCGCACGATTTCTGAGTTGCGTGTCTCCTGAGGGAGAGCTGGGTGCTACGCTGCACGAAATTCGCGGCGGTTGACGGGACAGCTAACGAGGGCGTGTCGACCGAACGGCGGCGGTGTTCGAACAGAAAGATACGTCGGAACTGACATCCGAGTATTATTAAAACTACCCTCATATTGCGTGCTTTTCTGAGGAGATGGATTAAGGAACATGGGGTAGTAAGGTTGAAGGTGATTTGGCGGGAAAATCAATTCTACTTTCCCAACACTCACCTTTCATAAACATTTTAATAATCCGTACTTGACATCTCTGGAAAGTGTTATGCAAAATGTACCTAAGTCACGCGTTGTACCTTACCGCTCGTTGCGGTGACCGCCCCCACCCGACGACGAAGCGTGACCTTGTCAAGACGAATCGCATGCATATTTGTCTATGTGTGTGTTTGAGTGTTTCGTTGTTATTACTGTTAGTTTATTTGCGTAAATGGAATCAGAATCGAAGCGGTGAATGTAGGAGCCTTACATTTCTAGAGAATTTATTATTCGTAGGTTCACCCTAATAACTTTTGAAGCTGAACCGATTTTCATCAAACATAGCTAAGAATTATCTCGACGTATACAAGGCTTTCGCCAATAAAAACTGCTTTAAAATAGGTCTATTCCTTTAGAAGCTACATACAGACACGCAGATACACATACACCCCGACACGTCAAACACCCCTCTTTTTAAAAAAGCCGGCACCAATAAAACGATTTTGTTGTGGTTTTACGATTAACCGCCTGTTTGACATCAGCTCTCCTTAGGAATGCTTTAATTGCCTCTAGCGATATCCGCAGGAAGAGATGAAAATTGAAATGGTTCTCTGAGGCCTAAACCAGCCAGGAAATCATCATTATTCTAGACCGAAAACCACACGGTATATTTTACTTCGCACATTTGCCAAAAGTGACCGTTTTTCGCAAATGTGCGAAGAAAAGCTTCACGTTCTCACTTTAAACTGTAAACAATAGTTCATAAAATAGTTTGAAGGGTTATCTAGGGCGGAGATATCATTTAAAATTTTGTCTCTTTGCTAGAGACAAAATTTTAAATGATATCTCCGTTTCTTTCCGAATAATTTATTTCAAATGGCTGCACTGGACCTCGGAAAATTCACGTAGTTAAGAGGAAACCTCAAGGGCTAAAGAACAGAAAAATAGGTATTTTTAAAATCTATTGCTGTCGCGCTGTGCCCGAACAACAACCGAGCAAGTGCGATAGAGACATACTGCAGCTTGGACTGAAAATACCTATTAAAAGAACAGAAAATCAACAAATCGTAGTCCCCTGCCTGATTTATTCTCCAAAACTTAACCAATATAAGTACTTTTTCATTACGAATTGAAGACTTGAGCGGTATTCCTATGTTTTAATTTTTTTTAAACATAGGAATGGTTCAATGGTTCTCTGAGGCCTAAACCAGCCAGGAAATCATCATTATTCTAGACCGGAAACCACACGGTATATTTTACTTCGCACATTTGCCAAAAGTGACCGTTTTTCGCAAATGTGCGAAGAAAAGCTTCACGTTCTCACTTTAAACTGTAAACAATAGTTCATAAAATAGTTTGAAGGGTTATCTAGGGCGGAGATATCATTTAAAATTTTGTCTCTTTGCTAGAGACAAAATTTTAAATGATATCTCCGTTTCTTTCCGAATAATTTATTTCAAATGGCTGCACTGGACCTCGGAAAATTCACGTAGTTAAGAGGAAACCTCAAGGGCTAGAGAACAGAAAAATAGGTATTTTTAAAATCTATTGCTGTCGCGCTGTGCCCGAACAACAACCGAGCAAGTGCGATAGAGACATACTGCAGCTTGGACTGAAAATACCTATTAAAAGAACAGAAAATCAACAAATCGTAGTCCCCTGCCTGATTTATTCTCCAAAACTTAACCAATATAAGTACTTTTTCATTACGAATTGAAGACTTGAGCGGTATTCCTATGTTTTAATTTTTTTATATAACTCTTTTTTGTTGGATGTTTGAACACAGCGGAAAATCTGACCATTTTTTTCAGTTTTTGAACGTTCATATCTCTTTTAATAATAAATTTATGAAAAAAAGAAAACATAGGGACATGCTAATAGTGGCTATAGATATTCAGGAAAAAAACTCTACCGGGATTATTCAGGGATAAACTACGTTTGTATGGAAAAACGGCCCTTGTGTCGTTATCTATTTAGACCTATTTTTACATGTAATTTATTTCCCACATTGATTCCCCATGGGACTTTTGACCCAATTAATGCAATTAATTAAAATGAGTGGAGTATCCCTGACTTTCCTGGATAGTTACAAATTAAAAGGTACGTTAAAAATAAGGTCATTAAGTAAGGAAAAAGTCATGGAAACAATATAAGTTATTTAATGTGCGGTTAATCCTAATCCTAATTCTAATCCTAATCCTATCCTAATCCTAACTAATATTATAAATGCGAAAGTGAGTTTGTATATTTGTTTGTTTGTTTGTTACCTCTTCACGCTTTATCTACTAAATTAGTCTTCTTGAAAATTCGCATACACATAGTTAGGAGTACTGAGAAGTACATAGGGTAACTTTCATCCCGGAAAAATGTAATGTTCCCGTGGGATACGCGAGCGAAGTCGCAGGCAAAAGCTAGTATTTAATAAACTAGGTGTCCATCCCTGTGACAAGCGAGATTAAGTGTTATTAGGTGTAACATCCTCTTGTTGTCACATGTCACACGTGATACCTCATAATTCATATACTTACTGTATATTTCAGGGAAATCTTTTGATAACGGATATTTAGGTAGATGACGTTATATTTATCTACAATGTCTTTGTACAACAATACCTAATTATCGTTTACGTTTATCGCAAATACCACGGGAACAGTACTTTTTTTTCTGGGATGAAAGGTACCCTATACCCTTCTCAGTACTTTAAAATAAGTGTATGTGAAATTTCAAGAAGATTGGTTTGGTAGATAAAGCGTGAAGAGGTAATAAAAAAAACCAACAAATATACATTATAGCTTTTGCCCGCGGCTTTGCTCGCGTATCCCACCGGAACATTTTCTGGGATGAAAGGTACCCTATGTCCTCCTCAGTACTCCTAGCTATGTGTATGCGAATTTTCAAGAAGATTGGTTCAGTAGGTAAAGCGTGAAGAGGTAACAAACAAATAAACAAATATACAAACTCACTTTCGCATTTATAATATTAGTTGGAATTGGGATGCACCATGGATGAACAAACACTAGAGAACTGATAACCTTCTTACTTTAAAGCGTAATTCGATTTTTAGTTTTAATGTAGTAGCTAGATGGAGCTACTAGTTCGAGAAAGATGGCGGTTTAAACGTTCATTTTCTACAAACAAACCAGCGCAATCTCTGATTTTTAGTGGATACCGTCAACCTAAGTACCCAGCATCCATAGTATGACTAGCGAGATAGTAGACATCGAGAAACAATACAGGATTCTGGCTTTCTCGCAGAGTTCATTTTTTTGTTTGGAGTTGTCTTTTCTAGTGTTAGCATGTTCAGTCTTACTTGCACACCTTTACCAAATCTTTACAGTATTTGTATTTTAAAAAATACCTGATGATTATCGTACTTACCACAAACATTCATCTGAAACTCATATATTGACTGCCTCTATGGTCCAGTGGCCAAGGCGTTTGCCTTGTGATCTTGGAGGTCGTGGGTTCAAATACCACTGGGAAGCGTACTTTGTGGAAAGTTGTTTCTGGTCTGGTAAGGATATTGTAGGCTTGATTACTTGTTTATCTGAGAAGAAAGATGATACCCTACTTCGGAAAGCACGCCAAGACCTCGTCAAATCACCTAGGTTAGGTAGCGAACTCCGGGCTCTGAAGCGTTACCGCTGAGGATGCAACCGGCAATACAAAAGTATATCCGCAACATGCTTTGTCAAATGCGCAATATATCAAAGTAGACTAAAAGCGTCCCCCGTCCGGTTCGTACCTGGCTTAACCCCTTTGAGCCAAATACAATTATTTATCGTTTGACAGTTCTGAAAAACGATGGCCCAACTCTTTTATTAATCCCCTTGCCTCCAATCTGCAAACGATCGTGGTCTCAAATGTTACCAAAATAAAATATACGCGCCGCTTTTAAATTCGAACATTATATTTATTGTTTTAGCCTAGCTGCGTTATCAGCTGCCGATTGAAAATTGTTAAATAGTAGTTCTCTCGGGACTCTAGTAAAATCTCTCAAGAATCTATCGGGCACTAGTAGAATCTCCCGGGCACTCTAGTACAATTTCTCGGGCACTCTAGTAGAATCTCTCAGGCACTCTAGTAAAATATTTTGGGCACATACTATAATGTTATAGTACGTAAAAGTGACAAATCAGTATTGTGGTTTTTATGTGATTCAAAAAAGGCTGTATCGTACAAATCATAAGAATTCACGATAACACTTATTACATAATCAAATCCGTAGGGTTTTTCAGATTATTATCTCTTTTGTCCTTACTTTTGTAAACTCAAACAAACGATTCTACTTAATCGAATAAGACTACAGTCAGACTCGTTCCGAGTTTTGCGCCTCTTTTTGCGATCCTTAAAAAAGAATATAAAGATTTAATTACTTTAGAATATTATAGCCTTACACTCCCTCATACATAACATATTCCTTGTTTTTTACGCTGCTTAGTTAGAGTCGGGATAAATTTTGCTTTTCAAATTTTCGAGATATTTTTTAAGACCTAAACTATTTTACTTTATCAGCCTATAAGAGTCCACAGGTGGACTACAGGCTTCTCCCAATAAAGGGAAGATTTACATATTATCACCACGCTGGGCAGATGGGTTAGTGATTGCAGTAGATAGTATGAAGTCGTTGCGCAGAAGACTACTGCCCGTACCCTGTATACATCCCTCAGTCGCCTCTTACGACACCTGCGGGAGAGGAAAGCAGTGGTGACAAATTATGTCATTAATGAAATTTTACGCGAATGAAATCGCGGTCACTGCTACTAGTAGATAAAGTAAAATAAACACTTTACTTAAGGTAATTATCAATATAACTAATTCATAGATAAGATAGAAGGCTATTCACCGCAAAGGCTGCTAAAACCAAAACCTCTTCAAATGATCAAAGATAGTAGATATATTTGATCAATTTGAAAAGGTTAGCGAGGGTATCTTTAAGATACAATATCTAAATCGCATTAATTACACCAAAAAGATATATGATTCAATCAAAAAAAATTTGAACTCGTGAGGAGCTCAAAATGTTTGTCCTGCGAGCGTAGGTACACATTATCAGCGCGTACTTAGAATGATGTAGTGCTCTCAAGTTTGCTGATAAGTAGTTCCAATTCGTCAAGCGGTTTACAACCGCTCGTCTTTGTTCGAATTGGTAACACGTTAATTCTATTGTCATGTCATTCGTTGTCGTCATAAGCATTCAATGTTATTTCGTTTCACGTGAGTTGTTTTGTACATAAATAAAAAAGGTGATAATACACATATCGTAAAGAATAACTTTTCCACTTATCATCATTGAACGGGTCTCGTATTTTAGTCAAATAAAAACATTGTAAACTGACTGTCACGGTTACGCTGTGTAACTTGAGTCGTTTACAACTCACGGTCTAAAAATAAAGATTTTACAGCTTTCAAACTGGATTATTTCTGCTTGATATCGAATAAAAGGACGAATACGTATAAAGTATGGTGCATTGGAATTTATTTTTTCAGGGTTGTGCACAAAGTTCTAAAATATTAACCTCATGGTATCGCTCAGTCCGTTTATTTCTAAACAGTATCAGAGAAGGTCGTGCTCCTGTAGTGGAGACTACAGGAGCACGACCTTCTCTGTCCTACCAGATCCATATATACCTTTGCCAGAGCAGTCAGAGGATTTGGCCTACACTCTCCATGCTGGCCAGACGGGTTGAAGAGGTCACTGATGTTTATAAGCTCTGTTTAGCTTGTGTTTTCTAAGTCGCCTTCTCCGTCATCCACGGGAAGATTTGGAGTGATCCTATTCTACTCTGCCGGGAACCACATGGCAAAACATTAGTTAGGTAGTAAAAAAGGTAGTAGGATAATACTGGTATCAAATGATATTGAATAAAATAATCACGCTATGAAGAAATACAACGGAATTCTGGGTATTCGAATCTGAGTCGAACTTGACCAGTTTTAAACTTGGAAATAAGATCGCGTTTTTTTTGGTTTTTTTTTTCACCCGGCCTATTCAAGTATGACCACCTTGTAAATATTGAGATGTAAGGGTTTCTATACACATATGCAGCATTGTCAGTTTGTTAGTTTTTGTCGGATAAACAAAGGACTCGCACTAAACCTGTTTTGTTTATACATAAATATTTGTTTTTGGTTTCTGTATATAGAGGACGACTTTGCACCCCCTCTAGGTCCTATTTAAATCTTAGAATCGGAACCATTAATAAAAACAAAACCGTAAAAAAATACTTATTTTTTGTAAAATGAATTTACTGACTTTTCTATACACGTGAGCTGAGAGGGTGACGCTCTCTCAGCTCGCCGGCCGCCGCCTGCCCGGCAACGGGCGGTGACATTCAAATGGGAGATTTTAGGTCTGCATTTGTCACCTGATCTGTGGTTTTTATTATGAAACAAGGAAAACCTATGACAGAATTTGTATTTTTTTATTTCGCTTAAAGAGTACTTTCATTGAATAAAGCTAGGAAGTTCTTTATTCTGTATAAGCCCTTCCTTTATTACAAATGAACGCAGATTAAGTATTAAACATTAACTGCCAGAACGATAATACCACAAAGCACGGATAATACCGTTTGTAATAAACGTTACGATAATTTCGCTGTATTATTCTTTGACGACGTTCCTCAAACATGTTTCAACTTTATAATGAGGTTATTATTTTAGAAATTCGGGTTTTGTTCCGTTGCTATTTATTGTAGCTTTTGCAGTTGTTTGTTTTGTTTTCCGAATGTGTATGTGGCCGATACTGATATCAGATGTTTCTGTATTTTTTTATTAGAGATTTGAGTGAGTTTGACCTCTATCTAGCCTGATGGGAAGCTAAGATGAGGACTAAGGTGTAACACGCAGACTCAAAAAATGCCTATTGACTCTTGCCTTAAAAATCCCTAAAAAATATGTATGGGGAAACATCGACTCAGGGAGGGAATTCCACCTTAGCGGTTCGCACAATGAAGGAGGAGGCGAATCGAGAGGTACGATGAAAAGGAATATCAACCACAAATGGGTGGAATCCCTGTCCACTTCGTATATATAACGTCTAACAAAATATACTGAAACTATGTTTAGGGTGGATTCAGTCCACTGAATCCACCCTTAAAATAGTTTCAGTATATTTTGTTGGACCCTGTATATTTAGCGTTATGGAGAAGCGGAGCCTACTAGCACAAGTATTTTGATACTTAAAAGCAGGCTCCAACTACTATCTATTGTAACTGCTACTTACCGAGATAGACATTTCTGATTTTGATATTTTTTTTTTATAGGATCTTACAAAATATACTGAAACTATTTTATTGATGATTTCAATCCATGATTCTGAACAACTTTTCCCGAGGAACATATTTCGATATAAAGATTATCATGTCATAGAATAATCAATATGTAGGTTACTCAGTATAAAGAATTTTTAATAATAGATTTTCGTTGCACAGAAAATCGAAAAATTTGAAATCATAGACTTTTATTACAAATGTAATGTAAATAAAAATGTAGATGTAATGTTTCTAATATCAGAATATCAAATTAAATATTATTATTTTAATAAGTTTAGTTAATATAATATTTATAACCTATAAGTTTGATAAAACTTTCCCAGCGTGTGTTGGTCGCAGTTATAACCAAACATAATCTATAAGTTTGCCCTAACCTATATTGTGGTAGCGATTTATGATGTATTACTTCCTTAAATAATAATTTTCAATAAAATAAAATTCCATGAAAGATTATACTGAACAAACAATATTCTTTAAAGAAATATTCTACTGTTTGATTAGTTTGTTAAATGAAAATATGAGATTCTAAAATTCATTGAACTGTGTTTCTATAAATTGTGTTTCATTCAAGTAAATAGTCTTTAAAACAATAATATTTGAAATAAAAATATAAGAATTAAATATTCTATGAAAAATTTTCTGTGAATCAAAATTCTATGAAATTTCAGTCTGTGAAACAAGGGGCACCCTGGAAGGGACATACTCGTAATAAATCGAACCACGGGCAATACTAGATCACCTAAGTATAATGAAATTAATATAACAGTCAAAAACCAAAAAAGTTTTCGACATTTCCATACAAATCGCCCATGCGGCTGCACACTTTTGTATGGAAATGCCGAAATTTATTTTGGTTTTTTGGCTGATATTTTAATTTTATTATATTATAATGATCTAGTATAGACCGTGGTTCGATTTATTACGGGTATATCCCTTCCACGTTGTATATCTGACGCCTGCCGGAAGGCACTCTGCCCATTTGTATTTTTGCCCGCATACGTACAATAGGCCTCCCCCAAGGATTTCCAAAATGGCCAATTAGAAGCAGCGCGGTGAGAGTAACCAATGAAAAGCTGCAAGTAGAGTCGCCAAGATTTCAACTCAGAACTGCTACTACTCCCTAAACCACCTCTAATCACCATTTACTATAACAACTATAAAAAAAATGGACAATGACAAATTACACAGATTAACTAGCCCTCGAGTAAGTACCTAAGTTTTAAACTTGTTTTTAACAGACTTCAAAAAAGGAGGAGGTTATCAATTCGACTTTATGTTTTTTTTATGTATATTTGTTACGCGATATCTTCGCCAATTGTGAACCGATTTTGATAATTCTTTTTTTATTTAAAACATTTTTTTGGTGAAGATGTGAGGAAGAACTTTGGAGATATGGAAAAAACTCCTAAATAAAAATTTAAGCCGGTTGTTTCTTTTTTGTTAAAAATCCATACTAATATTATAAATGCGAAAGTAACTCTGTCTGTCTGTCTCGCTATCACGCTAAAACAGCTGAACCGATTAAAACGAAATTTGGCACACAGATAGGCTATAGCCCGAGAAAGGACATAAGCTACTTTTGATTTCGATAACGTAGGTTAAGCAACTCTAACCATGGTTCAAATTAGGATGGGTGGCCAAAACTAAAACGGCTGAACAGATTAAAACGAAATTTGGCACACAGATAGGCTATAGCCTAAGAAAGGACGTGGGCTACTTTTGATTTCGATAACGTAGGTTAAGCAACTCTAACCATGGTTCAAATTAGGATGGGTGGCCAAAACTAAAACGGCTGAACAGATTAAAACGAAATTTGGCACACAGATAGGCTATAGTCTAAGAAAGGACGTGGGTTGTCCCACAAAAAAGCAATTGAAGCATTAGATCGCACAATGAGGGATATCAAGAACAACCAGGATGTCATGGGAGGAATGGTGGTACTTTTAGCTGGTGATTTTAGACAGACATAAATAAATAATAAACAAAACTCAGTATTCCACGCGGACAAAGTCGCGGGTACAGCTAGTTTATTATAAAGGATACTAACATAACTATATTTTATACATACATACATACTATCACGCCTGTTTCCCACAGGGGTAGGCAGAGACTATGGACCTCCACTTGCTACGATCCAGACAGACCCTTTATCGCTTCATCTACACTCATCAGCCTCTTCATACATGCCCTTCAGTTACGAGTACTTCTTATCTCTCCTTTATTTTATGATAATACATTCGAGTAATAATTATAGCTAAACACTCAAAAGTCAAAACCAATTTTAAAAAGGCCATTTTCAAACTTGCTCTGGCTGGGGTCGAACCTAGAACCTCCAAGAGGTTGACTAGCTTAGGCTAGTGAGCATAGGCCATCCAGGTCGTAAAATATACAGTGTGTTCAGTCATACCGATAATTTAAGGACATGCTGTCGTCCTCTATTCGAACAATGGTAGGTAATGAAACAACTCGTAAACGGGTGCCGCCAGTAGGAACTGGTCAGCTCGGCTCCGTTTTTTTTCAAACTACTCAGTGTTACTTCTACGAGTATTACTACGGAATTAAAAGAGATTATATACAACGTGGAAGTGACATACCCAATAAATCGAACCATAGGTTTGATTTATTACGGGTATGTCCCTTCCACTTTGTATATTACTACAGAATTATCTGTAATTTGATTTGGCACTCGTACGCAATGTTTACATATTATATTGTGATTACATTGTATTAGGCATAATATCTTTGTAAACTGACAAAGCCTTTCTGGTGAATAGGCGAGCAATACTTTGTAGATGAGTTTCTTTCAGCCTTTCCTCTCCGTAGTGGTCGGTAGCTTCAAAAAATATATTAAATATAAATATACACCACACGAAATGTACACTTAAATTTTATTGAAGTGTAAAAGTACCAGCGAAGGCCTAATGTCTGAATAAATATTTGATTCTTAATTCTTCATAACTTTTAACCCACTTGTTACTACCGTCCTTTATAACGCCACGATTTCAGTGTCAGATCTACCCGCCAAATAATCTGTTCTCATTTGGGCCCTCTTTGTTGCAGTGTCATGTTGCAAAATGTGTACAGCGGCCTAAAATTAATTTAAACAAGCATAGCACTATAATTGTTAATAACATTTAATAAAAACATATTTTACGATTTAAAAACTACAAAAACCTTACGTTTTCTATACTTGGGTTTTTGTAATTTCCCATTTCTAATCAATTTTTTATACTGCCATACTTACTGAACGAACAATCATTATCATTCCATGCCCATGAAACTCAAAACAACAGCAGAACTTTGATAAAAAAATTCAATAAAACGCCATCTAGTCAACAAGTGCTGACCTAACTCTTAATGCGTGTTATAGAATAGGAATATCAAATGGTGGACAAATTCGACATGCGAGGCTAATCACATAATAGCAAAGTTGTTTAGAACGTGGTCGTATTTGAACCGAGATCGCGAGTTCAAGTCCAAGTTCTTTTATTCCTTTGGTGTTGCGAAACCTGGCTACCAGATGGCGCCACTGGTTTGAACTTATGTTAAACCTACAGTATCTTAATCAATATGAATCATTCATGATCGTTTATTTCATTTGTCAATCGCGTTTTGTTTTACTGTCTGTCACCAAACCTCTTGACAGCAAATCACTTTAAATAATGCATGTTTACAGTTTATAATGAGAACATTAAGCTTTACTACGCACATTAGCCAAAAGTGGCTGTTTTTCGCAAATGTGCGTAGTAAAGCTTAACGTTCTCACTTTAAACTGTAAACAGTAGTTCATAAAATACTTTGAAGGGTTATCTAGGACTTGGTAGTAGCAAAATTTTGAATAATGTCTCCGTTTTCCTTGAAATGATTTATTTTAAATGGGGGCAGCACTGGACCCCGGAAAATTCAGGTACGGCCTTAAGATAAAACAAGTTCGACTTTCATAGTTTTACATGAAAATTATCGTATGTAAAAATTGGTGGCGTTATAACGCCCGGTAGTTAAATTGACGTCTATCATTTGTTACATGAATGATACTAGCCAATATTACTACAGACATTACGTTCTATGTTTTACGAATATTACCTACTATTATTTTAGATCATTGATAAAACGACTTTTGAATCTCAACGAAATCGTTGATGAACTACAACATATAGATTCCGATGACGACCTGCCCAATGAAATTACCTACCATTTTTCCACCGGAAAATCCAAATAACGAAGTAACAGACGAAAATTCCGGTGATGAAGAATTTGTAGCATTACATAATCTTCCATGTATGATTTTTTTTTCCATAGTTGTTACATCTCTCATTTCAGTCACTGTACTAACTACATAGATAGCAATGTATTTATTACTATTCAGGTTCCCAGCTAAGAGCTCCAGGATATTATGATACATTTTCAGACAGTGAAAACAGTGAACACGATCTATCTTTGTCTACGTTAGCTAAAAGAATACGCTCTGTCGCTGAACGCTTGCCAGAAGATGTGGATCAGCAATTATCTGGCTCTAAAGAAAACCGAGACATCATTCAAAATTTTGCTACTACTAAGTCCTAGATAACCCTTCAAACTATTTTGTGAACTAACAGTTTAAAGTGAGAACGTTAAGGTTTACTACGCAAATTTGCCAAAAGTTGCCGTTTTTCGCAAATGTGCGTAGTAAAGCTTAACGTTTTCACTTTAAACTGTAAACAGTAGTTCATAAAATGATTGAAAGGTTATCTAGGACTTGGTAGTAGCAAAATTTTAAATAATGTCCGTTTTCTTTGAAATGATTTATTTTAAATGGGGGCAGCACTGGACCCCGGAAAATTCAAGTACGGCCTTAACGTTCTCACTTTAAACTAAAAACAGTAGTTCATAAAATACTTTGAAGGGTTATCTAGGACTTGGTAGTTGCAAAATTTTAAATGATGTCTACGATTTCTTTGAAATGATTTATTTTAAATGGGGGCAGTACTGGACCCTGGAAAATTCAGGTACGACCTTAAATTATTGGCATATCATGTCCGAACACACTGTATATTTACACACTATAAATCGATAAGATCTTTTTAACAATGCAAAATCATAATGCGACATGATGCAATGAAAAATAAATATGTCATCATTGCTCCATAGATTGGGGTTAACTTATTCTTCGTCGAGTAACCTCCTCGCTTTATATCGAGAAGGAATCATTTGTCGGTGTGATCTCGAAGGGTGCCCATTCGATTCCCGGGGAGCCATGCTGGTGATTAGGTACGTTTTTTTATTGATTTAATTAATTAGATTAAGATCCAAGGCCAGGCTCCGCAGAAGCTGAGAGGTCTTTGACAGCAATAATATTTCATCACACATCGAAAGAGATAGAAATAGTACATCTATCTTTTTCTATTTATCCTATGCACGACTGCTCACTAAGTGCTTAAATTATTGACTGGGGTCAGCTTTGGTCGAACCTAGCCCGAAAAGTTTTTAGGACTTTGTAACAAAGCTTATAAACATCAATGAGGCTTCTCCAGCCCGTCTGGCCAGCGTGGAGAGTGTAGGCCAAATTCTCTGGCTGCTCTGGCTAATATTTTACTCTGGTAGTACAGACAGGGTCGTGCTCCTGCAGTGGAGACTAAAAATAAGACCTGATGATGATGATGTAATAAAAAAGTTAAAAAAAAAAAATCTTTTTGTACAAGCTTTCATTGCAGGGCCTAAGTTAAGAACATATCAAGACAAATGTGATAAGCTCGACGTGGTTCCGTCGTTTTATTACCCAGATCCTATAGCCTTTTCGTCACCATCATCAGACCAGCTTCTTGTTATAATAGTACAAATTGCATTGCCATCTGATTAACATGCATACAAAATTTAATCCAAATCGAATGCCGGGAAGTAGCTCAAATTAAAATAACAACAAACTGAGCAAGATAAAAGCTTGTAATGATCATGTAACTCATCAGTTCTAAACATTCAGTTTATTATTTTATATGTTCTAAACGGGTAACTTGCGTGAAAATTACCCGTTTAGAACATACAGTAACGTCTGAGTCTCACGCCACGTTAGTTTTAACCAAAAAATTCAGTTTAGTTTTGTGTAAGTGGCTAGCAATTTGCTCCGCCGTCTCACTTATTCTTTATGGGGTGCGTCTCCGCGATGGTCTTCGCACCTCAGGCATGGCGGAGATGCGAATACTATTGCGACTATTGGGAGCCTGTTATAATTTTAAGCATATCCAATTTGGACAGGCTTAAAAAATATAAGAGGCTGTCTGCCGCCGACCCTGATAGAAAAGCTATATCCACTCGCAGGAATTACACCTAGAGTCCGTAGAGCGGTAGCCAGTGTTGCTTGTTGTATATTATACAACACAGATAGGGAATATTATATACCCTTACAAAAAGCAAACTGACGCCGCCAATAGCCATTCTTCAACTTTATAATGAACTGTCTGAAAATCGCCCATTTATCAAAATACGTACCAATAATTTGTTAAGGCCGTACCTGAATTTTCGGAATATTCTCAGTAGATCCATTGACCAGATCCACAATGGATCTGGGGTCCAGTGCTGCCCCCATTTAAAATAAATCATTTTAAATGGGGGTGGCACTGGACCCCGGAAAATTCAGGTACGGCCTTAAACCTACCTATGACAAACGGTTATGTGAAGAACAGTTTATTGTACAAGGATAATTCGGAAAACTGTTTAAACTCATACTTTATTTAATAGTTTAAGCTTTTATTTATCAATACTTCTTTCTACATTGTGAATGTCGGGCGTATATCGCAGACACGTCAAACTTATAACACCACTATTTTTAATCGGGAGTTAAAAATAGTGCCTAAAGGCAGCATTAAGTCGGATGACTTAATGCTGCCTTTAGGTCTAGCTGCTTTATATTGTGTCTGATGGATATCAGACACAATATAATCTAAATGATTAGGCACATTTTGTAGCAATTCCATCAGTTGAATTGCCTAATCCAGCTCGAAAATGACTAACATATTAAAGCTAGTTCAAGTATCGTCTAGATATTTTTCAACAAAATTTATTATAGTAAGTTAAAACAACTTTAGACGAAACACGGTGTCCAGTGCTGCCCCCATTTAAAATAAATTATTTGTAAGGAAACGGAGATATTATTTAAAAAGTTTAAGCTACTAAAACCTAGATAACCCTTCAAACTATTTTATGAACCCACTGTTTACAGTTTAAAGTGAGAACGTTAAGCTTTAGTTTGCATTTTTGCGAACAACGGCAACTTTTGGCAATAACGCGTATGGTAAGAAAACACAAACATACGAAGGACCAGTGCGGAAAACCTAAGTACGTTTGTTATGTTTTTCGGTAAGTACGAGTACGTCAACATCAAATTGTAAAACACAAATTCTCATTAGCACTACCAATAGGGTTTAATTGGTAGGTGTACGGGAACTGCCTTAAAAATGGTGGTAATCAAAGGGGACCAAAAAATTATATCTTTGTCATTTACTCAGTTGAATTTTCACATGCTCACTAAGTGTTCTACCCAAAGTAGGTTATTTACAATTTTCTGTTTTTCTTTTGTTCTTCTGCACTATTATAGAAAATATGTTTATACCACTCTTGTTTTGTTTCAGGGTAGAGTTGGCATACAATGGCTCCCGAGAAGACCTGGATCCTTACGTGCCTGCAGACCACAGACCGATGGAGTCGAACACATCGTAAGTATATTTATTTGTAATGTTTGTCAAAGTTTTTTTTTATTATTGTAGGATATTTCTATTATCGCTTATTAATAGTCAGTTTCTATTGCACATTTGTTAACGTCAAATCCTTACTTATAGTTAAGTTTAGCGCTCCTGTTTAAGACGAGTAATGACAGCAACTAATGTATTTTTAGGGTTCCGTACCCGAAGGGTGCAAACGGGACAGGCAATTACTGAGCCTCCGCTGTCTGTCCGTCTGTCACAGGGCTCTATCTCTTGAACCGTAATAGCTAGACACTTGAAATTTTCACTAGTTATGTATTACTGTAGCCGCTATAACAACAAATACTAAAAATAAAAAAAAATAAAAATTAATAGGGTGTCGTCATACAAAAAATGTGTTTTTTCAGCGTTTTTAACTAGATCTTTATAATAGCATTAAATAGGTACTTGACATTTTCACAGATTATGTATTACTATGGCCGCTATAACAACAAATACTAAAAATAAGAAAAAGTTTATTACATTATTTTAGTGTCTCACTGCTGGGCAAAGGCCTCCCCTTTCTGTTTCCAATCAGTCCTGTCGAAGACAGTAGTTTGCCACTCACCCATGTAACGTACTTGTCCAAGTCATCAGACCATTTTTTCCAGGTCTGCCTCGCTTTTGTTGACCACACGGGATCCACTTAGTAGCCATCCTGGCCCACCTATCTTCTTGCATACTACAGACGTGCCCCGCCCAGTCCCACTTTAGCTGTGCTGACTTAATGTCTTATAACATTAAAATTGGGTTACACAATTTATCAGCATTCGCATATACAGAGACTGTGGTGCTCCTGATTTTCTGTAACTTTGTTATTCAGACTGTATTTTTTCTATATCCGCAGTAAGAATGTGTTTGTTTTGTATCAAACTACAAAATAAGGCAAACATGATCCAAAGTATAATAGGGAGACAATAACTATCATATAGGCCGAGCGTAACTTTTGAATTGTGAGTCGTAGAAAATGAGTTTGGTAATTTGTGTTATAATCATAAGAATAAAGAATAAATGCAGCAGAAAATGCAAAACTAATTTTCTTTAGCCGTGTAGCACAAACAAAACTTTTGTGTGAAATTAAATGCAACAGAAAATGCACAATTCATTTTCTGTCGCCGTGTGGCACAAACAGAATTTTTGTTTAAGGCCGTACCTAAATTTTCCGGGGTCCAGTGCTGCCCCCATTTAAAATAAATCATTTCAAAGAAAACGGAGACATCATTTAAAATTTTACAACTAGCAAGTCCTAGACAACCCTTCAAGGTATTTAATGAACTACTGTTTACAGTTTAAAGTGAGAACGTTAAGCTTTACTACGCACAATTGCGAAAAACGGCCACTTTTGGCTAATGTGCGTAGTAAAGCTTAACGTTCTCATTATAAACTGTAAACAGTAGTTCATAAAATACTTCAAAGGGTTATCTAGGACTTGGTAGTTGCAAAATTTTAAATAATGTCTCCGTTTTCTTCGAAATGATTTATTTTAAATGGGGGCAGCACTGGACCTCGGAAAAGTCAGGTACGGCCTTAAAGTCAAATGCCATGCAGCAGAAAATGCACAACACATTTTCTGTCGCCGTGTGGCACAAACAGAACTTTTGTGTGAAATCAAATGCAGCTGAAAATTCACAACTAATTTGCTGTTGCCGTGTGGCACAAACAGAAGTTTTGTATTAGTATTTATTCTGTGGTTTTGTGTGAAATCAAATACAGCAGAAAATTCACAACTCTTTTTCTGTCGCCGTGTGGCACATATAGAACTTTTGTGTGAAATTAAATGCAGCAGAAAATGCACTATTTATTTTCTGTCGCCGAGTGGCACAAACAGAACTTTTTCGTGAAATCAAATGCAGCAGAAAATGCACTATTCATTTTCTGTCGCCGTGTGACATAAACAGAATTTTTGTGTACAATCAAATGCAGCAGAAAAACTCCCAGCTTACAATTTAAAAAAATTACGCTCGTCCGTGTTGGCCCTTACTGCGCAAAGGTGTGAAAATTAATAGGTAAGTGTTGTAGGAAAGGTTTTTCATCCCATTTGAGCCACAATAGTCACGCAGGAGGCAGCGGGCGTGGATGATATATGGCAAACATTTATCAAGTCCATGAGATTTCGTATTGTTCCCGTTGTTATGCGAATCCTTAGAGCTAGGTTTGGGAATGAACGTATGTTTAATGGAGTTGCTATTGTTTAACTCGTGGAAATAACTTGATTGTTCTCTTCTCAATCTTTAAACGGGTGGCATTTATACAAACCTTTATATTCTATTTTCCAAATAAATAATAACTCACTTTAAAATTATACCTCTATATACAGGGTCTAACAAAATATACTGAAACTATTTTAAATCTGGATTCAGCCCATGATACTGAACAACTTTCCCTAAGGAACATATAGCAAAATATGAAAAATATTTTTTGGTCTCCCATACAAGTTGACCGATCAGCTGATCTGAGTTTGTATGGAAAGACAAATATTATTTTTCATATTTTGTTATATGTTCCTTGGGGAAAATTGTTCATTATCATGGACTGAATTCACTCTTAAAATAGTTTCAGTATATTTTGTTAGGCGTTATATAGTACTTGCGATAATAATGGTATCGTTAATAAAAATCGTTAGTAAAACAAATGTGCAAGCAAAAAAGTCAAAAGATTTCAAAAACAAAAGACAATATTTTTCCTTTGACGGTTTAGCGGACATAATGTTTCCTCGACTTATTATTACCTTTTTTTTTATAGAATACTAGCTTTCGCCCGCGGCTTCGCTCACGTATCCCACGGGAACATTACATTATTCCAGGATGAAAGGTACCCTATGTCCTTCTCAGTACTCCTAACTATGTGTATGCGAATTTTCAAGAAGATTGGTTCAGTAGATAAAGCGTGAAGAGGTAACAAACAAACAAATATACAAACTCACTTTCGCATTTATAATATTAGTTAGGATTAGGATAGAATGATTATATATGCATGTACACACTATAAAAATTTCTCTCTATTTTTAGGAGTTTCGGAGCTCTGGCTCATCTGCTCAAGGCTTCACTGGGGTCAGGAGTCTTGGCTATGCCGCTGGCCTTTAAGAACGCAGGCTGGCTGGTCGGCAGCATCGGTACCATTCTCATAGGCTTCGTATGTGGACACGTCATACATATTCTGGTGAGTCTTCTTCTTTTGACATTCTTAATTAAAAAAATGCTGGTTTTAATAAAATGGGCGACTGATAAAATGAGCTACGCTTGATTAAAAACACCGAGAAAAAGAGATTTTCTTAAAACGAAACCCAGCTAGATCGATTTTTCAGCCTCAAAGCCCTCTAAATACCAAATTTCACTTAAATCGTTGGAGCCATTTCCGAGATCCTCATTATACAGGGTCTTACAAAATATACTGAAACTATTCTTAGGCTGAATACAGTCCATGATACTGAACAACTTTTCCCAAGGAACATTTGTCGAAATATGAAAAATAATTCTTGGCCTCCCATGCAAATTGACCGATGAGCTGATCCGATTTTATATGGAAAGCACACATTTTTTTAGAATTTCGTTAAATGTTCCTTGGGGAAAGTTGTTCAGTATATATTTTTTTTTGGCACAAACAGCCATTAAATAAATATCATGGATTAAATCTATCATTAGAATAGTTTCTATTTTAAGGAAACTATTTTAAGGGTGAATTCAGTTTATGATACTGAACGACTTTCCGCAAGAAACATATATCGAAATATGAAAAAATATTCTTTGGTTTTCCATACAACCTCTGATCAGCTGATCGGTCAACTTGTATGGGAGGCCAAAAATATTTTTCATATTTCGATATATGTTCCTTGGGGAAAGTTGTTCAGTGTCATGGACTGATACACTCCTTTAAAATAGTTTCAGTATATTTTGTTAGACCCTGTATACGGGCTGACTTTTTATCCACCTGCTAAATTTTTCGAGCAAGTTCAGTCCATGATACTGAACTACTTTCTATAAAAAAGTTTTCGTCGATAAAAATGTTTCGTCCTCCCATACAAATCAGAGCTCAGCCAAACGTATTTTGTGTGGGAGGACGAAACATTTTTATCGATTTTTAATAACTTTTTTATAGAAAGTACTTCAGTATCATGGACTGAACTTGCTCCAAAAATTTAGCAGCTATATAACGTCTTGTCGGTGGAGTAGTTTCTATGTCTCCCTCTCTTAAGCCATCGTTTTGACCTCCCTATACGACACAGCGGCAACTTCCTCCATTACTTGATCTATAAATGCTCTTCTTGGTCATCCCTTTCATCTTCTTGCTTCTATTTTTTCTTCTATTATGTTTTTAATAAATTGATCGTTGCGTATAAGATGACCAAACATCTTTCCTCTTGTAATATCGATTGTTTTCAATAAGTTCCGTTTCACATTAACTAAATTAAGTACTTCTTCATTTGTCTTTTTCTCTATCCAACTCTACCTACCTTCCATACGTCTCCAGCACCACATTTCGAATGCCTCTAAAGTAAGAAGAAGAAGAACGTAGTTCTTAAATTATATATAGATATAACGTCTAACAAAATATACTGAAACTATTTTATAGCACCACATTTCGAATGCCTCTAAAGTAAGAAGAAGAAGAACGTAGTTCTTAAATTATATATAGATATAACGTGTAAGAAAATATACTGAAACTATTTTAAGGGTCGATTCAATCCATGATACTGAACAACTTTACCCAAAGAATGCATGTCGTAATATGAAAAATAGTTTTTGGCCTCCAATACAAGTTGACTCTAATTGACTGATTGAAAAATTATATTTCATAATTCGATATAATATGTTCGTTGGGGAAAGTTGTTCAGTCTCGTGAACTGAATTTACCCTTAAAATTGTTTCGGTATATTTAGTTAGACGTTATATACAAAAAAGATAATAAACATATTGATTATAATTGTATAGGTAAGTATATAAAATCAGAGGCTGTGGTCTCATAATGACCTACATCTTTCCGCAACTAACCATGAAATACAATCTTCAAAGTCTATAAGTCAAATCTAAAGCTTTTAAGCAAACGCACAGTAATAATTAAGTTACATAAGTGACGCTCAAACCTTTGTTATTTTGACACAGTTACCGCTGTTATGACTGGTAATTGTCATTGTGTAACTAGGCTTTTACTTTCTATGGGGTCAGTGGAAACCTTGGGTTGTTGTTATACCACAGCTCTGAAGCTTCATACTAGACTGCAAAAAATTATACTCACACAATCATAGAAATAACGTTCACACAATCATAGACATAACGTTCGTACACACGCGTCTGTGTAAATAAAAAAGTGCGAATCGGACTCGTACATCAAGGGTTCCTCCGTACAATGTTCTAAAACGCTGAAAAAAAAATATTTCTTGTATGAAAAATTAAGATGAAATATTTTTAGTATTTTTTATAATATCGGCCACAGTAATACATAATCGGTGAAAATTTTAAGTGTCTCGCTTTTACGGTTCAAAAGATAGAGACCTGTGACAGACAAACGGACTGACGGACAGACGGACAGACAGCGGAGTCTCAGTAATACGGTCTCGTTGGTACCCTTTGGGTACGGCACCCTAAAAAGTAGCTATCGAAGATCGACATATTTTACTCTACTCTCTTATTCTGTCTGTCATTGTTGCCTGGCTGTTGTCAAACTATGTCAGATTCGTAGCGACCAACCTTATTTCATATCTATCCATATTATACTGATTTGGAGTGACCACATATCTGTATATACTATACTAGATAAAGAAAGTCCTTCAATTTGTATGAAAACCTGGCGTGCCAATTTTCAATACAATATTTAATAACAAATTCACTTACAATCGGAAGGAATATTTTTTATTACTTCCCCCAATGTTTTTCGACGAGTTTCTATGGCTCAAAACGGCAGATATTGGTATTTTACAGTAGAGAGCTCAATGTCCGATCTAATGAATTGACATACATGGACTAAAAGTGACGATCGTAAATAAAGTTAATTTGACGTCAGATCGACACGCAAATTTATAGGCTGTGTCTATCTTGATCCATGATACTCTATAACGTCATCCCGCGGGAGAGGGAGAGCTTCCGTTTTGTGCGTTAAGGCGCTGTGCATAGTAAAACACTATTTTTCGTCGCGCAGTTAGCCTTATTTTTTTACCTAAACGTATAAGTATTAAGGCGCTCTTATAGCTGACTATAAGAGCGCTTTAATACTTATATTAATTCTGTGATTAGACTAACTAATAGATCAACTTCTTCTAGTATTCTGGGAACAAATAAAAACATAGATTGATATCGCTATGTGAAGTATTGATTACAACAACACTGGGTCGTCACCAGGATCTCAGGTTCGATTACCAGTTTGATGACTTAATAATGTCATCATTTGCATGTCTCTATGTATGTGCCCATCGATCCGATGAGAGCATATAGTGTGTAATGTATACCGTATAGTGTTCATTTATTTATTGTCATCTCATCTTTTCGAAAAAATATATGTTTTTATCCCAAAATTTTTGCGACTAAATTCACTGGTTTCTCAATTTTCTAGGGACTGAAAAGTAAAAAAGAAAATCTCATCATCAATCAGGTAAACTGAACACGAATCCAGTCCAGCTTAAAAACTTTTTTTAAACAATAAAATCATGGCACGCTTGCCGTCATTTTTTAAATTTGGATGAATGACGATAAGAATTTTTTGTTTTTTTTTGCTACTAATGATTTTTATAAATCCGAAGTCCTTGTTCCTTAGGGGGAAATCTTATAGTTTTGGTATGTTCGTCGGTCCATGCGAGGTTTAGCTCAGAGATTGATAGTAAGTACTAGAAAGCTGTAGTTTTGCATGAATATGGTACCAATGTAACCATGTTTATGTTACAATGGATATATGTTTATAAAATATAAGGGTGTGAAAGTTTTCCATACTGATGGTCAAAAATGATATAATACATTATATTCTCTTTCAAGTTCATATTTTGACTGTGAAAACCAATTATAACCACTAGACATATGCAATTTCTTTAAAGTTACAATTTTTTACCGAAATCTGACATATCGTTTCAAAATAAAACGTAGACTACGTTTTTATGGGAAACTGATTCTGTCTAGGGTAAGGGGAGTCTTAAAGCTGAGAGCTTAGGCTGAGAGTATTTGTCAACTTTTGAAAAAATAACAAAACAGATAACAAAGTCGGCGTCTATATCTGGAAAGAGAGTTTTACGACCCCTGACCTAGGTAAAAATACAAAAATACGAGATTTAAAATATTAATGCGTGATGAGTGGGGACTGACACAAATCTGTACAATCAATCAACCTGAAACGCTAATCAATTACGATGCGTGCTGTCAGATTTCGTGCCGTGAAATTTGGAGAATTTATTTACCCCTGCATACCACATGTAGAGAATTTTAATGAAATGCCTACCAAAAAGTCGACTGGAAGAGATCCCTTCTGGGATAAGTCCACCATTTGTAAAATTACCTTTGTTATTTTATTATGTGTAACAATCGTTGATGTACAATAAAGGTTTTTAAATAAATAAAAAGTATTTCATTACTGTTACATGTATTAAAGTCCTGACACTGTACTGTATCTTGATTTTATTGTTATTTTTGTTTCACATTACTCTCCACCACCTCTTTTATCCAATAGTAGCCTGTTAGTGATTGCCTTGGCGATATGGCTGCCTATTGTATACCTACACTGTATACTATACATATTTTTAATATTATATTTTTGGAGGCAATAAAGTGTTACTTACTTTATTGCTGTAGAACTTATATAAGTACAAACTTTAACAGTCTCCAACTAGATAATGTCCTCTCGGGAATTGCCATAGAAACGGGTAGAGTCGCCAAGATTTAAAAAAACCGCAATATGTTTTTATTTTGTGAGGGTTTGAACTCCAAGCGATATAAAGCGATATTGCTTTCACATATACTTTATAGACTATTCTGTGTCTATAGAGTACATGTGAAAGCAATATCGCTTTTCTAGGCGGTTCGACGTCATAAACCATAGACGTAGCGGAAGCAATGGCGTTAGGCGGTAGAATCGCAGATCCCCCCTCGGAACGTCTATACTATTACGTCTTTGAGTCGCTCGGCTTCTAGCCTAGAATAGTACCACTCCATCTCTTCCCCTTGGATGTCGTAAGAGGTGCCGAAAGGACTAAGCAATGACTTGGGAATGTTGAAATTGACTTGGGAAAATAGAAAAAAATTGAAGTTTTACAACCAGCCGCCGCCCGACGTTAACTCTACTTGGGAATGCAATTGTAGCATGAGATGTTTGTGCTTAGTCCTTTAGTCGCCTCTTACGACATCTACAGGAAGAGATGGAGTGGTCCTATTCTAACCCGGAACCACGACGGGAAAAATATCAATAATTACGAGTATTACTTTCTAATTTGTCAGTTAAGGCCGTACCTGAATTTTTCGGGGTCCAATCGGGTCCAATTCGGGGAGACATCATTTAAAATTTTGCTACTACCAAGTCCTAGATAACCCTTCAAAGTATTTTATGAACTACTGTTTATAGTTTAAAGTGAGAACGTTAAGCTTTACTACGCACATTTGCGAAAAACAGCCACTTTTGGCAAATGTGCGTAGTTAGCGTCAACGTAACGTATGGCCTTAAGTATTTAGAGCCAAGTTACACAGGTACTTAAAATCGTTATTATATCTATAAATAAACATAATTACCTACTCAAATGAAAATATCAAATCAATTAATTTCCATTTAAGTATTTTCTTACTTCGTCGATAAGATAAAAGGGTTTCTCGGAAGGTTTCCGTAATTTTCATCCAATAAAGCCTCAATCATGAGCCCGTCAATAAATTAAACTTGAAAATACCACGTTATTCAAAATTTGGCTAAGGTTTGCTTCGTAACACTTCGCTGATAAGTGATTGTTCAAGTCCAGAAACGCCTTGGAATTGTTTAACGCAATAACTATTGTTAGGAAAATTGAAATTTTGTGTAATTGTCGAGTTGTAATAGAAAGAGCTACGGTTTTATATTGCTGTCTTTATTTAATTGCTGTTCTATTGTATTAGGTATAAACCTGTAAAAATAGAATAAGTTTGGAGAATAAATAAAATAAAAATGATATGTTTTTTGAAAAAACATCAATTTTCCGTGCAAGCGAATGTGTAATCGGAAACCGGGAATCTGGTTCAAATTTAAAAGACCACAACAAACACTTAACAACAAAAGGGCACTTATGTTTATTTATAGATATAATAACGATTTTAAGTACCTGTGTAACTTGGCTCTAAATACTTAAGGCCATACGTTACGTTGACGCTAACTACGCACATTTGCCGAAAGTGGCTGTTTTTCGCAAATGTGCGAACTATCAAGTTCTAGATAATCCTTCAAAGTATTTTATGAACTACTGTTTACAGTTTAAAGTGAGAACGTTAAGTTTTACTACGCACATTTGCGAAAAACGGCCACTTTTGGCGAATGTGCGTAGTAAAGCTTAACGTTCTCACTTTAAACTGTAAACAGTAGTTCATAAAATACTTTGAAGGGTTATCTAGGACTTGGTAGTAGCAAAATTTTAAATAATGTCTCCGTTTTCTTCGAAATTATTTATTTTAAATGGGGGCAGCACTGGACCCCGGAAAATTTAGGTACGGCCTTAAGAGGATATAATATTAGATCTCAAATAACTTAATAAATTATTATACTTTAATTTCATAAAACTATTATTTATACTTTGTATTTGTAAATGTTATTTTGTGCAATAAAGATTTTTGTATTGTATTGTATTACAAAATTGCGAAATGAAAATCTCTTCCTGAATAAAAAAACCCGCCAAGTGCGAGTCAAACTCGCGCATTGAAGGTTGGGTTATATGAACAATTTGCCAAATTGTATTGGCAGTCAAGTTGATATACCTAGTATGAACCACATAATAATTAATAACTACAGAAGTCGCGTTCTATCATAATAGAGAGTATGCATGCATTTTTTTTTAATTTGTAATCGATAATCCTCGTCGAGAAATAGCCGCAAAAAATAAATCAGTGCCGAAAAACATGTATATGGTGTAGAAAATAAATATTAAAAATAGCAAGTAGATTATAACAACTAAAACACGCCATTTTAAAATATGACGTCAACGTCTGCAATATCCGCTAGAGACAGAAGCTGTCAACGCATGTTTTTCTTTTTTGGGTACTTTCGATATTATCAGCCAGTGATGTTTGTTAAACTTCTATATAAAAGTACATACATTTCGAATGACATCGATAGTCAAACTTCATGGACGGACAGTCCTGCCGAACGCACCCGAACTTGTCATTTCCTTTTTGTGAACGTTGTCGTCATTTCCCTTTTGTTTGTCAAAAGTTCCCGCGCAATATTTGCATATTTTCAATAATTTATTTCTAATCCAAATAAAAGTCAGTAAGAAAAATAATTAACTAGGCGTGGTAAAGTATGAATAGTTATTGTAAAATAAAAATATGAGCCGGATTGGTATTACATGCATATTCCTTATTGCATGCAATGCGTTGTGTCCAAAAACATGGCGTACGTCCCGCACTTACCGCTCTTCACACCCTCATAATGTTGCTAGCTCAGGGGCGATATACAACTTTTTTGGGTAATCTCATAATTTAGTTCACATAATAAAGGTAATATTTATTTTCGAAAATTAAACTAATAAACTAGCTTTTCGTCCGTTGCGCAGGCTGCAAGCAGCCCGCGGTTTTTCGTGCAGTCTAATGTTTAGGTAAAATATTAGATTTTAACTATTGATAGTATAATTACAAACATTTTTTTTTATTCATAGGTACTGAATGAATTTTGTATAGTATATTTTCGCATAATCGTTTTACAAGTTGTGTTGATTATGCAAAAATATACTAACCTATTGTTTAGCTGCTAAAAACCCCCAATAAATTTGAATCGTACAATGGCTTGAAGCGTTTAAGGTTTAGGTAGATTTTCCTGCTTTTAAAAATGAAATACAATTGAAAATAAAATTTTTAATACGTACAAATAATTGTTAAACAAAAGTATTCAATACAGTATGTATGAATGTTTGATTCTCTTTCACCCCAAGACGACTGAAGGGATTAGAATGAAATTTGACATGTAGATAGGATAAAACTTGGATTAACACAAGATAGTTTTTACTCCGGAATAATGTGAGGTTCCCGTGGGATTGCCAAAAATTTGAATTCTATATTTAAATTTCAGAATGTCTCAAAAAAAGCTAAATTAAAAGAAGTATCTTAAATCATAACATCAACATAAAATATACAAACTAGCTATGTACTTTGAACATTGGCCCCTGTTATATTTAGGAAAATGCTATCACACTGCAGCGCTTAGTCGTTATCTGTATTATCTGTAGCGCTAGATTTGCTAAGAGAACCGACGCATCGTTAAATATGGCGGCGAGAATTTCATCGTTCATATTTAATTTTCAAAGAATGAAATCTGATTACCATCCTTGAATAAAATTATTCGTACAGAATTTTAACACATAACAAGGCATTTTTAATTATGTTTACAGTGTTTTCTTAGACAAAGACTGTAGATCACAAATTAATTCCTGACCAAGCAGGTTTTCGACCCGGCAAATCGTGCTGTGGTCAAGTTTTAAACCTCACGCAGCACATCGAGGATGGGTTTGAGCTCGGCTTAACCACTGATGCCGTATTTGTAGACCTCAGTGCGGCCTATGACACTGTGAACGTCAGACTGCTACTTGAAAAAGTAGCTGAAATCACAAGTGACCAACTATTTGTCAACATCCTTGGTGAAATGTTGAGAAATCGCCGGTTCTATGTCCTTTTACAATCTCAAAAGAGTAGATGGCGATCACAAAAAAACAGCCTCCCTCAGGGCAGTGTACTGGCTCCTACATTGTTTAACATCTATACAAATGATCAGCCCAGCTCTTCTGGTACTAATCGCTACATCTATGCCGATGACTTGGCCCTAACATCTCAGTCAAAAAGCATTGAGGACATAGAACTCAACCTATCGAAGGCCTTAGGACAACTTTCCATCTATTACAAAAACAATTCATTGCGGCCCAACCCCACGAAAACTGAATCCAGTGTCTTCCACCTATGCAACCAGGAGGCTAATAGCAGGGAGTTAACAATTTGGTGGGATGGCGTAGCCATAAAACACAATCCCACCCCTAAATACCTGGGCGTGACTCTGGACCGATCCCTAACATACAAACACAATTGCTATGACCTGAAGTCCAAAGTCAGCTCCAGGAACAATATTCTACGCCGTCTCACTTCTACCCGTTGGGGTGCATCACCTCATGTTCTGCGAACGAGTGGCCTGGCCTTGTGCTACTCGGCAGGCGAATATGCAAGCCCTGTTTGGGCTCGCTCTGCACACGCAAAAGAGGTAGACATAGCTCTTAACGACTCATGCCGAATCATCACAGGCATTCTAAAGCCAACACTTCGGTCCCACCTGTATACCTTATCCAGCATTGCTCCGCCAAGTGTCAGACGTGATGTGGCAAGTGCAGTGGAAAAATCTAAGCAGGTAAATGACAAAAGGCACCTACTCTACGGACAGACCCCGCCACTAGCACGTCTCAAGAGTCGTAACAGCTTTCTCAGGCAGCCAAGCATACCAGCAATAGAGGCTTCTAATGCAAAAGTTGTGAGGTGGATAAATAAGTATCCACCTTACGAGTCAAATATCCCTCCTGCTGAAAAACTCCCACCGGGTAGAGACCTCCCCTGGTCAGTCTGGAAGTCTCTCAATAGACTCCGGGCTGGTGTTGGGAGGTGTCGGGAAAACCGAGTTAGGTGGCGTCACGCTGATAAAAACCTTTGCGACTGCGGTGCCATTCAGTCGATGGACCACCTGTTGTCATGTCCGGGCTACCCTACGTCATGTACCATAGAGGACCTTATTAAAGCTAACGACAGAGGGATCGCCGTGGCCACATACTGGTCACAGGTGATTTGAAATTGAAGCTACAGTGTAACCATTTCGACTCGATAAGAAGAAGAAGAAGTGTTTTCTTATGGTTTTCGCTTATAAACTGTCCTATAGGCGTATAAGAGCTAGCAAGCGACTAAGTGAAGTTTATGGAGATAGCTACAATTTAACGGGACAAACAGTGATATGTGGTGTCTTTTCTTGTACTTTAGTACATAATAGCTCTTAGGGTGACAAAAAAGTGTGAAACAAATTAATAAGTGTCTACTATCAAGAATTTCAATTAGCCTTTTTCCTCTAAAGGTTAAAAAAAATCCACCAGATGTTTCACTAGTAGGGGGGTACAAATGTTTTAGTTTCCCATCTGATAATAACGTCAAATGTATGTTTTATCACTGAAATGAGTTACAAAAACAAACTTGCCATTTATAAAACTTTAAAGTTGACCAGAAAAGTTTTAGGGAAATCAAAAATAAATTTACCCCCTACTAGTGGCATCTGGCAGATTTTTTTGGAATCTTTAGAGGAAAAAGGCTAATTAGTTGCAACATGTCTTACAATTACGAAGAATCAGTTTCATCGTTCATATTTAATTTTCAAAGAATGAAATCTGATTACCATCCTTGAATAAAATTATTCGTACAGAATTTTAACACATAACAAGGCATTTTTAATTATGTTTACAGTGTTTTCTTATGGTTTTTGCTTATAAACTGTCCTATAGGCGTATAAGAGCTAGCAAGCGACTAAGTGAAGTTTATGGAGATAGCTACAATTTAACGGGACAAACAGTGATATGTGGTGTCTTTTCTTGTACTTTAGTACATAATAGCTCTTAGGGTGACAAAAAAGTGTGAAACAAATTAATAAGTGTCTACTATCAAGAATTTCAATTAGCCTTTTTCCTCTAAAGGTTAAAAAAAATCCACCAGATGTTTCACTAGTAGGGGGGTACAAATGTTTTAGTTTCCCATCTGATAATAACGTCAAATGTATGTTTTATCACTGAAATGAGTTACAAAAACAAACTTGCCATTTATAAAACTTTAAAGTTGACCAGAAAAGTTTTAGGGAAATCAAAAATAAATTTACCCCCTACTAGTGGCATCTGGCAGATTTTTTTGGAATCTTTAGAGGAAAAAGGCTAATTAGTTGCAACATGTCTTACAATTACGAAGAATCAGAGTAACAAAGTGAACAATTTAAAAAAAAATGATTAAAATTAAGAATTATGGTTAAATACAAAAGTGAAGGGACCAAAACTAAAAATGTAATTTGAATTTAACTAGGTACCCTTTTGTTGAGTTAGCTTTTTATAATACTGTCGTTTAGACTCGGAACTAATTTGCTGTGACTTACGTTTAGAAATATAATGTAATCTTATATCTAAAAATTTTTCAATAACCGCTCTAATAAGTTTATTTCTGTGCATATAACCATTTACATGGTTTTCATCAACTACAAATATATTGTGTGTTCCAATAAACTTCTTGAATATGGCAACGACGATTGTTAAACGTTCCTTATTTGAATTTATAATAAAATCCTCGGTTATCTTGAATCCAAAATTTGATTCCAGTTTCAAGTTCCGCAGGATTCTTTACCCCAGTATACAAAATTTCAGACCCATACGAGTTCCCAGCGAGACGATATGAACGACATCAGTTTTTTTTACTAAAATCCAGACGCCATCTTGGATTACCAAGAAATGACAAATTTGGATTTTAGAACCCACAATACGCCTAGATATCGATTTTCATCCAAATCGGAAGCAGTCGACTTTAGGCGGCCATCTTGGATTTCCAAAAATGTAAAAAAAAGCAAGCCTTGATGTGGATAGCTCGGTCTCGCTCTTCCGGCTCCTCCTGTGGCTCGTGAAAATTACTTGGAGGGCTTCTCTCCACCAAGTGACTTTGGGGGCGGTTTTATCAATGCTAAACGGTAGTTTAGCCAGGCTGTACCCCTTCCACGTCAGATTTCTTCAAATCTTCAACTTTCACATTTTTCTGGTACTCGACTCCCCACCCCCTATACATTCCAATAAAAGTCGTTCCCACAGTCATCCGGGAACAGGTCAAACAACTATGTCAATGAGTGAGTCAAATTAGTCAGTGATAATTTAAGTTTAGCTTTATGTAAAAGTAGATATTAAAATAAAATAATAATATAAAAAATATAATACATGGACCCTGAAATCTTTTCAGTGACAGTTGTGTAAAAAAATATTATCCTAAAAAATATTATTATAAAAAAGTACAATCCGGCAAAATATTTCGATTATACTGGCAACACTCACAAAATGAACTCGCCCTTTTGTATTTACATTAAATGAAAAAAAATGAATAATTAAATAAATTGATTATTGGATTAGGTACTTACAGATGAAATGTAATCCCATGCTGCTTACTCTTCAGTCCAACAGCATTTTTGCACGTGGGGACAGCACAACACGGCATAATAACATTAAAATTTCTACGGTTTCCACACGTTCACACGGTTGTCGACCATAGACTAACTGCTCGCGTCAAAGTAGATCATCACTATATAAGAGTGGTTTTTGGCGCGACAGTTTTGGGCATGATGATGGATTCTGTAGTTATTAATTCTGTGGTATGAACTTGACTACGTGCATAAGTTTGTCGTTCAGTAATTCGATCAGAGATATTAGAGTTATGTAGATTTCGCGATGAAGTCTCAAAAATGTAAACTATGTGTTTTGAAACGTTATGGCGTATTTTGTTACGCCTACAGCAATACTATAACGCCGGGTAATAGCTAGTTTAATATAAGTATGTGATCTGTAAATACTGGTATAATTTATTGAACGTAATAATCGTTCTTTTCAGGTGAAGACATCTCAACAGCTGTGTGTCGAAATGAAGAAGCCGTGCTTAGGATACGCCGACACCTGCGAAATTGTGTTCAAGAATGGCCCGAAACCTGTGAGAAAGTTTGCCAAAGTGGCCAGGTACTTATACCTAGTTTTCTGTATTTGATAAAACTTATGTTCGACATTTAATGTGCGAAAGGCAAGAGAACGCAGAAGTTAGGACGTGTGGATAATTTTTGAAGGGAAATTTCTTAGGCGCGTTGGGTATTTTTTGTGATGGGAAAAAACCATTGAACTCGCGACACTGTTACCGTAACCAACACCACCTTGTTCAAGTTTTCACTTCTGTCGGCACTCCCTAAGTGCCACTGTTTTGTTTTTAATAACATTTGTTTGAATAACTTGACTATATTTCTTAAATAAACAAATACATACGTTATTTATAACTGCGCATCCATTGTCTTTTCTTGGCGAGGGCACTACCGTGGCCCCAGAAACTGAAAATTATAAAAAGAAATTGCTTTTTTTTCAGAGAGCTGGCTGATTGGGCTCTAGCGTTAACGCACGTTGGGGCTTGTTGTGTTTACGTCGTGGTCGTCGCAGAATCCTTCAAACAGGTATGAAATGTTTTATGATCGTGTAGATGTCGTAAAAAGCGATACTTAGAACCATCTCGTGGCAACGCTTGCAACTGATATTTGGCTCATTTCCATTGGTCGTTGCGGGAAATTTAAGGTCATTAGAGCCACCCGACACTCTACCACACCGCATGAAAAGAGGTGGTGTCAATTTTTTTCCTACCGTCCCCACACGTCCAAGATATAATATTTCTGTTTCTTGTTTTCAAGTGCGATGATTTAAAAGTCAAAAATGAATCAAGTGACCACTGCATCTGTTCGGAGAGATCACAGGCAAACACAGGCATCTCCATAAAATTGATTTATAATGATTTTTCTTTCATGCTGATCTAAGAGAAACTTAAAACTTAGAATGTACCCGCTGCTTCTCTTTCCGCCCACCATTATGCTATAAGTTTATTAGCCTTTGAGTCTTGAGGCCTCAGGCTCTGTCTGCTTAGAGCCGCAAGACCCAAAATGCTCTGTCTTTCTTTTTTTATGTTATGGGACGGCAAACGAGCAAGCGGGTCACCTGTTTGTTGGTAAGTGATTACCGCTGCCCATGGACAATTGCAACACCAAGGGTGTAACAAGAGCTTTACCGGCCTTTTAGGGCCCACCCCAGAGGGGAGGGAGGGAGACGGAGCTCCGGCTCTCTCAGTCACCGAACGCAGCATAGTAGCGGTGAAGCTAGTACTCAGACGTCGATTTTCTGTGAGAGTGTGGTACTTCCCCGGACGAGCCGGCCCATTCATGCTACTAGCAAAATAGAGCTTTTCCGGTAGCGTGGCTCTACCACAACTGCCATTAGAAATATAAAAGTGATAGTATGTTTGTTTTTCTTTCAGATTTCAGAAGAGTACGGCGGGCCGAAATGGTCAGTGCAGATATTTTGCGGGCTAACACTGGTCGTCCTAATCCCCCTCACCCAGATCACGAAGCTAAAGTATCTGGTGCCGTTCTCGGCGCTCGCCAACTTTGTGTGGCTTGGCTCTATCCTGATCTCCATTTACTACTGCCTGAGAGATCCCCCGAGGCTATCTGAGAGGACCATCGCTAATTCCATCACCGGAATCCCTAATTTTATAAGGTCAGTACTTCTCCAAGAATGAAATCTATCTAAATCTAGGCATATTTTGAAATATTCTTATTTTCCTTGAGATAAGTGGTTCAGTATCATGGACTGAATTCACCATAAAATAGTTTCAGTATATTTAGACGGGTGCCCCTTGTTTCACAGACTGAAATTTCATAGAATTTCGATTCACAGAAAATTTTTCATAGAATATTTAATTCTTATATTTTTATTTTTCATAGAATATTTAATTCTTAAATTTTTCATAGAATATTTAATTCTTATATTTTTATTTTAAATATTATTGTTTCAAAGACTATTTACTTGAATGAAACACAATTTATAGAAACACAATTCAATGAATTTTAGAATCTCATATTTTCATTTAACAAACTAATCAAACAGTAGAATATTTCTTTAAAGAATATTGTTTGTTCGGTATAATCTTTCATGGAATTTTATTTTACTGAAAATTATTCTTTGAGGAAGTATTAAGTGAAAACATTGTTTAATCAAATTAAATACCATATGATAAGTTAGAATACATTATAAATCGCTACCACAATATAGGTTAGGGCAAACTTATAGGTTAGGTTAGAACTGCGACCAACATGCTGGGAAAGTTTTATCCATTTTACTAGAATAGGGCAAACTTATAGGTTAGGTTAGGTTAGAACTGTGACCAACACACGCACGAGCCGAGCGAGCGGCGAGTGGCCAACAATAGGGCCAACTTATAGGTTATAAATATATTATATTAACTAAACTTATTAAAAATAATAATAATTAATTTGATATTCTGATATTAGAAACATCGCAAAAGTAAATGTTATTTGTAATAAAATTCTATGATTTCAAATTATTCATAACAAACATTCTAATTATTGATTTTCTGTGCAACGAAATCTATTATCAAAAATTCTTTATACTGAGTCACCTGCATATTGATTCTTCTATGACATGATAATCTTGTAAAAATTTTCTAAATAACGAAAATCTGTTAAACTTTTGTCTGTATAAGAAAGTACACCCATATTTAGACGTTTTTAAACTATCGCGCTTTGAACACATGATTTATATATATATATATGTATATATATATATATATATATATATATTATATATATATATATATATATATATATATATATATATATAAAGCTGCTCTCCAGTCAGTCTGCGACCACGAAAGATGTGACTCTTTTTCGAAACGTTAGACAAAACAATAAAAAGGTTCGTGCTAAGTCCCGTTATATATATATATATATATATATATCAATCATGTATTTAGACGTTATTAAAGTTATCTCGTAATGGCTGAACCGATTTTGTGAAACTTACGAGTAAACACCACATTTTGAGACGGTAGTTAAAAAAGATGCTAAACCACGTTGTTCAATTCAGCACCTGCTTATTCGCGATGGAAGGCATCGGCGTGGTGATGCCAGTGGAGAACGAGATGATCAAACCACAGCAGTTCCTGGGCTGTCCCGGGGTGCTCAACATAGCCATGACCACGGTCGTCATGCTGTATGGGTTCGTGGGCTTCTCCGGGTACCTGAAGTACGGAGATGAAGCTAGAGGCAGTCTGACGCTCAACTTGCCTCAGGATGAAGTGTGAGTGTGACTAATTCAGGTCAGGGGAGCCATTTTTGAAACGCTGAGTTGCTGGTATTTTCCATTCAAAAAACCGTTTGTTTAGTAACTCCATGTATCAAATATGGATCCACAAGAAGATTAATTTCCAGGGCAAAAATGTTGTTTTTGGCAGCAGTTGGTTGGCTGTGTCTTCTCCGGCATATAAAAAACTCGCAGTCCTCCGTGCTTCGGAAGCACGTTAAGCCGTTGGGTCCTAATTTCATCATTGTATGGCCGTCGTCAAGCTAGTTCGGATGTCTTTAGTCAGCTTGAAAAATCTGACAAGTGCTGGCCACTTACACACTCGAAAAAAAAACATGCTAACTAAAATTGTAGTTCGGTAACGAACTCCACATTCGCCAGTATACATATTTAATAATATGTTTTTATGATGTTTAACGATAAATGGCAGTAGTAGCGATGGACAGAAACGAGTGGAAGAGTAAGGGGGAGGCCGTTGCCCAAATATGGGACATAACAGCCACAGGCCAGAAAAAAAAAGGTGTTTAAAACGTAAACCCGTATTTATATTTCAAATTGTTCTGGATCTTGAGTGTTTAATTTTACATGATGTATTTATTATAAAATATATTAACTTTGAGTAAGTATCCAATAAGTTAAAACTTTGGGGCTAACTTAACCATTGTAATTGTTCCTTTTCTCCATCATCATCCGAGCGTATTCCCGGTTGCATCTTCAGCGGTTATGCTTCAGAGCCCGGGGTCCGCTACCTAAACTTAGGTGATTTGACGAGGTTACTGATTTTTACACAGAGCGACTGCAGTCTGACATCCGCAACACAAAGGGTAGACCAGAACCAATCCTAAGATAGGTTTAAACAAACGCTGCCACAACCACGACCTACGTACGGATCACAAGGCGAACGCCTTGACCACTGGACCACGGTCACAGTATAATAAACAGTATACGGTCACAGTATAATAAACAGTATACGGTCACAGTATAATAAAGAGTATAAGTAGTACTCTTTATTATACTGTGCCACGGTGACAGTAATTTTCCCTTATCTATTTATCTATATTTTCCAGCATGGCTCAAGTGGCTAAGGTCCTGGTGGCTTGTGTGATGATGCTGTCATTCGCCCTCGTCTACTACGTGCCAGTGGACGTGGTCTGGAGGAAGCTGCAGGACAGGATACCAGCCAGGAGACATGCTGTTTCCATCGCCGCTTTACGATTAATAGGAACCCTACTTATTGGTGCGTTTATTTCCACCATCATCATCACTCTTTCATGTTGGTCTGGAAGAAAAGAAAAACTAAGAATGTACCAGCTTCTCTTTCCGCGCAGATCGTAAAAGCTGATCAAGAGAATGAGCCAAAATTTGAATAATGTCGCTAGCAACTCATCACTTTTTGATTCCTTTTCCACCTTCTCGCCCACCATTACGCTAAAAGAAGCCTTTGAGTCTTGCGGCCCTGGGCTTTTTCTGCTTAGAGCCGAAAGACCCAATGTGCTCTGTCTGCTTCATTTAGAATATATGTGATAGTATGTATGTACGAGTATGTACGTATTATCATCATGTCTTTGTTTTGGTCTCCGTTGCAGGAGCACGACTGTAGTACCAGAGCCATATTTGGCCAGAGCAGTCAGAGGATTTGACCTACACTCTTAACACTAGACAGACAGGTTGTGGAGGACTTATTAATAAGCTTTGTTTAGCTTGTACGAGTATATGGTGGTCTGGTCTTATTTTTCTCTACAGGAAACCACACGGCTACTTTATAGATAGAAAATACTACAAATAAGAAGTACAAAACGTAGGCACATCTTCAAGAGTTATAGGTGTACAACGCACTAGTTGTAAGTTACATCGTCTATTTGTATCCCGCCGAACTGAATTCATATTTTTTTAAGAATTATTATTACGGCCCTGGATACTAGTCCTTTAGAGCCTATCTTTGGTTTTTCGTTTCTTTATTCCTTACAAGTTTCAATCATAGGTTGGTTTAGGTAGGTCCTTTGGTTGCTTCAAGGAAACGTCTGGTGTTTAACAGCGCCAAAAGACGCTCACCACATCCGCTAAACAATGACTACTACAGCCCATACTAAGACTGTTCACATATTGTTATATTTACACATTTGTTCATGAGCATGAGCAATTGAGCATTCACCAAACTACATTACTTTCATATTATGAAGTCGACTAAAATCAATCATTCAAACTGAGCCAGGTTGAACTTTCCCGGCAAAATTAGAATGCCAATTGATATTACCTAAAACCAAGCCAAATATTGTTTTGATTGTTACCTTTTTTTCTAAATTATATGGAACTTTTTAATGATATTTATTTCGGAATTTCTTCAAAATGGCGGCGTCATGAGGTGCACATTGTGAACATTTCATCAGTTTAAAACTATGCGAACACAGCATTACGACATATTTAGCTCACAGAGCTTCTAATTATTTAATATAATTACTTATCTAACTAACTATACGATTTATTTTCATTAATTACGATAAACTAAAATAATAAAATAAAAAAATATAATTTAATTTATGACTTAAATAATTTTATAATTATTGAATGTAATGTAATTTTCAATTTAAAACGACTGAGAGCTGTTTATCAAATGTGCATGCTGTGTTCGCTCCAAGTAGGTTGGCAACTTATATGCTCTAATTTGTATATGCTTAGATTTGTGTGTTGTTCAGCCAGTTAGCGAACCATATAAATAAAAAATAAAAAAAACTATTGGCTCTATGAGCTGTAAACCTCGCGACTCACCCCAAGCCGTTGAAGTTTATCGGATAAAAAAGTTGTTCCGACTAAAAAGTTGCGTCTTATAGGTAACAAAAAGTTTATATGACATATTTGAAAATTTTTCTAAATGGCTGAAATATGATTTTCTTAAAGTTTTAAACCCACATAGATCCGCCATTTTGAAAAATTTTCAAAAACTAAATCGATTAAAAATCTATACTAATATTATAAAGCGGAAGAGTTTGTTTGTTTGTTTGTTTGTTTGAACGCGCTAATCTCAGGAACTAATGGTCCGATTTGAAAAATTCTTTTTTTGTTGGGTAGTCCATTTATAGAGGAAGGCTTTAGGCTATATAACATTCCGACAACCACGCGAACGAAGTCGCGGGCACAGCTAGTTCTATATAATTATCAAACCTACTTACAAAATTTCACGAGCATCGGTTGAAAAATGCGACCTGTAGACGAGAACGAACCGACAGACAGACGGACAAAAGCATTTTTGGACATTCTCGCAAATGAGACGCTTCGCTCGTTCGGTCAATAATTACATAAGTTTATGTAAATACCTATCAGATCAAATTGTTCGTAATTCCCTACGAATAATAATCCCTAGAAGCGTAAATAATCCCGAAAAATCACTCCACGCGATATGTACCGCGGCGGGTGGGGCTTAAAATATGAACCGCGCGGCGCGACAGTTCGCCATGATACTCGAGTCGAGCGGTTGCGTCGTAAAAAGTTTCCTTTGGGAATATTGCTGTGTTTTTGCGATAATTGATTCATTAAAAATGCCGTCATGTGCCGTGAAGTGGTGTAGAAGCAATACATACATGAAAAACACAGGACTCGCCTTTCATATGTAAGTAAATAAACATTTTAATAATCGGTCCCTGAGCCGGCTACCCGACCGACACGGTCGGGTAGCAGGCGGCTGCTCGACCGACGGGGCGATGACGCGTGCGTGACCTTGTCGCGACCAATCGCATGCATCTTTGTCTATGTGTGTGTTTGAGTGTTTCGTTGTAATTACTATTAGTTTGTTTGCGTAAATGGAATAAGAATCGAAGCGGTGAATGTAGGAGCGTTAGATTTCTAGAGATTATATTTCGATGGTAATTCCACACAAAACCCATTAACGCGCTTCATTGCGCCATTCCTGGGATCCCATTTCAATTATTTGCTTCATCGCAATATTTGTAATCTATTAAAATACTTGTAAAAGCTACATTTGCTAAATAAGCGTATTGGCTTTTCGAAGTTTGGACACACACTTGTAATGCGATTTCTATTTGCGCTTCTCAAATTCTGTAAGCAATTTGAGAATACAATTTTTTATCAGTTCATATTAAGGGGATTCATGAATTTTCCGGGGTCCAATGCTGCCCCCATTTGAAATAAATAATTTCAAAGGAAACGGAGATATCATTAAAAATTTTGATTTTGTGAAACCCTAGATAACCCTTCAAACCGTTTTCTTTAAAATGATTTATTTTAAATGGGGGCAGCACTGGACCCCGGAAAATTCAGGTACAGCCTTAAAGTGAGAACGTTAAGCTTTTCTTAGCATTTTTGCGGAAAACGGCCACTTTTGGCAAAAATGGTAAGAAAAGCTTAACGTTTTCACTTTAAACTGTAAACAGTAGTTCTAAAAATAAATGACATCTTCGTTTCCTTTCAAATAATTAATTTCAAATGGGGGCAGCACTGGACCCCATAAAATTCGTGTGTGGCCTTAATATATGAACAACTTTTTCTATGGGAAATTGTATAGTCGCCTGAATACTTCTGTATAAATAGACGATATTTTTTAGATCAGTGTCCTTTTTGACCCAAAATGGTTAGGTTGAAAGGATATAGCAGACACGCTGCAAGAGAGTCGCCTACGTTGGACGGTCATGTCTTGCAGAAACCAGCAAGTTTACGTGGGAAATAAATGTAAAGTCATAGCCATGCCTCAACCCACCAGACACATATAGGGATTTCGATGTTTTGGTCAATAAATTAAGTATTTGCATTCAGAAAGTGTGTTTGGGCACAGCGGCGACACTCCCTGTACGTGAGAGTTCTAACGCCGGTGACCTTGAGCTCGGAGCTCGTAACGCTAGGGTTGATACCGAACCGAAATGGAGTATCGTGCGGTGCGTGAGAGAGACGCGAACTAGGTAACAGCGCTCGGCTAAAGCAGTCAGCGATAGGTCGTTTCACGCCCCGCGCGTCTCTCAAAGCCCCTTTGCACATACAGCCACCCACACATAGCCGCAAGCGATTTTACGTGCACACATGCTTAAGTGTCGTTTCTTTTCGCGTAGTGTATATATTTTTGGTTTGGGTGAAGTGGAATTGATGAAAAAGACGTGATATTGAAGTCGCTTTATTTTGTTTAATATAATTATTTGACTTCATCATTCATCGTCATCATTTCAGCCGCATAGCGTGCTGGATAAAGGCCTGTCCCAAGGTTTTCCAAAATGATCGATCTAGAGCGGCCTGCATCCAGCGCTTTCCAGCGAACTTGGTCAGGTCGTCTGATCACCGTTATTTGACTTGAACAAAATATTTTTTTTTCCAGTTGGCATCGCGTCCGCAGTACCAAGATTAGAACTCTTCATGGAGCTAGGAGCATGGGGCCGTGTGCCTGTCCATCCTCGGTTTACTCCTGCCAGCAGTCACCGAGACCATCTGGAGGTGGGGCAAGGACCTGGGGCCCTGCAACTGGGTCATTTACAAGAACGCTCTTATTAGTATATTTTCCTTAGTAGCCATGGTGTCAGGAGTGACATACTCCATCAAAACTATGTTGGAAAAGTTGTGATAAACTTGTGATTTTTGTTGTAAATATTATGACTAAGTATAATTAAATGACTACGTAAATTTATTTTATTATTTTCTGACACACAAGTGTTATCAATCTTAAATAGTTGCGCAATTATTAGAAGCCGATTTTACTATTAATGTAAAGTGTATTCATTATTTTCATAATTATGCGAAGTTTTGATCAAATCGTCACTGCCAATTTAAACCGGCAGTGACTTATTACAAATCATTCATTCATTTTTCACTTGAGAATGGTTTGAACACAGACCTACCACTACAAGACCTGCATAGTGCGTGGCCACCTTAGTGCATCTCTTTCTCTCTTTGATTGTTGCCTCCACCCATATTTTGCACACGTCACAGAACACACTATGGTTACTAACTTATAATAAGCTCAAATAAAACCCTAAAACACCTTTTAAATGATAAAATCTCTAAAATTAATAACGTCCCTCGATCGTTTTGTGGTTTGTTTGGCCCAAATCTTGACAGTAGGCCAGCTTATAGCAGCCACGCCGATAGAGACTTTAAAACATATCAGCGTTTCTTTCACACTTACGTTGTATTGCATTTGACAGTCTCTTGCTAGCAATATCGTTGCAAGTCTAGTAGTGGTAGGTCTGTGGGTCTGAACACCGCTCCGGCTGTCGTTATTCGATTCGAAAAGAGAACGATCGCATATTGTTTATATGCCAAAGAGTCAAAAACAGTAATGAGCCACAGAATACAGTAAGAGTAAACAGAAAGGAATCTCATAAGGTACGCGCAATATGCGTCCCCGTTCCCGCACCTCTCCCCCGGTTCTTGACGGCCAACGTGAGTCATCCAGGCGAAAACGGAGGAGAGGTGCGGGGACGGGGAACGGGGACGCATATTGCGCGTACCTTAGGAGATTCCGGCCTGTGAATGAGCGATGATAATAAAACTAGGGCATTCTATATTGATTTATTCGCTGTTTAATTGTGATCCCGAGCTTCGATATTTTAAGACTGTAACACAAGACATTTCTTTTTCTTTGTAAAAATTTAATCAAGATTGAGTACTATGGACTCAATTTACTGTAAAAAATGCGCAATGGAAAATCATCTGTGTTCATCTTAAAGCGTTTTCACCAAAGGCCAATTGAAACGTAATAATGATAATAATAAAATTAAAAAAAAAAAAACAACCGACTTAAATTTTTTTTAGGAGTTTCTTCCATATCTCCAAAGTTCTTCATCATATCTTCACCAAATTAAAATGAGACTAACTTGGTAGTAAACGCTTTCAAATAAAAAAAGAATTATCAAAATCGGTTCACAATTGGCGAAGATATCGCGTAACAAACATACATAAAAAATAAAAAAAACATACAGTCGAATTGATAAGTCCTTTTTCGAAGTCGGTTAAAAAATATAATCAAAATAGTGATGAGTTTTTTTTTTAATTTAAACTATTATGTGCAATTATATCATATAACATTTTATTGCCAGCTTTCATTTAATTTCTGCCGGCTTTCATTTAATAAGGATGTGGATTGGGTCCGAAAAAATATTAAAGTAGTCAAAATTCACAAAGATACTAGAGCGCGTCGAAGTTTCGGAGTGAGGGTGATAGACGCCACCGTCAAGTGAAAATCGTACTTGAGCGTGACGTCATGCGGAATTTAAACTCACTGTATCTTTGTAATTATTTGCTAATTAGAAAAAAGAAAAAATATGTATGCAATAGTTTTTTAATATCTACCTGATGAGCTAACATTATTTAGTACTCAAAAAATACATACGAATAAATTGAGACAAAATAGATTTTCTGGGATAGACTCTACTTCTTACATTCAAAGTCCGGTGAGTTTTTTTATAAAATTCCGTACAACTTCTTTCGTTATATCTGCAAATACAGATGGAGACAAGGGCTGCGCACATCCTCGGCCGAACGAAACTATCCCGATCACTTTATCGTCTTGCACCGCTGGGCCTCCAGAGTCACCCTGTAATACAATAAGTCATTTAGGGCGTGTTCACACCAAACGTATAGTCCGCCGCCGACACTGAGCGTGCATTACGCTGGTTCACACAGACCGAACCGAACCGACAATACTACCTACCTAACCACGGTGATTTGACGAGATTATTGGTTTTTACACAGAGCGACTGTCGTCAGACCTCCGCAATACAGAAAGTCATGATGATGTATGATGAGTCATGATTTATGTAGCCGTGTGGTTCCCGGCAGAGTAGAATAGGATCACTCCAAGTCTTCACGTGGATGTCGTAGAAGGCGACTTAGTTTCCTAAGTCGCCTTCTAGGACATCCACGTGAAGACACAAGCTAAACAAAGCTTATAAACATCAGTGAGACTTCTCCAACCCGTCTGGCCAGCGTGGAGAGTGTAGGTAAAATCCTCTGACTGCTCTGGCTAATATATGGCTCTGGCAGTACAGAGAGGGTCATGCTCCTGCAGTGGCGACTAATAAGACCTGATGATAATGTATATTATGAAATTTACTTTGGTATTTACCTGACACGTCCCTTTGCCTCCGAAGAAGAAGTTTCCACCACAAAGCATGTTCTCAGTCAACACACTGCGGTAGACCAGCCCGCACTTGAAGCGTGATACCACTGGTATCTCTACCTCCATTAGCCGCTCTGGTATCGTAGGGGCTCCTTGCTGTAACCAATAAGGATGTTTCCTAATAGGCATGATGACTGAAAACATTTTTGCCTCAACAGTTAGGTTATCGATCTAGTTTCATGTCCAACTCCTTCACTTCTCACGCCATACGGCTTTGGAACGCATTGCCTGAGGACATCAGACAACCAGTAAACACATTTACAAGAACAAGTGCATGATTTACTTTTTGAAACTATAAACAATTAGCAGAATTCATCGTTTCTTACTATTTTCCACATATGTGTATATTTTACGCTCAAAGACCGAATTCGCTCATTGCGCGAAATAATAGGCCACAACGCGTTGTGGCTATTGTAAAACGGCCATGACGTGAAATTTGTGTCGTGCGTAGCCCTTACCAAAAAGGCCACAAGCCACAACGCGTTGTGGCAATCACAGAACGACCACAACGCGTTCTGAGCATTTTGATAAGGGTCACGACCCGAATTGGAAATAATATTAATTATATAACCATATGGATATGCCACACAGTGATTTGATATGGGGGTCCTCCTAGTTGCCCATGGGTGGGGATGATGATGGTGATGATGACGATGATAATGACGATGATGATGATGACATCATATACGCACCGAAGGACTTCATTTTAAAATAAGACTTATGGATAATATCATTTAACATAAATTTACAAATTATGAAACAAACATCGTAATTACCGATATCTCTTTAATTGAAAACTTTTTCAATTTCTCAAAGTAACCAAAGTACTTATAAAACAATACTAAATGGAACAATAATGGACTTTTATCTGAAAACTGAAGAAACTTTGATACTTTGAATAACTCTAAAACCCTAACTAAAAATCACTTTTTTACTTCTGTTTAGTTCCTCATCTCTTTCCCCTACTATTTCTTCTATCTTCCTGCTTAAAATCATCATGTACAGATCTGTTTACATCATTGTGATATTTATTTATTTGTATGTATGTAATAAATTATGTATTATTATGCTATGTATATATAAGTATGAATATGTATATATATATATTAATTTATTTATATAAATATATCTATTAGTTATTTATAATTTATATTTTAAATTTAACTGCGCCACCTTACTCTTACTTACTCATATACTTCGCACTCCTTCTCTTTATGGTTGCCTCTAAGAGATTGCTTCGGCGATAAAGCCGCCTCTTGTACCTTATTTATTTATAAGTTCCGTAAACTTTGTAATTTTGTATTGTTTTTTATTTGGTGCAATAAAGATTTTTGTATTATATTGTACTGTTTTAAAATAATACTCGAAACCATTAGTAGGGCCATATTCTTGAAACATTATACTTCTCTTTAATGAATTTTTCGGGGTCCAGTGCTGCCCCCATTTCTAATAAATTATTTGAAACGAATACACTGACAAAAGTGGCCGTTTTCCTCAAACATGCTAAGAAAAGCTTACGTTCTCACTTTAAACTGTAAACAGTAGTTAATAAAAAAGTTTGAAGGGTTATCTAGAGCCGTATGGTACAAAATTTTGAATGGTATCTCCGTTTCCTTTCAAATAATTAAAATAGGGGCAGCACTGGACCCCGGGGAAAATTCATGTATCGTTCTGACACAAGTTTTTCATCCGATAAACTTCAAGGAGTAGTATGTGAGAGGTTATGCAAAGACAGAATTTCGAGATCTACAGGTCACAGAGCCACTATAGTTTATTTAAAAAGTGCTCGAGCATTTTTAAGCCTGATGTGTAATGACTTAAGGCTGTACCTGACTTTTCCGTGGTCGAGTGCTGCCCCCATTTAATATAAATAATTTCAAAGGAAACGGAGACATCATAAATTTTGTTTCTACTAAGCCATAGATAACCCTTCAAACAATTTTTTGAACTACTGTTTACAGTTTAAAGTGAGAACATTAAGCTTTACTACGCACATTAGCGGAAAACGGCCGCTCTTAAAAAATGTGCGTAGTAAAGTGTGCGTTTTCTTTTAAATGATTTATTTAAAATGGGGGCAGCACTGGACCCCGGAAAATTCAGATACGACTTTAATACGACCATTGTCAACTGACCTGTGTGCGCCCCCACCCGCTCGCCATGAGCATCTTATTCTCATCCACGGGTTCGCCAAGTTCAGGCAAAGCTATGGGCTGGATGGTCGGCCCGAACTCCATAGGTTTGACTGTCTTCATCACGGCCACATCTTTGTCAAAGGGGGGGTCGTCGTACTCGGGGTGGGGAGTGACTTCAGCTATTGGTATGATGGTGCCGTTCTTGCGCCAAGAGCTGCCCGCGCGTAGCACCACAGTTGACGGATCAACACTTCAATCATAAAATGTACCTAGTTAATTAGGGTTCCGTGCCTTAAAAGGAAAAAAACGGAACTCTTATAGGATCTTTTTGTTGGCCGTCTGTCTATCTGTCAAGACCCTTTTTCTCAAGAACGCGTGAAGGTACTCGTATCAAGCTGAAATTCATATCAAATACTCAAATCTACGTACTGTCCCTTGGAGCTGTAAAAAAATCAAACTTCTATGCCAATGCAATCAAAAGATACAGTCATTTTTGCCGCAAATTTTCGACACTTGCAAGGGAATCAAAACCTACAGGGATGAACCGTGAACTCAGAATCTTGAAATTTGGTACGAAACAACGTCTTATAGCACAGATAAAGATAAAAAGAAAAAATTGCGAAAAGCATAAATTTTTAGTTACATCATATAATATAATAAAAATATTTTTAACAATTTTTAACTTACTTATATACCTACAGTTTTGTACGGAACCCTCGGTGCGCGAGTCCAACTCGCACTTGGCCAGTTTTTGTTTAGGAATAAAGGCGCGTTTCCGGAAATGGAAACGTTAACTGGCATGCAAGCTTACTTGCAGCTTGCATGCATGTTTACGTTTCCATTACTCAAGCTGCATGCAACTTGCATCTTGCATGCAGGTTACTTGCATAATGGAAACGCGCCTTAAATGACTAACGTCAGATAAAGGGATATTGACATATAGAGGGAGTTGGTCAGCCTTTTCGACTATACAGAGTAATTTTTAGCTCGTAGCTATATTCAAACGGCCGCGCGTATAGTAAAGTCAGTAGGTATTAGCCATTTATTAGAAATCTGGGAGATTTTTTTTACAAAAAATAGTCATTTTTGTGTTTTATTAATGATTCTGTTTCCAAGATTTCAATATAGATAAGGGGTGTAAAATCAACCTATATTACGTAGGTAATGTTTAACAATATTCAGTTCCTACCCTCGTTTGCCTACCAGGTACTACGATACCTGGTACTACACACACACACACAGTTACACAGTTGTGCGATGAAGCGTTGTCCGGCAGCCCTACGACGATCGACGTAAATATTAGTACATAGTAGTCTCGCTGCCTTCTACTGTAATATCTTTTTTTTCTATATACGGACAAATCACATAGATATAGCTAGCCCCAAAGTAAGTTCGAGACTTGTGTTACGGAATACTAACTCAACGATACTATATTTTATAACAAATACATATATGTATAGATAAACATCCAAGATTATTTTCCATTTTGGCCTGACCGGGGATCAAACCCGGGACCTCCGGTCTGACAGCCTGGCATGACGACTATTAGGCCACAGAGGTCGTCAAACATTTGATCGACACTACTATTGCTCGACATCAATACTTACTTTTGAGCGCAATGAGCAGCAGTTATGATATAGTTTTCGCTAATAATGAATCCTCCGCAGAAGTAAGAGTTGTTTACGATGAAGGACACCTGGTATGGATGGTCCACGATGTCGGCTTCTTGGCCCCCGACGATCCGCTCCTCAGTGACTGAAGGCTTTAGCTCTGCGTCGTCTGGGTAGAGTGGCACTTTCTCAGATAGTATTATGTCATCTGGATAGTATGGCACTTTTCCCGATAAAAATATGGAGCCTGTGAAAAAGAAATGTCATTGTGGTCATGTTAACGAAAAATATAACCCCTTTACGGTACACGTAGCTTCGCGTCTGTCGTAATTGTTTTGGAGTAAGGGTCCTCAAACGTTATTTCGCCGTTCTGAAAACTGTATGCAACGTGTAATTGAAAATACGTAATAAACTTAACCACGTGCTATATCTTGATCACACATATATAAATTATATTAAAATAACATTCCAAAAACAAAAAAAAGTCCATACAAAAGTGTGAGGCCGCCCGGGCAATATATATTGAATTTTTTTTCGTGGTTCAATTTATTACGCATATGTCAATTACACATATTTTATTCATTTTCATCATCAGGTCTTTCTAGTCTCCACTACAGGATCACGACCCTCTCTATACTACCAGAGTCATACTTGACCAGAGCACCCAAAGGATTTGGCCTACACTCTCCATGCTGGCCAGACGGGTTGGAGAGGTCTCATTAATGTCCAAGCTTTGTTTAGCATGTATTTCCTAAGTCACCTTTTACGACATCCACGAGATGACTTGGAGTGATTCAACTCTACTCTGCCGGAAACCACACGGCAATTTTATTGAAATAAAACTATTGCAGCTAAATTTTATTTTAAATTTCAAAATTAAGAAAAAAAAATTTTTTTTTTTTTTAAGTTAAATTTTGCAAATTTATCAATTTATAGGATTTAGCTGCTAATCAACAATTTTTTTTCACTCACAATCCTCGGTTGCAAAGTGGCCGCCTTTTGACCAATATCTAATATCTCTTTTCTATGATACTTGTATGTCTTGGTCTTGGTGCATGCAAAATTTTAACTAACCAACGAACAAATATTTCAAATTACATCAATTATTTTTGCAAGCTGACCTCAAAACATTTAAAATTCAAGAATTGAATTCACAAGCACAAGTTCAATAGAAATTACTTTCTTTCAAAGTGATTTAATTAGTTTGCTTTCTATATTTATTGAAGCCGGAAATATCTCGTAAAGTCAAAAACCAGTTTCAGTTTTACATTATACTTATATCTGCTAAAGTCTTCTATAATTTTAAATTATATTTCTGCTAAAGTTACTTAGAGCAAGGTTACACGATTATTCTGGCATCACTCATTGTCCAAAAGCTGGCACGAATTTTTGGGTAGGTATTTGAAGCAAGTTGAAAACTTGTCACATACCTCTTCTATTATACCCCAACACTGAACCACAGGCCGGAAACTCCTAAGGTACGCGCAATATGCGTCACCCAGGCGTCCCCGTTCCCCGTCCCCGCATCTCTCCCCCGTTTTCGCCTCGATTTCTCACGTTGGCCGTCAAGAACCGGGGGAGAGGTGCGGGTGCGGGGAACGGGGACGTATATTGCGCGTACCTTAGAAGAGTCCCTTCTGTTTACTCTTACTGTATTCTGTGACTGAACTGCTGACCTGGCTGGTGAGTAGCGGGGCTAAACCATTTTAATTTATTTAGATTGACCTGGCAGGTAGAAAGTACCAGCCTACTCTATCTACTGGTTGCTTCGGCCCTGTATGTCATCTGATTTATATACTCATCCTCCTCGTCTAAGCGCGTTCCCGGTTGCATCCTCAGCTGTGCTGCTTCGGAGCCCGGGGTGCGCTTTCCCGCTTTTTCTTCTCCAAATATAACATGCATGTCAAGGGTCACCCAAGAATGCCAAAGACCTTGCAAAATGGAGAAGAAATAGCCGGAACAGTTTAAATGATTTGGCTATAATTTTACAGCCGGCCGCCTGCCTGACGTCAACCCTCTTTGGGAATGTATTTGTGCGAAAAGTTTTACAACCGGCTGCCGCCCGACGTTAACCCTCCTTGGGAATGCAATTGTAGCTCGAGATGTTTGTGCATAATCCTTTAATCGCCTCTTACGACATCCACGGGAAGAGATGGAGTGGTCCTATTCTAACCCGGAACCACACGGGTAAAATCTGATTTATATACTCGTATGTACCTATGCAAAATTTCGACGCAATCGGTTAATTATTAGTACTGCTTCAAAACGATGTAAAGAGATTACTTTTACTTTTAAATAACATTACTTACCCAACACAAACCGAGCACATAACACAGACGTGATGAGAACGTAATAACCCATGGCTTACTTCCACCGTTAGATGAAACACTGGCGAGAACCAGAATGCCAACTATTTATTGTCTCCCCATTTGAATATCGTATATAGATTACCCACATGGAATAAATTTGTCTGTCTGTCATAATGTCCATCGGATATTCCAGGCTAGGAGACAGTTCTTTGTTTGGTAGTTAGTAGCTGGTGCTTTTCTATAATACTGTCTCCAGCTGCTACCAACGGTTTTATGTATTATGTATGATTTAGAGGCGTTGGTGTCTAAAATAATTAATAAATAAAATCATTTATTTTCAGCCCACTGAGTAGGTTTATACAATTCAAAATAAATTAATCAAAATTCTAATAAAATATTAAATATAATATAATAATTTATAACTTCATTTAAAATAATCAAAATTAAAATACATTAAAAATAGTTTCGGCTTTGAGTTTAAGAGAACAATCACTGTAAGCTAATCTTGAATTGGACAATATTATCGTTTTTATATGAGATCAATAAATTTTTGAACACGAACTAAATTCGATCTCATATAAAAACGAATTAACATACAAACAAACACCAGAGTGTTCAAGTAGACTCGAAGGACTTCGCTCCCTTCGCTCACTCGTTCAATTAAATGACATAAGTATGTCATTCAATTGAACGAGTGAGCGAAGGGAGCGATATATATGGAAAGAGAAATAAAAATAAATAAACGGGCAAGTGCGAGTCAGACTGGTACATGAAGGGTTCCGTACCTCAGTACAATGCTTTAAAACGCTGTACAATGTTAAAAAACATGTTTTTTGTATGACGACCCCCTTTAATTTTTAACTTTTTTTTTAATTTTTAGTATTTGTTGTTATAGCGGCCATAGTAATACATACTTAATCTGTGAAAATTTCAAGTATCTAGTTAAAAACGCTGAAAAAACACGTTTTTTGTATGGCGACCCCCTTTAATTTTTAACTTTTTTTAATTTTCAGTATTTGTTGTTATAGCGTCCACAGTAATACATAATCGGTGAAAATTTCAAGTGTCTAGCTATTACGGTTCAAGAGATAGAGCCCTGTGACAGACGGACAGACAGACAGACGGACAGACAGCTTAGTCTCAGTAATAGGGTCCCGTTTGCACCATTTGGGTACGAAACCCTAAAAAGGTGGCACTTCGGGAGTGCTGACAGACAGAAGTGAAAACTTGAACAAGGCGGTGTCGGTAACAGTGTCGCGAGTTTAATGGTTTTTCCCATCTCAAAAAAATACCCAATGCGCCTAAAGAAGTTTTCACTCCAATAAAAATATAAGGACAAATCACACTGATTGAATTATCCCCAAAGTAAGTTTTTAAACTTGTATTATGGGATACTAACTCAACGATACAACATTTTATAATAAAATAGATAAACACCCAAGACCCAGGACCATTTTCCATCTTGTCTTCGCTGGAGATCGAACCCAGAACTTCAGAAGTGGCGGACTAGCGTGTTAACCATTACGCCACGGAGATCGTCATAGTAAAAAGTTTTAAATTTTTTGTTTTTTTTATCTTTGGCTCCTGGACTAGGCACGCTAGCATGTTTTACAATGAAGTTGCCGTGACGTCGGTGCTTTCGAGTTTCTGAGAAATGCACGCTTCACATACAGACACGGCCAAGGTTTCACCCGCTGGGTCCTTGTTTTGGACACAATGACATTCGCATTTTCATTACTTTTTCACATTTCGTGGCGTATTGGTGACCGCTAGTGCCTCCACTCAGAGGTTCTGGGTTCGATCCCCAGCCAGGGCAAGTTGGAAAATGTCCTTTTTAAATTGCCCTCGGTCTTGGGGATGTATCTATATTTATAATAAAATTAACTGTACGTGACATATTATTTATAATATAATTTAAATATTATTTTTTTTCGCAAAAACATCGTCAACTTTATTTTTTTCAATTGAAACAATTTAGACTAGTGGCTCTATGAGTTGTAAACCTCCCGACTCCCCCCCAACCCGTTGAAGTTTATCGGATAAAAAGTTATTCAGACAAAAAAGTTGATTCTTAAGAATCGCCTTACCCTAGACTTTCCCATACAAACGTAGTCTACGTTTTATTTTGAAACGACATATCAGATTTCGGTAAAAATTTGTAACTTTAAAGAAATTGCATATATCTAGGGTTATAATTGTTTTTCACAGTCAAAATATGAACTTGAAAGACAATACAAGGGTATAAAATTTTTCCATAGTAATGGTCAAAAATGATATAATGCACTACCTGTATTCTCTTTCAAGGTCATATTTTGACTATGAAAAGTTACAAATTTTTACCGAAATCTGACATGTCGTTTCAAAATAAAACGTAGGCTACGTTTGTATGGGAAAATCTGATTCTGTCTAGGGTAAGGGGACTCTTAAGGGTAACAAAAAAGTTTTATAACATATATGAAAAATTTTTGGAAATGGCTCAAATATGATTTTTTTGAGTTTTAAACCCGACTGAAACTAAAAAATCTATATATATGTATAAATTAACCTCATGAAATTTCACGAGAATCGGTTGACAAATGCGACTTGTGAGTGAGAACAAACCAACAAACAAACTGACGCACAAAAGCGTTTTTGGACAATCTCGAAACAGACGCTTCGTACAACCTCTATGTTCAGGAAGTACAAACAATAAGCAGGAGGTAACAACAATCTACCTAGAGACTACCTATTTTCGCTATACGTAGACACCCTTATGTGACCCTGTGAAACCCACGCTTGACAGTTAGACTGAATAAAAATAAGACCCAATTTCCTCCCTCGCCCATAATCTATGAATATAGTAATTAATGGCTTGATCATAGTACAATTATCGGAAAACAGTACCGGGTAATTACAGAAGCAGCGCATGCATGCATGAAAAGACAGGCGATGTAAAATTGCATTTCATCTGGTCTTGGGTTTATCTATACATGTAGGTATTATTAACACTTTGAAGTGAAGAATATAATAATATAAAAGAAGTAAAATAGAAGCAAGAAGAGCATTTAGAAGGAGGAAGTTGACGCCGTGTCGTATAGGGAGTTCAAAAGGATGGCTCAAGAGAGGGAGACATGGAAACTACTCCACCGACAAGAACGTAGTTCTTAAATTATAGATAGATAGAAGTAAGCAACGTCTTGTTACGTCCAAAAACCGTCATTTAGTTTTGACGATAAGTAAAATATTAAGTACTTTTCTTTTTTCAAAATAAATGCATAATGAAATGAATGAAAGTGGAAGTGGGTCACTTAAGCTGAAGAGAAGATGGCAGATGGAGTCGAATGGACAACCATTCGACTCCATCTGCTATCTTCTCTTACCACTAGGAATGGAGACCAAGTCAGGATCACAGGGGCGTAGAAAGCCAGCATTAAGATGGACCGATGACATAACCCATATAATGAGAAAGACCTGGATGAGAAAGGCTCAAGACCAAAGAGAATGGCATGCATGTGAGGAGACCTACAATCAACAGTGGGTGGAGAAAAGTTGAAGAAGAGAAGATGAAATAAATGCTTTATTCATAATTATGAATTACCTTACTTTAGGAATGACTTACTTAGGCTGAGTCTCAAAAATTGCGTTAGCCTACACATAAGCCTACTTGAAAAAACCTACAGTCACAAAAAAGGCCTTTTAGGCCCATAGGCTTTTAAAAATGACATTATGGCGATGAAATTAAGAAACATCCTAACAATTCCAACCGAGAAGATGGCCTTAAATTGTCAGCAGCGTGGAATCCAGTGATTAACAAACATAACCCCGGTTTGGTGCACAATCGGTTAACCACCAGAATACGGTTGCGTTACGGAATAGGGACACTGTGAGTGTAGTGTGTGACGGTACTTGGAGAATGAACAATATGACGGTGGACGAAGATCACACCGGGTAGGGGGAGGCATAGGCGTCATCGCTGTTTCAGTCAAGCTGGGACCACGTTCGGTGAAACGTCAGCAAAATAAATAAAAAAAGGTACGTTTCGCGTTAATTCCCGTATGCATTAATTTAATAATAATGCAACGCTATAGTTTAAAAGTATTTAAAATGACATAACCCTAATAAAAGACCGACAGGCTTAAATTTAGGGCTAAAAGCCTATAGTCCTCGGGAACACTAATTTAAACTGTAAAAGCTGTCGTTATTAGTTCAACTACATAAGTTTTGGTGCAAGTATCCTTTGCTCTCTCCCCTTTCTTGACCTCTCCAACCCATCTGGCCAGCGTGGAGAGTATAGGCCAAATCCTCTGACTGCTCTGGCCAAGTATTGTTCTAGTAGTACACAGAGGGCCGTGCTCTTGCAGTAAAGGCTAAAAAACCTGTTAATGATGATCTTTTGCTTAACAACCTCATTACCATATTTCAAATGAGAGGTCAAAGACATAAAACTCTGGGTAAATAAAGTCCGTAACACCGAACTGCACTTACAAACAGAAATCGTAATTGTAGCTACTTGTACTGCGAATAGGAGTACCTATGTAGTAGATAATAGAGTAGAATCGGACCACTCTAAGTCTTCCTGTGGATGCCGTAGAAGGCGACTAAGAAAACACAAGCTAATCAAAGCAATAAAAACATCAATGAGACCCCTCCAACCCGTCTGGCCAGCGTGGAGAGTGTAGGCCAAATCCTCTGACTGCTCTGGCTAAAAATGGCTCTGGCAGTACAGAGAGGGTCGTGCTCCTGCAGTGGAGACTAAAGAAGACCTGATCATGTACTGCAAAGCTAAAATTAAAAAATAGATAGGGACAAGTCACACTGATTGAGCTAGCCCCAAAGTAAATTTAAACTTGTGTCAACGATACTATATTTTATAATAAATATATTTACAGCAGTATGGTCAATTGATTCGGTGATGAATCTTCTTCTTCACCCAAGCGCATTCCCGGTTGCATCCTCAGCTGTGCTGTTTCGGAGCCCGGGATGCGCTTTCCCGCTTTTTCTTCTCCAAATATAACATGCACGTCAATGTTCACCCAAGGATGCCGAAGATCATGCGTTGGAAAAGAAACAGCCGGAAGAGTTTAAAGATTTGGCTATAGTTTTACGACCGGCCGCCTGCCTGACGTCAACCCTCTTTGGGAATATGTTTGTGCGAAAAGTTTTACAACCGGCCGCCGCCCGACGTTAACCCTCCTTGGGATTGCAATTGTAGCACAAGATGTTTGTGCTCAATCCTTTAGACGCCTCTTACGATATCCACAGGAAGAGATGGAGTGGTCCTATTCTCCTATTCTAACCCGAAACCACACGGGGTTTGATTCTGTGATGAATAAATAATAAAAAAGAAAAAATTGTTTCTTCACCACTCAGAACACCTATAAAGTCAATTCCACTGTTTATGTGCGTAGTACCATACCATAGACGAAATAAACGGGCAAGTGCGAGTCGGACTCGTACATGAAGGGTTCCGTACCACCACAATGTTTTAAAATGCTGAAGAAACACGTTTCTTGTATGACGACCCCCTTTAATAATTATTAACTTAATCTTATTTTTAGTATTTGTTGTTATACTCGTAGTAGTCATAGTAATACATAATCTGTGAAAATTTCAGGTGTCTAGCTATTACGGTAAAAGAGATAGAGACCTGTGACAGACGGACAGACGGACAGACGGACAGACGGACAGACGGACAGACGGACAGACGGACAGACGGACAGACGGACAGACGGACAGACGGACAGACGGACAGACGGACAGACGGACAGACGGACAGACGGACAGACGGACAGACGGACAGACGGACAGACGGACAGACGGACAGACGGACAGACGGACAGACGGACAGACGGACAGACGGACAGACGGACAGACGGACAGACGGACAGACGGACAGACGGACAGACGGACAGACGGACAGACGGACAGACGGACAGACGGACAGACGGACAGACGGACAGACGGACAGACGGACAGACGGACAGACGGACAGACGGACAGACGGACAGACGGACAGACGGACAGACGGACAGACGGACAGACGGACAGACGGACAGACGGACAGACGGACAGACGGACAGACGGACAGACGGACAGACGGACAGACGGACAGACGGACAGACGGACAGACGGACAGACGGACAGACGGACAGACGGACAGACGGACAGACGGACAGACGGACAGACGGACAGACGGACAGACGGACAGACGGACAGACGGACAGACGGACAGACGGACAGACGGACAGACGGACAGACGGACAGACGGACAGACGGACAGACGGACAGACGGACAGACGGACAGACGGACAGACGGACAGACGGACAGACGGACAGACGGACAGACGGACAGACGGACAGACGGACAGACGGACAGACGGACAGACGGACAGACGGACAGACGGACAGACGGACAGACGGACAGACGGACAGACGGACAGACGGACAGACGGACAGACGGACAGACGGACAGACGGACAGACGGACAGACGGACAGACGGACAGACGGACAGACGGACAGACGGACAGACGGACAGACGGACAGACGGACAGACGGACAGACGGACAGACGGACAGACGGACAGACGGACAGACGGACAGACGGACAGACGGACAGACGGACAGACGGACAGACGGACAGACGGACAGACGGACAGACGGACAGACGGACAGACGGACAGACGGACAGACGGACAGACGGACAGACGGACAGACGGACAGACGGACAGACGGACAGACGGACAGACGGACAGACGGACAGACGGACAGACGGACAGACGGACAGACGGACAGACGGACAGACGGACAGACGGACAGACGGACAGACGGACAGACGGACAGACGGACAGACGGACAGACGGACAGACGGACAGACGGACAGACGGACAGACGGACAGACGGACAGACGGACAGACGGACAGACGGACAGACGGACAGACGGACAGACGGACAGACGGACAGACTGCGGAGTCTCAGTAATAGGTTATTACGTTTGCACCCTTCGGATACGGAACCCTAAAAATACAAGAGTACTGACCTTCATACTTTGAAGCGTAATTCGCTTTTTAGTTTAAATGTTGCAGCTAGATGGAGCTATTAGATCGAAATAAACAGACAAGTGCGATTCGGACTCGTACATGAAGGGTTCCGTACTCCATATAATGTTTTAAATCGCTGAAAAAACACGTTTCTTGTATGATGATGACCCTCTTTAATTTTAAACTTTATGTTATTTTTAGTATTTAATGTTGTAGCGGTTACAGTAATACATAATCGGTGAACATTTCAAGTATCTAGTTCATGCCATTATAAAGATAGAGTTAAAAACGCTGAAAAAAACACGTTTCTTGTATGACGTCCCCCTTTAATTTTTAACTTTATCTTATTTTTAGTATTTTTTGTTATAGCGGCCACAGTAATACATAATCTTTGAAAATTTCAAGTATTTAGCTATTACGGTTCAAGAGATAGAGCCCTTTGACAGACGGACAGACAGCGGAGTCTCAGTAATAGGGTCCCGTTTGCACCCTTTGGGTACGGAACCCTAAAAAGGTAGTTTCGTAGTGGTGCCGCCGCTTAATTTTGGAAAGATAGCGGTAAAAACGTTAATTTTCTACGAACAAACAAGCGCCATCTCTAATTTATCGTGGATACCGTCAGCCTAAGTACCCAGCATCCTTTGTATGATGTAGCGGGCGAGATAGTAGTGCCATCTAGAAATAATATAGGATTTTGGCTTTCTAACAGAGCACGCTTTTGTGTATGGGATTGCCAGACCTTTTGTATTTTTAGTCCATTGTAGTGCATTGATACTATCTTTAAACCATGTCAATATTGGTGCTACCGTGAAACTTACTTCACTCCTGTATACATATATCGCAATATATAGGACTTATCTCGGAATAATATCTATTTAATCTTTTTGAAAGCACCACAAGTGGGCGGTCCAACATTATATCAATGACATTGATTCATTGTATTAAAAAGATAAAAAAATTATGATTAAAATCACCAAATTGAAGCAATTTTCGGTAATTGCATGCTCTTCAATTTAACGTTAAGGCCATACCTGAATTTTCCGGGATCCAGTGCTACCCCCATTTTAAATAAATCGTTTCAAAGAAAACGGAGACATCATTTAAAATTTTGCTACTACCAAGTCCTAGATAACCCTTCAAAGTATTTTATGAACTACTGTTTACAATTTATAATGAGAACGTTAAGCTTTACTACGCACATTAGCCAAAAGTGGCCGTTTTTCGCAAATGTGCGTAGTAAAGCTTAACGTTCTCACTTTAAACTGTAGACAGTAGTTCATAAAATACTTTGAAGGGTTATCTTGGATTTGATAGTAGCAAAATTTTAAATAATGTCTCCGTTTTCTTTAAAATGATTTATTTTAAATGGGGGCAGCACTGGACCACGGAAAATTCAGGTACGGCCTTAATCCAAAATAATACGGGATACTGTAAGGCAAGGTCATAAAGAGGGTTATACAATATTTTAATGACCTTTCTTTGAAAAGTTTGCAAATTTTTTTATTGACTCATTTGATTTATGGTCGTGTCCCACTATCTGGGGCAGACGGCGGCGTCCACAAGGACTCTCCTGAGCTACGCGCTTAATTTCACTCCAGGTCTTGCCTATTTCTTAATTTCATCGGGCACGGTATGTCGCCATGTTTGTTTGGGGCGGCTGACTTTACGCTTTCTTTGGGGATGTAATGGAATAATATATATAAACTCTATATATATAATAAACTCTAATGGAGTAGACAGAGCCTACGGTCATAAGACCCGAAGTCCACCATCCCTGTGAAAATCACAGGGTTGTCAAGTTTTTATAAGGTCTGTTTCCGACTAAGATTCTATATGTTCATACGTATTTAAGGGCTAAGGTCCAGAAACAAACATCAGTTCTCCTCTCACTTTAGCTAGTCATGCCACAAACACGACTGTGTTCGACAGCCCTTTGCCTTCATCACTTGCCGCCCATTTCATTACCTCGCCCACACATACTCAAGCGCTTATTCACCAAAATCAAAATTTAATAAAATAATATATATATATTATTTAGAACGTCGTGTCGTGATGCCAGATTAGAGAAGTTAATATATAAAATATTTATTTTTCGTACAAGCTTTTATTGTATGAGGCCTAAATACTAATCAAGACAAATGTATTAAGCCCAAACACGATGGTTTTATTACATGGCTCCTAAGCCCTAATATTTCGGCTCCATCATCAGATCAGCTTCTTCTAATTCATCTAAGCGCGATCCCAGTTGCATCCTCAGCTATGCTGCTTCGGAGCCTACGGTGCGCTTTCCAGCTTTTTCTTCTCCATTAAATGCATGACAATGGTGACCCAAGGATGCCAAAGACCTTGCCAAGTGGAGAAAAAAATGCCTGAATAGTTAAAATGATTTGCCTGTAATTTTACGACCGGCCGCCTGCCCGACGTCAACCCTCTTCGGGAACGTACCTTTTAGTGCGAAAAGTTTTACAACCGGCTGCCGCCCGACGTTAACTCTCCTTGGGAACGCAATTGTAGCACGAGATGTTTTAGTTTAAGACCTTTAGTTGCCTCTAACGACATCCACAGGAAGAGATGGAGTGGTCCTATTCTACCCCGGAACTACACGGGCTCATCATCAGATCAGCTGTTATAATAATATTGCATTGTCATGTGATTTACATTAGCATACAAAATTTTATCTCAATCTGAAACCTCGTGCCTCAAAAACCTGCAAGAAACCCAAACAACTAAATCGTATTTCGCCAAATATTTTTTGTGGACATAGACTGAACTTGCTGTAAAAATGTAGCATATAGGAAAAGAAAACATCCTGTATACCTTACATTATCCCCAGGTATGTAAAGTGAAATTACCTAATAGCTGAACATTACAAACATCCTACACAAATCATACCACACAAATGACATTACATCTTCGTTATTAACATAATCGGTTCAGTATCAAAATATCAACGTTTAAAAAACATAATTACCCAGTGGCATGTCCGATGCTTATTATATCAGTTCACGGTTGAACCGGCTGTGGATCGGTCTTTTTATATCCGTAGTTTATTTATGTGTGTGATATAGATAGACTTTAAAGTGTTTAAGTGGTTTATTTTTGCTTTCAAGTTTAATTTGTTAGAGATTCGTCAATGTTTCGACTGCAGTTCCTCAATTTTTTTCCGCTCTATGGTAAATCAATCTCGTACTTTTATTTTGCTACTCTTAAGGTCTCGTGTCCCACTGCTGGACAAAGACCTCCCCTTTATCCTTCTACACATCCCGGTCTTCTGCGATCCGTTCCAATCTCATAACACTCGTTAGTTTTAATAATATTATGTCATGCAGTTTGAACAATCTAACACCCGTCTTGGTCATACTTACACAAAAACAATGTAATTTTTTTTCAAAACGAATCATGTCTGGAGAAAAACGTAGAATGCACCAGCTGCTTCTCTTTTCACGTAGATCGTTAAAGCTGATCGAGAGAATGGGCGGGATCTGAATCATGTTAGTGCGGCTATTGACAAATAATTATGCTTTTTCTCCTTCTTTGATGATCATTGTGGTGAAAGGATTGGTCAGCCTAGACACTGCATTACCGTATCGAGCTGCTTCCAGGGTGCGCCGCGGATAGGCTTATTTCATGTACCCCTATAATAATTTTGTTGATTCCCTTTTTAGGGTTCCGTACCCGAAGGGGGCAAACGGGACCCTATTACTGAGACTCCGCTGTCTGTCCGTCCGTCTGTCTGTCTGTCTGTCCGTCAGTCACAGGGCTCTATCTCTAAAACCGTAATAGCTAGACACTTGAAATTTTTACCGATTATGTATTACTGTGACCGCTATAACAACAAATACTAAAAATAAAAAATAGTTAAAAACTAAAGGGGGTCGTAATACAAAAAAACGTGTTTTTTTCAGCGTTTTTAACTTGATCTTCATAATGGCATTAACTAGATACTTGAAATTTTCACCAATTATGTATTACTACATTGTATTACCACAATAAGAACAAATCCTAAAAATTAAATAAAGTTAAAAATAAAAGGGGGTCGTCATACAAGAAACGTGTTTCTTCAGCGTTTTAAAACATTGTACGGTGGTACGGAACCCTTCATGTACGAGTCCGACTTGCACTTGCCCGTTTATTTATATCTTCATGCCCACTATCACGCTAAAAGTGGCTTTCGGGTTTTGCGGCCCTGGGCGCTGACTAGACCCAAAATGCCCCATTAGGGTTATAGACGTGTATCAGTATCAGTAAATTCAAGTAAATTCCTAAGCAAAAACGTTCGGCTACAAGTCGCAATTCTCAACCGATTCTTGTGAAATTTGGGAGCAGGTTTGATAATAAATTAAATGGAATCTTTTTGTCCAATCAGTTTTTGGATTTTTTTCAAACTGGCGGAGCCTTAATGGCTTATGTCTGCAGTAAACATTTATTAAAAGATATATGCAAAGACGGACCGGCCTTCCCAAGGAGAATTTACGTTGGGCGCCGGCCGGCCGGTTTACGTTGGAAAACTTTTCGCATAAATACATTCCCAAAGAGGGTTGAGTTAGGCAGGTGGCCGGTTGTAAAACTATAGCCAAATCATCGAAAGTGTTCCGGCTATTTCTTCTCCATTTTACAAGGTCTTTGGCATCCTTGGGTGACTATTGATATGCATATTATATTTGGAGAAGAAAAAAAGAAGACAGTCACCATAGCCGAAAACGGCCAGAGAATATATATATATATATATATTTGGAGAAGGGAAAGCGCACCACGGACTCCGAAGCAGCACAGCTGAGGATGCAACCGGGAATGCGCTTAGACGAAGAAAATATGCAAAGACAGGCCTGCGAGGTCTACAGCTCACAAAGCGACCAGTAGTGGTATTGTTTACCGACCACGCGATGCTTGTGGTTTTTTTCTTTCTTAGAACATACTGAAATAGCACGACAAAATATATAACCTTCACATATGTTTTTTAGTGCTAAAGCTACTTAATGTATTTTGCCCCTTTGCCCCGAATGGTCTAAGACGGTTTTACGACATCTCAAAGCAATTATATAGTTCAAAGTTTAAATCCCAATGGAAACTCGTACCTTTTAGTTGATTACGTCAAAGTGCGAAAATGTTTTTTTTTTGTTGAGATGTGTCACGGTGCGATAAAAAGTTAATATGTATGAATAGGATCAGTGCAAAACAAAGTCCAAAACAAATAAGTAGCTTCATGACTAGAATTTTAATTTTACCTGTGACACAGGCATGGCGCTTGATACAAGCGGAGTAACATTTACGACTATACCCGTGTGGTTTCGGGTGAGAATAGGACCACTCCATCTCTTCCTGTGGATGTCGTAAGAGGCGACTTAAGGATTGAGCACAAACATCTCGTGCTACAATTGTTTTGCATTCCCAAGGAGGGTTAAAGTCGGGCGGCGGCTGGTTGTAAAACTTTTCGCACAAATACGTTACCAAAGAGGGTTGATGTCAGGTAGGCGGTCGGTCATATAACTATAGCCAAATCATTTAAACTGTTCCGGCTATTTCTTCTCCATTTTTCAAGGACTTTGGCATCCTTGGGTGACATGCATGTTATATTTGGAGAAGAAAAGCGGGAAAGCGCACCCCGGGCTCCGAAGCAGCACAGCTGAGGATGCAACCGGGAACGCGCTTAGACGAAGAAGAAGGATCACTGCAAAACAAAGTCCAAAACAACTAAGTAGCCTCATGACTAGAATTTTATTTTACTAGGTATGGCGCTTGATACAAGCGGAGTAACATTTAGGTATGCCTACTACTACTACTACAAATAAAACTATACATCTATGCATACGTCAATGTGTGAGTTTCAGTGTTCAAAGCCATCACACACCCGAGAATGGGGAAGAGGCTTTAATAAAAAGAAATTACAAGAAATAAATTAAGTACCTACCTTTAATATTACTCTGTGCTAAAACCTATTAAAACTGAACTTTATGATTACCCACTTAACCTTAGAAACAAAAAAGCTCCGGCAAATCACTGCCCTGTGGAAACGTGTCCACAAAGCTGGCAGCATTTGATAGAGTTGGATTTTGGTATCGATTTTGAAGTCAAGTATAGTCTATTATATCTAGGGCATCCATCTCTAAGGACAATAATTATTTAATTCGTATTTTTACCAGACTGCGGCAAAGCCGAAAAGGAGGGTTATGTGTTTGACCTATATGTTTGTCCCTATAATTCTATGTTCCCGCGTAACTACTAAACGGCCAAACCGATTTTAATGAATTATATATGGTTAGATTCGTCTTAACCACTAGTGACATAGGCTATATTAAAATGATTGGAAATCAAAATGGCGGATTTTGCGACATGAAAAATCTTTTCTTTCAAAAAGTATCGAGTGGGGTATCAAATCATAGATACGAGTAGATATTAAGGCCGTACCTGAATTTTCCGAGGTCCAGTGCTGCCCCCATTTAAAATAAATCCTTTCAAAGAAAACGGAGACACCATTTAAAATTTTGCAACTATCAAGTTCTAGATAATCCTTCAAAGTATTTTATGAACTACTGTTTACAGTTTATAATGAGAACGTTAAGCTTTACTACGCACATTCGCCAAAAGTGGCCGTTTTTCGCAAATGTGCGTAGTAAAACTTAACGTTCTCACTTTAAACTGTAAACAGTAGTTCATAAAATACTTTGAAGGATTATCTAGAACTTGATAGTTCTATATAATCCTTCAAAGTATTCAAAATAGCATTTAAAAGATGATTGTGACTCACACAACTGTATCTAAATTCCATACAAAGAAACTTTAAATACAATGATAAAATCATTATTGCGATATGTCAATCCCGATTGTCTTGGTTTAGTAGGGCATTGACAGAAATAACCATGTTATTCATTTGTTTTTTATTTAATACTAGTTGTGCCCGCGACTTCGTTCGCGTGGTTATCGGAACGTAATGTTATATAGCCTAAAGCCTTCCTCTATAAATGGACTACCCAACAAAAAAAGAATTTTTCAAATCGGACCATTAATTCCTGAGATTAGCGCGTTTAAACAAACAAACTCTTCCGCTTTATAATATTAGTATAGATTCGCTTCTTTTCTGAAATATGGATTTTTCATACGATCATTTCAGTCAGCTTGAAAAATGATGCTGATTAAAAAAAATTTTTTTTTTTTTTACTTGAGCTACATACAGGGTCTAACAAAATATACTGAAACAATTTTAATGCTGAATTCAGTCCATGATATTGAACAACTTTCCCCAAGGAACATATTATTATATCGAAATATGAATGATATTTTTGGCCTCCCGTACAAATTGACCGACCAGTTGAACCGAGCTATGAAAAGCAATTTTTTTATCTTGACATGTTCCTTGGAGATAGTTGTTCAGTAACATGGATTGAATCTACCCTTAAAAAAGTTTCAGTATATTTTGTTATATACTGAAACTATATATGTAAATTAGCTAACATTTTTTTGTTCGCAGTAGATGTTTTTACAATTCCATAAAATTAAGTTCTTACATATTTTTAAATGAGTAAGATTTTTATACTAAGTACAACATGTACTCGTAACTAATTTTTACATGTTGTGCATGTTCCGAACAATATTTAAACATTTAATATTTAAGGCCGTACCTGAATTTTCAGCTTTACTACGCACATTTGCGAAAAACAGCCACTTTTGGCAAATGTGCGTAGTAAAGCTTAACGTTCTCATTATAAACAGTAGTTCATAAAATACTTTGAAGGGTTATCTAGGATTTGAAAGTAGCAAAATTGAAAATAATGTCTCCGTTTTCTTTGAAATTATTTATTTAAAATAGGGGCAGCACTGGACCCCGGAAAATGCAGGTACGGCCTTAAATAACTAAATTTGTAGCAAATTTTTTGCAACTCAAAGTAACATAAAGTCAAGTTTACGGTCGATGATCTTACGTCTTTTCGTTACACAAACAGTATTTTTAACCGACTTCAAAAAAAGGAGGAGGTAATCGATTCGACTGTTTTTTTTTTATTTCTTTTTTTTACTTTCATGTATGTTTGTTACGCTATATCTTCGCCAATTGTAGATCGATTTTGATGGTTCTTTTTTTATATGAAATCCTTTACTACCAAGTTGGTCCCATTTTAATTTGGTGAAGATATGATGAAGAACTTCGGAGATATGGAAGAAACTCCTAAAAAATGAAGCCGGTTTTTTTTTGTACAATTGAATTATCAGTAATAATCTCCATTTTGTGCGTGGTTCCGGGTTAGAATATGACTACTCCATCTCTTCCTGTGGATGTCGTAAGAGGCGACTAAAGGACTAAGCACAAACATCTCGTGCTACAATTGCATTCCCAAGCAGGGCTAACGTCGGGCGGCTGCCGGTTGTAAAACTTTTCGCACAAATACATTCCCAAAGAGTGTTGACGTCAGGTAGGCGGCCGGTTGTTAAACTAAAGCCAAATCATTGAGTGTTCCGGCTATTTCTTCTCCATTTTACAAGGTTTTTGGCATCCTTGGGTGACCGCATTGACATGCATATTATATTTGGAGAAGAAAAAGCGGGAAAGCGCACCCCCGGCTTCGAAGCAGCACAGCTGAGGATGCAACCGGGAATGCGTTACGACGAAGAAGAAGAATCTCCATTTGTTGTGTCAACTTTAAAAAGGTTTTTTGAATTTAAAAATACTCGTATGACATACCTATATAATTTTTTATTAATTAAGTAATTATTTTTACTCCAGATTATAAGGATTAAGTATTATTTTTATAAATAGGTAGATTAACTAATACTATTAGTTCGCCGCGAACTTAGACCTCGCGATTATAGTTCCCTAAGTAACACCTAGATGGTGCTTCTAAAAGTTAGAACGCGCTGTGGTTTCGTTTGCTACATAATCGCGGACATTTTTATTAATATTTTAAAAACTACTGTAATGATTTTGATGCCCAACGAACTTGAAAATTCTATTGTTATTTCCTACATGCCTACCAAATTTCATCAAAATCGGACAATCGGTTCAACAAACATACATATATACATACATAAATACCTACAAACAATGTGTTTTCGCCCCCAACTCGATTTAGAGATTGAATTAGTTGTACCTAAGGTACATAACAGACAGGAGCCAAATTTTTGGAGCAAGTTTAGGACATGATACTGAACTACTTTCGAAATTTTTTTTATTTAAAATCGATAAAAAAATTTCTTCCTCCCGTACAAAATCCGTTTGGCTGAGCACTGATTTGTATGGGAAGGCGATTTTTTTCGTTTGTTTTTCGTTAGTTGTTTTTATGGAGAGTAGTTCAGTATCATGGACTGAACTTGCATCGAAAAATTGGCTGGTGGTTAAAAGTAACCCAGTATTATACGAGTACATATTTTTTGTATTGGGTATACGAGTATAAGACAATGCAGGAACATACTGAAACAGCACGACAAAATATAACCTTCAAATATGTTTTTAGAGCTAAAACTTCTTAATTTATTTTGCCCCTTTGTCCCTAATAGTCTAAGCCGGTTTTACGACATCTCAAAGCAATTATAGAGTTCAAAGTTTGAATCCCAATGAAAACTCGTATCTTTTTGTTGATTACGTCCCTGTATTTTTTTTTGTGAGATATAGTAGAGATAATTATCACGGTGCGATAAAAAGTTTATATGACACAAGTATAAGTATGGTGCTTCATACAAGCGGAGAAACATAAATGCTTACTTACTACTACAAACGAAACTATACATCCGTGAATACGACAATGTGTTACTTTCAGTGTTCAAAGCCACCAAACGCCGCCGATAACGGGGGAGAGGTGCAGGGACATGTTGCGGGGGTCGCTGCGAGTTTCCATTCTTTTTGTAACGAGGTAACTTAGTCACATGATAAAAAAAATTACAAGTAATAAATTAAGGACTTACCTACGAGTATATTATTACTCTGTGCTAAAACCTATTAAAACTGAATTTAATGATTACTTACCCTTAGAAACAGAAAGCTCCGGCAAATCACTGCCCTGTAGAAACGTGCCTACAAAGCTGGCAGCATTTGATAGAGTTGAATTTTGGTTACGATTTCGAAGTCAAGTTGGGTCTATCGTATCTAGGGCATCTCTAAGGATAATAATTTAATTCGTATATTACAAGCTTAATAGGTCGTGTGGTTCCCGGCTTTAATGTCTTTATAGGACCATACTACTAACCGTTTACTTGTTGGAAGTTTTTCCAACAAGTTAAGGAAGGGTTAGGTTTGTCTAGGTAAGGTCCTACCAAGACATTAAAAAGATGGCAGAGAGAAGAGAGGAATGGAGGCTTCTCCACTTAACTCCACCGACAAGAGCAAGCTCTTAAGTTAAAAGAAAAAAGAAGTGGTTCCCGGCAGCGTAGAATAAGCCAAATCCAATTTAAGTCTTCCCGTGGAAGTCGTAGAAGGCGACTTAGGAAACACAAGCTAAACAAAGCTTTTAAACATCAGCTGTTGAGACCTCCCCTATCCGTCTGACCAGCGTGGAGAGTGTAGGCCAATTCGTCTGAACTCTGGCCAAGTTTGGCTCTGGTAGGAAAGTGGAAGGAAAGTGCAATAGAGACATACTGCAGCTTGGACTGAAAATACCTATTAAAAGAACCGAAAATCAACGATTCGTAATCCCCTGATTTCTTCTCCAAAACTTAACAAATATAAGTACTATTTTCATTACGAATTAACAAAGACTGTGTCTTTTGTTTTCTGGATGTAGTACAGAGAGGGTCGTGTAGCAGTGGAGACTAAAAGGACCAGTTGATGATGATGTTAATGAAGTTCTTTTTTAGTTTCAGCTGTCAGCTTATCAGATATAATCAGACAGAATAAAGATATCATTGGTTGTCAACAGGAAAAGAATGAATAACTGTCATAGCAAGAATAAATTGTTTTCAACCTCAATGACGTCAATCGATCTCTTTATTATTCCATTTATTATCGTCTTCTACATGAGAGTATTTAAAAGATGACTGTGACTCACACAACTTTAGCTTCTTCTTCTTTCGAGTCGATTGGCTATAATATATATATATTTATATATATATATATATATATATATATATATATATATATATATATATATATATATATATATATATTTATATATATATATACCTATATACAGGGTCTAACAAAATATACTGAAACTATTTCAAGGCTGAATTCAGTCCATGATACTGAACAACTTTCCCCAAGGAACATATATCGAGATATGAAAAATATTTTTTAGCCTCCCATACAAGTTGACCGATCAGCTGATCCGAGTTTGTATAGAAAGTCAAAAATTAAATTTCATATTTCAATATATGTTGTTGTATATGTATATATACAACAACAATATGTTGTTGTATATGTATATATACAACAACATATATATCGAAATATGAAAAATAATTTTCAGCTTTTAATACAAACTCGGATCAGCTGATCAGTCAACTTGTATGGGAGGTCAAAAATTATTATTTATATTTTGATATGTTTTCCTTGGGGAAAGTTGTTCAATATCATGGACTGATTCAGCCGTAAAATAGTTTCAGTATATTTTGTTAAACAATTATTATTTTTTATTTACAATAGGTTTAACTGTAGCACAGACTGTAGGTAAATTCCATACAAAGGAACTGATAAAATCATTATCGCGATATGTCACTCCCGATTGTATTGGTTTAGTAGGGCATTGATAGAAATAACCATGTTATTCATTTGTTTTTATTTATTAAGTATAATAGGTATTAAGTATAATAGGTATTCGTTTCGTTTCTAAAATATGTATTCGTCATACATTTAAGTTTGCTTTAGAAATGACGCTTAACGCAATTTAAAAACACCTTTACTTTTCGCTTTAGGTAAATTGGCTAAAGTTTTTATTAAGAGATAACACCAAGGTCGAGAGAAATGAGAAATAAGTATTTGTAAAATCTATTGCTGTCGCGCTGTGCCCGAACAACAACCGAGCAAGTGCGATAGAGACATACTGCAGCTTGGACTGAAAATACCTATTAAAAGAACAGAAACAGAATCGTAGTCCCCTGATTTCTTCTCCAAAACTTAACCAATATAAGTACTTTATTCATTACGAATTAACAAAGACTTCAGCAGTGTTCCTTTGTTTTAATTTTTATATAATCTAGTCAAATTTGTTTTCTGAATGTTTGAATACAGCGGAAAATCTGGCCATTTTTTTAGGTTTTTGAACGTTCATATCTCTTTTCATAATTAATTTATGAAAAAAAGTAAACATAGGGACATGCTTAAAGTGGCTATAGATATTTAGGAAAAATAATATGACTACTAGTAATTAAACTACTACAGTTTATTCCTCAAAAAATTTACATAGGAATTTTAAGGCTTTTCTACAGACCCACACCCACACTATCCAAAACACGATTGGCTTGATAGAAAAAAAATTACAAACATATCTCTAAGTTTGCCTAAATTTACCTTTATGTCTTATATTACTATTTTATACAATCACCTTTTTATATGAAAATTATACCAAAAAAATTTTATTTAACTATCTAGCGATTTCGCTACAAAAAAGAATATAAATATAATACAAAAAATAAAAATAAATACAACACAGCGAAATATCGTCGAGCACGGGTCCGAACCTTTGTCCGCTCTCGACGAATTTTTCTCGATATTTTTTTTTCTATCAAGACAAAAATGCTCAATCCTCTTTTGAATATGGTGAATGTCTGTAAAAAAATAGACTGTAGTAGGTAGTTTAATTACAGTGATTTTTCAAAAACACGCACGGTATTGCAAGTTCACCTCGCCACCCATCTCGCCTTATGTTTCACCTATACCGTTGTCTGTGTACTCGTACGTAATCAAATCTTGCAAGCTAAATGAGACTACTTCTCATTATTCGATGGAGCTGCAAAGTCACATGCTTATGTATGTTGCGTGACAATGCAATATTATGGTACCAATGACCTGATCTCACGATAAAGCCGGAAGGTGCCTCCGTAGTCTCCGTAGTAGTAAACTCGGTGGGGTTATGATGTTTTATCGAAGAGATGCCGTCATCTCTTTGATAAAACATCATAACCCCACCGAGTTTGGGCTCGATTGATTTATCTTGAGAGTATTTTTTAACTTTTTAGCTTGTTCTTAAAAACATTTTTTAAATAATTAAATTACTTGTAAAATATCTAGCTTTCGGTTAAGTTCAGTCACCTTGCAAAGTTGACGCTAAACGCAATATAATTTTTTTTTTTGTTTTAGCTCCTTCAAGCTGCCTAGTATTTTACCATGGAATGAATTTCTTATTTTTTTCTAATAAGTAAGATTTTTGACTAGATACAACATTACTTGTTACATGTTGGGCATATTTCAAACAATGTTTAAAGATTTTTTATTTATATAACTAAATTTGTAGCAAGTGTTTTGCAATTCAAAATAACTTATAGGCAAGTTTTGCGATCGATGATCTTACGTCCTTTCGTTACACAAACATGTACTTAGGTAAGTACTTTTAATAATTATTTCCATTTGTTATGTCAACTTTAAAAAGATGTTTATATGCAAAAATATGATTACATGGTCTAACAAAATATAATGAAACTATTTTAAGGGTGAATTCAGCCCATGATACTGAACAACTAACCAAGGAACACATATCGAAATAAAATATGAAAAATAATTTTTGACCTCCCATACAAGTTGAACGATCAGCTGATCCGAGTAAGTATATATGAAAAGCTAAAAAATATTTTTCATATTTCGATATATGTTCTTTGGGGAAAGTTGTTCAATATCATGGACTGAATTCACCATTAAAATTGTTTCAGTATATTTTGTTAGACGTTATATACATTATATTGAAGAAGTGTATTTTTGACGTTTGAGATAATATAATTTATTTTAAAAAAAAACAGCAGCAATAAAGACTAATAATAATAATAATAATTTATATGTATCTGAAACTTTACTCGCAAATAATAATTAATGTGAATATAGAAGCAAATGGCCTTGAAGTGTGAAATAAATTGTTAACTCGTAAATATGGTGATAATTTCCATATTGCTAATCGTCAGGCACTAGATAGCCCTTTAAATTATTTTATGAACTGCCGTTGAAACTATTATTGGTGATGCGTCTAGCTTTAAAACTTGCCGTGGCCACTTTTGGCGGAGTCAAGTTTTAAAGCTAGACGGACTAATGTAAATACTTTCAACGGTGGTTCATAAAATAATTTAAAGGGCTATCTAGTGCCTGACGATTAGCAATATTATCTTCATATTTACGGATTAACAATTTATTTCCAATGAGGGCGCCACTTCAAGGCCATTTGCTTCTATATTCACCTTAAGTATACATTCTGCAGAAAAAATATAATAAAATCAATACATACTAACACTATCAAGTCTTTATCCTCAATGCCTCCGCGGTCCAGTGGTCAAGGCGTTCAAACTTCAAACTTCTTTATTTGTGGAAACAAGTTACAAAAGATGACAATTTAATATGGAGATACAGCACTCTGTTTGCCTTGTGATCTGGAGGTCGTGGGTTCAAATCCCACTGGGAAGCATACTTTGTGAAAAGTTGTTTCCAGTCTGTTTAGGATATTGCAGGCTTGAATCACCTGATTATCCGAAACGAAAGATGATTCCGTGCTTCGGAAGGCACGTAAAGCCATTGGTCCCGAACGCCATCTAGCGTTTGTACCTATCCTAGGATTGGTTCTGGTCTACCCTTTGGGTTGCGGAGGTCAAACGGCAGTCGCTCTGTGTTAAAAAACCAGTGACCTCGTCAAATCGCCTAGGTTAGGTAGCGGACCCCGGGCTCTAAAGCGTAACCGCTGACGATGCAACCGGGAATACGCTCGGATGATGATGATGACTATCACGTCTTTATCCCTAACGGTACAGACAAAGCATTTTGGGTCTTGCGGTCCTAAGCAGATCCCAGGCACAGAAGACAGTAAGAGTATTGCATACAGAACGGAATATCCTAAGGCATGCACAATGTGCGTCCCCGTTCCCCGTCCCTGCACCTCTCCCCCGTTCTTGTGCCGCCGTGCACACGTCAATGGGTGTGTGTTTGCCCACTCTCTCCCCTCGACAAGGCGAGAACGGAGGAGAGGTATGGGGACGGGGAGCGGGGACGCATGTATGTAATACGAGTACTTTTACTATCTTCTGAGTCCCAGGTCCGCAAAACCCAAATACCACTTTTAGCACGAAGGTAGGCGAGAAGGTGAAAAAGGATGGAGGAAAATAGTAATGGGTCACTAGCCGCATTGCCTCATTCCTTCGATCGGCTTTTACGTCTGCGCGGGGAGACAAGCAGCTGGTATATTTAGTTTTTTTTATTTCAGACAGCATGGTAAATCAATATTTCTATAAATAGAATATCACTTTTTATTTAAAAAATTACCATGGAACATACATTAAGATGGAATCATTGAACCCAAAACATTAATAAATTGACTTAATATTCATCTACGCTTTAATTACAGTAATTATGTATTTTATTCGTTATTTTGTTTTTGTTTTACTGTTTCATCTGACCTCGAATTGGTTCAAAACATAAAAAAGTACGAATCGGCGAACTTCGTTGCATCCACAGCTGCAACGCTGCGAAGCCCGGGGTCCGCTATCTCATCATATAAACCTGCCCTGAACTTCCACAAATATTTTAAAAACATCATCATCATCAGGTCTTTTTAGGGTTCCGTACCCAAAGGGTGCAAACGGGACCCTATTACTGAGACTCCGCAGTCCGTCTGTCACAGGGCTCTATCTCTTAAACCGTAATAGCTAGACACTTGAAATTTTCACCGATTATGTATTACTGTGGCCGCTATAACAACAAATACTAAAAATAAAAAATAGTTAAAAATTAAAGGGGGTCGACATAAAAGAAACGTGTTTTTTTTCAGCGTTTTTAACTTGCTCTTTATAATGGCATTAACTAGATAACTACTTGAAATTTTCACCAATTATGTATTACTATGACCACAATAACAACAAATACTAAAAATAAAATAAAGTTAAAACTTAATAGGGGTTGTCATACAACAAACGTGTTTCTTCAGCGTTTTAAAACATTGTACGGTGGTACGGAACCCTTCATGTACGAGTCTGACTCGCACTTGCCCGTTTATTTTTAGTCTCCACTACAGGAGCACGACCCTCTCTGTACTACCAGAGTCATACTTGGCCAAAGCAGTCAGAGAATTTGGCCTATACTGTCCACGCAGGCCAGACGGGTTGTAGAGGTCTCATTGATGATTAGAAGCTTTGTTTAGCTTGTGTTTCCTAAGTCGCCTTCTACGACATCCACGTGAAGACTTGCCTTGGAGAACCACACGGCAATCAATTTTTAAAACCAAAACTCGTGTTTTAAGGAGAACAGTATTTATTTTATACGTGGAAGGGATATACCCGTAATAAATCGAACCACGGGCTATACTAGATCCTAAAGTATGACGAGATTAAAACAACAGTCAAAAAATAAAATAAAAATTTGACATTCCCATACTAATCGCCTGGGCGGCTGCACACTTTCGTATGGAAATGCCGAAATTTTTTTTTGTTCTTTGGCTGTTATTTTAATTTAATTACACTAATAATGATCTTGTATAGACTGCAGTTTGATTTATTACGGGTATGTCCCTTCCACGTTGCATAAGATTTATACCGCCCTTAGTTTTATATACCTAATAATAGTAAGACATCAGTAACTGTAAAATTACCAATTTTGAGGTTGACAAACAATGTAATAGACGTTAAGCAAAATATAAAAATAAAAAAAAACTTCCGCGTAATTTCATACATCATTAAGAGCCTTCACACATTATAACCTTCACACATTTTGTCCAATCTATTAGACGTTTTATAAAGATTAAAATATATTTTTTTTTTAATTTATTTGAAAAATAAATTAATCTTACATAATTGGTATAAGTATAATCTTACATAAATAAATTAATGTTACATAATTTGTATAAGTATAATTATGTATATTTTCATTCTCCTTACTTCTTCAAAGTATACGGACGTTGACATATACATATATTTTACTTTATTATTATATTATTTTATTTTATTTTATTGATTGACATGTAAATAGCTATAGAAAATTTAAAAATTTTTTTGTACTTCTAATTGTGTTTAGACGAATAATTATTAATTTTTTTGTGTTTCCTTTTGGTTAATTTATTAGAATTCACAATGCCTTATAAAGGTAAAATTTGTAAAATAATACATAATAATAAGAGTCATAAAAATGACTATGTTATGTGTACCTGATACAAATTTTAGTGAATAAATGAATATGAATATATTCCGATCTAATAGTTTAACTAAACATAGATTAAAAAAACATTTCCACTTAATTTCGTCCATCATTAAAAACTATGACCTTGTAACTGGCAGGTAACAAAAATATTTTAGTACCTATATCCGTGTATAATATACTTAATAGATATTATTTATTTTAAAAATTGACTGCCTCCGCGGTCCAGTGGTCAAGGCGTTTGCCTTGTGATCCGGAGTTCATGGGTTCAAATCCCACTGGGAAGCATACTTTGTGAAAAGTTGTTTTCAGTCTGTTTAGGATATTGCAGGCTTGAATCACCTGATTATCCGAAAAGAAAGATGATTCCGTGCTTCGGAAGGCACGTAAAGCCGTTGGTCCCGAACGCCATCAAGCGTTTGTACCTATCCTAGGATTGGTTCTGGTCTACCCTTTGGGTTGCGGAGGAGGTCAAAACCAGTAACCTCGTCAAATCGCCTAGGACCCTAGCGGACCCCGGGCTCTGAAGCGTAACCGCTGACGATGCAACCGGGAATACTCGGATGATGATTTATTTTAAAAATTGCAGACCATAACTTATTAGGTACCTAATTATACTACAATATCACAAAGTAGCATTGACAAACAAGTAAATAGTTTTACAAAACATAGAAAAAAACTTCCGTGTAATCTATCCATCATTAAAAACTATGACCTTCCTACATTTTGTAACTATGACGAAGGAGTTTTGTGCAGTGAAGATCTAATGAGCACCTTTGTCTACGGCAGACCTGCTGTATCAACAGAAACCAACACTTACATCCAACATTCGCCATTATCGGAAAAAATACGAGGAAAACTGCACACGCTGAGAACTAAAAGATAATCAAGCGTATGTTTTCTTACGAGACACACTTGCGTTTTGTTATGAGATGACTCTCGTGATCTCGTCACAATTCGTAAATATTTATTCTACATTTGAAAACACGCGCCATGTAAAATAGAACGTATTATTTTTAATATAACTAACCTTTTTGATCTGATTGATTTTATCTGTTCTTAATTCAAATTTAATTCTAAAAGTGAAAAATGCTCTCTATTTATTGAAATAATAAGTTATTTGGACTGAAAGTTATTCGGAGTTTTAGTTGAGTGAGTTGAAATTCGGGCGTGTTGTGATAAGATAAGTAACATGTTGGGCAAACATTCAAAACTGTGTTTTGGAATATCACTGGGTGCATTGGTGGTGTCCGTTATTTTGGCGGCATGGGGGTTCCCGAAAATAGTCGACAAGCAAATTCAAAAGGTAAGTTGTGTTTTTACTCTAATTTTAACGTATTGTGTTTTTACTTTAATTTAATTAAAACGTGTAATGAAGAGGGGGCACCCGAAAGAGATGGTCCAATAATATAACTTTTTATTTTGATAAGTACTTTCAGACCAGAATGGGGTTGATACCTACATTTATATTTATATTTTCACTTTTCGATACACGTTGTACCTACATCTAGATGAAACTATTTTAAGGGTAAGTTTAGTCCATGATACTAAATAACTTTTCCCAAGAGGGCAAAAATATTTTTTCATATTTAGAAATATTATGATCCTTGGAGCAAGTTGTTCAGTATATTATAAAGAGGAAAGATTTTAGTGTGTGTTTATTTGTTTGTAATGAATAAACTCAAAAACTACTGATCTGATTTAAAAAATTCTTTCACCGATAGAAAGTTGCGTTATCTGAGAGTAACTTAAGAAATATTTTCTTAAAAAAAATTTGAGATCTTTTCTAAAATTTCAACAATATTAAATATTGTTGAAATTTTAGAAAAGATCTCAAATTTTATATTTTTTAACCATAAATTTTAAGGTTAAAAAATATACGTATAAACGTCATTATGAGGCGTCCGCTGCGAATTCTTTTGATAATACATAAGTACAATGTGAACTATATATTTATAGTACTGATAATCATTACCTACAAGAAAAGGTTACAAACAGCTTTTTGTTAAAATTAGTCGATCAGGCACAGATATATTATAATCAAAAGATGATGAAATTCGAAGAGGAAGTTTCCTGCGGGAATGAGTAACAAACTACTCTGAAATCTAATGTCTACTTAATATATAATCTATATATAGAAAGTACTAAGTGAAAAGGTTTTTATGGATCCGATGACTAATTTAAAGACAAAAAATTCTGGCTTGAGCTTGGCGCGGGTCTCTAGGTGTATACTTAGAAATGTCATAATTTAACATTGGTGGGTACCTTCTGTGGTAGGTACATACTATAGAGATATATATTAATACGAGTATCCTATGATAATAAAGATATAACGTAATTGAAAAATTTTAACTCTTCGAGCACGCAGGCATCAGCTAGTCATATATTTTATCTACTCTACATTGCACTACATCTACAAATAGCTTTTTTTTCATATGTCGATATTAGATATATGCACATGTCACTTGATAAAAACCATCCCATAAAATAGTGTCGGTATATTTTTTTTGAGTGTATATTGCACCATCTCCAAATATTAAAATTATTAAGTACTTGAGTCACAAGTTCACAACTAATGAAATATTATGGACTTAATCCAACAAAATGAGGGCTTCATAAATCAGTGTAATTCACCTTTCGAACTTTCATCAACTACAGTTTAGGGGATATAATAAATGTTTTATGTTCATTAATCAGTACTTAAGCAATTTTGATTAATTGTGTTAGTTTAAGCTGATGTTATATTATTACAGACACTGTTAATATAATAAACTGTTTAGCGTATCATCTCAACAATAGTCGTTCCTGTAAAATAAATGATGTATAAATAATGTAATAGGCATGATGACTGAAAAAATATTATTGGCCCATCGGTTAGATTATTAAAAAATATTGCACACATATTTTTCTTTTTTCTGAGAAACAATAAATGACGAAGATACAGCGTATTTAAATTTTGCATGACGTCACGCTTTTTTACGATTTTTACACATCGGTGACGTCACAAGCCCCCACTCTGGAACTTTGATAGCTACTCTGTATCTTTGTGAATTTTCACTTCTTTGATAAACTAAAAAATATGGGTACCTACATTATTTTTGGATAATCTAAGTAATGAACTAATTAGAATAATACTTTTCTGACCATCCCTATTGTGTTTATTCACTTATATACTTTAGCCGTGTGGTTCCGGCAGAGTAGAATAGGACCACTCCAAGTCTTCCCGTGGATGTCGTAGAAAGCGACTTAAGAAATACAAGCTAAACAAAGTTTATAAACATCAATAAGACCTCTCCAACCCGTCTGGCCAGCGTGGAGAGTGTAGGCCAAATCCTCTGACTGCTCTGGCTAATATATTGCACTGGTAGTACAGAGAGTGATTGACTTCTAAAAGATTTTAAAGAATCAAAATCTTTATTTATAAATCGGACCATGGTAAAATGCGGCCATTTTGATTCTTTTTTCCACCTTCTCGCCCACCATCACGCTAAAAGTGGCCTTTGGATCTTGCGGCCCTGGGCTCTGTCTGCTTAAAGCAACAAGACTCACAATATTCTGTCTGCCCCATTAGGGATATAGTAATGTTACTACATATCGGAGGAATAAAGTCGCAAATCCGACACAGCTAAGCAACAAAGAGAGATAACGAGTGTAAATATATCACCTACATTTACTTAATGGGGTATCTCAGACCGTCATTAGTAACAACTTTACCCATCGGAACAGCGTTTCTTCTTCTTCTCAGCGTGTCGGAATGGCTAGTATTATTATATGAGTGTGGACCAATGTCCTGGGATTCCGAAAGAAATATCGTCTGCCCCATACAAATTGACCGATCGGCTGAACATGAGTTTACACTGTTAAAAATTATGTAATTTTACATAAACCTGTAAAATTCCCGAAAAATCTGAGAAATTTACGGAAAAATATGAAATTTTACCACAGATCTGTATATACTAGTTATATAAAACCTTTCAATTTGTATGAGAACCGCTCGTGCCTATTTTGAACTGTCAAATGTAATGTCAGTGGTGACATTTAGTAATGAGAACATTCTGTTCGCGCTAAATCGATTCAGACACTGACCAAGTGAATGAAAATGAATGCAAATCCGATTTTCAGTCGATTATCACGATTTCGAATCACGATTACAAGTAGCTTCTCGCCGTTTGCCCTTCTGTATGTACACTTAGAACTACGCAATGGATTCTAATTTTCTTTCATAGATAGAAGGACCGAGCGTACTAATACCAAATGAAAATATTAGCGCCGAAGAACATGTTACCAAAGAAATTGTATACAAATCTAGAATGCTTACGAAATGGCAAAGCCGTTCCCAAAAATTATACCTAAAGTTATAGCTCTCCCCTTCTACTTTATTGCACTGACAGTTTGCTTGAAAGGGACGCCTATAACTTTAGGTACATTTTTTGGGAACGTTCGGTATTTAAAAATAAGCATTATAAAAATATGAGCTTTATATGCGTGGCATTAAGTTTCATTTTCAATGTTGTTTTTTTTTTAATATTACTCGTAGTTATTCTAGATTGTATTATAAATTATTTGCATGTTATGTTTCCAATATATTAGGTTATTTGATATCCGAGTAACATGATACCGAGTAACCGTCAAATAACAGATAAGTATCTCAAACCGTGCCTATGCTCGCGGATCGTAGAGTTCTGACGTTCCTCCACGTTATCCGTTACCTACTAGATACGATACGTTATTAAGTTATCCTAACGAATACGTATCTAGAGTCCGAGCGCTGCACCGGCCATTATTCGGCAGACACGATTGAAGCCGAACGAACCATTCTATCCCTTTCTGTACCCAGCACAAACGTGATTGAGCGAGCAAAACAATATATAAATTTAATTACTTCTTCCAATTAAGTACTCTCTGGCGTTCATTTAGTCACTGACCAAAACCAGTCGAAGTTGGCCTCCCGACTCATGCGCGGCATTTCTTTTGTTTTGCCCTAGATTTTATTTGATTTGGTTTGAACTAAACTTACGCCTATTACTATGTGGGTAAATATTGTTATAAAGTGTATTTAATTAGTTAGTTTTAAGTGTAATTTGTTTAATTAGTGGTGTAAATATAGTTGCGTTTAAGACAAATTTTTGTAAATAATTTTTTTAATGTAAGCGTTTGAAATGTCTTGGTGATAGATGTGAGTAAGTACTTAATTGATTTGCTTGGATGAATAATAGGTAGTGTGGTAGGTATCATATAATTCGCATAAAAATACTTGTAGTCTCCCCAGTCCCCGAATATTTAGTCTATTCGATCAAAAGGATGGCATGCCGAGTGACTTCCGGCTTAGAATAGAATAGGACCACTCCATACTGTTACTGTCTTCTGTGTTTAAGTATAAATTATCCAAAATTTTTTGAAGAATCGAAATCCTTCTATGTGTAACGCTAAAGCAAACTTTTCCCAGTTTTCCCTCCTTCACTCCCCCTTTTTTGCAACATTTTGTATTGTATAGGATGAAGTCCTTACCATTCGACCACGAATAAACGCGACAGCGACGTCGCTGTCGCGTATATTCGTGGCCGAGTGGTTAGTATGCCTCTCTCAAGACTCAAGACTGAAATCCGTCGATTTATTATTATTTATTATTTATTCATAAATCACATACAGATTGACAGTTATTAACCAAAGCATCTGTACGGTAGTCAAAAAATACAATAAAATTAAAGAATCAATTGTCAATAGGGTCAAATAGATAGAAACATAGAAACATACACAATCAAATAACAGTGTGGATAAAAATTATAAATGGTGAAAATCGTCATGCATATAAAATTGGAAAAAAAAATGTCAATGATTACTAATACTAATATGTCATAGTTAATCAAAATATTTAATAGAATTGAGAAATGTGAATAAATTGTCCATAAATACATTTATTGAATCACTAAATACATCCAGATCATTGTGTAGTACGAGCATGTCCTCTAGTAGTTACAGGGCTCTCACCGTAGGAGCATTTTTTGTATAATTTTTAGTGTGAAACACTGGTGGAGAGAACAGTCGCGGTCGTCGTTGAGGAGCGACCACAGCGCCCTCCCTGCGATTCCACCTCGGGGGAATACAAAGCCCTATTTGCTCTAATGCTGACTCATTATTTACTTTGTTCCTTAGGAGCAAGTAGTAATGAACCAATAGGAGCATTTTCCTTCGAAAAATAAGAGTATTAAGCTCCACCATACCTATGACAAACATAGATGGATAGAGGTACGGATAAATAATGCTATTGCAAACTTCCCCCACTTCTTCCCCTTATTTTCCCCCCAATCAAAAATCGCGATTGACTTAATAATTTAAATAAATCACGGAACTTACGTGCCAATTTTCGTCAAAATCGGTTGAAAAATGCAATCTGTAGACGAGAACAGACAGACAAAATAATTTTTCGACTAATCTCGAAACTGAAACGCTTCGCTCGCTCGGTCAATAAATGTTAGTTTCTACAAATATATTACAAACACACTTATTCCACAAAATATCACAAAGCAAACATTAGGTACCTCTCAAACCAATGTTTCCCTAATCGATTTAGAGTCATAACATAACACTGTACAACACTATCGTTAAAATAACGCTTCATTTGAACGATGATTGACAAGTGTATGACAACGAATGAATGTAAAAGTATCTTATTGTTTTATTTTCATTGCGTGTTATAAATACTAGGCCATCAAAATTTTGTTACTAATATAAGCAATGGATTTTGAATATGGATTTTCACTCAGTTAGCAGTTTTCAGTATAAAAATTAAAAACAAAACACGAAATAATTGATTTTAAAATAAATCGAATACTATTTAATAAGAAATTTACTTACGATGAAAGAAAACTTTTTCTTTACGTCCTCAACATTTGTTGTCGCGTTTCTGCAGCTCAAAACTGCACAAACAGGCATTTTTCTGCAGAGCAGTCTAGGTGAGGTGCAGTAACCTGTCATAAGCGGACTAAAGAAGACAATTTTGAATGAAGTGAATTTTACTTTTACAAAGTACATTCATAGGCTGTGTCTATCTTGATCCATGGTCTGTGAATTTTACATAATGTTTGTAATTTTTACATATTTTCCGTAAATATTCCAGATGATTCGGGAATTTTACAGGTTTATGTAATTTCTTGCATGTAAAATTAAATAATTTTATGTAAAATCACATACATTTTAACAGTGTATGAAAAAGACGAGATTCAAACATAGTTACGTACAGGGTATATTGCACCCAATTTTTAACCGACTTTAAAAAGTTTTCCGTTAACCGTTTTCTTTTTATTTTATATGTATTATTATAGTAACGACAGCTGTTATCCAGTCGCCATTAACATAAATGCATGGAGGACTCTAGGGAGGCTTTTGTCCAACAATGGTACACCATAGGCTAGCAAAAAAAAGTTGGCATATTAGGCGATATCTTCGCCACCTTTGATGATTCTTTTTACTTTGAAAGCCTTTTACTTCTGGTAAAGTTTTTTTTATTTTTTTTTATTCCCGAAACAAAAGTCTATTTTATTTTGCCAAACTGCCAGGCAGTGTATCGACATGAAGAATAATTTTTGAGATATGGAAGAAACTTCTCAAATAAAATGAAGTCGGTTGTTTTTTCTTTTTTTGTTACCTCCTTTAAAGGATAAAGGGCAACCATTATGAAGTTAAATATATTTAGATAACTATACAGTCATCAGTTACCTCTAAATATTTCAGTTCCTCCATTAATTATTAAATCAAATAAAAAAATCACGAAACAGCTTATTTCTATTTTTACAAGCTTTTATTTAACTTGCAATGTATGTATGTGTAACTATGTTTGTTCTCAACTGATTGAGCTGAAATGCGCGCATGTTAACATTGTATGACAATGCAATATTATGATGACTTGGAGGTGATCTGATGATGGAACTGGAAGGTGGCTATAGGAACTCTGTAATGAAACGACGGAACCCCGTCGAGATTGGGCTTGTTGGATTCGTCTTGACGAGTACTTTGTCCTTAGATTGTATCTGGGGTCTGATGATTGTACTACGTAAAAAAACGACGTTAAGTTTAGGCTTATTTATTTTGTGTGACAAGACTTTTGGTCTCACAATAAAAGCTTGTACAAAAAATGTTTTTTTATTAAAACTTATTGCTAAATTTTCCGATCAAACTTTAGTCAATTAGTACAAAAGTGCGAATCTTTTTTTAGTCAAATACGAATACTTCTTAGAGTTAAGGCTTTAAGGTAAAAAGGCGTCAAAATTATAAGTACAATTACCATTTTAACATCAACAGAACACATGCTAATTTCCATTGTAGAGTGACACCATGTTAATAAAACAACAATAATATAGTCTATTCAAATAACTATATTTTTATCTAGAAGGCTCATTAGCATACCTTTGAGAATACCTAGGTAGATTAACACACAATATGACTGAGATCCCACGTTCTAACTAAAAGTAATTAAATACACGCAGTTTGCTAAAATGTCTAACTTGTCCCAGTAGTGTACTGAAAAGGTCATTGATATTCTTGTTTGTTTGTAGTAACTTTATTGTACCTAGACACAAAAATAATATACAAAACTCGAAAGAGCCAATATACAATGGCGGACTTATCCCAATTACTTATCCAGTCAACCTGCGATATATTAAGAAGGCAGAAGCCAGTACGTGATTAGGTATATTATCATAATAATAACTGTATTTATTAAATTTATACAATAAACATATACAATACGAGTACATCTATTGTTATTTGCAATAGTTTACAATGCAATGCAAAGCACGTCATGCCTTTAAGTTTCTAGATATCAACTTTTTATGTCATTGTTTATTTCGACGACCTTCGTGGCGTAATGGTATTTACTATGACGCCATTAATTTTTTTTAAACACGCTATACAAGCGACTTTTGATCCACCGGCAACAACTGAATTTGCTCCAAAAATTTTGCCGATGGATAAAAAGTCACCTTGTATATAGTCTGCGGCTCCGGAGCAAAAAGGTTTCAATATATAAAATTATTTTACCCAATCTCATTTATGAATAAGGATACTAATTCAATGAATCTCATGTCATAAAATTCAAATCATAAACTTTAGAACGTTTTTATATTGACGTACTTTATGAACACAATACCAAAATTTAAAAATAGAATCCCAATATAACACTTTTTTCTCGAACAAAACATTGTTATAATGAAATTTTTTAACCTTTTCGATACAGGTTAAATTATTGTTACGGCCCTAGATACATGTCATTTGAGCCACATAAAAATGGTGACACCGTTTATGCGTTCCAAAATCTTGTAATTGATGGTGGAAATCCTTGGGGATCAAACGCTATAGACGCTGTTCACCATTTTAATAGCGTTACAAACAAGTTTTTATTGCTGTATGATGGCTCAAAAGGATTCGCATTGGCCGTAGAAAGAATAATTAATTATCTGTGTTCTTATAATTTATTACGAGTATGGCGCCTCATACATTTTTAAGGCAAGGTGGGTTGACAATTTGCAATACAGTGCGTGTTTTTCAAAAATCACTGTAATTAAACTACTACAGTTTATATTCTCGAAAATTTTTAATAAGAATCTTAAGAATTTTCTACAGACACTCACAATACCCAAAACACGTTTGAACATTTTTGGCTTGACAGAAAAAATCACAAACATACCTCTAAATTTGCCTAAATTTACCTTTTAAAAAGATATTACTACTTTATACAATCACTTTCAATTTGTATATGAAAACTATACCGAAAAATATATAATCAAAATATCTAGTCGATTTCGGTACAAAAAAAATATAAATATAATACAAAAATAATAATAAATAAAACACAGTAAAATATTCGTCGAGAGCGAAGAAAGGCCCGAACCCGTGCTCGACGATATTTCGCTGTTCAGTCCATGACACTGAAAAACTTTCAATGTTTTGGCTTCCCTTAGAAATTGACCGACCAGCCGATTCAAGGTTCTAAGGGAAACAACAAATTTTCATATTTCGATATACATATGTTTCTAGGGGAAGTTGTCCACTATCATGGAATTAATCTACCCATTAAATATTTAATATACTATGATAATTATTCTATATATAAATAAAAATGAATTGCTGTTCGTTAGTCTGCTTAAAACTCGAGAATGGCTGAACCGATTTGCCTAATTTTGGTCTTGAAATGTTTGTCGTAGTCCAGGGAAGGTTTAAACGGTGAGAAAATATGGGAAAAGGAACGGGAACGGGCGAAACTAAGTTTGCCGGGTCAGCTAGTATGTAATATAATCACAGAGTAATAAAATAATATACTACATAATCATCAGCATTATCAGGTGTTTATTAGCCACTGCAGGAGCACGACCCTTTCTGTACAATACAATACAATACAAAAATATTTATTGCACCAAATAAAAAACAATAAAAATTACAAAGTTTACGGAACTTATAAATAAATTAGGTACAAGAGGCGGCCTTATCGCCGAAGCAATCTCTTACAGGCAACCATAAAGAGAAGGAGTGCGAAGTATACTCGTATGAGTAAGATAACAGGTAGTAATACCTGTTATTGCCATATTCGACCAGAGCAGCCAGAGGATTTTAATATTGAATAAAATATGTTTCAGTACCTATATTTAGACGTTATGAGTAGGTATATTGTGTGTGGTGACTGTCGGTGTGTTATTAAATAATTCATGATGATATTTCCCGCTCAAGTCAACCTGATTTAAATGTTTACATCAGGTTGACTTGAGCGGGAAATGTCATCATGAATTATTGATAAAAAATGATGTCAGTTTTCAGTGTCAAAATTTGGTTTGGCATTGTAATGCGAATAAAACATATGTTTTATTTTTCGTAGGAAAACCCACCGCCGCCGTTTCGCGCAACAAGAAATCATGACTTCCTCAAAAGTTTTTCTTCGTCTAAGCGCATTCCCGGTTGCATCCTCAGCTGTGCTGCTTCGGAGCCCGGGGTGCGCTTTCCCGATTTTTCTTCTCCAAATATAATATGTATGTCAATGGTCAGTCAAGGATGCCAAAGACCTTGCAAATTGAAGAAGAAATAGCCGAAACACTTTAAATGATTTGGATATAGTTTTACAACCGGCCGCCGCCCGACGTTAACTCTCCTTGGGAATGCCATTGTAGCACGACGAGATGTTCGTGCATAATCCTTTAGTCGCCTTTTGCGACATCCACAGGAAGAGATGGAGTGGTCCTATTCTAACCCGGAATCACACGGGTATACCTATGACTTCCTCAAAACTGTTTAATGAAAACCAACGAACTAAAATACTATGGAAGAGAATAACTTCAAACATTTATCATTGCGCAGAAAATATCATCATCATTGTCATCATCAGGTCTTTTTTGTCTCCACTGTAGGAGCACGACCCTCTCTGTACTACTAGAACTAGAAGATATACTTAGTTTCCGTAGTCAGGGGGTTTTCACACTGAAATTTACATTTATCCAGTATTGCAAGCACAGCAGTGAGCAACAAGTCATCATCATCATATCAGCCACAGGAAGTCCACCGCTGGACATAGGCCTCCCCCAAGGATTTCCAAAACGACCGATCGGAAGCATCCAGCGTTTTCCTGCAACCTTGCTCAGGTCGTCTGACCAACTAGCAGGTGGGTGTCCTACGCTGCGCCTGCCGGTACATGGCTGCCATTCGAGAACCATTCTGCCCCATCGGCCATCGGTTCTTCGCGCTATGTGCCCCGCCCACTGCCACTTCAATGCGGTAATCCTCTGGGCTATGTCTGTGACCTTAGTTCTTCTACGAATCTCCTCATTTCTAATTCGATCACGTAAAGAAATACCTAGCATAGCCCTCTCCATAGCCCGTTGAGCGACCTTGAGCCTTCTTATGAGACCCATAGTAAGGGACCACGTTTCTGAGCCATAAGTCCTCACTGGTAACACACATTGATTAAGCACTTTCGTCTTGAGGCACTGAGGTATTTTGGACGAAAAGACACTGCGTAACTTCCCGAACGCTGCCCAGCCGAGTCGGATTCGTTGAAAGACGTCTTCCTCGAAGCTGGAACTTCCTGCCTGGTTCAATTGACCCAGGTAGATATACTGGTCTACAACTTCGAGGGTGGAGTACCCAACAGAAACAGCAACAAGTAATAATACTTAAATATATTTTTGAAATGAGGTTTTTAAGCCCTCTCATTTGTACCCCACTCGGTAATTTTTCGGTTAATTTTATTTTTTAGTTCATTACTTTATGGCCTATAGAAGGTGCCATAGTGGATTTACTGTGACGTCACATAGCCTATAACCAACTAACAGCCAAATCGATTCCGACGATACCTCATTTGTCAAGGTATCATGAATATCTTTGAAGATCTGAAATCTTCTTTGTCACCGCGACAAGTCGTCGGATGCTGCTGTCTGCAGTCGGTGGTACCACTGATCTGCGGCCGGACGACACGTCGTCTGCGGTCGAGCGACGTGTCTTTACTTGCGTACGCTATTTCATAGGAATAAATAGATACCAGTAATGTCGCCGCGACACGTCTGTAGTGGAACTTGTACCTTAACCACAGGTATGGCACTTCATAGAAGCGGAGTATCATTTATGCCTGCACACGTCAAATGCGTGTGTGTTCACCCGCCAACAGAGAGGTGCAATGATGGGGAACGGGTACGCATATTGCGAGGAAGGAACCCAAGAAGATTCCGTTCTGTATGTAATACTTATATTAATTCTGTGCGTTAACGGCATTGAATAGCGGAAAATGAGATGTAGTTTTATAAGTACCGCCTACTTAAATGTACTTATGATGGGGTCATTTTTTACGCTTAATTATGCTTCTATAGTATTATAGTTCTATAGTATTCATCTCTGGAACACTCTACCCCTTTTCATTCGATTCGCCAAAACTTTGTACTACAGATCTGTTTACATCATTGTGATATTTATTTATTTGTATGTATGTAATAAATTATTTATTATTATGCTATGTATATATAAGTATGAATATGTGTATATATACATATATTCATTTATTTTTATACCTATATCTATATTTTTTTTTTTATAATGTTATATATTTTTAATAAGTATTTTAATATCTATTGGTTATTTATAATTTATATTTTAATTTTAACTGCGCCACCTGTTATCTTACTCATATACTTCGCACTCCTTCTCTTTATGGTTGCCTGTAAGAGATTGCTTCGGCGATAAGGCCGCCTCTTGTACCTTATTTATTTATAAGTTCCGTAAACTTTGTAATTTTTTATTGTTTTTATTTGGTGCAAAAAAGATTTTTGTATTGTATAGTTCGCTACCAAAACCCACGATTATCCCTTTGCGGTCTGTACAGACGTATGCGAAAGCAATGAAGTATGTTTTATAGTTCAATAAGTTGTTTGATCAAATACTTATTGCATTTTTATGGGCGTCATGTAGGGCGCAGCCTAATAAGATGGGGGTCATGAGTTCAAGTCAAGTAGTTAGGCCGAGACTGCATTGATGCTGTATTTTAACAACCAGTGACATTTCTTGACGTAGGGCGTCTTAAGGCGCCGTCCGCCTCTCAATCGCTTGAAAATCAGTGGACTGAATAATAGATTCGTCGTCAGAAGCCCACTGGTTTTTTTTATTCAATTAAAATCTACTTCTTCCTCACTCTATCCCACTTTACGTGGGGTTGGGACAGCTTGTGAATCTTTTATTACTCTCCATGCTGAATATAATGTACAATAAAGTTTTTTTTTAAATAAATAAATAAAATAAAGATTTGGCTGAAAATTTTACTGCCTGACACCAACTTTCCTTGGGAATGTATCCGTGCAAAAAGTTTTACAAACAGCCACCGCCTCACGTCAAAATAAATTAATATTACAATACATCAAATCATTTACAATGAACATAACGTGTCAACACAATAAAAAAAAAAACTAGTACCTACCTTTAACGTTTCCGGTGCAAAAGTACCCAAGACACTAGCACTGGATTAAATGTATCTTACAAAACTTTTCAATGGTATTTGAACGAGGCTGAGGACATACGATAATAAAGTATTTACTTTGTTTTGTTTGCAACTTACAATCACCAATTTTCACGGTAATTAGATTATCCCTGGACCCATACAAGACGCTGATAAAAATATGTCTATTGACTTTTATTTCTTTACTCTACGGTCAACTTCCAAATAATGAGTATTTTCTTACAGCAATTGATAGGTATAAATCTATTAGGTAGTTAACTGATAAACTATTCCTTCATTTGAAAGATGACCCTTTTAGGTAGTTATGGACTTATAAAGCTAATCTAGTAAAGCGCCTCAAAAAGTTTAATTTACTAAAAGCTTTGTACAGTTTCTAGATTTGATTTTAATTTTGTTGGTGGTCTAAAAAATACACATATCTCTACATACTTACTACCATGACTTAATCACTAATGGGGTAGACAGAGCATTTTAGGTCTTGCGGCTCTAAGTAGATAGAGCCCAGGGCTGCAAGACCCAAAGGCCACTTTTTATTGTTTATCATAAAATAATACACAGACTAAACAGTCTTACACCAATACATCTGCATGCTATATAGATACAATACACCTTTTAGCGTGATGGTGGGCGAGAAGACGAATTCCACTTAGGGCACCCGCCTAAAAAGCACCTGGGCAAATAGCACCTGGCCTCTTCCACGAAAAGCACCTAATATTCACGGGTGCTCTTCGTGGATATAAATTTATTTTTACATTTTAGACCACGAAGAGCACCTATAATTTAGCAGCTAGTGCTGGGATTTATATTTTTACTTTTTATTATGAATAAATACAATAATATATACAATAAAATAATAACATTTTCTTATTTTAATGTATCATAATCAGTATTTTATGATCTCTGTTCTGATCTGAGTTCTAGATGATTTTGTATCGATATGTTTTATTCATAATAAAGAGTAAAAATATAAATCCCAACAGTAGCGTCTAAATCATAGGTGCTCTTCGTGGACATAAATGTAAAAATAAATTTAAGTCCACGAAGAACACCTGCGAATATTAGGTGCTCTTCGTAGAATAGGCCAGGTGCTTTTCAGACGGGTGCCTTAAGTAAAATACCTCGGCGAGAAGGAAGAAAAAGGAATCAAAATAGTGATGGGTTGCTAGCCGCATCGCCTATTAACATGATCCGAAGTTTCACTCAGTACCTCTAAAAAAGTCTAAAGAATAAGTTAAATAAAACATTAAAACCATAGTAAGTATAGGATGTTTTTACTAAAAGAATTAACCAGCTAAATCTAATGACCTTTGTTCCACTGCATATAGAAGCGAAAAAAAAAATATTTTGACCTTTACTTCTGTCATACTTATTTATTTTTAGCAATGACCTGTGTAAGGAAGGTCATTGATTTTTAGGCTGTCACCTGAGCCATAATGACGATTTGATTGATAACTCATTTGTTAAAATCGGATGATATGAGCGGTTCATAAATGTATGTGTCTAGACATGTTGATAGTGTGTGTATTCAATTACAAGATATCTTAAAGCTCCTATCGCTAAAGATTTAATAAATAAATACATAAGTACAAAGAATGTTAAAAACATAACCCTTCCGATATGGCTTTGCTACTCTGGTAAAAATAGAACAGACCAAATCAAAAATAATTAAATTAACATTTTTTTTATTATCTCATAACAAAACAGGTTATTTTCGAGCCGTTCGAGGTCATTGAGTTCTATCAGAGTAGATATTAACATTAGTACAAAAAAGAAAGAAACCTGTTAAGCCCATATGTAAACAAAAAGTGAAAAAAACCCAAGGTTGTAAACCTTGTATCAAACAACGCAAACTTACATTCTTTATACACATACATACAACTATTTATTTATGTACAATTCTACAATATCTTCTTGAATCTGAAAGGTATTACAGTGGTACGAGTACAATGCATGATCATAGTCCGACGTAATTGTACATATACATCTGCAATTCATGCATACTAAGTAAAGGTTGAAATTCTTGTTAATTGATGGCAGACGAGACGTTCGAAGAAATCTAACTCTTTAATAGGCACTTGTATTAATTATATACAAGCCTCCATCATCATCATCAGAGTGCATTCTCGGTTGCATCCTCAGCGGTAACGCTTCAGACACAATATAACTGTGCTTCAGAGCCCGGGGTCCTCTACCTAACCTAGGTGATTTGACGAGGTTACTGGTTTTTACTCAGAGCGACTGCCGTTTGACCTCCGTAACCAAACAACACCAGAACCAATCCTTTCAACAAATGCTAGATGGCGTTCGTGACCCACAGCTTAATGTGCTTTATGACCATTGGACCACGGAGGCAGTCGCATTAATTATATACAGGCCTGTTATTCCATAAAGTACGTCAGTCGTGCCGTTTTTAAGTACATTTCCAGAAACTTGATAAGCAAGCGGTGACGTAAAACTTCACTGTTTTATTTTTTGTATTTATTTATCTCATTTCAGAAAATATTTAATGGTAATTTGGGAACGAAGAAAAAATATTCCGCTGCATCTTCGCCCGTGGAGATTGTCATTGTCCGCCAATAAAGGCATCAGTAAACAGGATGGTGGGTTCCATCCTGTTTCCCGATGCCTTTATATTGGCTCTATAAACTCTACCTATATAATAATGTGTTATGATGACTTTGTGATCGAATGATTGGGCAAAAATGCGATGCAGCATGGCCGGTGCTGAAGCGTTCCGTCGCTCTCTCTCTCGCTCTAGCAAATGACGCTTCTGAGCTACAGAAAAAGATAGCAGCATAGGAAAGTGCTGTTCCGTGCTGACAGATATTTCCTTACCCTTATAGGAGATGCGGCTAGCAACCCATTACTATTTTGATTCCTATATTCACCTTCTCGCCCACCATCACGCTAAAAGTGGCCTTTGAGTCTTTCGGCAGAGACTTCTGTCTGCTTAGAGCCGCAGGATCCAAAATGCTTTGTCTGCCCCATTAGCGATAATAAATAAATAAAAAAATAAAAATGCCTTTATTGTACCGTTCCCATTGTTTTATTTTGCTTATATAATAGTGTAAGTCTAAAGTGTTAGTAGTTATGAATCTTATTTATTTATCTTATTGTTAGTTACATATGTGTGTATTATTTATCTTTTTCTATAATCTACTAGCGGCCCGCCCCGGCTTCGCATGGGTATGTATTATATATATAAACCTTCCTCATGAATCCCTCTATCTATTAAAAAAAACTGCATCAAAATCCGTTGCGTAGTTTTAAAGATTTAAGCATACATAGGGACAGACAGCGCAAGCGACTTTGTTTTATACTATGTAGTGATTTAACTATCTATTTATATGAATTTAAATACATTTATTTATGAAGTAGTAAGTACATTTATTTATTTATAGTGAATGTAATGTAACTATCCTTAGTGTTAGTAGGTATGTTAGTGATCACTGGGAATGCACCCCTCTCGGGTATAGGCCTCCTCCAATTTGCTCCACCTTTCTCTGTCCTGAGCCGTTTCTTGCCAGTTTTTCTCAGCTAGAGACACGATGTCGTCTGACCAGCAATTAGGGATAATAACATTATGTATATCTTCTATATATATAAAAGCGAAAGTCACTCACTCATCACGAAAATTCGAGAACTACTTAGCCAATGAAGATGAAATTTGGCAGGAAGGTAGAATGTGACTAGATGTATGCTAAGAGAGGAATTTAGGAAATTCCATCCCTAAAGGGGTGAAATAGGGGTTGGCAGTTTGTATAAAACTTCGTAATTTTTAAAGTGAGACACATGACATTTTTAATGTATTTTACAATACAATACAATTACTCTTTATTGCACCATGAAGAAAGGACATACAACAATACAGAGAAAAAAAACAAAAATGATACAAAGGCGGACTTATCCCTTATGTAGCAATCTCTTCCAGTCAACCTTTGGGTAGAGAGTTTTGAATAGTTAGTAGAAAATAATAATGCATTTATTAGAGTTTGAAAATTTAAGGCCTATAGGGATGAAATAGGGGTTGCAAGTTTGTATGAATCTGTATGTTTGTCATTTTTGAAGCGAGTCACATATCATCATCATCATATCAGCCACAGATAGTCCACTGCTGGACATAGGCCTTCCCCAAGGATTTCCAAAACGACCGATCGGAAGCGGCCTGCATCCAGCGTTTTCCTGCAACCTTGCTCAGGTCGTCTGACCACCTAGCAGGTGGGTGTCCTACGCTGCGCCTGCCGGTACATGGCTGCCATTCGAGAACCTTTCTGCCCCATCGGCCATCGGTTCTTCGCGCTATGTGCCCCGCCCACTGCCACTTCAATGAGGTAATCCTCTGGGCTATGTCTGTGACCTTAGTTCTTCTACGAATCTCCTCATTTCTGATTCGATCACGTAAATAAACACCTACCATAGCCCTCTCCATAGCGCGTTGAGCTACCTTGAGCCTTCTTATGAGACCCATAGTAAGGGACCACGTTTCAGAGCCATAAGTCATCACTGGTAACACACATTGATTAAGCACTTTCGTCTTGAGACACATATGACATTTTTTAATTAGTGGTTAGTAAAAAATAATTATCCATTAATTGGATTTTAATAAATTGCAACCCCAGATTTAAAAAAATTAAATTTTTATTTTTATTTTTTTTATTAGAGATTTGAGTGCGTTTGCGTTGCCTGATGGGAAGATAAAATGAGGTCTAAGGTGTTACAAGCAGGCTTAAAAATGCCTATTCACTCTTGCCTTGAAAATAAAGTTACATTTAAACATGTACGTACATCTTTGAAATTAACAATAACTATAAAATTAAATTTAAAAAAAACTGTTACCTACTTAAAAATCTCGCCCCGGATAGTACCCGGCTCAAAGGTACCCATTACGCTAGCTGCGTTGCCTCTCTAAATAGCAATGGATATCCTTTGGACCAGTTACCATCCTGAATAGCTAAGAAAAATTAGAGATATCTTGGGCCTTCTATTGCATTGCTTCCCACAAGACATCTAACTTCCTTGGCGTAAAAGGAATAGGAATTTATATTTACATCACAAACTTAGTAAATGCGCAGAATGAATAGAGTTGTACAAGGTAAAACTAGTTACCTATGGTTATCATTATTGCTGCTACGCGGAAAACTGAGAATTAGGTCAATATCGAACAACTAGTGGTCAACACGATATGACGTTTATGCGGGCTGTCATACAAATACTAGTAGGGTAGTGTTTAAGCGAATTTATTTTCTTTAATTTTAAATAGTATTTATATTTGAATAAGATTTGAATGGTGGAAGACATACGAAAATCAGTAAGGTCTCGCGGGCTTCGGCTCCCGGTCTAAGTATATCAACATCGACCAAGTTCTGATTACAGAGTCTACGTCACACTGTGACGTCAATATCTTGGTTAGACCTTGATCACAAATTATAGAACACAATACCTAGTAATTTAGTTGCCTGTCAGTTATAAATTAGCAAAGAGAAGATTAAGTATTTTTTCGAAGACCTCCGTGGCATAATGGTTAACACGCTATACACTACTCTGGAGGTTCTATGTATGTATATATATACAGGCTGACTTATTATCCGCCTGCAAAATTTTTGGAGCAAGTTCAGTCCATGATACTGAACTACTTTCTACAAAAAGTTATTAAAAATTGATAAAAATTGTTCGCCCTTCCATACAAAATCCGTTTGGCTGAGTGTTGATTCGTATCGAAAGTCGAAATATTTTTATCGATTTTTAATAACTTTTTTTACAGAAAGTTGTTCAGTATCATGGACTGAACTTGCTCTAAAAATTTAGCAAGTGGATAAAAAGTCAGCCTGTATATATATGTATCTACATTATTCTACATACATACATATATATCATAAAATATTGTATCGTTGAGTTAGTATCTCATCATAAAAAACATAATACAAGTCAAAACTTAGGTACTTTGGGGCTAGCTTAATAAGTGTGATTTGTCCATATCTAAAGAAAATATATGTAAAATGTTTTGAACACAAATAAGTGACATTACATCTTGTTTGTTTCAGAATATACAAATAGAGAATTCGTCGATGATGTTCGAGAAATGGCGCGTGCTGCCAATGCCGCTGGAGTTCAAGATAACTCTGTTCAACGTGACCAACGTCGACGAGATCAACGACGGGAGGAGGCCAAAGCTCGAGGAAGTGGGGCCTTACGTATACAAGTAACTCCTTTTTTATATTTATAAGGCGACTTAGGAAAGCTAAACAAAGCTTACAAACATCAATGAGACCTCTCCAACCCATCTGGCTAGCCTGGAAAGTGTAGGCCAAATCCTCTGACTGCTCTAGCCAAGTATGGCTCTGGCAGTACAGAGAGGGTCGTGCTCCTGCAGTGGAGACTAGAAAGACCTGATGATGATGATGAGGCAACTAAAATAAGTATATTTGCTAGACAAATTAAGAAATCCCGACTTTCAAGCGTAACCCAAAATCTTTTGAACGACTACGAGTAAACCGATTTTCATTAAACTTAGCTAAGAACTACAAAGAACAGACAAAGCTTTCGATTTAAAAAAAACCGCATTGAAATCGGTCTACTCGTTCAGGAGCTATGATGCCACAGACAGGCACACGGATCCACAGACACGTAAAACTTATAAATAAATATATAAATAATAAATAAATATATAAGGACAAATGACACCGATTAAGCTAGCCTCAAAGTAAGTTATTAACTTGTGTTACTCGTATGGGATACTAACTCAACGATATTATATTTTATGATAAATACATATAAAGATGAACACCCAAGACCCAGGGCAATTTGAAAAAGGCCATTTTCCAACTTGTCCTAGCTTGGAGTCGAACCCAGAACCTCCGGACTAGCAGTCGAGCGTGTTAACCATTACGCCACGGAGGTCGTCAACTATAGATACTAGTAAAGGGTGTTTTTTTAGAGGTATACACATTCAAAATGAAATAAAACACGTAAAAATAAAGTTCATTATCATGGTATTGGTTTTATTTAAAAAATATCTATTAATATGTCATTAGTGCTTAAAAATTATTTCAGGCATACGGGCGTCACGGCTGGCTCAAATGAAGCGTAGGTAATCGGAAAGTCCAGGATACGTCTTACGTACTTCCGGATTACGTTTTATTCAAACCAGTCGTGGTGCCCATGTGCTCGAAATCATTTTTGAGCACTAATGGCATATTTATAGATATTTTTTAAATAAAACCAATACCATAATGATTGCGAGTATTTTTGCGTGCTTTCATTTTGAACTTGTATACTTCTAAAAAAACAGCCGTTATTATAAAACAAAATTTCTAAAAAGAAATTCTTTTGTCCTCCAGAGAATACCGAGAGAGGATAATCTTAGGGTATGGGGAGAATGACACGATCCGGTACATGCTGAAGAAGACCTACCAATTTGACGCGAAGGCGTCAGCGCCGTTGGCAGAGGACGATGTTCTTACAGTCATCAACTTTTCGTACATGGTAAGTTATAGCGTCATCTTCATTCGAAACTAGTGACCCGCTCCGTTTTCGCATGTTTATGTATTATACTTACACGACACGTAAACCTTTCCAGAGAAATGCTCTAGTTTTTAGTGAAAACCGTATATAAATCCGCCCAGTAATTTCCGACTTTATTGAATACAGAGACACAGATATATACGCGCCTCCGGTGGTCTTCATTAGTAAGCAAGTAGCTACTAACAGCTTACCCTTGATAGTCGTAGTGACAAATATCAGCAGACAGTGTTAAGTCGTTGTAGTGACAAGTCTTAAGACTGTTGGATTGTTGGAGTGACTAGTACTAAGAGTGTTGGGTCGTTGAGGCGACAAGTCTCAAAAGTTATGGGTTGAAGCGACATAGCTCAAGAGTGAGGGGTCCTTGCAGCGACAAATCTCAAGACTGCTGTGTTTTTAAAGCGACTATTCTCAAGACTATTGTGTTGTCGAAGTGACTACTCCCAAGAGAGTTGGATCATTAGGGACTTGTAATAAATAAATGATATAAAAAGACAAATCTCCTCCCAAATAAATTAACCTATCATATCAGGTCCGAGTTATTAGATAAATAAATATTTATATACTATAAACATATCACACAGATTGAGGGCTACGGATGAAGACAAGTTATTCGTTACCGCTACTTTAAGGCCGTACCTGAATTTTCCGGGGTCCAGTGCTGCCCCCATTTAAAATAAATCTTTTCAAAGAAAACGGAGACATTATTTAAAATTTTGCTACTTCCAAGTCCTAGATAACCCTTCAAAGTATTTTATGAACTACTGTTTACAGTTTATAATGAGAAAGTTAAGCTTTTTTCTATTTTAAATGGGGGCAGCACTGGACCCCGGAAAATTCAGGTACGGCCTTAAAAAGTGGTACAAGGTTTAAAAAACGAATTTTCAAAGGTTTGTTTTCAACAAGTTATGAAATAAAAGAACTTTTCATAAAGAAGATTCTCAACGAATGAAGACATTGGGAAAATTTATGTCAAGTTTGCGTAAGTTGGAAAGCCAATAATCAAACAAACTTTCCTTTTTGACTGTACAACAAACAGTATTTCTCCACTGAAAACGAAACTTGATTAGGTATGCATAAATATCGTTGAACTTGTGAGAACCAAAACAAAGTTAAGAGCGTCTTTTAGGAAGTGATTAAAATGCGGAAAGAATTTCCCAGAGCGAATTTCGACTCTTAAAAAACATAAGAACATTCACAAAGTATACTTAATTCACTTTTGAAAATTTTCTGATCGAAAATTCTAAGAATCGTTGCATATTCTATCCATAAACCTCGTATTAACCCTAGACTGTTTTAAGAAGTCTACATGGGGCCCCAGTTATTTCTGGCAACGCGGTGGGGGATGCAAATAGGAGTCTAGACTTTATACGGGGGGCCAAATCTAAATATGCCTCCATGATTATTTAGGCAACAGTCTCAATTTTGCCTCATCTAACCAACGTCGCTTTTTGTGCATTAATCGACAATTCTAGCGCCCGGGGCAGGTGCACTGGTTTGGCAACCCTTAGATCTGGGCCTGGCTATATATTAATCATAAGGCCATGCCCAGGGCGCGTAGCTACCGCCGTATCAGCCATATCAATGATACGGGACCAGGCTACAAAATCCAAACAAACAAAAATTCGTGGCTAGAACAATTTGGCTGGTGTATGTTATCCACAAAATTTTCCGGGTAAAAATCGATCATATCTCATCATACAATAACATATTATAATGCGGCTTCTTTCTCATACATACATGATCAATATTGTCAAACACCAGTTTTTACCATGTTTGCGCAGTAATGGTCCTGTTATGTGTTTAATGCTGGGGCAATTTGTATTGTTTTATATCATTTTTGAATAAAAATCACATGACTACTTTTAAGGCTGCCCTTCTGACGGTGAACGAAATGATGCCGTCTCTGATCCCTACCCTCAACCTTGGTTTTGAGGAGCTGTATTCGGGCCTGACGGACGCCTTCATGACAGTCAAAGTCAGGGATCTGCTATTCGATGGAATATATCTTAACTGCGTTGGGAACCAGTCCTCTTTAGGTAAGTAATATTTAGAGATCGGAATCCGTGGGCAAATCGAACTCGACCGTTATGCATAACATGGGTATGCCACTTCCGCATCCACGAAATTCGGAATATGAAAAATGTTACTTAATTGATATTCCATGTAATACTTTATTATAAATTATTCAAAAGTTGGTATTTAATCTCTTCTCATTAAATATACATAATATAATATAGTCTTACATGGAATGTCAATTAAGTAACATTTTTCTTACTTGGAATAGCGTGGATGCGGAAGTGGCATATCAATGTTCTGCATAACAGTCGAGTTCGAATTTGCCCGAGGATTCTGTTCTCTAGTAATAAATTAATACTCATTCAGTTCAGGCAAGAGCGTCGCCATGGGATGCGGAGGTAAGGGCAACAGCCCTAATTCAAATATTTTCCAACCAATTGTTTAAAAAAGAAAGGGGAAATGGGAAAATTTGTTTAGTTTCATTGATTAAGTTTCCCTTAATTTAAAATGAAGAGATTGATGAGTGTTGATGAAGCAAAAGAAATCTGTCAGGATCCTCCATAGACTATATAGGTATATAGTCTCTGCCCACCCCTGCGGGGAACAGGCGTGATAGTATGTATATATGCATGTATGTAATTTAAAATGCATTTGAGAGGCCGCATACAGAATACGGTTTACTAAACGAGGCTCACAGACTGGACAGATCGTATGGCTCTACCAGTAAGTGCCATGGTCATGCAAACTATTGGAAGACACGTAAATAGCAGACTTGTAGACTAAATATTAGTACTAACTGCTTACGTAGATGGCAGCACACAAGTTACTAGCAAACCTGCGAAAGGTAGGTATATAGGTTACAATACTAAGTATCTTTAATATTAAAATTTTAGTTTTGCTCCTACTTTAGTCACACTTCTCTCTGCACCAACTTTCGCTTGACCGTTTACAATTTTAGTAATAAAGTTATATAAATAAATAAAAAACGCCATCTAGTTACCTGTTTAAAAAACATTTAGAGAATAATAATTTTTTTTCAATCTTTTTTAAAAAGGTTACTAATAATGTCCATAATACATAAAAAACAAAAAAACTTCATTAAAATGCGTTTACGAGTTTTCTCAAATAAAATATTATGGTCTTTGACAGTTATTGTTCTAAGTAATTGCATTACACTTCATTTGCGCATATTTATTACTATACTACTATCATTTACGCAAGTCCATATAATGTATTGTCATGTATCACAATAATTAATTCTATTTACGTAATAAATATTTTTATAATTAATTGACTTATAAATAATGTTATAGATCTGGAATGTCACAATAAGTAATACATTTTTAAATAGTTTTATTGAGAAAATATGTATGATCGCGTTACTGGCGGATATATTCCAATTTCTAAAATCGATCGTGAAATAACAAATCAGGATTTTAGTTCTACTGACTAATTTGAGAAGCGTGTCTATGATGTCTATGCCCCTAGAGCAAAGAGCATGTAGAATTTTGTCATTGGAAATGTCTTTTCGTTCGCTCCAGTATAGATAGGCTCCGATTTCACGAAAAAGTGCGATCCCCTTATATCTCGGAGAGTTATGAAGATATGATATTCAAGAAAGGCTCAAAAGACGTGTATTTGCGAGAACTGTGAGGTGCAAAAATAATTATCCGTGAAAGTAAAAACGAAAAAAGTAATGACCGAAATAAGGAAAATATTTTTTTTTTCGATTTTTTTATTTTGGGCGCTCGGCATTTTGGAAACGAAGAATGATATTAAAAAAATTGAGAAAAACTCCTCTGTACAATTTAATTTAGTCAGCTACAATTTGAGCCTAAAACAAGGACGATCGGGTTAAGGGTTTGCCCTGTAGCCTAACCTTTCGAACGACATTTATTTGAATTCCGCAGATTCATTTCCAATGTGCTCGATAGTCGTGTGAGGCACGAAATCTGTGTCTTTTTTTCGGTTAAACAGGACCATATTAATTTACTATGCATTTTTATTCCAGGTCTAATATGTGCACAAATAAAATCGGATCTGCCGCCAACGATGAGGGTAGCTGAAGATGGAAACGGCTTCTTTTTCTCTATGTTCTCCCACGTAAGCTCTCTATCTACTTCGTATATTGGCGTATGCTCGTTGAACTGTAAACTTAACTACACCCGATATATTCGTGTCAAAACATTTTTTATTTTTAGCGTCTCATACCTACAGGGTCTAACAAAATATACCTACTGAAAATTCAGTTCATGATACTAAACAACTTTCCCCAAGGAACATATTATTATATCGAAATATGAAAAATAATGTTTTTAAAAATATATGTTGACCGATCAGCTGATCCGAGTTTGTATGGAGAGCAAAATTTATTTTTTCATATGTCTATATATAACGTCTAACAAAATATACTGAAACTATTTTAAGGGTGGATTCAGTCCATGATACTGAACAACTTTCCCCAAGGAACATATGTCGAAATATGAAAAATAATTTTTTGATTTCCCTACAAACTCGGATCAGCTGATCGGTCAACTTGTATGGGAGGTCAAAAATTATTTTTCAAAATAGTTTCAGTATATTTTGTTAGTCCCTGTATACGTTCTTTGGGGAAATTTGTTCAGTATCATGGACTGAAAAAGTTTCAGTACCTATTTTTTGTAAGACGTTATATTATTCTGGGTTTCTATGAAATTAAAACAATTTTTTCACATTTGTGTATATTAGATTATCCTGTTTCTTGAAAATAAATGTGAAAATGAACTCTTAAAATATCTTCAAGTAGGTATATTTTGTTATAATACTGATAAATAATCTAGTTTACCCCGTAAAATAATTCGCAATTATATTTCAGCTCAATACAACACCCACAGGCCCCTATGACATGGTCCGAGGGACCCAAGACATCAAGGAGTTGGGCCACATCGTGTCATACAAGGACAAGGCTGAGATGACGGCGTGGGGTAAAGACCCCTACTGCGGGCGGCTCAACGGGTCTGACGGGTCCATATTCCCACCGATCGATGAGAAGAACGTGCCCCAGAGGCTGTATACCTTCCAGCCCGATATTTGCAGGTAAGTCTCTTTTTACCAAAACTGAAACTCAGGGCAATAGAACTCGATCAAAGAAATGGGTTTCAAGTCAACCTGGAAAATAAGCAAACTGTCACTTTCTCTGATTCCAGTTTTATAGTTTAGACCTAACATCTTAGGTACTAAGCGTTTGTTTTATTTCTTTGATACCGTCAGCTTATTCTACCCCGCAAGAAACAAGTAGCCTCTCTCACAGGTGTCGTAAGAAGCCTTAGGAAAGCTTAGGAAGAGAATAGGCAGGAGCGTGCTCTGTGCATTTTATACCATCTACTGATCACCAACCCAACGTGGTGATTTTGGGCTAATCTTCTCATTATTGCGAGGCCCTTAGGGACGAGCTCATACAGACGAGCGGTAGCCGTCGACAGTGGCGACTGTCGACGGCTCTTGCCGGCTGCCGCCGACGCATCGACAGGCGTCGACCCTTAGTCGAGTAATGAACTGTTAAATCCCATAGGGAGAAAAAGTAATATTGCTGTAACAAGTATTTGCTGTTCCAGATCCATCTACGTCGGGCTGGTGGGGAAGACCAGTATCTTCAACATGTCGGCCTATTACTACGAGTTCTCAGAATCAGCTTTTGCAGCGAAGAGCGCTAACCCAGAGAACAGATGTTTCTGCAAAAAGTGAGTTTACTTATGGTGGCTAGTTATGAAACGCAAGCTAAACAAAGCCTATAAACATCAATGAAACCTCTCCAACCCGTCTGGCCAACGTGGAAAGTGTAGGCCAAATCCTCTGACTGCTCTGGCTAATATATGGCTCTGGTAGTAAGGAAAGGGTCATGCTCCTGCAATGGAGACTGAAAGAGACCTGATGATGATGATGAAACTTGTTCTGAACTTTATAACTAATTACAGGGTCTAACTAAATATACTGAAACTATTTTAAGGGTAATTCAGTCCATGATACTGAACAACAAATTTCTCCATAGAACATATTACGAAAAACTAAATAAATATTTTGGCCTCAAGTTGACCGACCGTTGACGATGTAGAATTTAGTAGTACTATAATAATTTATAAATTTATCAAAAATCCTAATTGAAACTTGAAACAAATTGAAAGCGTTGTTCTTACAGAAATAAAACGAAAAGCGGTTACTCCCAAAGTTTGTCAATTATATCTTAATGGTTTGACTCGAGTTTGCCACTTTCACTTTGAGATAGATAACTAAATTAACCTTTCTCTATTTGATGCTGTTTTAAATATTGCTTTTAGATTTTCAAGGGTTTTAATGAAAATGTTTTAGATCAACCTAAATAGGTTTTAAGATATTTTATTGACTCATAAAGAATAATTACACTAATTCACTTATATAATTATTCTAAAACTAATTATAAAAATTTGTTAAAACTACCTTAGATGCATAGTTTATCATTTTCTTTTCGCGCCAATTTTGCAAAAACCTTCTTTGTACAAGCAAACAGTACCGAGTCGAACTACGAAATGCCGCGTGGCATACTCGTAGGCGTACGATGTAACCTTGTATGTGCGTACAATGCACACATTTTTTTTTATGACATTTTACTGCTAAATCTATGAAATAAATAGCACACTACTTAGCATACAAGCAACTAGTTACTTATCTTGATCTGTGTCATTTCGTTTAGGTACCTACCTAGTTAAATGTAATAGATGAGACGATGACGCAGATTCTAAAGTGTTTGACTGCATATTTTTGAATTTGTTTTTTGTTATTGTAGAAATAATAAATTGGACCGAGATTTTCGAGACAGGCACAGCTGGCATGTTTCCTTGTCTCCATCAGCACCTCAAGATTCTCCGTAGAAATAGGAACTGTTTTGGTATTAAGGATTCCACAGTAGAATCTACAGTAAATTCTACTGTGGAATTTATAGTGAATAATGATTGATTTTACTGTGGAATCTATTATGATTCTTCTGTGAAATCTTTAGTGTTTCTACTGTGGCATCATTTGTTTCGCTCTTAAGAACCCCCTTACCCTAAACTTTCCCATACAAACGTAGTCTACGTTTTATTTTAAAACGACATGTCAGATTTCGGTAAAAAATTGTAAGTTTAAAGAAATTGCATATATCTAGGGTTGTAATTGGTTTTCACAGTCAAAGTATGAACTTGAAAGAAAATATAAGGGTGTAAAACTTTTCCATACTGATGGTCAAAAATGATATAATGCACTATATTTTCTTTCAAGTTCATATTTTGACTTTGAAAACAAATTATAACCCTAGATATATGCAATGTCTTTAAAGTTACAAATTTTCACAGAAATCTGACATGTCGTTTCAAAATAAAACGTAGACTACGTTTGTATGGGAAACTCGGATTTGGTCTAGGGTAAGGGGACTCTTAATTTGCCCAAGTATTTGCCCAGTATATCCAATACTTAGATAGCGCCCTCGCCTTAAAAATATTGCCTTAACGCCTTGTGGCACAATCTAGTAAATGTTCTTATTTTAGAAATTGGAGTGCCAACCATGACGGATGCTTGATCATGGGTCTGCTGAACTTAATGCCCTGCCAGAAAGCACCGGCCATCGTGTCTCTACCACACTTCTACCTTGCTTCCGAGGAGCTACTGGATTTCTTCAGTTCTGGCATAAATCCTGATAAAGAGAAGCATAATACATACATCTATCTTGATCCAGTGAGTAATTTTTTTGCGTAACGGCTATGCTTGACGAACGCTTGAGAAAGTATTGGTTTTAAGGGGATACATGATTTTTTCGGGGTCCAGTGCCCCATTTGAAATAAATTATTTTAAACGAAACGGAGATATCATTTAAAATATTATTATCTTTGTGAAACCATAATTATAATATCCTGAATTTTCCGGGGTCCAGTGCTGCCCCCATTTAAAATAAATCATTTCAAAGAAAACGGAGACATTATTTAAAATTTTGCTACTACCAAATCTAGGACTTGGTAGTAGCAAAATTTTAAATGACGTCTCCGTTTTCTTTGAAATGATTTATTTTAAATGGGGGCAGCACTGGACCCCGGAAAATTCAGGTACGGCTTTAAAGTGAGAACGTTAAATTTTTCTTTGCATTTTTGCCAAAAACGGCCACTTTTGGCATTACCTAGATAGATGATTAGATCTTTTATTTTATGAACAACCGTTACGTAGGTACCTAGTACATAAATTATTATTACTCCGTTATATAATCATGTAAAGTAGGCATTGACATGAATATACGTACCTACGTAAGTACATAGATCTCGTTGAAAGTAGGGATATTCTCAACTTTCTTATTTTGATTGCACCTACCTATCTGTATTTTGTTTACATTTTTGTAAATTTATTACCAGGCTTGTGTCACTCCCCGTGTAGGTATCAAAAATATACCTACGCGCGGCGGCCTTCTCGGGTGGCTAATTCAGTCAGGGCTCGCGTGCGAGCAGTGATGCACTCGCGAGCTTTGTTCGTCGCCTAAGTACTTCACCGATCCGGCCGTTTTAAAAATGGAAAACATAAAAAGAAGGCTAAAAAATACTGCGTAGTTTTTAACTGTTTAAACAAGGATTGCGATCCAAATATAACTTTTTTTAGACTTCCTAAGGACGCTGAAAGGTAAGATCTACTGTAAAGTAGTTATTATTATTATGTTGTCATTCATGATAGGTACACTAAGTAGGTTTAATACCTAGGACCTAGGTACCTTCTTAGGTTACGAAAATAAGTAGGAACGTAGGTATAAGTAGGTATACATATTATTATTTCGAATTTCTGATGTTTGGTTTGAGATTGACAATCTGTTTCGTTATAAGTAGGTACCTAACTCACCTACTTAGAAACTTTTCTATTCGCTAGCAAAATAATTATGAAAGTTACAGAAATGGTATTAGCTACTTAGTACATCCTATAGAATTCGGTATCTACTTTAAAGACTTTGTTTTAGCTGGTATCTAACCAGCGAAAACAAAGTCTTTAATTTCGCTTATGTTATATTATATTTCATTCATTATAGTTTACTACCAAACGATGATATACATACATACTATCACGTCTTTATCCCTAATGGGGCAGACAGAGCATTTTAAGTGTTGCGGCTCTAAGCAATCAGAGCCCAGGGCCGCAATACCCCAAGGCAACTTTTAGCGTGATGGTGGGCGAGAAGGTGGGAAGAGACTCAAAATAGTGGTGGGTTGCTAGCCGCATCGCCTATTAACATGATTTACATTTTCGCCCATTCCTTGGATCGGCTTCTACGATTTGCGCGGGGAGAGAATCAGCTAATACCTCCGTGGTGTAATGGTCAACACGCTAGTCCGCCAATCTGGAGGTTCTGGGTTCGATCCCCAGCCAGGGCAAGTTCGAAAATGGCCTTATTCAAATTGTCCTGGGTCTTGGATGTTTATCTATATATGTATTTATTATAAAATATAGTATCGTAGAGTTAGTATCCGATAACACAAGTTTAATCTAACTTTGGGGCTAGCTCAATCGGTGTGATTTGTCCTTACATATTTATATTTATATTCAAGTTTTATTCTTGTCTCCCAGACCAGCAGGGAAGACCGATAATACGGTGCGCTAAATGGCGATAGTAGCTTCTTGTAGTAGTCAACCCTAGCACGTCGCTCGCTGAGTCTATTTTGTCGGTTTTGTGTGTATTATGAATCGTATGTCCAGAGTCATAAGGATAAAATTGGCTTGCAATGAATTTCTGTAGGTGTCTAAACGAAACGGTGCTGCGTTTTGACGCGAGCTAAATTACACCATATTGCTAACCACTGTGAGTAGATATTTCTTTGAAAACGTTTGCGGAGTCAGACTTCTGTACTACTGGTATTTATTCTGTGATATTACGTCTAACAAAATATAGTGAAACAATTTTAAAGGTGAATTCAGTACATGATACTGATCAACTTTTGTCAAGGTACATAAATGTCGAAATATAAAAAATAATATTTTGCTTTCCGTACAAACTCGGATCTGCTGATCGGTCAACTTATAAGGGCATCCGAAAAATATTTTTCATATTTCGATATATGTTTCTTGGAGAGGTTTCAAAACGAATTACATTCATACAAATTAAATAATTTAAATTTATTTTAAATGAGTTCGCCACTTCTGTTTACTCTTCGCCTTAAAAGTTATACGTGAAGCTAACCACTGTTCCTTACTTATATTCCAGGTGACAGGCGTGGTGCTTAAGGGTGTCCAGCGCCTGCAGTTCAACGTGGAACTGCGGCGGATGAGCATCCCGCAGCTGGAGAAAGTGCCCACAGGGCTGTTCCCGCTGCTCTGGATTGAGGAGGTGAGTACATGCATAAAGAGGCTATCGCAGGCACTTTGTCACGCCAGTGTAGGTCCGTAATGATTAGGAATAGGTAGGTACCTAGTAGGTAGTAAAAACAAGCGATATTCTCTTACTAGCATGGGCCATTCACGTGATTGGCCCAAGAATATGTCATCAGTTGGGAGAGTGTTGCCATTGCCACTGTGTGTCTTTGAATTATGTACCCGAGCAAAATGCATTTTATAAACTAAAAACTATTTACCTATGAACATATATAACTAATAGCTCTGTGAGCTATAAATCTCATTACTCAGGCCCAACCCTTGAAGTTTATCGGATAAAAAAGTTGTTAACACAAAAAAATTGCGTCTTAATAAGAGTAGGTAACAAAAAAGTTTCATGACATATTTGAAAATTTTTCGAAACGGCTGAAATATGATTTTTTAAGTTTAAAGGTGAATATATGTAGAAGCAAATGGCCTTGAAGTGGCGCCCTCATTTGTAATAAATTATTAACTCGTAAATATGGATATAATGGATACAATATTTACATTGTACATATTGTACACGCCAATAGGTACATTGTACAATGTTTTGCGATATTAAAATGAAGTGGGGTGATAAAGAGAACCAAATCGCTGTGATTGCATTATCTGTGGATTGCATTACACAAAGTAGGTATGGAGCCAAATGCAATTTTTAAAACTCCATACGCTTGATATTAGTCAAATGTTTATGTACCGGGCTATTAATAGGTACAATGAGACCTCCTCTGTTTGTAACAGAAAAAGATCTGGCCGTCCACGTAGTATTCGTACGAAAAAGGTGGTCAAAGCACTAAGCTTCCAGCAAGGCTCGGCACCGGGTCACAAAGCTCCGTCCACGCAGTCTTGGTTGGAATCGAACGTTTCCGACTTCATCAGAGCTGAAGACTGGCCGTCGTCTAGTCCCAATCTTGATTCGCTGGATTATGATTTATGGTCAGGTTTAGAGAGTACGGCTTGCTCTAAACGTCATGATAATTTGGAGTCCCTAAAACAATTTATACGATTGGCAGTGAAGAATTTTCCCATGGAAAGAGTGCGTGCTTCTATTGATAACTGGCCTCAACGTTTAAAGGACTGTATTGCAGCCAATGGAGACCACTTCGAATAAGCTTTTTATATTTTAAATTGATTTATATTTATGTATTAAACTGTAACGATATTCGTTACAAACTTACCTATATACTAAATAATCTACTTAAAACTAATATATAAAAACTAAATCTAAATCTAACCTAATTACTAACTAATTACAGCCTTAAATACTAAAACAAAACAGTATAATTCACCTACTAGAAACTATATTATTTACTAAACTATTTTTCCTGTGAGATTGCGTCCGCAATTGTTACGGAGACCCGAATGCTCCTTGGCGGCGAGCATACTGAGACATGTAGGCGTACCAATAAGACGTCGCTAATCGCTGCTCACTTCTATATACTAGAATCTATATAAAATATATATATACTTATTTGATTGAGTACTTTTAAATTATAATCTTGTGAAAGTGTTACCCCGGATACTGGGTGAGTGTTGCAATTACTTTATACAAGTAAGTCATAATATAATATAGTAAGAGTAATATTTAGTTTACCTACATTATAAAAATAATATTAATAATTCGTTTTAAAAGCATTGCTAACGTTTTGGTTATCCTAAGTATTGCATATTATGACTTGCTTCATCTCTCTATGTACCTTTTCATCATTAGCTTAGTTCTATTTATCATTGTCGATTGTCATTTCACCAATTGTCGTACCTACATTGTTATTTAAAAAAATACTAAATTATGGTTATCCCCCAAATTAATGTTAAGCTACATGCAAATAATGTTTCTCGAATATGATAGGAATATTTAGTTTTAATGCGTTATGTTGTTACGACAAAAATACTATGTATCACCTAAAAATCATTTCACCTAAAGTTGATTTTCTGTTGCTAAAACTCATTGTGTATGACCGCCACATCATGATCATTGTTAATGTTTAAATCATCTTAAATCATGCCTTGCTCGGAGAATGATGTTGCGGTCATCCAAAAAAATAGGACATTTAGTAAAATGTCCGGTTTCCGGTTCCAGGGTTCCTCGTGGCGGAGAGAAATTTTACTTGCTCTGGCGAGACCTCTTTTGCCGTGCTTCACCCGTGCTGGTGCTACGTTTTCCTCAAAGCGACTAGCCTACTGAAACAGTACCACCAGCACTTCCGAGGACAGTAGCGGGTTTATATAAATTACCGGTAGTATTGCGGTGCGGTGATAATAATTATCCACGACCCTAAGTCACTATTATTATGATTATACTTATTAGATTAATAAATATTGTTCTAGTTGTAATATTTGTATTATTGTCTTGCAACCTATTGATAGTAAGTACCTACAGTTTTTATGTTACCACCCTAAGTACCTAGGGTACGGTACAAAACAAACGCATTGTAAAAGTAATAAATGTTATTTGCAATACAATTTTCTTTTCTTCTTTTTCACAATATTTATGGCTAGACTAGGTATACTTAATGTGTAACAAAACATATTGAAACTATTGTATGAGTAAAGAATGAATTCAGTCCATGATACAGAAAAACTTTCCCCAAAGAACATATCCATCTCACATTTTTTGGGATATAAAGTATCGTATACATGTGCGCCGCGGCGTTGCCCGCGTGGTCAAAGGGTAGGTATTTGATAATCCCACAAAAACCATACATTTTTTCGGGATAAAAAGTACTTAAATATATTAAACAATTTATGTAAGTACTTTTTACCCCAAAAAATGTGTGGTTTTCGTCGGATTATCAAATACCCTTCGACCACGCGGGCAACGCCGCGGACATCAGCTAGTTAGTATATAAGGAGGAGCTCGGGGGCCCTTGAGAGTACACATTGCTAGCGCTTTTTCAAGTTAAGCAACCCCGGGCGTGGTCCAAAATTGGATGGGTGACCACAGGTGGCATAAAAATTTCTCGAGCTTGTCCGTTCTTCGGAAGGCACGTAAATCCGTTGGTCCCGGCTGTCATTATTGTAATGGCAGTCGTCAAGCTACGGCAGATGCCTTTGAAAAATGATGCCTAGGAAAAATTTTACACCAGAGTTGGCCACTTCTTCATCTTTGCGTGTCGATGGTATTTTTTATTTGGTATCTTTATATTTTGTCAACCCAGTAGAGAGCGTTTGTTCCCGATAAGTAACACCTTGATGAGTACAGCCACACACACACGAAAAACCAACAGTACTTACACTTATACAGGCTGAGAATGCCAAATTTTTGGAGCAAGTTCAATCCGTGATACTGAACTACTTTCTATAAAAAAAGTTATTAAAAATCGACAAAAATTATTCGCCCTCCCATACAAAATCCGTTTGTCTGAGTGCTGATTTGTATCGGGGGTCGAAGAATTTTTATTGATTTTTAATATTTTTTTTTATAGAAAGTAGACTTAACTTGCTTCAAAATTTGGCAGGTGGGAGGTTAATAAATAGAAACGTGTTTTCATCTACATTGCAGACCGCAGAAATACCAGAGAACATCCAAGAGGAGCTCCGCCACTCCCACAGCCTGCTGCGCTACGTGGAGATCATCCGCTGGGCGCTGCTGGCGGCGGCGCTGGCGGCGCTGGCGGGCAGCGGGTACTTGGTGGCCAGGACAGGTGACACAGTTTCAATACGAACAGAACTGTCGAAACTCCATGTATTTCTGTTCACTAGAACTTTGACCTGGAGTGACTCTAATCTAAGCGTCAAAACCTTTTTAACCGACTGGAGGTTTCAATTCGACTGGTTTTTTTTATGTATGTTTGTGACGCGATATCTGCGCCAATTGAGAACCGATTTTGATAATAATTTTTTTATTTGAAAGCCTTTACTTACTACCAAGTTGGATCCACTTTAATTTGGTGAAGATATGATGAAGAACTTTAGAAATATGGAAGAAACTCCTAAAAAAAATTGAAGTCGGTTGCTTTTTTAATAAAAAAAAAATATTATTTGTAGGTTCCTTTGGACACAGAATATGATATTAGTACTCCGTACAGAAGTCACACTCAGCAAAAAAATTCAAAGAAATATCTAGGTACTCAATGTGGTTAGCGACATGTTTTAATTTAGCTCACGTCAGAACTCAGCACCTTTTCGTTTAGATGCCTAGACATCCATTGCAGGCCAATTTCATTCTTATTACCTGGACGAACGATTCGTACCTATAACTGAATTTACCACTTGGAGGGGCCGCGTAATAATATGTAGGTATATTTTAGTTACTTAAACGGGACTCCCCGTTTACTTACCGTTTACCGACACAGGCCTGGTTTTGATACGAAACAAGGTGCCCGCCTTTTTAAAATTAATCACATACCATTTAAAAAAAATGTTAATAAAATATGTATATAATAGTCGCCGCTCCTAACACTCGCCCTGATGATGATCGTCTAAATTTATCGAAACATCTCTCGAAGAAGAAAGTAGGGATATCCCTCTACGGGGTCGGCCCCCTAATATTTTCACGCCATTTTTTTAAGATTTTGCACTATTTCTGGGCTTATACCCAAGTCCTCATATCATTGGAGTAGTTCCACTCCAGGACTCGTCCTTTTCCTCTCACCTTCGTATATCCATCACTTTGCGGATCATGTGGTCTTCTTCCCGACGCATTACACTTATGGCGATTTTTCCCAAGTTTTCTTGGGTATGTCAGCAACTTTGAATGAGCCGAGAATGTACTCGTCTTATATCAATGCGTGTTACAACCACCACATAAGTATACTTACAGGGTGTAACAAGTATACTGAAACTATTTTAGGGGTAAATTCAGTCCATGATACTGAACAACTTTCCTCTAGAGAAACATATAGCGTAATATACAAGTTCACCGATCAGCTCATCAGTTTGTATGGAAAGTCAAAAAATATTTTTTATATTTCGTTATGTTCCTTGGGGAAAGTTGTTCAATATCATGGACTGAATTCGCCCCCATTTGAAATAAATTATTTGAAGGGAAACGGAGATATTTAAAATTTTGTTCTAGTAAGCCTTAGATAACCCTTCAAACTATTTTATGAACTACTGTTTACAGTTTAAAGTGAGAACTTTACTTCGCACATTTGCTAAAAGTGGCCGTTTTTCGCAAATGTGCGAAGAAAAGCTTCACGTTCTAACTTTAAACTGTAAACAGTAGTTCATAAAATAGTTTGAAGGGTTATCTAGGGCTTACTAGAACAAAATTTTAAATATCTGTTTCCTTTCAAATGGGTGCCCCCATTTGAAATAAATTAGTAATTGCACTAGACCCCAAAAAATTCATGGTCGGTTAAAGGAGTTTCAGTATATTTTGTTACATGTTATATACGCTTAGTCTAAAATAATACAAATAATATATTATCTGTTACAGGAGCCCTGCCGATATGTCCGCGCAACAACAACGCGGTCAGTTTCGTGCTGCGGCCGGCGCCCAACGGGCTCGACGCCAATAAAGGGTGATGGTGATATGGAACGCTGTTTTATTTGTTTTAATATGGCTTCAACGCAGGGCTTGTTAACGATACTAAATTCACTAAAAGTAACGTTTTACACGGGCAGTAGTGGTAACGTTATAAGGGGTATCGATAATACAGTTTATAACGGTATCGTTATCAATTAACGATATAAGTAACAATACTTTTTACAATACTTGTAAAATATTATATAAATAGCTTTAGTAGCCTACTAGACAAACTCTCATCAATTTATTCTATCAAATATTGAAAAGAAATACAGTGTTAACAACACCTTTTACCGTTAATATCATTGGTAACGTTATCTGATTTATCGATAGTGTGAAAAATACCGTTACCCAGCATAACGTTATCTTTGTTGATAACGTTAACGCCGTTTGACAGAATTAACGTTACCAGACTACTTCAACGGGAAGCACTTTCCTTTCTTCTTCTACATTTAAACCCAAGTGTAAAAGTAAGTGCTATTTTCCATTGAGGGAGTCAGCGAAACACAAAACGTGTAGATTTTCAAGTCAGCGTTCATGTAAAATACCATCGTATCTTTAAAACCGTCGCGTTATATAGCGATAACTTTATTGTTTTACGCAGAAAACTTACAAATTTTGTCAATGGTTTTCTAAAAATTTCAACATGAATAAAAAAACCAGCATGAATAGGGATGAATTCTCCATGAAAGGTTTCTTTAACATTTGTACGTTATTCGTACAAATGTCAAAAATACGAGTAGTTAAGACACATCAGGTACATTATTGCTCTTTGGTCAAGACATGCTTCGCATACACAGACCTACCACTACTAGACTTGCAACGATATTGCTAGAAAGAGACTGTCAAATACAGTACAACGTGAGTGTGAAAGAAACGCTGATATGTTTTAAAGTCTCTATCGGCGTGGCTGCTATAAGCTGGCCTACTGTCAAGATCTGGGCCAAACAAACCACAAAACGATCTAGGGGCGTTATTAATTTTAGAGATTTTATCATTTAAAAGGTGTTTTAGGGTTTTATTTGAGCTTATTATAAGTTAGTAACCATAGTGTGTTCTGTGACGTGTGCAAAATATGGGTGGAGGCAACAATCAAAGATTGAAAGAGATGCACTAAGGTGGCCACGCACTATGCAGGTCTAGTAGTGGTAGGTCTGTGTTCGCATACATAGACCTAGGATATTTTTAATGTTCGCATACGACCGATTCGAAAATGCGCCTTTTTTCGTTCAAAAACAACTTGATAATCTTTTCAAATAAGCGACACTGTTTCCTTTAGCAGTCTATACCTCGCTTAATCTTGAAGATTTTCTAAAGTAGTTTTCTCTGCTTGTTACTTATGGCTTTAAGGCCGTACCTGAATTTTCCGGGCTCCAGTGCTGCCCCCATTTAAAATAAATCATTTCAAAGAAAACAGACATTTAAAATTTTGCTACTACCAAGTCCTAGATAACTGTTTAAAGTATTTAATGAACTACTGTTTACAGTTTATAATGAGAACGTTAAGCTTTACTACGCACATTTTCCAAAAGTGGCCGTTTTTCGCAAATGTGCGTAGTAAAGCTTAACGTTCTTACTTTAAACTACAGTAGTTCATAAAATACTTTGAAGGGTTATCTAGGACTTGGTAGTTGCAAAATTTTAAATGATGTCTCCGTTTTCTTTGAAATGATTTATTTTAAATGGGGGCAGCACTGGACCCCGGAAAATTTAGTTACGACCTTAATTAAAATTAAAAAAAATAATCATAATTAAATATACAATTTTTATTACTTAATCAGAATCAGAGAACGTCCCGCGTCCACTGGAATCGTTGTCACTAGTATCCATTGCCTCCAACTCTTGCTTCGGAGCCATGTCACCGACTGTTTTGATGCACCTGATTGTGTATTTGTTGAAATCGCATCTGTAAAACAATATTTACGTTTAAAAAACGAATACCCGACTACGGGAAACTTCTTACAAAAAAGTATGATATTAATGTAATTAGGTGCAATATTTTTTGTATTTTATCCAATCTGGCAGCAATTTACGGCTAACAATGTATATATTTTTGAAATGTGCTCATTAAAACCTTTCATTTGATACCCCACTCAATATGGAAACAAAAAAAAAAATTTTGGCACACTTTTTTGTATGTAAAATTCGTTACATGATTTTTATAATACAAAATGTAGCCAATGTCACCCAGACGATAATGACGAATCGATTGACATCTCTTTTGTGAAAATTGGATAAGTGGTTTGGATGCTACGGTGGAACACACAAAGATATCCATACATACATACATACATACATATGTATGTATGGATAATGATTTTGATTTTAGCAGTCTATGTATGTAGATAGACTGCTAAAATCAAAATCATTACCCTTCCGTTTGGTTCTGCCGTAGTCGGGTATGTCGCTTCTAAGCGACAGAAAAGGATAACAGCATAGGAAAGTGCTGTTCCGTGCTGACAGATGTGTCCGAACCCTTAATTTACATTACTAAAAAAATACAACGGAACTTAGAATCCGGACTCTACGCGTTGAGAATGCCGATTTTTTTTACTGTTATTTTAATTTTATTATACTGTAGTGATCTTAGTACAGCCCGTGGTTCGATTTATTATGCAATATGTCAATTACCCGTTATATAAGGGCAACAGGGGAGTGTGTCCACACATTGGTCCACACTCATTTAATAATTTTAGCCATTCCGACTCGTCAAGAAGAAGAATAAGGACAACTCACACTGATTGAGCTAGCCCCAATCTAAGTTGAAACATCTCTGCTAAAAAATTATCATGTGTAAGCAAAAAGTGTTATAATATGTGCTCCAAATACGCTGCCACATGACTACACTTGACCTTAACATTATCAGATATAGTATCATTATCAGATATAGTACCAATGTACGACGATCTATCTTGATAACGCCCAGCTTCAATACGTCGACCTCTATCGTTGCATAATGAAGGAGTATTAACAAATTTACACAGACTATCACGTCTTTGTCACTAACGGGGCAGACAGAGCATTTTGGGTCTTGCGGCTCTAAGCAGACAGAGCCTAGGGCCGCAAGACTCAGAGGCCACTTTTAGCGTAATGATGGGAGAGAAGAGATTTGCATTTTCGCCCATTCCTTCGATCGGCTTTTACGGTTGTGCGGGAAGAGAAGCAGCTGATACATTCTATGTACCAGCAACTATTCTTATGAACGATATGCTATACTAAGCAAGGAGCTTGATTTCATCATTATTATCCTCACGTATTCCCGGTGGCATCCTCAGCGGTAACGCTTCAGAGCCCGGGGTCCGCTACCTAACCTAGGTGATTTGACGAGGTTACTGGTTTTACACAGAGCGACTGCCGTCTGACCTCCGCAACCCAAAAGGTAGACCAGAAGCAATCCTAGGATATGTTTAGACAAACGCTAGATGGCGTTCGGGATCCACAGGTTTACGTGCCTTCCGAAGCACGGAATCATCTTTTCGGATAATCAGGTGATTCAAGCCTGCAATATAATAACCAGACTGGAAACAACTTTTCACAAAGTATGCTTCCCAGTGGGATTTGAACCCACGACCTCGGGATCACAAGGCAAACGCCTTGACCACTGGCCACGGAGGCAGTCACCACCCTATATTATAGCACAGAACGGAATCTCCTAAGGTACTTGCAATATGCGTCCCCGTTCCCCGTCCCCGCACCTCTCCCCCGTGTTCGCCTCGATGACTCACGTTGGCCGTCAAGAGCCGGGG